>CM039733.1:26028742-26720593 GCA_022539455.1 Dendrobium nobile
TATAATTGAAAAACTCATCCCATTATACAGACAAAAATTAATGGATCAAACAGATGATGACATCATTATAGAGTATGACATGCTTCTTCTCCTCCCATCTCATCTCTCTCATCCTCTTGGTCCCAATAAAAAAGAGAATGAAAAGATCCTTATCATAAAATTGACTAATACTTAATAAGTTTTGTTTTAAGCCTTCAATTAATAATATATTCTCAATAAAGAAATTATTCTTATTGCCAATCATGCTAGTACCTTCTACTTTCCTAATGACATTATCTCCCACTATCACTTTGCCTCCATTCCTGACTTCTAGTGATATGAATTGAGTTATATCTCCATTCATATGCTTCGAACATCTATTTTCTAAGAACCAAATACTCTCATGAGGGCTTGTATGAGAGAGTTTCTACAAAATTATAAAATATTTGACTTGGGACCCCAAATAAATTTAGGTTCACTTCTTAGCAATGATAATTTAGATGCATATTTGATATGCTGTGATTTGTGCATCTTAGGTCTCCACACTATATGTGTTCTACTATGAATTGTGTAAGTGTGAGAAATATGTCCTATGATTCCACATGAAAATCATTAAACACTAGAAAAAGGATTTACCAATCTATGCGAGCTATAATATCTTTTCTTAGGTTTTAAAATTATACACTTCTGAAAAGAATTAAAAAATTATTCAAGTGTAAGGGGTCTTATTTTTCTTAAAAGCTTTTAGTTTTTCTTTAAGATATGAGTTTGCAATTTCTAAAACTACATTGTCAACTTTTAACTCATGTTCTCTTTGATCTGCTTCAATTATAAACACCTTACATTCATTCTCAAGATCAGTATAGGATGTTTTCATTAAATCATGTTTCTTACTCAAATCATCAAATTCATCCTATAATGTCATGTGATTTCTATCTATAGATGTGTGATCATTCCTAAGGATTTTATTCTCTTTTTGTAAATTTAAATATTCTATGTTCAATTTATCATATAGTTTTTTGAATTTCCTATATGCATTATATATTTAAAAAAAAAACATCAAATAATTCATTATAGGATAAAACACATTCCTCCTCTTGGTCTGAATGATTAAGTTTGTCTGCCATTTAGCACAAGTTTGTGACTTCCTCTTCTACTTCTATTTATGAGGAATCTGAAGCTAAGTCAGCCTGAAAAGCTCTCTACAGTATTTTCTTGCCCTTCCTAACATTGGTTTTCTCCTCAACTTTCTCCTTGCTAGGATTAGCTTTGAGATTTGGGTAGTCAATTTTAATATGTCCAAGCTTCCTACATTCATAACAAATGATGTCATTAAAAATGTTTGCATTCTTATAGAACTTACCCTTTTTCCACTGCTAACATCTCTATTTATTTCTTCTTAGGAAACTTTTGAATTTCCTCATCATGAGTTCAATATCTTCCTTGTCCTCAGGCAATGATTGATCACTTTCTAAATCATCCACTTTCAACATGATATTCTTCTCCTTCCGCTTGTCACCTGAATCAATATGTCTTTAAGTCACTCCTTGTTCATAAGTAATCAGTGAACCAAGAAAATTATCAATATAATATATATTTAGGTATTTGAAAGTTCGTTCGGGATGTTAAGCCCTATGAACTTAGTCCCAAGCTAACCAAGAGGGGGGGTGAATTGGTATTTTAAAAAAAACTCTTTTCACAAAGAAAGAAAAATTGCATAAATTAAATCACACCACAGAAATAAAATGCGGAATTTAAAAAGTGCGGAAGCAAGAAAAAGAACACAGAGATTTATAGTGGTTTGGTCGACTCGACCTACGTCCACTCCTTGGAGGCACCCTCCAAGTATTGCACTACAAAACGTGACTCTCCTTTAGCCCCCACGGCTAGGCGGAGAAGCCCTCATAAGAACCTCCTTTTTGCCACCCCGGCAAGGCAGAGAACCTACCTTCTTTGGCTTCCTCCTAAAGCTGGCAGAGAACCACAACCAGAAGCAAACTCCTTACCTCTACCGACCCTTCCACTACGAGAAACTCCAGACGAAAGACAAGCAAAGCGATCCTTGAAGCAACCCTTGTGGATCCCCTCACAAGCTCCCCCTCACAAGATCCTCTCTCTCTCTCTCCCTCTCTCTCTTTCTCTCCTCAAGGTCTTCTCAGGTAAAGGCAGTAGAAAAAGGTCTTTTAAAAATATTGAACAAGAGCTCTTTAAATGGAAGAGCTTCAAAGGAGCTCATTAATTGCAAGTTGCCGATAATATCGTCCAGGCCGATATGGACATCGGCCTGGCCGATCAGTACAAATCACAGAAGATCGGCCTGGGCATCGCCCTATTTTGGGTGCTGGACGATTGAAATTTGGCTTGATCATCCTGGCCTATCTCACGATCGTCCAGAACGATCTGTTCAAATCAGAGGCAAATCGTCCTGAGCATCGCCCTGTTTTTGAGCTGGCCGATATTTATCGTCCTGAAGTAAGTTAAGGTTTTTGACTATATCGTTCTGGCCGATCCTGCGATCGTCCAGGACGATATGATCATATCAATCATCCTTAATTACTCCCTTGATTTCCTGATCAATTAAGGCATAATTTGATAATTTCGTCCAGGCTGATCCATGGATCGTCCTGGCCGATAATTTAAAAATACAGTATACCTTAATTGTCTATGGCGGCTACTTCTTTCTATTTTGAGCTTATCATCCTGGCCGATACACGTATTGTCCAGGCCGATATGTTAATGTCGGCTGCCTTAATTAAGAATCCTGATTAGTGTCTCTGGTTTTAACTCGATCGTCCAGGACGATCCAATGGATCGGCCTGACCGATGTGAGTAAAAATAGAGATTCTAAATCTCTCAAGTGTGTGTGTGTAGGGTTACTTAGCATCAGTCTCTTTGACCATTACAAGTAGACTCAAAATGTAAAAAACAAAAGTACAGACTAACTCAACCCTAAACCTACGCAATCTTGAACTGGCTTCCTCTTGATCGTCTGATCTTCGATTCCTAAAAAGTTAGAAGCAACAAGTAGTCCAAGAGAAATAGTATTTGTCAATCATCAAAACATAAGTCAAGAAAATAGGTCTGCAACAATCTCCCCCTTTTTGATGATGGCAAACACAAGTAGGAAAATATCAAATATCAAAAAAAGTCCTTTAGAATTTCAAAGTTACAAACCCCAAACCCAACAGCTTTTTCCTACACCCTACTCCCCCTTTTGTCATCAAAAAAAGAGGGTCCAGATAAAAAAAAGAAAACTCCACAACAAACAAAGACTAACAAGCAAACTACATAAAATAAGAAACAAACAGTAGAGAGAAAAAAAAAACAGGCTAGAAAAACGAGGGGCCCTGATCACCAGATGGAGGTGGTGGAGGTGGCTGCTGAAAGTAGCTGGCAAGTGAAGTAAACTGAGCATTGAACCAGGCGATGTCCTGGTCATCCTGCTGCTGCTGGTGAACCAAGTAATTATCAAAGCGGGCTAAGTCCTCCGCGCGATTCTGCTCGTAGCGGGTAATGTCCTCAGAATGTTGCTGCTCCAGTGAAGCAATGTAGGCGTCAAAGCGGGTTTCCCAACGATCAAACCTCTCTATCAACTGATCAACCGGTGAGTGCTGGTGCAGAGGAACAGGATCAGGAACGGGAGCGGGAGCGGGAGCCTCCTCCTCTCTAGCCCCCCGACCTTTCCCATCTCCTGGGTGGAGACGAGTACTATGAAGGTCAGTGAAGGAATTGTTTGAGTAGTAAGAAGGGTGAAGGTCAGGACGAGCAGGATATTGGAGATTGTATTTGGTTTCAAGGACATAGGCTATGATGTGTCCTAAGGCTAGATTGGGCTTTCTCTTATGGCCTGGATCGCGAATTGTGGTTAGGTGATCGATGTAGCGAAAGAGTAGATCAGTGGCATTGAATTCTCTTTGGGCCATAATGTAGAAAGTAGTGAGGGAAAGTAGAGGGGTGATGTGGATTCGGTCCCCGGCTTTTGGAATTATGGAGGTGCGAAGGACATGTTGGATTGTCCTAGCATCTTTGACTAAAGAGCTAGTCTCTCCAACATGGAAAGGTGCATTGGTCTGGCGAAGAAAGTGATTTGCCGTGGACCAGTCAAAATCAGGATCAGAGGCTATTAGGTGCAGCTTATCCCCGGTGGTGGATAGCTGTAAAAGATCAACACAATCTTGATATGTGATTTCGATAGGGCGTCGATTCACATAGGAGGTCAGGGCTGTGAAGGTGCGGTTAATTTGCAGGCTTGCATAAAATTCAAGGAGGAGTTCGGAAGAGAAAGGGATGGCGAGGGTGAGTATGAAACAAAGAGAGGTGTGGGCAAAAAGATCCATTACCGGATATGAGAGATGTGCAGGATTGATTGTCCGGGAGAGGGTGATGCCACACTCATTGTAGCGATGGTAGGCAGCCTGATCTTCTGCCTCCCTGAATCGAGGGTCTAGAGTCGCCCTCAAAGAACTCCCAGATGCCTGACAAACATGCTTCCCACCAGCCATAGAAGGAAGTTAGCAAGAAAGCACAAAAGGAAGGAAGGTGGAGAATGAGAAAACAAGGCAGGAATTGGCCAGAATTTAAAGAAACGGCCATATCGTCCTGGCCGATCGCAGAATCATCCAGGCCGATATGGCTCAATAATTGCGTACAGGCCGATTGGTCAAAAAGGCGGTCCGATCGTCTGGGCCAATCAGATATCGGCCAGGCCGATTAGACACAGGCGATCATCCCGAGGAGTCAATCCGGACGATCGTTGAAAAAGTAGATCGTCTAGGCCGATTAGGTGTATCGTCCAGAATGATGCACAATAATTGATCGTACCGGCCAAAGTTAAAATGTTTAAAATGCTTGCCACGTGTATCGTCCAGGACGAACAGTGGATCGGCCCGGCCGATTGTCCAATAATGGATCGTCCGGGGCCGAATTTAAAGATCAAAATGTACTGACACGTGGATTGTCCAGGACGATCTAGTGTATCGGTCAGGACGATGCACATAACATGCATCGGCCAGACAAAATATTCCATCGGCCAGGACTATCACCGGAGTTCGATCAAATCGTCCAGGATGATATAGTATCGTCCAGGGCGATGAGTTGCATCAAGCACAGAAAAGTTCAGCAGATGGATTTTGAAGAGAATTTGTCCTATCGTCCAGGACGATAAAAATATCGGTCAGGACGATGTGACAAGGAATTGAAAATAAGGAAAAGATGGTGATGATCAAGACCCTCAAGAAAAAAACAAAAAAAAAACAGTCAAAACACAGTAAAACAAAACAAAAAACACAACGAAAATCAAACAACGAATATTTTTGGATTTTAATTTTCTAATTAATTTTTTTTTTTTAGCAAAGCATTTCATATGATAAAATCTCAAATATTTTTAAACTTTAGAGTTCCAGGAGATCAAGGAGTTTAACAAATTCCAATCAGAAGAAGGTAGAACATCCGATTCTGTTAACCCTAGATCAGACATCCTTTAGGGTACAAAATTCTTTTGGAAAACAAAAATCCAACTCAGAATAACTATATAGGATAATGAGATCCATTCAAGACTTATTTACAAAGAAAATATCTCATAATTAATAACCCAAAGTAATTTTTCTCAATCATGGAAATTTGAAATCAAGTCTTTGAAAACATCACATAATCAATGAGTTTTCTAAGTTTTAAGAGTTTTACCAAAGAGAGGATGCTTGTATTTAGTGCGCTCATTTTATGCCTCTTGTTATTTTGATTGGCTCTTTTGAGCATCTTTTGATTCTTTGATACACTTTTGTGTATACAACTTTCTTTTCAATTTGGCTTCATTGGCCTCTTTCCTTTTTAACTTTTACAAGCTAGAAACTCTTTAATATACCCTTAAAAAAAACTTAGTTGTGAGTATATCCTCCAAGTATTAGAGAATAGGAGCTCTCTCTCTAATATAGGGAAGAACAATCCACAACACAAAATCAAAATCATGTGATAAATGCAATGGCAAGATTTCAAAAGCTTGAATGATATATAAGAACTTTAGCTATTATGTATAAGATAAATTAATGTAGTAAGATAAGAAAAAGATCTTAAATAAAAATCCATTGGTTAACCTGAGTTTAGACTTTTGTTTAAAAAAGAAAATCATACCATTAAACAAAGTCAGAAGGAGGTAAAACATTAACAGTATACTCCCTTTAACCAATTTTAGAAAAGCTAAACACTATCTCCAAAACTCCAAAATCTAAAAGCTTGAAAATATTCATCATATGGAAGGCCAAAATTAAAGAACAATGTGAAATAAAACACATAAAAAACAAAACAAAAATTGAAAATAAAGCAAAACTAAAAACAACACAAAATGAGCACAAAAATAAAATAAAAGACACACAAAAAACTAAAGATTTCAAGCAAGTGATAAAGCAGCGAGTTTAAGCACTTTTGAGCTGCAAGCCTCCTTATGTCCAGTTATCCTATGCTCCCACAAGGTCTTTGGTGAAAGCACGCCTGCAAAACTCAACAATAGTCAGATTTAGGAACCCAAACAGGTTTGGGATCCTTCTTAGGAAAAGTAGAATGCAATGCAGGTATGGTGTGTTGTAAATTATGCATCTTAGGTTTCCACACCCAATGTGTATTACGGTGTATAGTGCAAGTGTGTGAGATGTGTCCTAGCATACCACAAGAAAAACATTGAACTCCAGGAAAAGGATTTCTTAAATGGTTAGGGTAAAAATACCTCTTCCCAGGTTCTGGCTTTTCATTAGTAGTTGGTGTCATCCTAGCTTTCTTACATGTTTCCAAATCATTTTGAATCCTCAAATTAGTGCTTTTTAATGCATCAATCTCAATCCTCAAATTTTTCTCAATGTCTTTAGATTTCTTAAGATCAACCTTAAGTGAGGTGTGTGAAGCTTTTGATGCATTGTGTTCATCAACCAATTCCAAATGCTTTCTGTTCAACTCATCAAATTCATCAAGAAGAGCCATGTGATTTGAATCAATCGTTGCATGATCTTTGAGAAAAACTTCATGCTCTTTTTGTAGATTTGAATGTTCTAATTTTAGACTAGCATGAGTCTTCTTAAGTTTTTTGTATGATGCATGAATTTTTTCACAAATTTCAAACAATTCATCATAGGTTGGTTTACATACCTCTTCCTCATCACTTTGATTTTCTCCCATGAAACACAAGATCGTAATCTCTTCCTCTGGTTCAGTCTCAGAGGAATCAGTACCAGATTCTGCCCAAAAACCCCTTTGGATTTTCCTCTTGTCCTTCCTAGACTTAGCTTTCTCCTCACTTTTTTCCTTTTCTTTGCTCGAATGATCTTGAAGTGTAGGGAAATCAGCTCTCACATGTCCAGGTTTCCTGCATTCTAAACAAACAACATCAGAAGATCCTTTAACATGTTTATGATCCTTACCTTTTCTCCAACTTTGATGATGCTTTTGTTTCTTCCTTAGAAAGCTTTTGAATTGCCTTGTGATGAAGGCAACTTCCTCGCTTTCAGACCCGGAAGATTCAGAATCCGATTTATGCGCCTTCAGTGCGATTGTTTTCTCCTTTTTCTTCTCACCTGCATCAAGATTTCTTTGATTTACCCCTTGCTCGTAAGCAATGAGTGAGCCAAGTAAGTTATCAATGGAATAGGTGTTCAAATCTTTAGATTCAGTGATTGCAGTGATTTTTGCATCATAAGACGAAGGCAAGCATCTCAAAATCTTGTTAACGTTTTCATAATTCAAAAGTTCCTTTCCTAGTGCATACAATGAAGTAACTATCTGAGTAAACCTAGTGTACATGTCAGAAATCGATTCATGAGATTTCATACGAAAAAGTTCATAGTCATGCAAGAGAAAGTTCAAACGGGATTGTTTAACTTCATTAGTACCTTCATAGGTGATGCACAATTTATCCCAAATCTCTTTACCAGTTTTGCAAGTTGAAACACGCATGTAATCCTCAGATTTTAAAGCACAGAAAAAACAGTTCAAACATTTTGCATTTAATTGAGCTAAATCACGTTTATCGAAAGTCCATTCAGTAAAAGCAATTTCAGTTTTAACACCATTAATTTCACGAGAAGGTGGAGAATAACCTTCTTGAATAAGCATCCATATGCGACAATCAGTAGATTGTAAAAACGTTGACATGCAAGTTTTCCAAAAGTCAAAAGGTAGGTTATCGAACAGGGGAGGTCGGGTAATGGAATACCCTTCCGTAGTGTTACGATTCCCAATGTTAGCCATGGATCAAATTCAAAAAGTTTTTAAACTTTAATTTTCGAATCCCGCTCTAATACCACTTAAAAGTTCGTTCAGGATGTTAAGCCCTATAAACTTAGTCCCAAGCTAACCAAGAGGGGGGGTGAATTGGTTTTTAAAAAAACTCTTTTCACAAAGAAAGAAAAATTGCATAAACCAAATCACACCACAGAAATAAAATGCGGAATTTAAAAAGTGCGGAAGCAAGAAAAAGAACACAGAGATTTATAGTGGTTCGGTCGACTCGACCTACGTCCACTCCTTGGAGGCACCCTCCAAGTATTGCACTACAAAACGTGACTCTCCTTTAGCCCCCACGGCTAGGCGGAGAAGCCCTCACAAGAACCTCCTTTTTGCCACCCCGGCAAAGCAGAGAACCTACCTCCTTTTGCTTCCTCCTGAAGCTGGCAGAGAACCACAACCAGAAGCAAACTCCTTACCTCTACCGACCCTTCCACGGACGAGAAACTCCAGACGAAAGACAAGGAGAGGGATCCTTGAAGCAACCCTTGTGAATCCCCTCACAAGCTCCCCCTCACAAGATCCTCTCTCTCTCCCTCTCTCTCTTTCTCTCCTCAAGGTCTTCTCAGGTCAAGGCAGCAGCAAAAGGTCTTTTAAAAATGTTGAACAAGAGCTCTTTAAATAGAAGAGCTTCAAAGGAGCTTATTAATTGCAAGTTGCCGACAATATCGTCCAGGCCGATATGGACATCGGCCTGGCCGATCAGTACAAATCACAGAAGATCGGCCTGGGCATCGCCCTGTTTTGGGTGCTGGACGATTGAAATTTGGCTTGATCGTCCTGGCCGATCTCACGATCGTCCAGGCCGATATGTTCAAATCAGAGGCAAATCGTCCTGAGCATCACCCTGTTTTTGAGTTGGCCGATATTTATCGTCCTGAAGTAAGTTAAGGTTTTTGACTATATCATCTTGGCCGATCCTGCGATCGTCAAGGACGATATGATCGTATCAATCATTCTTAATTACTCCCTTGATTTCCTGATCAATTAAGGCATAATTTGATAATTTCATCCAGGCCGATCCATGGATCGTCCTGGCTGATAATTTAAAAATACAGTATACCTTAATTGTCTATGGCGGCTACTTCTTTCTATTTTGAGCTTATCATCCTGGCCGATACACGTATCGTCCAGGCCGATATGTTAATGTCGGCTGCCTTAATTAAGAATCCTGATTAGTGTCTCTGGTTTTAACTCGATCATCCAGAACGATCCAATGGATCGGCCTGGCCGATGTGAGTAAAAATAGAGATTCTAAATCTCTCAAGTGTGTGTGTGTAGGGTTACTTAGCATAAGTCTCTTTGACCATTACAAGTAGACTCAAAAGGTAAAAAATAAAAGTACAGACTGACTCAACCCTAAACCTACGCAATCTTGAACTGGCTTCCTCTTGATCGTCCGATCTTCGATTCCTGAAAAGTTAGAAGTAACAAGTAGTCCAAGAGAAATAGTGTTTGTCAATCATCAAAACATAAGTCAAGAAAATAGGTCTGCAACAGTATTTTGACTCAGTTATGAAAATTATCTTTACATCATAAGCGGTAAGTAAGCAACATAGGATTTTATTAACTTTTTCTTAATTTATTAGTTCCCTACCTAAAGCATGTAATGAGGTAACTATCTAAGTAAAACATGAATACATGTTAGAGATTAACTCATCAGTTTCAAACAAAAAAGTTCATAGACGTGTAATAGAATATTCAATTTGGATTATTTCACCTGATTAGTTTCATCATATGTTATGCAAAGTCTATCCCAAATTTCTTTTCAAATTTTATAGGTTGAAACACGTATGTAGTCCTCCAATTTTAGGGCACAGAAAAACTATTTAAATATTTTGCATTTAACTGAGCAAAGTCTTTTTCCTTAATGTCTAATCAATAAATAATATTTTAATTCTAATGCCATCAACAAGTCTAGTGGGTATAGTGTAATCTTCCTGTACTAAAATCTATGTGAAAAAATCAAGTGATTACAGAAAAGTAGACATGCAAAAGTTGAAAAGAATGTTATAAAATAGTGGTGGTCTAGTGATTGAATATCCTTCAGGAGTGTTTCGATTTCCAAAAGTAGCCATGATCATTTTTTCAAAAATTTGTCTAAACCTTAATTTTTTAAATAGGCTTTAATACCACTTGAAAGTTCATGCAAGTTGTTACACCTAATAAAATTGTCCCAATTTTAACTAAAAGGGGGGGGGGGGGGTAAATTAGTAATTTAAAAAATCTCTTAGATTTTTAATAACAATTTTAAGAAATTTTATTCGATGATCCTGCAGTATGCGGTTATTTGTAGAAATAGATTTTCACAAAATACTTTTCAACCATAATAATATAAAGTGCAGAAAATAAAAATACTACAAAAAGTAAAAGAATAGAAGAACACTAAATTTTATAGTGGCTTGGTCTAACTAGACCTACATCCATCCCTTGAGACTCATTCTCCAAGTATTGCACTAAACACAAGTGACTCTACTTTTGCTCCCATAGAAAGGCATAGAATCCCTTACAAAACCTCTCTTCCACCAACCCGGTGTGGAAAAAAATCATCCTTTTTTACCCTCCTGGTGAAAGGCAGAGTACCGTCATCCTTTTTCACCGTCTTAGTGAAAGCTGAGTACCATCATCCTTTTTTACCCTCATGGTGAATGCAAAATATCATCATCCTTTTTTACCCTTCTGGTGAAGGCAGAGTACCCGATCTACTCTAAAGATCTTCTCTCAAGAGTCTTCAAAGAAGTTGGGCAGAGTTTTTAAAAATAACTAAGTGATCCTCATCTTTGGGAAACCTTGTGAATCCCTCACAATTTCCTTATGTAAGATCTCTCACTCTCCAATCCCAAACACTTTCCAAAATCACCCTCGTTTATACTCTTAAGAGAAATTTGCAACAAATAGATCTCTAAGATTATTTCTAGGACTCATTATATTGAAAACACATAAAAAAACATCCATAAATTGAATTTTCAAAGTGAAAATGAGTCAGATCATATAGTATTTTTGTGGATTGTCTATACGAACAGTTTAAAATTATGGGACAATTTGGTACAAATACTATTTCATATATTGTCAGTCATGTGTATGATTTATAGATTGTATGTATGAAAAGTTAAAGTTCATCTAGATGATATGGTACAAAGCTTATTTCATACACTGTCAATCATCTGTATGATATTTAGATTGTATGTACAAATAGTTAAAATTCGTCTAGACGATCTGGTATGAAGCTTATTTTGTACACTGTTAGTCGTTTGTATGATATTTATATTTTCTATACAAAGAGTTAAATTTTGCTTGAAAAAATTGATATGAAGCTTATTTTGTGTACTGTCACTTGTTTGTATGAACTGACATCGTACAGTATGAATATGGTTTAAAAAATTTTCAATTTCAATTTTAACTCACTCCCTCTATTTGTGTTTATGCATAGTTACCCAATTATAATCGTACTCTCTTAGACTTAAGAAAATGAAAATTTTTTACTTAATTACAAGAAATCATATTATACTTTGTCTTGAAGTATTTAGCAGTCTTGAGTATGATTTCTATGAAATATTAGTACACCCAAAAATAAATAGAAAATATCCAAAATATGTTAGAAAAAATAGTAATAATATCATAAAAATTATATTTTGTTATCATCAAAAAATCACATTACTTAAAACTTAATCTTGATTTTTAAGCTGCAACAAAAGGTTATGTTTAGTGAAGACTACTTTGGGTATTCCTATAACCAATTCTTTTTGGGTAATCTTCCTAAGATTTTTTATGCTTGTGTGACAAAGTCTTCTATGCCATAACCAATATTCGTTAGTGATAGTTTTCAAGTAGAAAGCATTAAAAGATCTAGCATAATTTAAATAAAGCATTTATACATTATTTACCCACGCATGCCTGTTGAAGAATGAGCCAGTGACTTCCATGCAACACATCAACTCCATTTTGGCTTATAATATAGCTTGTAGCTAAGAATTTAATATTAAAACCTCTATCACAAAGCATACTAATACTTAACAAATTATGTTTTAAGCCTTTAACCAATAAAACATTTTCAATAAAGAAAATTTTCTTATTGCCAATCATACCTATACCTACCACTCTCCTAGCGGTATTATCTCCCAGTGTCATTTTGTCTCCATCCTTGGCCTCCAGCAATATGAATTGAGTTGTATATTCAGTCATATATTTTGAATATCTATTGTCCAAGTACCAAATGCTCTCATGAGGGCTTGTGTGAGAGTGTTTCTTAAAAATTATCAATGTTAGACTTAGGAACCTAAATAAATTTGGGTTTACCTCTTGAGAATTATAATCTAGATGTTTATTTGATATGCAGTGATTTATGCACCTTGGGTCTTCGCACTAAATATGTTCTACTCTTGATAGTGCACATGTGGGAAATATGCCCCATCATTCCACATTAAAAGTATTTAAAACTAGAAAAAGGATTTACCAATCTATGTGATTTATAATATCTTTTCCTAGATTTTGAAATTATATGCTTTTGATTAGGATTATAAAATTGCTCAAATGTGGGAGTAGTCTTATCTTCCTTAAGTGCCTTTTATTTTTCTTTAAGATGTGAGCTTGCACTTTCTAAAATTGAATTGTCAAATTTTAACACATGTTCTCTTTGATCTGATTTAGTAATAAACACCTTAAAATCATTTTTAAGTTTAGAAAATGATGTTTTCAAAGAGTCATGCTTCTTATTCAAATCATCAAATTTATCCAACAATGTCATGTGGTTGTTATCTATAGATGCACGATCTTTCCTAAGACTTTCATATTCTTTTTGTAAATTCAAATGCTCGAGGTTAAAATTAGCATGCAATTTTTTAAGCTTCCTGAATGTATTATGAATTTTCTCATAAACTTAAAATAGTTCATCATAGGATAAGTCACATACCTCCTATTAGTATGAATTTTCAAGTTTATCTGCTATCAAGTACAAGTTTGTCACTTCCTCTTCTACTTCTATTTCTGAGGAGTTGAAAGCTAAGTCAACTGAAAAATCTCTTAGCATTCTTTCTTTCCCTTTCTAACATTAATTTTCTCCTTAACTTTCTCCTTTCTAGATTTTGCTTGGAGATTTGGACAATCAAACTTTATATGTCAAAACTTTCTGCATTCATAACAAATGACTTTATTAGAAACTTTTATATTCTTATTAAACTTACTTTTGTTACAATGCTGGCATCTCTGTTGCTTTCTTATAAGAAAACTTTTGAATTTCCTCGTCATGAGAGAAATATCTTCTTCATCATCAGGAATTGATTGATCATTTTCTGAATCATCCACTTTTAAAGAAATATTCTTCTCTTTCCTCTTCTCACCTACATTAATATGTCTTTGATTCACTCCTTGCTCATAAGCAATCAATGATCCAAGTAGACTGTCAATAGAATATACATTCAGATTTTTTGACTCTATTATGGCAGTTATTTGCATTATAAGTAGTAGGTAAACAATATAGGATTTTATTAATTTTTTATAAAAGTATGTAACGAGATAACAATCTGAGTAAAATGTGTATACATATCAAAAATTGACCCATTCAGTTTCATGCAAAATAATTTGAAGTCATGTAATAAAATGTTCAACTTAAATTGTTTAATCTCATATGTCCCTTTATAAGTTATGTAAAGTCTATCACTAGTTTCTTTCCTAATTTTGCTAGTAGAAATACACAAATAGTCTTCTGATTTTAATGCACACAAAAAAATATTTAATCATTTTATATTAAGGTGTGCTAAGTCTTTTTCTTCTAATGTCCAATCAGTGAATGGTGTTTCAACTTTAATGCCATTAATAAGCCTAGTGGGTCCAGTATAACCTTCCTGCACTAATATCTATATACGATAGTCAAGAGATTGTAGAAAAGTAGAAATACAAGTCTTCTAAAAATTGAAAGGGATGTTATCGAATAAAGGTGGTATGGTGATAGAGTATCCTTCAAGAGTGTTCGAATTTCTAAAAGTAGCAATGATCATTTTTCAAAAAGTAGTCTAAACTTTAATTTTGGAAGTAGGCTTCAATACTACTTGAAAGTTTGTGTAGGTTGTTAGACCTTATTAAACCGTCCCAAGGCTAACCAAGAGGGGGGTGAATTTGTTATTTTAAAAATTTCATGGATTTTTGAGAACTCTGTCTAGAAATTTTATTAATGATCCCTGAATATGCAGTTGTTTAGATTTGATTATCTTAAAAGATTTTACAACTACAAAATTTTAAAAGTGTAAAAAAAATAAAAAAAAAACAAAAAATTAAAGTGAACAAAAGAACACCAAGTTTATAGTGATTCAGTCCAAACTTGCCCTACATCTACTCCTTAGAGACTCCTTCTCCACGTATTGCACTAAATCAAAGTGACTCTATTTTTGGCACCCACAGCAAGGCAGAGAAGCCCTTACAAACTCTCTTCCACCAATCCAATGTGGTAGAGTACTGACACCTTTTATACCCTCTATATGATGGAAGCATATTGTCACATCTTTTTTCACCCTCCTGGTGAAGGCAGAGAACTGTCAAATCCTTTTCACCTTCTTGGTGAAGGCAGAGAACCATTATGTTCTTTTTCACCCTCCTAGTGAAGATAGAGAATCTCGACACAATGTTAAAGATCTTCTCTCAAAAGCCTCCAGGAAGAAGGGAAAATTTTTGAAGAAGATAAAGTTATCCTCGCTTCGGGCAATCTTGTGAATACCTCACAACTACCCCTCACTTGATCTCTCATATTTCACTCTCATAATCTCTCCCAAACACTCACACTCAATGACCACTCTCAAGAGAAAATGACAACAAAGGGCTTGAGTGTCAATTTTTTTGACATCTTATATAGGAAATACAACAAAAACTTTCAAAAAAACTAAAAATTACAAGTGAACTGACTTTAGATTGTACAGTACAATCATGGATCATCAGTACGAATAGTTCAAAATTCTTGGTATAATTTTATACGAACCTAATTTCATACACTGTTAGTCATCTGTACGAACTA
This sequence comes from Dendrobium nobile, assembly GCA_022539455.1. Classification (NCBI taxonomy): domain Eukaryota; kingdom Viridiplantae; phylum Streptophyta; class Magnoliopsida; order Asparagales; family Orchidaceae; genus Dendrobium; species Dendrobium nobile. Next base: position 26,043,987 of record CM039733.1, read on the forward strand.
ACATCATATTATACAAATAATTCAAAACTGAATGTGTTTGTTTGGTTTAATATGGTATGAACTAATATCATACAACATGAATAATTAATACAAATCACATTTCATCTGGTATGATCATGAACGATCATAATTTTGTATATTGTCGGTCGTATGTATGAACTAATATTTTATATTATAAATAGTAGAAAACCGAATGAGTTTATTTTGGACAAATTGGTATGAATCTAATTTTATGCAATATTAGTCATCTATACCAACTAACATTATATAGTATGATCAGTAAAAAAATGAATCAATTCGTTTGTGATGAACTAGTATGAACCTAATTTCATACACTATTAAACATCTTTATGTACTAACATCGTACAGTACAAACAGTTAAAAAATACAAGCCATGATTTGATTAACTTCATTTTGGAGGAAAAACTATAACAAATTGCACAGTATGATTAGAAGTCATACAGTATGATTAGTTTTAAAAATTTTAGTATTAATTCTCTCCCTATGTATGTGTGCACGGTAACCCAGTTACAATCACATTCTCTTTGACTCAAGAAAATAAAAAATAAAGATTTAAAGATTTTATTACATGAAAACCTAATTTACTCTAACTTGAAGTCTTCAGTAGTCTAGAGTATGATTTCCCTGAAATATTAGTACACACAAACAACAAATAGAAAATATCCATTACATGCATAGAGAAATAATAAAATTCATAAAAAAATAATATTTTATTATCATAAAAAATCACAATCTCAACCAAGATTCTTGAGTTATAACAATAAGGATTTAGGTCAACTTAAGTGTATTAAGGATGAAGATCAAAAGTGCTTTTATTAGAAGTGGTTATTCAACAAACGTGGATGAGCTTTTTTATTAAACTATTCAATGAAGATTGAGAGAATGTGATTAACTTCCATAAGATTAGTATTCTTAATGAAAATAAAATTATTTTTTTATCGACGTATTAATAAAATTAAAGTTAGAGAAGCTCTAAATAAAATATTGTGTGTAAAAGTTGTCGGACCGATAATATTCCAACATAGGTATGGAAAAGGTTAGGAGATGATGGAATCTCTTGGCTTGCTAAACTTTTTGATATTATTTTGAAGGCTAAAAAAGATGACAGATAAGTGGAGAATGAGTGTGTTGATTCCTATTTTAAGAATAATGGTAATGCACAAGATTATGTAAATTATAGAGGAATTATGTTGATGTTCCATTCTTTAAAACTACGAGAGAGTGTAATGGATCATATCTTGCGATGAGAAACAAATGTTTCTCAAAATCATTTTGGATTCATGCTGGGAAGGTCAACTACATAATTTATATATTTATTGAGAGATTTTATGGAGAAGTATAAAGAGAATAAAGAGGATCAACATATGATATTTATTGTTTTAGAGAAAGTATATGATAATGTTCTAAGAGAAGTGCTATAGATATTTTTAGAAAAGAAAGGAGTTAATAATTCTTATATTCAAGTCACTAAAGATATGTATGCAGTAGCTATTACTTGTGCTCAAACATAAGGTGGTATGACCAATTATTTTCTTATTTTAGTGGATTACATAAAGGATCATCCTTAAGATCATATCTTTTTTTCTTTATTCATAGATGTTCTCACTAGACATTTGCAAGAGGTTGTACCCTGGTGTATTCTTTTTACTGATGATATTCTTCTTAATAATAAGGCAAGATATGGAGTTAAAGGTAAACTTGAATTATGGAGTTCAATCTTAGATTCTAAAGGCTTTCATTGTGTTGATTTAAAAATGAACATATTAAGTGTAATTTTAGTAATAATAGTTCTAGTGGGGCATTGTGATTTTAGAAGAACAAGTCATTAATAAGAATACACATTTTAGATATCATGGGTCTATTATTTAAAGTCATGTTGAAATAAATGTTGATATTATTAGTAGAATTCAAGTTGGATGGTTGAAGTGGAGGAATGGATTGGGCTATTGTGTGATAGAAAATCCTACTCAAGCTTATGGGAAAATTCTATAAGATGGTGGTGAGATCAGCAATGCTTTATGGTATAGAATGTTGGCCATTTAAAGAGAAGCAATATTAAGTTAAGTGATGTAGAGATGAGGATGCTCAAGTGGATGAGTGGCTTTACTCTTAGAGACAAGATATAAAATGAACATATATATGAATGGTGGGAGTAGCTTTAGTGGAAGATAAAATTAGAGAGAGTCATTGTAGATGGTTTGGTCACATAAAATGGTGGTGTTTCGATGACCCAATTAGGAAAGTTTTTTTTTTTACTTATGTTTAGAAAGGTCGAGGTTGATAATAAAATACTTGGTTAAAAATATTAGAAATAACCTTTCTTTATTAGATTTAAATAATAATTTGACTCTTAACACAACAAAATGGAGAAAAAGGTTCTATGTAGCCAACCCCACAAAGTGGGAAAAAGGTTTGATGTTTTTTTGTTATTGTAAAGCTTTGTCTCTTGTAGACTTTAAATACAATAAAAAAATCCCCAGCCGAGATGAAAGTTATTTTATTATAAATGATAAAATGATATATTGGAGAAAACATTTCATCAAATACTTGCAGGAAAATAAAATCCCTCGTAATAGATGAGTAGCTGCTCAAATCAAGATATGATTTATGTCTTATACACTAATCAATAAAACTATATACTGGATTGTGTGGTGCACATCATTCAGGGCCAAAAATTAAAATTAAAATTAAATGAATAGAATATTATTAGTCATCAATGATAGATGACTGCATGAATGTTGCACGCCATTATCATCAATTTTAGGTGCATGGTATAGTTTTACATTAACCAGCAAATATCTTACATCCAATGATTGCTTCATGGCCTTTCAAAAGTTTGGGTTTGAATATCATTAGTCCAAATTATCCACCATCTTTAAGAGGTCACAGATTCATGTTAGCTACTATAGATTACTTCTTAAAAAATAAAGATAATGTTCTGTTGAGAGAAGCTAAAGCTCATCTTATTCTAATTTTTTAAAAGATGACATTGTATTCCGATTTGGTCTTCCTCATTGGATCATATCATATAATGGTCAATATTTTTGAAATATGAAAATTAAGCATTTTACTAGTATAAATCCATCTACTTAGGGAGTGCTATCCCATTGAGATTTCAAACCACTTATTTAGGAGACATTGTCCTAGTCAAGTATAAATTCATCTATTTGGGAGCCACTATCTTATTTAGTTTTCAAACCCACCTGTGTAAGAGATGTTATCTTAATCAAGTATAAATCTCATTGTTTGAACATCATCCTCTAATTCATGTGTAAATATTGTATTCTCAAGATTGGTAAAAATTTCTCTTGTGACATTCTTTCTTTTAAATTATAGTTGATCGAAGATATGATTTCCAAGTAACTTTCTGACCTCCTCACTCAAATCTGAAGGATTATTAGGGATGTTAAGCCCTTATGAACTAGCCCAAGCTAACCAAGAGGGGGGATGAATTGGTATTTAAAAAAAAAACTTTCAATCAAAAACACAAACTCAACCAAATCAAAATTCACCATAAAGAACTTTAACGTGTAGAAATTAAATGCGAAAAAAATGATAGTAAAGAACATAGAAATTTATAGTAGTTCGGTCAACTCAACCAATGTCCACTCCCCGAAGACACCCTCCGAGTATTGTACTAAACTCAGTGACTCTCTTTTTTCTCCCATAGCAAGGCAGAGAAGCCTTTATAAAACCTCCTTTCCACCGACATCAGTGAGGCAGAGAACCCAACTCCTTTTGCTTCCTGCTGAAGTAGGCAGAGAACCTTGATTGATTGCTGAAGTGGACCTCTCTCGAACCTCCAAGAATAAGGGACGACGATCGGAGAAGACGACTTAGATTCTTTCTTGGAGCAACCTTTGTGAAACCGCTCACAAACTCCACATCACAAGATCCTCACTCTCTCTCCCTTTTTCTCCCTCTCCTCTAGGCTCTCTCAGGTCAAGAAAGCAGCAAAAGATGATATGTTGGGTAGAACAAGAAGTCTTATATAGAAGAGCTTCGGAATAGTTCTTAATTGCAACAAACCGACTTTATCGTCTTGGACAATCGGCACAAATTTTACTCAATCAGCCCAAACGATTTGAAACGATCAGAAGGAAATTGTTCATATCGTTCAGGATGATAATATTATCATGGATAATATATCGTCCTGGATAATATATCATCCAGGACTTTAACAGGATCATCCTGGATAATATATCATCCTGTACGATTAGTACAAATCAAAGAATATCATCTAGAACATCGCCCTGAAAGGAAGCTGGCCGATGTTTGGTCATCCAGGAATAATTAAGGTTTTGAATTGATCATCCTGGCTGATCTTGTGATTGTCCAGGATGATATGATTGAGCAATCAAACATTAATTGCTTTCCTTAATTATCAGATTAATTTAGGCATACTTATGTTGCATCATTCATGATGATGTCCTGGATGATGTTTAAAAATAAAAGATACCTAAATAGATTTGACGGCAGAGTTTTTCTGATTTGAGTCTATTGTTCCGGCCGATATGAATATCGTCCAGGATGATGCACTTAATGAAGACTGCCTTAACAAGGATGCCCTAATTAGGGTTTCTAATTTTATGTGATCGTCCAGGATAATTTGTAGATCATCCCGGATGATGTGAGCAAAAATAGAGAACTCTAAAAATAGTCAAAAAATTTCTTAAGTGTGTGTGTGCATGGTAACTTAGCATCAAGAACCACATCATTTACAATAGACTCAAAAAAAGGAAAAGTTTACAAACTAACTCAGACCTAGTCTTCCTAATCTTGAGCTAGTTCAAATTGCAGTTTGATCTTATGGACCTGAAATATTAGTAGGCAAGATAGTCGTAGAGAAACAGAAATGCTTGCTATCATCAAAATTATATTCCCTGAAAATAGATTCACAACAAAATCTACTTATGAAGGATTAGTTTTGTCTCAAGCATCCATCTGAATTTAACCTTGAATAAGTCTCAAATCAATCTACAATCAAATATAAATATCAAATAATCTTATAGATTCTACTAATCTCTTCGGTCAACACTAACATGTGTTATTTACTTTCTAAGTTCATCACACTTGTTAGGTGTCAATTTGTTGACCTCATCAAGCTAAGGTCATCTGAAATTCAAAAATTTCAAACTATAATCACCTAAATAATAACAAAGAATGAACTGCAGTCAATTGCCACAGTACATTGACCCCATGACTTTAATTTTTCATGCAAATTATCTCATTTAGAGCTTCATATATGAAAGTCATCATCATTTGTTCCTTGAGCTAGTCATTGGCCCATCATACTCAGTTGAGCTAGCCCAACCTAACTTAATTGATCAAGCACCTAATTCACCTACAACAAAACTTTAATTTACATTTGAACTTTACCAAAACCTTCTAAACATATCTCCTCATATTTTGATCTTGATTTTCCATTCAAGTCCAATCAATAATTGACTTGGTCAAATGAACCCAAATTTTGTCAAACCAGGTCAATTTGGGTAAATCCATTGCATATAATCAAATTAAGCTCTCTAATTACTCAAACCCCTTCCATGTTATTCCTCAAATGAATTTAAACCATATATGAGTCAATTCACGGTGAGTTAACTTGGTCAACTCACTAAACATTAGTCAAACTCACTCACATAAGGCTTCTTATGGTCTAACATCAACCCTATGGCTTCACACTCCTTGGACTTAACCCCCTATGTTGTATCCTACATGGCTTGACAATTGTTGACCACTTAACATGGTCAAATTTATAAAAAATTTCCAAATTGTTCAAAATTGGTCAAACATTAAATATTTTCAAATTTCCTCCACTCTAGCCCATGTGTGTAGCTTAAACACATTCTATAAACTTCTTAATTAAGTTTTAAACCAGCCCTAAGCATTTATTTTGCCTAAATCATCTCATATGAACAAAATTCCAAATCCCATTTACACATTATATGTCCTTATCTGGTCCTTCCTTACCATTTCTAACTATTTGGGACACTTGTCAACATCTTATGGAGTGCCTCCAAGCTATCCTAGCCATTGATTTTGCTTAGAGTGTTTGATTTTGGGTAAACCATACATTACACTCATTAAATTCTAACTTTGTAACCAGAGCTCCTCAAGGGGTGTTTTCTTTTTTATATTTCCTCAAAACTAACTCCCCCTACATTTCTTAAGTCTTCCCCCATTTATTGCATATTAGCGGAGGATGGATTCCAGCGAAATATACCCCATTCTATTGCAGGCTATTGTACTTATAATCGATAGCTCCTCTAACCTTGACTCGTTCGACAAACTTATTCTAGAGCTCTTATGCAATAAATAGAGCCATTAAAAACCTTGAGGTGCATCCTACTGAGGTAACAAGATAACCCTAGCTTATAGTGTATAGTCTTAAATAACATTTCTTAAAGCACTTTTCAAACCGTGAAAACCATTCCCCATCCTTCATTTACTTATGCATAAGCTCTATCTAAAATTTCATGTCATTTGGTTAAGTGTATTAGTAGTTTGAGCACCTCTTGATCTCTAGATCTATTAAATTCTCATGCATTTGATAAGTACTATTTCAGCCATTGATTTCAAAATTGGCATTTTCGATCTTTCCATTCTTTTCGAAGTTCAAACTATAAGTCATAATCCTTCCATTCCATTTCTCATCTATCAGCATCCTAGCCTTCAATACGCGACTGTGTATGACTAGATGATCATGATGCTTCATTGATGTGGCTAAGTGAATGCTACATGATTCAAATGCCATGTAATTTCCATTCAATCATTGGAAATGATTATGCCTAAGTGTAATCATAACCTATGTTGGTTGCGCCCCCTTCGCTAGCTTTTATTCATATTAAAATCTTTATTTAAATAAAAATAAGCCCTAGAACTTACAAATTTTGAAACAAATACAATCCAAGTTTGGATTTCTTATGGTATGTGGAACCAGATTGAGCATAATTTTATTTTAAAAATATTTTAAAAGTGGTTTGATTATTGTATAATGAGTAATAAGGTTTGTTTGCTTAATGACTTTTCCTAAATGCTCTCAATCCAATTGCCAATTTGATCAAATTTTGGATTTAATGATTTAGGGTATGAGCATTAAATACTCTAATTTTATTGGACCTTGGGGAGCAATGCATCTTAAGTTATTGAATTTCTAAAGCATTGGCTCATATTTCAACTCTTAGGGCACCAATTGATATGGTTTGTATGCTTTATTGCAATGGTTAGTTACACTAAGCTTTAATCCACGATGAATAATAGATAGACCTAAAAAAATCATTTATGATTTTGTTTAGATAACTTTATAAAATCCTAGGAAATTCCCCTCTCATCTAATATGGTTGAAACTCATATATACCAAACTTATTGATATTTTACACCCTACGAATTAATCTTACAATAATTAAAAGTCACTGAGCCCATTAATTAATAAACCCTAAAATCAGCCCCATTTTGGGGCTCATTTTTCTAAATATTATAAAAAAATATTTTTTGAAATATTATTGATACGGCATCACAAAATTAGCTTGATCGGGCACGAATCTCGAGGCAAAAGCTAGTTGGAAACTTCAAAAATTAAATCCGGAAGCACCAGAACTCCGATTTTAGCGAGTCTATAATCAAACTGAGCGTCTCGGAAATACGAACCCAACGACACCAAATTTGACCCGATCCGAGTCGAAATGGGTCCGAATCAAGGACCCGAAGCACTGTTGGAAGGTTCAAACCGCAATTTGAGTTACCAAACGGTCTCAGATTTTAACGAGCTTATACTCGAATCGGGCGGCTAGACGAGACAAATCCAACGAGCCCAGGATCACCAAATTCAGACATTATTAAGGCCTTCAAATGTCCAATAAATGGTGCATGATCAAAGGATTCAATATCGGCCGTCCATTCAAACCACTCCCAATTCGCCCATGATCTCACGCCTATTTATGGGCTATGCCACTCCAAAAAAATTATAAATAGAGCCCTCATTCTACACAAAGGGGACTCAAGTGAAGAGAGAGAAGAAGAGAAGAAGGAGGAGAAGGAAGAAGCTCCTCCTCGACCACCGCCGGAGCTCTTCTTGCCGCCTGAAGACGCCGGAACTCTGCCGAATTTTCGGGAAACACCGGGAATTTGCAGAACTTTGTAACTTTGTAAAAAGTTGATTGTAAACTGATCGTCTTGATTTGTAAGACGGATCAACCTTTGTACTTCAAACGAACACTAGTGGAACTTTGCAACTGGGCGAGGCCCCGTGGTTTTTTCCCTCTTTTGGGTTTTTCACGTAAAAACCTTGGTGTTCATTTTCTCTTTATTCTTTGCGTGCTGAATACTCGTACAACGCTCGGATGCAAATTTACAGACTCTACCGCTGTGTATATTCTAGCCCGCAACACTTTGGCACCGTCTGTGGGAATGTGGTTCCCGACTGGGGGGCAACTTTTGCTCCAATCTTAAAAGATTGCTCTTATCAACTTCCTGATATCAGTCATTTGCTGCATCAATTTTATAAGAATCAGATGCAGACTGGGAGGCAACTTTGACTCTAATCGTGGTCAAAAAGATCCTCTAATGCTTTTAATATCAAGATGATATATAAGGAAACTCCTAGCAAATGCAATGATGCTTCTGAAAGCCATATATAGTCTCTTATCGGACTTCTACTCCTTGGACAATGTCTTAATCTTGAACTCAAAAAGGCAGTAACGGTCTAAAAATAGACCATTATTTACCCTTGATTCGGGATACATGCGGCGTTCGTCCCCTCCCAATCAAGACACAATCGATCCCAGGGAGATCTGATTTGACCTCTTCCACACAGGTTAACGTCGTCGAGCAAAGGCTCCGACATACAACCTCAGAAAGGTCTTACATCTTTGGTGGATTCTCCTGACCTCTTCCACACATGTTAACATCGTCAAGCAAAGGCTCCGACATACAACCTCAGAAAGGTCTTACATCCTTGGTGGATTCTCCTAACCTCTTCCACACAGGTTAACGTCGTCGAGCAAAGGCTCCGACATATAACCTTGGATAGGTCTTACATCCTTGGTGGATTCTCTCGACCTCTTCCACACAGGTTAACGTCATTGAGCAAAGGCTCCGACATACAACCTCGGAAAGGTCTTACATCCTTGGTGGATTCTCCTGACCTCTTCCACACAGGTTAACGTCGTCGAGCAAAGGCTCCGACAAACAACCTTAGAAAGATCTTACATCCTTGGTGGATTCTCCCGACCTCTTCCACACAGGTTAACGTCATCGAGCAAGGCTCTGACATACAACCTCGGATAGGTCTAATGTCCTTGGTGGATTCTCCCGACCTCTTCTACACAGGTTAACGTCATCGAGTAGGGCTCTGACATACAACCTCGAAAAGGTCTCATATTCTTGGTGGATTCTCTCGACCTCTTCCATACAGGTTAACGTCGTCGAGAAAAAGCTCCGACATACAATCTCGGATAGGTCTCACATCTTTGGTTGATCCAATATATGTTAACAACATCAAGAAAAGGCTCTGACATACAACCTCGGATAAGTCTTACATCCTTGGTTAACATCGTCAGAATGCCGTCAATGAACTTCCATCAGACTTCTCCATAAAGTTAAATTTCTACCCGATGTTGAATTTTCTTTTATTGCTGAACTTTTTCCTTGCATGACTTTCGTCGAAATCCTACCTGACATCGGACTTCTGCAAGGCGTCGGTCTTCTACCCGACACAGTACTTCTACACAACGATGGACTTCTGTTTGCCGTCGTACTTCTACTCGTCGTCAGAATTCTGACCGTCGATGGAATTTCTTCGGTCTTCTACCCGACGTTGTACTTCTACCCGACGTAGGACTTCTCCCTATCGTTGGACATCTGCTCGTCAGCGGACTTCTACCCGACGTCGGACTTCTTCCAATCGTCGGATTTCTGCTCGTCAGCGGACTTCTACCCGACGTCGGACTTCTGCTCGTCAGCGGACTCCTGCTCGTCGTCGTACTTCTGCTCGTCGATGAACTTTCGTCGATCTTCTACCCAACATTGTACTTCTACCCGATGTAGGACTTCTACTTATCGTCGGACTTCTGCTCGTCAGCAGACTACTACTCATCATCAGACTTCTGCCCGTCGATGAACTTTCATCGATCTTCTACCCGACGTTGAACTTCTACCCGACGTCAGACTTCTCACTGTCGTCGGACTTCTGCTCGTTAGTGGACTTCTACTTGTTGTCGTACTTCTGCCCGTCGATGAACTTTCATCGGTCTTTTGCCCAAGGCCATACTTCTACCCGACGTCAGACTTCTCCTTCTCGTCGGACTTCTGCTCGTCAGCGGACTTCGACTCATCGTCGTACTTCTGCCCGTCGACAAACTTTCATCAGTCTTCTGCCCAAGGCCGTACTTCTACCCGATGTCGGACTTCTCCCTGTCGTCAGACTTCTGCTCGTTAGCAGACTTCTACTCGTCGTCAGACTTCTGCCCGTCGACGAACTTTCATCGGTCTTCTGCCTGAGGCCGTACTTCTACCTAACGTCGGACTTCTCCTTGTCGTCGGACTTCTGCTTGTCAGCAGACTACTACTCTTCATCAGCCGAAATTGCGCGGCGAGCACACCGATCCGTGGGCACTACGCGTGGATTGCGGCGTGTGCACTCGGGAGCACGACAATAGCCCGCAACGGCCGGCCGCGACAGCGGCCGGCGCCAGCTAGCAGCAGCGGCGGGCGCCAGCCCGCGGCAGCAGCGGGTGCCAGGCCGTGGCAGCACCGCGCGAGCATGCTAGCCTGGGTTAGCCCTGGTGTGGGTGAGGAGCACCGCGCGGGTGCAGGCGCGAGTTCCGCTCGGCAACGGCCCGCGGTGGCTGTTCTGCGGCGGCGGCGGCGGCCAGCCGGTTCGGCAGCCCGGTCTATTTCGGGCCCATTTTTCATCCTGACAAGTCCAAATTCGACGTTGTTGGGGTCCCCGAGACCGTTTTTCGACATCCCAGACTCAATTTCGGTACTTTCAAAGCCATTCGGAGCTCCTATATGCAAGAATAATTCTGACTCGCTCTAGAAAATTCTTTAAAATTTGTGACGCATATTTTTGGACTCCTGAAGCTGGGACGTCCGAAAATAGGGGGGCAACTGATACGGCATCACAAAATTAGCTTGATCGAGCAGAAATCTCAAGGCAAAGTTTAGTTGGAAATTTCAAAAATTAAATCTGGAAGCACCAGAACTCTGATTTCAGCGAGTCTACAGTCAAACTGAGCGTCTCGGAAATACGAACCCAACGACACCAAATTCGACCCAATCCGAGTCCAAATGGGTCCGAATCAAGGACCCGAAGCGTTGTTGGATGGTCAAACCGCAATTTGAGTTACCAAACGGTCTCTGATTTTAATGAGCTTATATTCGAATCGAGTGGCTCGACGAGATGAATTTAACGAACTCAAGATCACTGAATTCCGACATCATTAAGGCCTTCAAATGTCCAACGAATGGTGCATGATCAAAGGATTCGATATCGGCCGTCCATTCAAACTACTCCCAATTCGCCCATGATCTCACGCTTATTTACGGGTTATGCCACTCCAGAAAAACTATAAATAGAGCCCTCATTCTACACAAAGGGGACTCAAGTGAAGAGAGAGAAGAAGAGAAGGAGGAGAAGGAAGAAGCTCCTCCTCGACCACCGCCGGAGCTCTTCTTGCTGCCTGAAGACGCCGAAACTCTGCCGAATTTTCGGGAAACATCTGGAATTTGCAGAACTTTGTAACTTTGTAAAACGTTGATTGTAAAGTGATCGTCTTGATTTGTAAGACGGATCAACCTTTGTACTTCAAACGAACACTAGTGGAACTTTGCAACTGAGCGAGGCCCCGTGGTTTTTTCACTCTTTTGGGTTTTTCACGTAAAAATATTGGTGTTCATTTTCTCTTTATTCTTTGCGTGCTGAATACTCGTGCAACGCTCGGACGCAAATTTACAGACTCTACCGCCGCGTATTTTCTAGCCCGCAACAATTATAATAAATCATTGAAAATTTATAAAAAATAAAAATTAAACTTTAATCAACTCTAAATAACGTTCGCACCTCTCGCTCTCATCCATGGACAAAATTGTAATCTCAAATAAACCTCCTAACAAAGCAACCAACTAAACCCATTAACCCCAAACCTTTCCGTCTCTCTCTACTACACGCAAACAAAACCAAAATCTCACTTCAATTTTAATTAAAAGTTAATTATTATTTAACTAACCCTATATTAGACAATAATTAAAAAATCATATAAAATTAAATATTAATCATATTAATCCCAAATTTTTAAGGATTTTTCTACTGGTTAATCCTAACCAATAACCTTAATCACTTGATCATTTGAGTTATATTGGTTAGTTAATTACCTACCATAAGTTCTTATATAAGAATGGGTTTGAAATAATTGTATAAATGCTTTAAAAATTAAATAAATTCAAATATAGTTTAATAAATATAACTTAAATTAAAAAATAATTTAAATTTCAAATTAGAATAAATAATAAAACATGAATATATATATATATATATATATATATATATATATATATATATATATATATATATATATATATATATATATATATATATATATATATATATATATATATATATATATATATATATATATATAATTAAATAAGAAATTCAATAAATTTCTAAACAAATCTAAATAATTCAAAATTTAGTGAATACTAAATAAATTTTAATTCGTATAAACCAAATTAATTTGATGATTCATTTGATTAATTTAAATTTTAAATTTAATTAAATGAATTTGATAATTAATACAAATTCAATAATTAAAGGTCTTTTCAAACATTGTGTTTGACTGCTTTCGAGGACATATTAGCATTAGATTTAATGATTGTCTGAAATCAATTTTAAAAAACCAAAAGACCCCCATTTGTGGTATGCAACTCTTTTTAGGAAGACACTAATATATTGAATTGGGGGATCTTTAATAAACTATTAATAAATCAAAGGACCTTCATACATCATGCATAATTCCTATTGGAGATCATGTGTGTATTGGGTTGATAATGTCCTTCTTCTAACTCTTTGAATAAAACATTAATATCTCCTTAATAGTGAACCGTTCCATTTCAATAGATATTAGATGTAGCAGAATCTTCCATCTTGAAAGTTAAATTTTAGGAGAATTTTCAATGGTCTTGGCACTCTTATTAGATAGTTTTTCCATCCTTTAACAGGGTAGAATTAATGCCTGCGTATGAATACCGAGTTTTCGCAACTTTTGATGGTCCTTACACTCTTTTCGGATAGTGTTTCTCTCCTTTTACGGGGGAGATTTGGATCCTACATAAGAGAACCAAGCCTTTGTCTATGTCAATGGTCTTTACACTTTTGTTTGATGGTTTTTATCTCCTTTACGAGGGAAAGCTAGAGTCAGTGTAAGAGGACCGAGCCTTTGCTTCTTGCGATGAACTTTAGAGTTTTGTTGAACAATCTTTCCTCCTTTTATTGAGGGAGAATTGGAGAATGCGTAATAAGATTGAGAGTTTTTTCATCGCGACAGTCTTTACACTCCTGCTGGACAATTTTTCTCTCCTTGTACGAGGGATAACTAGAGTCAGTGTAAGAGGATTGACATTTGCTGCAACAGACAGACTTTACACTGCTATCAGATAATTCTTTCCATCCTTTTACGAAGGAGAGTTATAGCTGGCATAAGGGGATCAAGGCCTTTTGGTTGTCGATTGTCTCCAAATTTTGGTAATCTTTCTCAGCACATTTTACCCTCAATTTATGTGAGAAAACTTAGAACAACATAAGGGAATGTCTTTTCCCCCACCTCCAAAGGGGGGTATTTATAGATTAATGGATGAGTGAATTTGGAAAAAAAATTAAATTATTTTTTGGAAATTTGGAGGCCAAAAACCAAATTTTTTATATTTGAAAAATTAGAAAGGAAATAAATAATAAAATTTTTATTTCCTTTATTAAAATTTCTTCTGAATTCTAAATTATTGAAATTTTTTTCACATTTTAAGTTTTTTGAAAAAAAAAATTCTTGAAAACAACTTTTTGTCCATGGTTCTGGCTAGAGAGTAGCCTCGGAACTTTTATTACGTCCTCTGACTGGACGTAGATCTACATTCGGTCAAAGGATCGTTACTCGATTTTTGCTCGGTATTTGGTCGATATTGCTAGGTATTGTTTGATAATAACGAGGAATAACTGGGAAGACCAACACCGAGTAATACCGAGCAATACCGAGTATTACCAAAAAATACCCAGTTTTCCTAGAAAAAACTCAGTACTTTTTGGTATTACTCGGTATTGCTCGGTAATACTCGTTATTTTGTCTTCACATAATGATATTTCTCGTTATTATTGGTATTGCTCGATATTTTTCGTTTTGTGCCTACGATCTTAGTGCCGGCCGAACGTAGCTCTACGTACGTTCACCGGACCAAATAAAAGTTCCATAAAGCGGCCATAATACAAGAATACCGCACGAAAAGAATATATATATCTGGTGCTAAATATTTGGCCTGATTTTTACATTTTGTTGTCCTCATAATCATTTTTTGAGATTTCATACTCAATGTTGACATTTTTTGGCCTAAGAAGTCTCTTTGATCAGTTTGAGTTATTTAAAAACGTTTGAGAGTATATTATTTGATATTTTTATTCTGATTGATGCCCCAACTTCATGGAATGCTGAAATTATGAATATTTTTAGACTCTCCAGACTTCAATGTTCAAAAATTTGGGCGCAATTGATTCTTAAACAAGAAATTTTCATGATCGGGCATGTATCTCGATGCACATTTGAATTGAAAACTTCTAATATTAATTTTTTGACCATTTGAACTTCAATTTCAGTAAATTTAGAATCAAAATTGAACTTCTCGACGAGATGAACCCAACAACACCAAAATTGATCTAATATAAGCCCAACTGAGCCAAAATCAATGACCCAAAGTATATTTGAAAACTTCAAATAATTAATTAGGTGATTAAATGATCTACAAATATGGCATGCTTATAAACAAATCAAGCGACTCAAAGAGCCGAATCTAGCGAGCTTAAGATAATTTAACTTTTATATCATTTAGGCACCTAAATTCTAAAAAATAACATAATACATGATTGAGTGAATCAATATGGGTTTTCTGATAGAATACTCTGTATTGCTCTTGATTTTCCTATATTTGCAAGATATGCATCTCTGAATTATCTATAAATAGACCCTCACTCCCTACATGTAGGGGATCTTTAACTAAAGATTGTAAAGAACTCTAAGGCTTCAAGTTTGCAAGAGTTTCACCATAGTATCACCACATGCAAACCTTCATGTCCTATTGCCAATACCAAACCTCTGTGTGATAACCCAAAATTTTTGAATGAATTTATCTAAATGAAGTGAAAATCTATGTTGCAACCCTATGGTGGCAAGCACAACGGCATAGGTGCTATGACGTCGTCTCCACCTATGCTATTGCGCTTGCCGCCGCAGCATTGCTACCTAGATTATTTTTTTTTTAAATAAATACATTTTCAATATTTATTGTTACTACATTCAGTCCAACTATTGATCGTTGTCGGAGTCACCCCACAAATGATAGCCTAACCTTTATCTGGTGGTCGACCATTAGAGCTCCACTTGGCTACTGTTGTCAGACCTCCATCAACCAACCACAGTTGGATCTCTACCCGATCTTCACCGCCTGACCTCTGCTCGGCCTCCAGGTTTTCGCCTGTCTGACTAATCATTGTCAAAGCTTTGTCTGACTTAAAATCACTGTTAGAACTCTACTGCCTAGCCGTTGCCGGACCTCCACTTAACTTCCATTGTTGTCAATCCCTGTCGGATGGACCACTACAACTAGAATTCTGACCCCAGTCACCTACAGACCTCAGTCCTCAGACCACTATTACCCAACTATGATCCTTGCTACCCATATTATCCAATCATGACAATTCTGACTCCTGAGCACACATATGAACTTTAACGGATTCTCCATATTATTGTAATTTCACTCTCTCCAAGTTAAGGGACGGGTCAATCATTGTAACTTACTCGTACATAGTAGAATCTCTTCACCATGGCCCAATGGCTTTTTCTCTTTTCCACGTAAAAAATTTCGGGTGTTAGCTCTCTCTCTCTCCCTTATATATTTGTGTGCTAGACTTTCGTCCGTCGCTTAAAAGAAAAATTCTCTCACTTTTCCTTTGCGAATCTACCAACCCACAACACTATAAAATCATAAATTTACCATTCAAAAATAAAATGAGAGAATTACAATACAAGAGTTTATTTATTTCTTCAATATATATTTTTATGAGAAAAATTTAATAGAAGAATAAAATTTTAAATTTAATATGTATTCATCTTAAAAAATTATAAAAATTTTCAAATCCATCCATACAAAAAAAATTATATAAAAAGTTTCAAATTTAATATAGAAACATTTGAAATTTTAATAATAATATATTTTTTAACTACTAGATGCATAAAGAAACTAAATCAAACTTTTTAGTGCCTTGATAAAAATTGAATTGCAGTTTAATTGGTAAATTTGATAAGATGATTTAGAATAAGAATTATAACATATCTTTATAAGAATCTATTAGAATAAAAAACGTAAGTTGGGATCATATGAATATAAATCCCGCCATTAACACGTAAGTAAAAAAGTATCATATTTATCTTCTTTTAAAAAATAAAACATGCAGCATTTCTCAATAGGAACCTTCTCCTACTTGGAAAATCATTACTAATGGAGCTTATTTTCTTAAAAAGATTGTGAGATGGAAAGTTATGAATGGAAATTCTATCAATTGGATGCAAGATACTTGGATCCTTGACAAAAATCTGTCCAAATGGCCTTCATTCATAAACATGTTGGATCCTATTGATCACAAGTTAAGTTCTTTTATCATTGATGGGAATTGGAATCTCTACTCTTTAGAGAAATTTTTTGGCAAGACTCTTATGGATATTATTATTCAAATTCCTATTGAAAAAGAACAAAATGAAGATCAAATTGAATTGTTAAAACATCATTCCGGAATATCTATAGCAGCTCTTTGTTCTGAAGCCGATTCAAACAATTTTCTGGGTGAAAACCATTGGAATTGGGTTAAAAGCATAAAGCTTAGACCCTCTATTGAATTATTCTGGTGGAGATTATTCAACAATGCAATTCCTTCGGGTGAGTTCTTATTGAGAAGAAAAATTTCCACCAATGCAAGCTGTCCGAGAGGATGTACAGGAGTTGAAGATAAAAGCCATATTGTAGCAAACTGCAGTAAATTAAAAAACTGTTTGCTTATGCTTAACAATTGGGGTTTTAATATTCCGGTTTTTGAGGATTTTAACTCTTGCTTGGATGGATTAGTTAAAGCTTCTAAAACTAATCCTTTATTGGCAAACATGTACTGTACAGCAGTTTTCATAGCTTGGAAGAATAGATGCAAGCTAGTTCACGGGAAGAGTGAAGAATCTGTCTTCTTTATGGCTGCTAATACCGTCTCCTTAGCTACAGTTAGCAACTTTATCGTTACTCATCCGGAAAACTGGGATACTAATCAGCTCAAGCTGTTTTCATCTTGGTGTCCCCCTCCAACCGGTTGGATAAAGATAAATATTGATGCTTCCTTAAAAAGCAATTACTTGGCTGGTATTGGAGGTATCATAAGAGATAATAAAGGCAGATTTCTATCAGCTTTTGGTCATCATTATCTACATTGGGACATTGCTCATGTGGAACTTTTGGCGGTTTATTACTTGAAGAATATCTTGAAAAGAATGGATGCTTGAAGCTCAAGGAGTAATCATAGAAGGAGACAACAGCAATATTATCAAAGAACTTCAAGTTAATTTGAAGAATTGGAAGAAACATGGAAGGATCAAAAAGGAACTTGCTTTTATTCAAGACTTCAACCAGGTTCTTTTCTCTCATACTAGTAGAAATTGCAACAAATTGGCAGATTTTTGTGCCAATTTAGGATGCAATAATAATTTTATTTGGGAAGATTTGAATAATGTGGAAATCCCACATTCCTTTCTTAGTATTTTAAAAGAGGAATGTGATGGATTAGAGATGACTTGAGTTTCTAGTTTTCTTTGTATTGGTTTATTTTGTTTTTAATGCAATTTAGCATTCCTTCAAAAAAAAAAAAAAAAGGATCCGGCAAAACTTCTTAAATAAAAAAAATATTATAAAACTTTTTGCATGTTAGAAAATTAACATTGATAGAGATTCAATTTTTACATCTTAAGTTTTTTGATATCTAACACACAGATAACAAAAAATAATTCATTAAATACAAAAATTTTTATGTGAAAAAACTGATAAGGAAAAGAAACCCTGGGCTTAGCCTTGATGAAACAATCCATATAGATATGTTATGAAAGTCCACTCTACCCCTCAATTGGAGTAGATTGGATTACAAGTTTGTATTTCTGAAAAAAATAGGGAGAATGTTGAAGATGCAATGGGTAGATGATGTTAACCTAACGATGACGGTTAGACAACGATAGTCAGATGACAGTACTCAAGAGATGATGATTAGATGACAAAAATTGAGTGATGACGATAAAGCAATGACAATTAGGCGACAACCAAATCATGGTAGAAAGAAGATGGCGATTGGATAATGCTGGTCAGGTGACGACGGTGGCTAGTGGTGAATGACAACATCGAAGGTTAAATAAAGCTATAGAATTCTTCAGATCTTCGAACTCTCTCCCAACTCAAGCCTAGGTCACTTTCATGTGAAGAATATGGATCTATTTATAGTACCTTAGAGTAGACATTTTAATAAATTTATCCAAAATTCCAAAGCACTCCATTAGGCATCTTTTATCGAAACCTTTGTTCACAAATCATTTATATAGCATTTAATTATTTTAATAGCCTCAAAATCGAGAGATTTTGAATTTTTTGGATTGGTTTAGTCGAGCAACTCTTGTTTACTATATGCATACAAGATTTAGAGATCATTTGCTCTTCCAATTGATGTCTTAAGTTTTCAAATATCATTCAAATGCTTAATTTGGGTTCATTTGGACTCAGGTCGGACTACATTTGGTATCATCAGGTTAGTCAGGACAAGATGCTCTATTTAATTATAAGTTTGCCGAAGTTTGACTACAGAGAATTTTGAATTTTGAATTTAATGTTAAAAGTTTGTAATATAAACATTGCATCAATAAGCATGCCAATGAAACTGCAGTTTCCTAGGCATATCAAAACCTGCTCTATTAAGCCAGGCTTGGCAAGCAAAAATGACCCTCATTGCCCCCCGCCATAGCTCCATACATAAAGATATCATAACAATATCAAGAGTTAATCTCTATTTTAAATAATAACTTGCATAATTTTGTAAGAACTTTTCATTTAAAGAGGAACTGAATCTAGAAAATTCAATATGATCAATTTGAAATAACAAGTAAAGCTATTTCAAAACATGAAGAAAATATTATAGAAAAAAAAAAAGTAAAACTATTTCAAATAAAAACTCCTCTAAATATTATATCTATAATTTTAAAAAAATTTCAGATTTTATTTCACTTTCATATTATATATAATTAATTTATTACTCTCTAGATATTTTATGATATGAATTTCATTAAATATCAATATTGTATGTAACTCAAAGCAAATTCATAAAGATTTGGACATGTTTCTAATTTCTTAATTTTATTCTGAAAGTATTTAATTATATAATATTCTTTTAAATATATTAAATTATATATATATATATAGCATTTTTAAAATTCATTAAAATAGTTAATTCATTGAACACATTCCTGACGCAATCACTTTAGTAACTTCTTTTATTTTCACTCTTGTTTATTTATTGTTCAGTTGATTAATAATATATTTTTAAGTTGAAGGACATCTTCTGAGTTTTGTAAGAATTCTAGCTTTATATATATATATATATAACCAAAAGAAAAATTCATTAAAAAAGAAGAGCATTACACCACAAGGCCACAAGATGGTCACATAGAGAAGATTACATCCAGAGAGAAACAATAATAATCAAGACCAACAACAAACTGATAAAAAAAAAGACAAATACACCCCAAAACCAAATGGACTCATACCACCACTTAGTTGTCAGGAGTTGGCCATACAAGGAGGTAAGGAAAGTAACTACCAAAATTCCAAGAAGACAAAAATCCAAATGACTACAACTGAAGAGAGAGAACCACTGAAGTTGCCAACTAAGCCCTGGCCATCCGAGGTGGGTGCAGGAAACTTGCTTCATCTTTGTCCTGTCAAGATTCCATCGCAGGAAATAGCAACCAATGGCAAAAGTGACCAAATAACCACAACCACCAAACTTCCAAAAAGGAAAATCATTTCTTTTCGGATTTTCATTTTCTATGCTTAATATTATTTTTGAAAAAACCAATATCCGCAATTTGAAGAAGACATAAGTCAAAATTTTCATGAGCATCCTAATCATTCTTAATAATTTCTTCCCATCCTACAGAAGAATCGCCATCATGTAACAAATCACATTGCCTCATAACATTATCCCTAGCAAAGTAAGCTAACATAGTAACATTGGAGATAACAGATATAGGAACATCAACTAGAGACACCACAACTCTCGCATTACTCAGCTCAGACGAAGGTTCACCACCCCTTAGAAACTAAAGAAACTAAATTATCACCCGACACCTCCACAAAATCAGCACAACTAGGACTAGCTATAAGGTTAATGCAACAATTAATGGCATTCATGGAAACATCAACACCATCAAGAATATCTATATTAGTACAATCAATAGCTAAAGGCGCCACATCCTCCCCAACATATCTAGAAACCAACAGAGCAGCAGCATCCCCAACAAGAACATCAGTAGGACCCAGATCCAACACCAAATCCTTGGCAATAGAAAAAATAACATTAACCAAATTCAAACTCAAAACATTCACTCCAGTATCCAAAACAACAAGGCCAACAGGGGCCAAATCTACAGGTTCAAACGAACCATTCACGACTAAAAGAACAACACATCAACTTCCCCACATCCAAGCAACACAGTATCACCAAAAACAGTTGAGGGCCTAGGCCGAGAAGCAACCCCAGCATCCTCACCCCTCGATACGTCATCCAATCCACAAGGTGCAACCCTAGCATCAACATTACCATCCAGAAAAACATTTTGCAAAACATCAATTTCATTTTTGGCCGACTTAATAGGATAAGAAGAACTAATAGGAACATTCAATGGGATAGAAGATTGAAACTGACATCCCCTCTGCACATGCCTAATAGTTTTACAGTGAACACAAAATAGAGGGAAAGCCTCCAATTCAACTAGCTGGATGTAACCGAACTTTTATGGGCCAATCCACACTTTTTCTGGATACTTTTTAGTGATGTGAAGCTCAACCAACACACCAAAAGAGAAGACTGAGAGCCGATGGATGTGGCATTGTCATCTTTTTGTGGATGACAAAAAATTGACCCTAAAGAATGAATTATTAGGGGAGTGAAGAGATAAGTGCATATATTGGGGAAGGAGATCCATATATGAATAATAAGACATTCAACACAAATATCTAAGGAAGTAGGCTATTTAGTTAATTTCATGTAACAAATATAAACTAAGAAAAAGGAAAACACACTGCTATAATCTAGGTCATTCTATAACTTAATCAGAACATGCGATGAATCGAGCAAAGTAACCGAAAAATTGGCATTGAGCTTCAGGTTGAAAATAAAATCTATTGATGGAGTCCATGCTAGGACGCCGGGACACAAAAAAGATGACTAGTGATAACTGGAATGAAACTGTAAGCGCAAGAATCTCTTCTTCGAAGATCCACAGAGAAGGCAATCCACAGAAATATGACATTTTGAGCTCAGGAAAACACACATCAGAGGGTGAATCAGACAAAGCATCAATGAAAGAGCGTGATTTGTTGGAACCATTCAAGAAACGATTTGGGGCCATTCCAACCTCAAATGGCCGGAAGAGGACGAAAAAATTAAACGAAAATAAAAAAAAAAAACCGCAAAAGGAAAGGAAAGAGGAGCTTTCCTACAGCTACAGCAGCGGCGAAAGCCGCCGGGGAGAAGCCCCAAAGAGACGGGAGATCAAGCCCTAGACGTCTCGAGATTAGGAGAGGCCAGCAACACGAGTAGTTGATTTCTTTCTTTATATAAGCATGTTAAAATGCAGGTTTAAGGGTGGGGTTAAAGCAACTAACTGAATACTTGGATTAGCTCATGTACTCTTTCTGCTTTTACTAGTTTCTATTGTATGATGTTATGTTGTAATTATTATTTGGCATAGAGTCATCTTGAATTTATAATCAGTGAATCGATGTCATTTAGTATTACTCCTTCAATTTTAAATCACCAACTACTTTAAATCTTGTAATCTGTTGTCAAACAACTTCTCAAGATTTAATAAGATTTAACATTTATCATACCAAACATTTTTCCAAATTTATTAGCCTCAGGATTTACTAAATTCGAATTTACAGGATTTACTAAACCCCAATAAAGTTGAATCCAATTTAATACCAGACACCCCCTAAGAGTTGCAAGAAATTGTAAAACTTATAATTCAAAATATAGAATCAAAATTGTATGAATGTATTATAGGTTGGTAATGTATGCACAAAATATATAATTAGTCATTTAATTTTGAATGTGAATTATGACCATTGCATAATTTATTATATTTAACTTCATTCTATATCCAAGTCCTTAAATATTCCTTGCTAAAATGTTTCAAATTAGCGATTCTATTTTACTATTTTAGACTCCTTCATATAGGCATTCTCAATTACTAATTTTATCATTCATTCATTTAAAATTTCTTCTTGCAACAGGATAAGAAGATCCTGACGATGAAGTCTAATTTGAATATGTAATTTAAAATTGTATTCAACCATCATTGTTATTTTTTTTTAATGTTTGAATGATTTTCTATTATATAATCCAAGTGATTGTATGATAATTCATATGCTTCATGTTTAGTTTGAGCAATCAAAATGAGGTCCATTTTGACCGACTTAATGCAGAATTAGAAATAGAAACAAAGTGACTTGTTCAAATATGGTTCGATCGACAAGTAAAAACTATTCAAATTAGGTTTTGCGGGTGTTCAAATATCTTTTGAACTATGTTCAACTGAGTTTCAAATATTATTCAAACATGGTATGAACCATATCTAAAACCTTATTTTGAGTATATCTAAATCTTATTTGAATAATGATCTAGTGAGGTTCAAATCTTCATGAGAACAGGATGTCCAAACAATATGAGAATCATGTTTAAATAAGGTTCAATACATTCTCTTGGAATATGCATAAAATCTAGATAATGGTCCTATTTATACTTATATTTACAATATTTTTTAAAATGTGAATCAAGTATCAACATTCTTATGTTGTATAGAGAACAATGAGAAGAAGACAATCATATGGGTTGGATATTTACAAAGAAATGGTTCAGAGAATTATCATTTCAAAGAAATGCTTTTAACAAAAATCTCATATTCTTATATAAAAAATTACAAAGATTTGTAAAAATCAATTTTGTTTGAAGCTAAAGGTTTAAGTATCAATTAGGTGGAACAAAGTCCCTGATATCAATTCTTCCAAGAAAAATAATAATAGAATGTGAGAGTTCTTTCTTCTTGGATGAGATATATATATATATCCATTGTATGGTTTGGTGTGCTTATTTCTCTTAACAAGATTTCAACATTAGATTCTAATAATGTTAAATGTATACTTGCAACTCATGAATATGTAAGGTCAGTTAGTCTACAATATTTCATTAAAGAACTTTTAATTCTTAGATAAAGTAATTTTATATATAAGTTCTACTTATGAAAATTATTCATAGAGCTTTAGAGCATATGAGCTATGAAGTTTTCTCAATCAAATATATATATAAGATTAGGAGCCATAAATTAGAATAGAATTGCACTTTGGGCAATAGTTCTAAATATCATCAATAAGTTCAAACCAAGCTTATTGTACATATAATCAAGGAGTAGCTTTGTTTAACTAAACCTAATTTGATGCCAAAGATAATAATATTAGATGTGAAGAGAGCATATGTGACTAATTTGTCATATAAGAAGTTTTGGTGGTGTCGTGAGTATCACTACGTAATAAATTTTTTTAAAAAAAATCTTTAAAAAAAGCACCATCATATATAATCATGCTAAATAAGCAGAATTCAGGGATAATTGATTTTTAAACCAAATTCGACTGCGGATCAAACTAATTTGAATAAGATTTGAATCATAATCAAGCACGTAGTTTGAAGTGAGAACCAACGGCATGTGAGGAAAAAGATTGGTACTTTGGTTCGTCTACCACCAAATGAAGGCTCAAATAAGTTGAAATCATTTTTGTTCATTGTAAACATCAACAAATAGTTTAAATTTTCAGACATATTTCTCTATGAAAACAATATTTGAGATATTTTGTCCTTTAAATACAACATGAATCATATAAATTCAAATTTCAATAGCATCGTGAATATTTTTATGGATTTACATTATTTTTAATTTAATTTTTAAAGTACTCAAGTACAAATGACCCTATTTTATCTGGTATGTTTGAATGACACATCTACAATTTTATTTTACAAATATTAAACGAAAATATATTAAATAAAAAATTAATGAGTGCACTTGGGATCTATACATTTTCACTAGTTGGTTCTTTACATTTTCACTATTAAATAAAATAATAGTGAGTGCTTATCGGAAATTTACCAAAGTAACAACAGATATCATTCTTTTCATTAATATCTTGATTAAGATTTGTCAATTTGCTTAGATACGCATCCAACTAAGCAACAATAGTGTACAAAATTAGATTCTAAAGCAACTCCAAAGAAATGCAAATAAGGTGGAGAATCTCCTTTGTGCCGTCTGATAACCCACCACTACTTAAGAACAAAGTTTGTCAAGTTGAAATTCTTCATATATTGTGCTATACAAAGTAAATATTCATAATATCTAATAAGAATATAATTTATTCCCCAAATGGTTTCATATAATCATGACGTTATAGAAAAGGAATATGCGAGTACATAAGCGCTTGAAATTATAATAGAGGAGATGAGTCCAAAATGAGAATTTTTGGAACACGCATATTTCTCGTATAATTTAATGTTCTGTTTGCACTGGTTGTAATTTTTTGTACATGTGATTGTAAAGTTGTAGTGAAGAAAATAACTTTCCAATAAAAAGATTTTTTAAAAGCAACGAGAAAGTAATAGCAAATTGACAAATCTTAATCAAGATTTTTGAAAGCAACGAGAAAGCAATGACAAAATGTTGTTAGGGTCTGAAAAATGAAGTAATTAAAAAGATGTCCCAAACAGACCCTAAAAAGCTTTTTGAAAGTTCAGCAGAATCAAGAGAGGCCTAAGATGAAACCTAAAATGCAATGAATCAAGCACACAAAAGATTATATGCCTGATTCTGCAATACGTAAAACCCATTATAGCATAGGAATCGTACATTGACTTATAATTTGTGAAGCTTTCTTTTCATCAATCCCCTGCATGGCACAAAATCCTGTCAACTAATCGATGGCAGCTGCTGCTTTGCTTCTAAATTCATTCAAGTAGCAGAAAGAAAATGAAAAAGAATAGGAATATGTAAGGTGGCTTAATTATTGGAGAACAAACGGCACTATGATTCATCAGTTCAATAAATGTTTCTCATCAAACTTGTGTTGAGATCATGGACATAATGCTGCCACATTTACAGGTTTTGCGAATAATTTCAAATATATATAAAGTTGTTAGTTTAGCATAATCTTTTCATACAGAATAAGATTGATTGAAGAAAGACAAACACATTAGCAAATATCTTTAGCTCAGAATATGCTGAGAATGTTTTTATTTTCCTACAGAAATTAGAAGGAAATGAGTATATTTACTTTAATCCAACACCACAATTAAATTTGAATGTGGCAGCAAATGTTTTCTGGACTCAACTATTTTTCCTTTTAGGATAAATACAAGTTTGGACCTCTCTCAATTTGCTTACTTCCAAGCAACATGCTAAGAAAAATTAAATGGAAAAAGCTTCTCGCATTTCTCAATGGCTCATAAACTAAATGGGTGCTTGGAATCCGATAAAAATTTCTTCTAGAAGAAAAGTTTTTCATGAAGGGCTAGATTTAGATGAAAAATACCATGATTCAAAAACTATAACTTATGGCCATAAAAATTGAATAAGAAAAAGAAGCAACTATACCTTAATCCAATCCAACAAAAAATAATTTGCATTCATGTAGTAACAAAGTGGAGTGTGACCTCAGCTCGCCTAGTTTCCTAGTGAATCTGAAGCTCATTCCTTTTCCATTTCCCAACAGAAATAACCACAAAAAGCTTCCCGCATCTGTAACTAGCAACTCGAACAGAATCTCGACATGCAAGTCTTCCTCTTTACCACTTCGGTAGATTATAAATTCACAAACTTTTCTCATTTTCACCAAGAAGTTTGGAAGCAAAAGTATCCATTGCAGAAGAAATCTCAGCAATGGGGGAGTTGGTAAATAAATGCAGTACATGTCTTGAGCTTGGCCACTTGAACCAGATGGCAACTCAGACTGTTCATGGTTCACAGTTTGCTGCTCGAGTTTCCAACTGTGAAACTTGTGTGGAAATGAACAAAAAGGGAAAATGTCGGGAAAAAAATAAGGGAGTGCTTTTGGAGAGCGATTATCATAAAAGTGAAAATAGTTCATTTGTTCATTCAGTCATCAACATGGTTGGAATGCTTATTGGTAAGTTATCTTTATTTCTACTTATTATGTCAGCTAAATATGTTGTTCCATTCTTGCTTTGTACATCATTCACTCATTTTACTATTATCCATCTATATATTAACGAATTTCACCCTCACCCGTGAACTCTCCACATTAGTCATCACTCAAATTGAAAATGTTTTGTTAAATCTAATTGAATACGCAAGAGCTATGAAAGAGTTCATACGGCCATACCTTTTGTTCAAATTATTTGAAGGCTGAAATTGCTACAATATGGGGAGTCAATCATGGGAGCCTTGTCACAATCACATGAGACCTGCCAAACTTTTGCTCTGTTATCACTTGTTAGGTTGTGTAAGTCACATGAGCTCAATCAAATAAGCTTGATACACGCCAGTAATAAAACACATTTTCAACACAAATTTTTTTCAATAAATATCAACAGCTAATATTTCTATTCCCGTCTATTTTTCTACTACTAATGTGGGACTAGATTTAATACACATGCACGTCTTTATCCTGATGGATTTTAAGCTCATATATATAAACATTAACATGGCTGTTTAAAAATGTCACAGATGAGATCTCAGTATAAACTAATAAATTTAGTGCATCAACTTTCAATCTAAAAATAAGGAAATATTTGTGAAATTGCATCTATCTTTCAGGTCTAGGACAACTATCAACTCCTTACGCTTTAGAGAAAGGAGGTTGGAGCTCTGCATTCATACTCGTGGGGCTTGGCATGGCATGTGCTTACACATCACATCTCCTAGGAAAATGCCTGCAAGAGGATTCCTCTTCCAAAAACTACCAAGACATAGGAGAGCAAGCATTTGGGAGAAGAGGAAGGATCATAGCTTCCACATTCATCTACCTAGAGATCTTCTTTGCTCTTGTCTCCTACACAATCTCACTAAGCGATAACTTGTCGCTTGTTTTTGCTGGAACTCGCATTGAACTTCCTTGGCTTCATCTCTCAACAACTCAGATCCTCACTGTGATAGCTGTGATTGTTGCTCTCCCAAGTATTTGGCTACGGGACCTCTCCTCCATCTCCTTCCTCTCTTTCGGAGGAATCATCATGTCTCTCCTCATTTTCTCCACAGTGGGATCAATTGCAGTATTTGGTGGAGTGAAAGCAAACAAGAGTATTCCAGTTCTCCAGCTAAGTAAGATACCTGAGATATCTGGCTTATACCTTTTCAGCTATGCAGGTCATATTGTTTTCCCAAACCTATACAAGGCTATGAATGACCCTTCCAAGTTCACAAAGGTAACTATGCCATATATTCCTTCCTGCTGATTTTGAGCAGATGTGCTTCTACCAACTATTCATTAAATTTATTTTAATAAATAGGTTGTGAAGTCTTTCTAACGTTAGGGCAAGATTTTGATCATATTTAGTAAGGCGTAAAGGAATGGAACATAGCAGAGGTATTCTTTTATTGGAGAAGAGAAGAGGTTGAACCCATCCAGGACATGGTTACATTGCCATGAATTTAAAGCTTTAAGCATAGTTTTTTTTTTTTAATTTATTGAAAATGGAAAAAAAAATTATCAGAATATCTGATATCATTGTCAGGATAAAACTATTGTGTGCGTAGTCAAGAAAACGTCCGAACAACAATCAAAACAGGTCATTTGGTTTATCCACTGCGTACAATTTATACGCAACTTGTATATACACAGGTGCGTAAAAATTATACGCAGACTGTGTACAGACTGCAAGCTACGTCTATAATTTCTCCATCACAAGCCGCTTGTACTTCATCTTCCTTCACACTCAACGAGACCCCTTTTAACTTCCTCATCTTCAACCTCCACATGACGCGAAATAGTGATGGAGAAAGCTCTCGGGAAACAGGAGGATAGGATAGTGATTGAAGCCCTTAGATCCGGCACAAATTTTTTTATGAAGAAAATTTATTTTATACAAATATTAAATTTTAGGTGTACGATAAATAATAAATCCTCTTAAAAAAAGAAGCATCGCCTTAAAAAAAAAACTGTTTTTTTCAAATTCCAGGTACTTTTGCTTACCATTGAATTAATTGTTCCTTCTCGCAGGTTTCAATCACAAGCTTTGCCCTAGTCACAGCCCTCTACAGCGCCCTCTCCTTCCTAGGCGCCAAGCTCTTCGGACCCTCAGTCAGCTCCCAGATCACCCTAAGCATGCCGCCCCACCATATTGCCACCAAGATCGCGCTTTGGGCCACCATACTAACTCCCATGACCAAATATGCTCTCGAGTTTGCCCCTTTCGCCGTCCAGCTAGAACATAGCCTCCCGCTGTCGATGAGCTCCCGAACTAAGACTCTGGTGCGTGGCGCCATAGGCTCAACTCTGCTATTACTGATCCTAGCGTTGGCGCTCTCCTTGCCCTACTTCGAGCACGTCCTCGGCCTCACGGGCTCTCTTGTTAGCAGCTTCATCTGTTTGGTATTCCCCTGCGTCTTCTACCTCAAGATTTGCTGGCGTCGGGTGGGAGTTGCAGCGAAGGTGCTTAATGTGATGGTTATCGTCGTTGGTGGAGTTTTTGGTATAACGGGGACTGTTTCCTCGTCTAGGTCGCTAATTGAGAGCATTCAAAGGGCTCACTCTCGCTGAAGCTGCTTCAGAAATTTGTCTCCTTCTGCTGCATATCAAGGTTGAAGAAGACAAGAGCAATGCCAAGGATTTTGGTCGAAATAAATGCGCGGATCAATGGGGGACATAATGTATCAAAGCTATTATCCTTTAGTAGTTGGAAAAAGTTCGTAGAGGCGATTTCTCAAACGCTTGTTGTGCATGAAATATATAGCCAGTAATACCAAGTTTTATGGATTACAAACTTTTGCTGGAATCTGTGCGATGAAAGCTCAAACAAATGTTGCCTTCCGTGAACCACCACAATATTTACGCATATCATAATAAAATCAGGATGCTACCGCTGTAGCAAGAGAAATGCTATGTCACAAAGATTTTTTAAGTTCATCGATATAAATATACCTGTTGACCTCCACAGCAGATAAAAAAAATTTCAAATAAATAAAATGTAAGAGGTTCGAAAATTTTCTACGCCATCACCTGACCCACCCATTCAACCTAGCAACCCAATCATCCGTCATACTCTCTCTATTCGCAACTCGCAACTCGCAACTCGCAACAGCCCAGACTCGTGCCCTAGTGTGATCCTTCCTCCCTCTCAACTTATACGAAGACAACATTAATAAGAGGTTCCCAAATGACCTCTAGAAAAAAAAAAACTTGAATGATCTCTTCCTCACCACTCTATCTCATGTAGGAGAAGTTATTTTATGTGGAGTTCGAATTTAACTCTGCACATAGGTGCGGAGTCAGGATTTTGTTCATGTGAGGACACAAAACATTGAAGTAAAAAATCCTATATTGAAATCCCCTCTCCAATGCATCGTATGTAGAATTTAACTGAAAAAATAGCATGCATGTGACATATCTAATTAAAGCACAAGAAAAATTTTCTTTGTTGAATAGAATAAGCTGGGCACATCATTTATAAAAAAAATTCTACTTTAAAGAAAAATAACTTAACAAACTCCATAAAAAGTAACAATACACAAACTATGGTCCACACACAGAAAAATAATGCATATGAGCGAACATGTACATTACAAAATCTCAATATCACAAAAAAATAAATCTGAAAAGAGGCAGAATTAAAGCTTGCTATATATTCTCGTACTAAGAGCTCTATAAAATGAAGAGATCTAAAATTTCTCCTTGCTCTTTTTAAACTGGCAAAATGGATTCTTAGTATTAAAACCACTGACCTCCCCTGAAAATTGATTATTAAGGTTCCCAATACATAGATTAACACAATCATATTATAAAATAAAAATAATCTTTTTTTCTAAATAAAAAACCCAATAGTTAATAAGAGAAAAAAAAAGACGAACAAGACAAAGAATGACGCTACCTCAAAGCGCATCGAATTCTCCGAGATCGAGGGCCCATCCAGAAAAATGACATTTCTTCTCAAAATTTTCTCCGCGAGACAAATAATGAAGCATGCTATATATTTCAAATATTTACAAAACAATTAACCGCGGCCGGTGGCGGGGAAGGACGACGGTGAATGGGTGGTCGGCGCTGGGGATCGAACTTCTCCAAGCAAGTCGAGTTCGCGAATCGTGCGTTGGGACCAATTGTGCCTATGGAACAGGGAAAGGTGAACTGGCAAAGGAATATAACGTATTAGGTAAAAAAAGCTTATTTAATATGTACTTGATGTATCATAATTACTATTAATTATTGCCTATTCCCAAAAGCAGTGGGGGCCGGTGCCCCCATGGCCCCCACACTGCATCCGCTACTGTCTCGGCATCCGGATGTCAATGAAATTATTATGCATGGATTGCCTATGTGTAAGTTGCCGACCTGGTTTGTTGACATGGATAGCTCGCTCTGATTTTAACCAATCTTGTCAGCCCGATGGTAAAAAGGTGAAAATGGCTCGAAAATTAACAGATTTCGAGCGCCTATTCGATTTTCAACATCTGGCATTCGCAGTTCTCCAAAGTTCTTGCATTTGCTTTTCCTAGCAACTTCCAGCATTCTCTCATTTCTTGCTCAAATGACTTCACATGCAAATAAAAGATTAGTAACTTTAGTGTTAACTGCGATTTTACTTCGTAATTACTGCATTTTTTTCTACTTATGTACTACATTTCTATTGCGTACATCATAATTTTTTTTTTTTTTTGCTTCATTAACAAATTACCATTTTAGATTTATTGCTCTTGACTCTTTAGCGTATTAATGTCTTATAATTGCATAATTATTTGTTTATAGTTATGTCCCAGTATATTTTTTAGATATTCACTGCATATTTGCTGAAACTTAAACATAAATACTAAAAAACCTATGTATCTTAAAAACATATTTTTTAACATAAATACTATGTATCTTAAAAACAATAAATAAATAAACACACTAAATCCTAAAAAACCTAAACATTCATAACATGAAAATTATAGTGATTTCTTATTCCATAAAAAAATATTGATTTCTTATTCCATATTGATTCCTGCATAATTTATGCCTAAATTTTGCATACAATATGCGTATTTTCTTTTCTGAATAGTTTGAGTGTATTTTCTACGTATCTTTTACGTATCTTTTATTTTTTAAGTATTAATTATAATTACTAATCAATGTAATTAGTGATATCGATTTTGCTATCAGCTAATAATTTGTGATTATATATGTATGTTTGTATGTATGCGTGTGTATATATATATATACAAAAAAAAGAGAGAAAATCAAAAGAAGAGAGAGAGAGAGAGGGGTAATAAAAAAAAGAAAATCACGAGGACAAAATGAATTGGAAGAAAAGAGAAGAAAAGATATGGAAAATTTTTGTGTTTCATGCATAATTTCTTTGTCCACCGTCACTCGCCGCGCAGGTATAATTTCCCAACTTAAATCTCACTTTCTATATTTGTAATGCGCCGATGGACCACACTACGCACTTTCATAGCTCGATGGGAGGGAACTTATTGCGATGCTTACGACGAGATAGGTACTCCTCAAAGTGTTCTTGCAGCATGATGATGACAAAATTAAGTATCTTTAAACGTTCTCGTAGCGTGCCTAGGAAAGAAAATTGCGCACTTTCAAATAGGTACCCTGATAACCCATAAGTGTTCTCATAGCGTGACAGAGATTGAAATATTATTACATCTCATTTAATCAATTCAATGTTAGTCGATCCAATTTTTCATACCAAAAAGTTTGCTTTTTTTTTTCAATTTGTGAATGATACATCATAAAGTATTATTATTTAAATTTATAACCTTATAGAAACAATATTTTCTTCGATCAAGTGGACCGTGAATCCTTTTTGCAAATATTACTTCATTAGAGATGCATCATTATATGTCGATAATATTTGTTGTATGTAGATGTATGTAAAATAATAATAATAAATTTTGTTCATGCCCATTTTTTTTCTTCTTTCTGTCAGAGATCATTTTTTTATTTATTCATAGTACATGAGTATCCCCAAAAGGAACAAATGAATAATATTCAAATGGAACTATATCATGAGGAACACTATCAACTAGAGTGAAATTTGCTTGTCCTCTAAATATTTTAATAGATTAAGGATTCGTTTGGGACGGCTTTTTCACTGCTTTTCAAAACGGAATTTTAGTACAAAATTTTTTATTTTTGTACTAAAACTCTGTTTTAGAAAGCAATAAAAAAGCCGTCCCAAACGAAGCCTAAATCATTCATAGAGAAAACTTATTTTTTAGATAAAATTCACTTGAAATACTTGTTTGATTTTCACTAAAATCTCTTCCCTTAATCCTTTATTAATCTCACAATTTTTCTGTAGGTCAAATCGTCTATAAATAGAGTGAACCAACTTGAAGACCTACTCCCTCCATCTCCTACTCCTCTACTTAAGAACATCCCCAGTGAAACAACATTGGTCAAATTTTTATAGTTCCTCTTCCAAAACCATATTCCCTGATTAACAAAGAACATTGAAATATTTTTGAAGCTATTTGAAAAGTCAAAAGTCCCCTAAATTAAAATGGGCATCTCAAAAAGAGGCAAACAATTGAGTTCAAAGATTTTTCACTTTTGAGATATTTTATGCACTAAGATATCTAAAAATTATCACATGATCATTGAGATCTTTTAAGACTACATGGAGTGTGAGTGTAAAAATTTTTTTGTAAAAATTATGAAAATAGCCCCTCCCAAAACTATAAATGTAACCAATTTCAACACATTTCGGAAGAAGAGATATCATTGATAGAATTCTCAAACTTAAAATTTGTGTTATGTCAGGAACCATCAAACATTATGTGTCAATAATTAACACACACCATGCCCACCACTCATGCTAACAATCGAACACCATTAACATAGAACATCGCCACCAATGATCATCACTAACAATGAAATCCTCCAGAACTACCTTAATATGACTTTTACATTCTTTATAAATTTTCTGCTGACATCTTCAAACAACCAATGTATTAGCTAATGTTATTGAGTGACATTTGATACTTAGCTTAGTAATTGCGCATCTATCATATTATTAAGATACGATAGTGTTGATGATCCGCCTTCATTCAACCAATATCATATTTATCAATTGTCAATTAATGCCTTCCAAAAATCAACATTCACCTAAACATATGCATCTAATTCATGTCTTCTCATCTGCTTGAACTTTGACCTAGTCAACCACCACCATCCTTAGTAATAATATTAATAACACCTCAAAACTTCTGCTAGAACCCCCACATATGATGTATTATCAAATTATAAGAATCAAAGCTATTTATAATGTTTGACTCACATTTATAAATCATCTTAACTAAGCTAAGACTTTTTTTTTTCCTCGAATATATCACATAAGAAATCACAGCTCAAATGAGTTGCTCTTACAACACATACATACACATATAAGATTGTATGTATGTGTGGGAAAGGTGTTTTATGCAATACTAATAGGATTTAAAAAAAAAATTACAAACACTTTGACACACAATAACTGAAATGAAACTAATTAAATGTTAATTTTGTAACACAAAATATAAAATTTTTTATTGAATAGCTATTATATCTCATTCAATCATTTTAGCATTGGTTGATCCAATTTTTCATGCCAAAAAGTATTACTTCTTTTTAATCTGTGAAATGTTGCATCCTGGAGTATTTGCGGCTATAGAGAAATATATATTATAATGTCTTAGTGTTGTACAAAGATCTAACACGCACACAGATAAGAGAGAGGGTGTAGCATTCATAAGAGACACAAGGGTTTTTACATGGAAACCTTTGAAAACGAGGGAAATACCACGAGGCCTGGCCCAGTTTGAATGAATCCACTAGTATTTACAGTCGATTACAAATGAGGCCCTTCCTTGGGAGAAGGCCTTGGCTTGATGTCACAAATATACATAATATAGAGCTTATTACATGGTGGGAGTTATAATAATCAACATAGACATATTTGTTTGGTCGGTAGGACCATAGTCTATAGGATAGAGGTCAAAAAGATTATTGTAGGCATGGCACTGCAGTCAGAAAGATCGATGTATAGAGATGGAGGTCAGAAAGATCGTAGTAGACGATGGAGGTCGGGAGGACCATAGTCGGTAGGAGATAGGGGTCCAAAAGGCCATAGTTGTAGGGCAGTACTCTGGTAGAATTCTAGGCATCAAGAGGTGGTCTAACAGATGTTTGGGCCACAGTTGGTGGTCTAGCAGAAGTCTGGACCTCAGGTGATCATCCGGTAGAGGTGAGGGCATCAAGTGGTGGACCGGTGGAGGTAAGGGTCTAAAGTGGTGGCCTGGCAGACGTGAGGGCCTCAAGGGGTGGCCCAGCAAAGGTGAGGGCCTCAAGTGGTGGTCTGGCAGAGGTGAGGGCCTCAAGTAGTGGCCTGGTGAACATGAGGGCCTCTAGTGGTGGTTCGACAGAACGACGACGTTAGGCGGTGGTCGAGGAGGAGAGAGGAAGCAAGAGCCATCTCCGATCTCTCTCTTGCTTTCTTGCTTGGAGCCCCCCTTTTCAAGAGGAATGAGGGGTTTATTTATAGATTTCCTAGAGTGGCATGACCCGTAAATAGGAGAAGGATCAAGGAAAAATGAGGAGTGGTTTGGATGGACGGCTAATGTTGAAAATCTTAATCATGGATCATTTGATGGACATTTGAATGTCTTAATGATGTTAGAATTCAAAAATCTTGGGCTCATTGGATTCTTCTTGTTGAGCCACTAGATTCGACTATAAGCACGTCATGTTTGGAAACTGTTTGGTAATCAAAATTGTGATTTGAACCCTCCAACAGTGATTCAAACCCTTGAATTGGATCCATTTGGGCTCGGATTGAGTCGAATTTGGTGTCATTGTGTTCGTATTTCTAAGATGTTTAGTTCGACTATAAGTTTGCTAAAATCGGAGTTTAGATGGTCCCAATTTTATTTTTGGAAGTTTCCAACTTTATTTTGCCTTGAGATTCGTGCCTGATCAAGATAATTTTTTGATGATGTGTCATGAATAATAAATCACAAATTTATATAATTTGAACTAAAAACCTTCTAGAAATAATATTTTCTCTTGAACAAGTGGATCACAAATCCTTTTTGCAAATATTATTTCGTTAGAGATATAGCATTGATTTCAATCATCTATTATATGTAGAAGTATGTAAAGTAGTAATAATAATAATAATAATAATAATAATAATAAATAAGTCAAGGGCCAAACCATCATTAGTTTTTAGGATGGACAAACTCACTACATAATATATATAAATATATACTTATATGAGTGCAAAAAAAATATATGTAATTATTTTTCATTGATTTTTGTTGCAGGCTAGAATATACGCGGCAATAGAGTTAGAAAATTTTTTGTCTTAGCCTTGTACGGATATCCAGCATAGACAAAAAAATGTAACACCAGAATTTAAACGTTGAAACCATGAAAAAGTGATTCCACTAGTGTTTGCTTATATTGCAAGTGACTGACTCGTCCTTGAAATTGAGGACGATCAGATTATAATAATCAACTCTCGAGTTGAAATTTTGTTACAAAAAAAGATTGGAAATCTACCGACATTGGTGGTCGGGTAGAAATCTTGCGTTAGTTGGCTGTCAGGCAGAACTCCAGCATCAGTTAATGGTCAGGCTGAATTTTGGCGTCAGTTGGCGATCGGGCAGAACTCCAGCATCTGTCAACTGCCGGGTGGAAGTGCGGACGTGGTTGAGGAGGAGTCTCTTCTTTGGCTTCATTTTTTTTCGACTATTCTTTCTTTCTTTCTTCTCTAATTTTCTTTCTTCCTTACTTAATTTTGGAATTAGTTGGCGATCAAGCATAACTTCGGTGTCGGACAGCTATCGGGTGGAACTCTGGCGGTGTTCAAGGAGGAGTCTATTCCGTATCTTCCTTTACTTTCTTTTCTTCTCTTTTTCTTTTCTCTTCTTGCTTCCCTGCTTAATTCCGGCGACAGATGGTGATCGAGCAGAACTCCAACATCGGTCGCCTGCTGAGGGAAGTCTGGCGGTGATCGAGGAGTCACTTTCTTCTCTTATCTTTTTCTCTTCTCATATCTTTTTCTCTTCTCTTCTCTTCATGCTTGGCCCCCTCTCATAAGAAATGAAGGGTCTATTTATAGTTTTCAAAGGGTGGCATGACCTGAAAATAAAAGGAAGATTAAGAGTAAATTGTGAGTAGTTTGAAAGGATAACCAATGTTGAATACTTTCATCATGGACCATTTCTTGAGCATTTGAATGTCTTAATGATATTAGAATTTGACGATCTTAGGCTCGTTGGAATCGTCTCGTCTTGCCGCTCAATCCGACTAGAAGCACACCCCATTTGGATACTTTTTAGTAATTCAAATTATGGATTGAACCTTTCAAATGCGTTTCGATCTTTGATTATGACCCATTTAAGCTCGAATTGGGTCGAATTTGGTGTCGTTGGGTTCATATTTTTGAGACGTTCAATTTGACTATAAGTTTGTTGAAATCAAAGTTCAAATTATTTCCAATTTAATTTTTGCCTCGAGATTCGTGCCTGATCAAGATTATTTTTTGATGATATATCAATTTTAAAGTAAAATGAATACAGCGTAAAATTTTATGATAATGATGGTCTGTGGACAACGACAACTTTAGTGGCGACAACAGTTGATGATAGCAAGCGACGACATCAATAGTAAAAAAAATTAATTTTATTAAATATGTTAAATTGAACACTTTTCAAAAGCATCAAAATTGAACTAGATACAACAACAACAACATCAAGCCTTTATCCCACTATGTGGGGTCGGCTACATGAATCCTTTTTCTCCATTGTGTCCTATTAAAAGTCAAATTCTCGTTTAAATCTAATAAAGAAAGGTCATTCCTAATATTTTCTATCCAAGTCTTTTTAGGTCTACCCCTACCTTTCTTAACATAAGCCAAATCTAATACCTCTACTCTCCTAACCGGAACATCGGAAGGTCACCATTTTATGTGACCAAACCATCTAAGGTGATTCTCTCTAATCTTATCTTCTACTGGAGCTACTCCAACCTTTTCACGTATATGCTCATTTCGTATCCTATCTCTAAGGGTAAAGCCACTCATCCAACTGAGCATCCTCATCTATGCCACACTTAACTTAGTATTATGCTTCTCTTTTAATGGCCAATATTCAGCACCATAAAGCATTGCAGGCCTCACTACCATCTTATAGAATTTTTCCTTAAGTTTGAGGGGTACATTTCTATCACATAACAAGCCCGATGCATTCCTCCACTTCATCCATCCAACTTGAATTCTGCTGATAATATTCCCATCTATTTCACCATCACTCTGAACAATAGATCCAAGATATCTAAAACGTGTACTCTTATTAATGACTTGATCGCCCAAAGTCATAATCCCCTCACTAGGTCTATTACTACTAAAATTACACTCCATATATTCCGTTTTATATTTACTTAAGAGAAAACCTTTAGACTGTAAGGTTGACCTCCATAATTTAAGTTTACCTTCAACTCCCTCTCTAGTCTTATCAACAAGAAGAATATCATCAGCAAAAAGCATACATCAAGGTACATCCTCTTGCAAATATCTAGTGAGAACATCCATAACTAAAGCAAAAAGATATGGGCTTAAGGCTGATCCTTGATGTAACCCAACCGAAATAGGGAAATACTTGGTCAATCCACCTTGTGTTTGAACACAAGTAATAGCTCCTGCATACATATCTTTAATGATTTGAATATAAGCATTATTGACTCCTTTCTTTTCAAGAACTCTCCATAGCACTTCTCTTGGAACTTTATCATATGATTTTTCTAAATCAATAAATATCATATGTAGATCCTCCTTATTTTCTCTATATTTCTTCATCAAACCTCTTAATAAATGAATGGCTTCCATAGTCGACCTACCCGGCATGAATCCAAATTGATTTTGAGAAACATTAGTATCACGCCGCAACCTATGCTTCATAACTCGCTCCCAAAGTTTTAAAGTATGACACATTAACTTAATACCTCTATAATTCACACAATCTTGTCCATCACCTTTATTCTTAAAAATAGGAATTAACACGCTCATTCTCCACTCATCTGACATCTTTTTAGTCTTCAAAATAGTATTAAAAAGTTTAGTAAGCCATGAAATTCCTTCATCTCCTAAGCATTTCCACACCTCTATTGGAATATCATCAGGTCCAACAGCTTTTCCACCCTTCATTTTCTTTAAAGCATCTCTAACTTCAGTTTTACTAATACGCCGATAAAAACAGAAATCTTTATTTTCATTTAGGGTGCTAAGGTCATTATAGTCAATCTTATATTCACAATCTTCATTAAAAAGTTTAGCAAAATATCTCATCCATCTTTGTTGAATATCATCTTCTAAGAAAAGTATTTTTTGATCTTCATCTTTAATACACTTCACTTGAACTAAATCCTTACAACTCCTATCTCTTTGTTTGACTAACTTATACATATATCTTTCTCCCTCTTTAATATCTAATCTATTATATAAATCACTAAAAGCTAATGTCTTTGCATCGCATATTGCTTTCTTAGCATCCTTACGAGCCACTTTATATATTTCCCAATTATCATAATTTTTAAAATTAAACCAATTTTTATAACAAAGCTTCTTATATTTAATCTTTTCTTGCACATTTAGATTCCACCACCAACTACTTTTACTATTAGGAGCTTTTCCCTTTGATACTCAAAGGATATCTTTTGCAATATTCTTAATATCAGTAGTCATTTTTTCCCACATAATATTAACATCCTCATGCACAGACAAAATCTTAAGATCTTATTTTCAAAAATATTTTTGTTAATATTCTTTAAATGCCCCCATCTAATCCTAGAAAATTGTTTTACTTTATTTTTTATTTTATGCCCCTTTATCTTAAAGTCTAAAACTAATAATCGATGTTGGGTACATAAATTTTCACTCGGAATAACTTTACAATCTTTGTAATCTAAACGATTTAGTTTTCTAATAAGAAAATAGTCAATCTGTGTTGTACTAAATTTTTTTTTATAAGTGATGAGATGCTCATTTCTTTTCTTAAATAAGGTATTAACAATTGAAAAATCATAAGCTAAACAAAAATCCAATATGGTCTTGCCACCTTCATTCGTCGTTCCAAATCCATTGCCACCATGAATGCTTTTAAAATCATCCACCTCTCTACCAACATGTCCATTTAAATCTCCTCCAATCAAAACTCTTTCTTCAAGAGATATCTTTTGTATTAATTCTTCTAAGTCATTCCAAAAATTTAATTTAGAACTCATATCCAAACCTACTTGAGGAGCATAAGCACTTATAATATTAACAATC
Source organism: Dendrobium nobile (assembly GCA_022539455.1). Classification (NCBI taxonomy): domain Eukaryota; kingdom Viridiplantae; phylum Streptophyta; class Magnoliopsida; order Asparagales; family Orchidaceae; genus Dendrobium; species Dendrobium nobile. Next base: position 26,084,134 of record CM039733.1, read on the forward strand.
TTATCATCAACAACAATCTTTAAAGTTATAATTCTATCTCCAATCCTATTAATTTTTATAACATTATTCTTTAAACTTTTATCTATAATAACACTTACACCATTTCTAGTACGACTCCTACCCAAATACCAAAGTTTAAATCCTAAACTATCAATTTTCTTAGCCTTCTCACCAACCCATTTAGTTTCCTGAATGCACAAAATATTTAACTTCCTATGAATCATAATATCTATTTATTCCATTAATTTTCTTGTAAGGGAACCTATATTCCAAGTTCCTATTCTAATTTTAGTTTCATGGACTAGCTTCTTTGCCCACATCCGTCCTTGATGTTGGAACCCTTGCCTATTTAACACTGCACCTGGGCGTCGGTGCAGCGGCCCTTGCACACTTGTCACTGTATTCAGGCCATACAGCACGTCGCTTCCAGGGGACGCCCTAGCATTAACACAATTTCTTAAAGGATTCATGTCATTATTGTTCGACAAATTTTACACTGGCTGTCGACTACCTAACGCAACTCTCCACTTTTTTCATCCAGGACTTGGGACCTGGCAATGGTAGTGTTTAAAATTGAACTAGATGATAAATTTTAAATATTTTAAAATTTTACTATTCATTTCTTCATTTCAAATCACATACAATCTTTTCAAAATCTCTACATTGCAATTATTTTACTTCAAATAAAATAAACCCTCAAAAGACCTATGTTACATAATTTAAAATACAAGAGACTAAAAAATATTAATTCTCATTAATTTCTAAATTCAATAATCACTATATACATAATAATTACAATAAAACTAATTGACCGCCATCTTATAAATAATCATTTGTATTTTGTCCACATAAATTTATTTTAGCCTTATTTATGTCGTGCAAAATCTGAATTTGTTCTAGCGTGTTTTTATATTTTGATTTTGATTTTGCATGATATAAACATAAGCTAATGCAATTTTGCAGGAGTGGGGGTATCGATATCTATATTTTTATATTTATTCAATAAAATTTTAGAGTGTCAATTATATCAAAATTTATACATTAAAAAATAAATATTATTTTGAAATTTAATATTAATAATTATTTCTAATGTTTTAAAATTTTTAAATTTATATAAATATAAAAATCTTAATAATAATTTATAAAACTCTTATAAAAGGCATGAAATTCCCCTTTTTTTTTAACTAATTTATTCTATTCATATACATTTGTTTTACAATACCTCAGATCTGTGATGGAAGCTGAAAATCGGAGTGCTAACAATGAGCAGAAATGTTCAGTGCGTGCGTGCCAATTTTCCAACCCATAAAGAAATCAAACTAAAAGATTTCGAAGTCGTCGTTTCTAGAAGAATTCCTCCCTTCTGTCACCAGATTTCCCTCCCAACGCTTCCCCGTTTCCACGCGTCGACTCCCAGAAATCTCCTCGACGATTTTCTCGATGTCCAATACCTCGGCCCCAACCTTCGGTTCAGCCACCTCCGGAATAAACGGTGGCCGTGCAATTACCACGACAGACTCCCAATCCACTCCTCGGAAGAACTCATGCCTACGTATCTCCCCGCCGGCGATTCTCTTCGCCGGATCCTTTTCTAGAAGCCGTCCGATCAGATCTCTTAGAGCCGTCCTCTCGCCGAAGAGCTCCGGTGACTTGGCAAGTATCCGGTAGAACGTCTCTTTCCGATTACTCCCCCGAAAAGGCGTCCGGCCGTAAAGCATCTCGTATAATACCACGCCGAGGCACCACCAGTCGACTGTAAAATCATGGCCGTTGCCCTGGATGATCTCTGGCGCGACGTAATCTTCCGTACCAACGAACGAATTCGACTTTGCTGTCTCCTGCGAGTAATCAGAACAGAGAGTCGCCGGCGATACATCGGAACTGCCGGAGAAGCATCTGCAAAGAGATCGGTTCATCTTTTTCTTCTGAGCGGACTGGGGTTCTGAGCGGGGTATTTCTGGCAGCGATTTGAAGGGCGCAAGCTTGGTGGAGAGGTCGAAATCGACGAGCATTATGTGACCGTTCTCCTGAATCAGAACATTCTCGGGCTTCAGGTCTCGGTAGACGATCCCTAATCCGTGGAGATACTCCAATGCTAGCACCATTTCCGCCGCGTAGAACCTTTAAATAAAAAATTCACGAAGATATTAGGAAAAAGACTTAAACGATGCCGGACAGTTTCAGCCGATAGGAACTAACCGCCCTAATTTACTCACCGGATGATGCCATCGGAGAACATTTTCTCCGTCTGGCGCCGCCGAAGCGCGGTCAGATCACCTCCAGGGCAGTGATCGATGGCAAACCCGACGATCTTCTCTGTAGAAACAACGCCGCGGAGGGAGGGGAACAATGGGTGATTGAGAGCAAGTAGCACGTCACGTTCAAAGTAGATCCGCCGGTACGCACTTTGGCAGTCGTCACCAACGGCGGCGGAGGAACCGGCTCTCTTGCATTCGATGTATGGCCTTGAAATTACCTTGAGAGCGAGGGATTCGCCGGAGGAGTGCTCATGGATGTAGAAGACGACACCCTTTGCTCCACGGCCGATGACGGAAATAGCCCTTAGGTCATGAAGTTCGATAGTCGCCTGCGGCGGCGGCGACGAAGGAAGAGGAGTAAGATCGAATTGGTCGGTCATAGTTCACGAGAGAATTAAACGAAATTGAAAGCCATTAAGGAATCGGCATCTTTATAACGGATACGTTTCTTGGCGGAGGGGCATTAGAAGACGGGAAAAGTGTGTCGTAAGCAAGGAAGAGATAGAAAGGTCGCTGCCTTTGACTGTTGGAAAATGTATCCCGTGATTGCTCGGAGGCGCTAGCATTCAGAAGTTCGAATAATGTGTAGCGGCTCCTGTAGCCAGGTGACGTTTTTTAATGGTCGGTATTCGAACAACAAAAATGTTAATAAGTAAAATTAAACTTAAAATTTTAGTGGATAAATAACTTTGATTTGTAAAAATCATTAAATATTCTGGCCGACAAGACTTTTAGGGGCTGTTTGGTTGCTTGCAAAGTAAACGCAATGTAAAATAAATGCAGTGTAAAATAAATATAGTGCATTCCAAATAATTTGAGGCTGTTTGGTTGTCTACAAAGTAAACGCGGGATAAATGTTTCCCTTATTTGGTTAGATATATCTAGAGTAAAGTAAAAACAGTGCATTTATAAATTTTTTTTATCATTATAACTTATGTATTTATAAAAGTAATCACCTACTGTTTAAACTTCGTTTGGGATAGCTTCTTCTTGCTTTCTAAAACAGCTTTTCAGTAAAAAAAATTAACTAAAAAATCGTTGTAAAAAATAATATGAAAGTTGTTCCACACGAAACCTTCCAAAACTCTCAAAACGGAGCAAAGTAAGGTGTGGCATTGATATTTTCACATGCCAACCAAAAGAAAATGTAATAAAGCCTACTTGACGTTGACATCCCTCTTCAACCACTCTGATTTACTACACTTTCATATATCACGATTTATAAATTAAACGAGATATCACAAACATTTGGCATACCCCTTCCCCTTTTATATATATATATATATATATAAAGAATGGCATAACTTTGCATAACTTGTTCTTGTTCTTTCAAGAAGGCTCCAACATTCTTCTCACGTTGACAAAAGCAAATGAGAAAAACATATTTATGAAGTGCCAAATTATTTCAGCATTTTTTTTAGGAAAAATAATTTCAATGTGCTCTCAAATCTTCCTTACTTATTTTTACCGCAAAAATTAAGTTACATCCAAAGAAAAGGAACAGAAGTGCAACTATTTGATAAACATGAAGGAAATAAAGCAGTCAGGTCAAACCGTCAAAGCGAAATAGTTTCAGTCATTTTAAGAGAAAAAAAATCGAGCAGGAGAACTTCTGAATCCAAAAAAAAAAATAATACAAACGGGAGCTCTTTAATCCTATCTAAGCAAACAAAATCAATAAAATAAAAAACATTATTCCACCCCTGTTTTTGATTGAAGAAAGGTGGAGGAAATGAAATGAAATCCCTTTAACTTAAAATTTTATTATTAATTTGCAACCATTTATTTAAGCTGTACAACTCTTTTCCCATTACCTTCCACTCAAACTCCTCACATTCATAAACAGCATTAATTTCATGAGCTCTCCTCTCACAAAAAATCCAAAATGAGATTGTCAGCTTGGGAACTAAAGCTGCTGTTTTGCATGTAAAATGAAAAATTTGCAAGTCCAAACGGACAAACATGAGTAAGAAGCATCTCCCAACTGCATGACTTTCTCTGCCGCTCATTCTGGATATCCTAAATCTTCAACACTCATATATATAGATGATGAAGGCGAAGACAATTCTATTGATAAGTTCTCATCAAGAACAAAAGGGTCCCTGAAGAATATATCAGCACCAGCACCTCGAACTTGGATCCAATTTTTGGGATACAATAGTGAGTAACCATCAAATATATCTATATATTCTTTAAATTCATTTGCCGGTTCAGCTATGCTGATTCCGCTCAAACCAAGTTGTGGGAAGATTGTAGCTGTGAAGAGAAAAGCAGCACATTCCTCCTAAGAATTGAAAAAGATTAGTCAGAGCAGAACAAAAGCGACAACTGATACCATAAAGAAAGGAAATTATATCTGTAGGGATTCAAATAAAAAATTTCCTCAAAGATTTATATTATTTATCAAGTTTCTGATGTTCATGTTCAGAATAAGGGCGTGCAAGAACATCCAAAAAAAAAAGAAAAAACTGAAGAACTGAATTAAATGCGTCTGAAACCTACATCAAAATATGGAACATGGATTGGGAAGAAAACAGGCATATACTGTACTAATTGCAATATAAATCACTTTCATCACATTATTATATTTTTCAATTTCACGGAGTTCAGCAACATCTTCCAATGGCTCAACCATCTTTGTAACTACAAAATTCAACTTAAAGCCAAAAATATATAATTAAATCATCCAATTTCAACATAGCCATGAAAAATAAAAATATGGTAGGATGTAGATTAAGTTATTGCAAAGGAAATACAATAAGAAAAAAGGATAACTGATAGAGAAGGAAAATGAATAATTTTAGTAAATCAAACAATTAAAAACATCCATTTACATATTGGACATAAAAACATATCATTCGGTTGGCTCTAATAGTCTATAAATAATGATTATTAAAAAGCTATAAGATCAGAACAAGTTATGGAATCACTTTCTCCATTGCTGATCTTCATCATGGCAAATCTCAAAAGCTTTATCTCTTGAGATAAAGCTTTTGAGTGAGAGAGTGATCAGAACAAGTTATGGAATCACTTTCTCCATTGCTGATCTTCATAATCAACTAAAAACTCTTGGCGGCCTTGATCAACCAAGATTTTTAAATGCAATTCAGAACCGTAATAATTCAAATACAGAGGATTTTTAATATGAATTATATAACATATCAAGTATATCAATTATAAATATTATTAAATTTAAGAAAATCATAAGTATTATTTGATTGATGAGGCACACCACTCAATTTTTCTAGAAAAGTATTGATAAGTCTTCAAAAAAATATCTTGATCGGGCATGAATCTTGAGGAAAAATCAAGTTGGAAACTTTCGAAATTAAATTTGGCACCATCTGATCTCTGATTTCATCAAACTTATAGTCCACCTGAACATCTTGAAAATACGAACCCAACGACACCAAATTCGACTCAATCCGATCCCAAATGGGTCCGAATTGAGGATTCAAATTGTTGTTGGAAGGTTCAAACAACAATTTTGATTACCAAACGGCTTCCAAATGTAACTTTCTTATAGTCGAATCGAGCGAATCGACGAGACGAATTCAATGAGCCCAAGATCACCAAATTCCAACATCACTAAGACATTCAAATATCCATCAAATGTTCCATGATCAAGGTATTCAACATCGACCGTCCATCCAACCACTCTCCATTTGCCCTAGATCTTTCACCTATTTACGAGTCATGCCACTCTAGGAAATCTATAAATAGACCCCTCATCCCTCATGAAAAACGGGACATAAGCCTAAGGGATTCATGAGAGAGATCGGAGATCGCTCTTGCCTCCTTGCTCGTCCTCAACCACCGCTTGAGTTCTGTCGGACCACCACATGAAGTCATTGCTCCATCGGACCACCACTTGATGCCCTCACCTCCGCCAGATCACCACTTCAGGCCCTGAACTCCACCGGACAACCACTTTGCTCCCGAAGTTGTGTTGACCACCACCTGACGTTCGGACTTCTACCAGACCACCACCTGAGGCCCGGAGTTATGCCGGACCACCACCTGAGTCACGGACTTCTGCCAGACCACCACCTGATGTACAAACTTCTACCAAACCACCACTTGAGGCCAGAAGTTCTGTCGGACCACCAACTGAGGCCTGGATAACTGCCGAACCACCACCTAAGGCCGATACTTTTGCCAGACAACCACCTGGCACCTGGAGTTCTGTTAGACCACCACCTAATGCCTGAAGTTCTGCTGGACCACCACCTGAGACCCAGACATTTTTCGGACCACCACTTGAGACCCGAACTTCTACCGAATCACCACTTGAGGCCCTGACTTCTTTCGGGCCACTGCTTGAAGCCCAAAGTTCTACCGGAGCACCGCACTACTACTATGGTCCTTCAGACCCCTATCTCCTTCTTACTACGATCCTTTTGACTTTCATCACCAGGCAACAGTCTTTTAAACCCCAGTTTCTTGCAAACTACGATCATTCCGGCCTCCATCACCAGACAACGATCTTTCTGACCCATGGTATCCTGCCAACTACGATCTTTTGGACCCTTATCTCCTGCTGATTATGGTCCTTCCGAACTCCGTCGCCTACTACGGTCCTTTCGACCTCCATCGCCAGAAAATAGATTTTATGACCTTGATCTCCTGCCTACTACGATCTTTTCGACCTCTATCCCATCGACTATGGTCCTGCCGACTAAACAAACATGTCTATGTTTATTGTAACTCCCATGATATAATGTGCTCTATATGATGTATAATTGTGGCATCAAGCCAAGGCCATCTCCAAAGGAAGGGCCTCATTTGTAATCAACTACAAATACTAGTGGATTTATTCAATCTGGGCTAGGCCCCATGATGTTTCCCCATTTTAGAGGATTCTACGTTAAAACTCTGATGTCTCTTATAAACGCTACACCCTCTCTCTTATCTTCTCATGTGTTGGATCTTCGTACAACACTAAGAAATTCAACTATATATTTCTCTACAGCCGCAAATACTCCAGGACGTAATATTTTAGCACTCTTTGTGGGAATGTGGTTCCTGACTAGGGGGGTCATTTTTGGTCCAACCTCAAAAGGTCATTTATGTCATTTTCATAACTTCACCATTAATTTTATGGGAATTAAATCTAAACTGGAGGGGGGGGGGGGGGGGGGACCTTGACCCAACCTGTGGTTCAAGAAGATCCCTTAAGGATGATACTTTCAAAATTAAGATGATACGTCAAGAAAATTCCAACAAATTTAAGGATGCTTCCAATCAATTATAAGCTTTATATATTCCCCTTTTGGACTTATACTACTTGAGGAAGGTCCTAATTTTGACCTCAAAAAGGCAGTAACAGTCAAAATATAAACCATTCTTCACCTTTGATTTGGGATTACATATGGAATTTACCCCCTCGCAATCAAGGTAAAATCAATCCCAGGGGGACTCGATTTGATAGAGCACATTATCCTTGACCAAGTTCATGTCATCGAGCAAAGGCTTTAACATACAACCTCGGATAATTTATATATCCTTAGTAGATTACCTCGAGCTCTTCCACATAGGTTAATGTCATCGAACAAAGACTTGACATATAACCTCAGATAGGTCATATATCCTTAGTGGATTCTCTTGACCTCTTTCACACAGGTTAATATTATCGAGCAAACAATCTGACATACAACCTCAGATAGGTCACATATCGTTGATGGATTATATCGACCTCTTCCATATAGGTTAATGTCATCAAGCAAAGGCTCTAATATGCAACCTCAGATAAGTCATACATCCTTGGTGGATTCTCTTGACCTCTTCCACACATGTTAACATCATCGAACAAAGGCTTTATCATACAACCTCAGATAGGTCATACATCCTTAGTGGATTCTCTCGATCTCTTCCATAATGGATAACATCATCAAGTAAAGGCTTTGACATACAATCTCGGATAGGTCATACATCCTTAGGAGATTTTCTTGACCTCTTCCATACAGGTTAATGTTATCGAGCAAAGGTTCTGACATATAACCTCGGATAGGTTACATATCATTGATGGATTCTCTAAACCTCTTCCATATAGCTTAACGTCATCGAGCAAAGACTTTGACATACAACCTTAGATAGGTCATATATCCTTCATGGATTCTCTTGTCTTATTTCATATAGGTCGATATCATTGAGGAAAGGTTATGACATACAACCTTAGATAGATCATACATCCTTGATGGATTCTCTCGGCCTCTTCCATATAAGTTAACATTATCAAGCAAAGGGTTTGCCATATAACCTCGGATATGTTATACAACATTAGTGGATTCTTTTGACCTCTTCCATATATATTAACGTCATCGAGCAAAGGTTCTGACATATAATATTTGATGTGTCATATATCTTTGGTGGATTTTTTTAACCTACGCTCTATTGCCCTTTGACGGACTTTCATTGGACTTCTATCCAATGCTAAATTTCTGCCCATCATCAGACTACTACCCTACGCTGGACTCTCTTAGGACTTCCACCCAATGTCCGATTTCTAACCGTCGTCAAAATTTCATCAGACTTCTACCTGACGCCAAATTTTTGCCCATAGATGGACTTTCATTGGGCTTCTACCTGATACCTAGCTTCCTCCCCTTACTAGACTTTTGCCCATCGTGGGAGTTTCATTAGACTTTTACCCGACATGGAACTTCCTCTCATTACTGGACTTTTGCCCGTTGCGGGACTCTCGTCAAACTTCTAGCCGATGCCAAATTTCCACTTGTTGATGAATTTCTGCCCATCACTGGACTTTTGTCGGGCTTCTACCTGATGCTAAATTTTTACCCATAATCATACTCTCGTTAGACTTCTACGCGACACCAAATTTTTATCTGTCATCAAACTCTTGTAAGACTTCTACCTTATACCAAACTTTTATCCATTGTTGGAATATTACCCATCACCAAACTCTCGTAGGACTTCTACCTGATGCTGAATTTCTACCCATCACCGGACTCTCGTCATACTTCTACCCGACATCGAATTTCTATCCATCGCTTGACTAATACCAGTTTTCGGACTCTCGTAGGACTTCTACTCGATGCTGAATTTCTACCTGTCATCGGATTCTCATAGAATTTCTACTCGACGCCAAATTTCTACCCATCGTCGGACTATTACCCATCGTCGGACTCTCGTCGGACTTCTTCCTGACATCAAACTTTCATTAGTTACCATACTTCCATCGACTAATGTCGGGATCTCTCTAAAAAAGAAGAGAATACTCTTACTCAGTGAGGGGCCCTAGATCTGAAAAGGACTAGGGAAATGCCACAGTGCGAGGGAGAGAAGAGATGGAGGAGTTTCCTTCTTGGAAAGAGGGGCCCTAGACCTAGATATGGGATACCGCCTGTGCAGGGCCAAGGGAGAGCCTCAACTGAAAGAGAGGAAGAGAAGGGAAGGTGTAAGAGTTTCATACCCCTAGGGGGTATTTATAAGGAGGGGAAATTGGAGCAGTTAAAGAAAGGCTTAACTACCAGCGGTAAGCTGAAGGTTTGCTAAAAATTTAGTCAACAACCAGTGATTAGCTAATCACCAGTAGCGGCTCAAAGCCACAACCGACCAGGCGTGGGCCACGCTCGGGCAAAGCTGGTCAGCGGTGTAGTGAAGCCTGGACAGCTAGGTAGGCATGCGGGGCAATGCAGTGTGGGGCAACGTGGCAGCGTTCGGTCGAGTAGGGTAGTGCGATAGCATTCGGACGTGCGGGGTAGCACAAGGCAGCATCGGCAATGGCGGGGGCAGCTTCCGGTGGCAACTGGTGGTGACCGGGGGCCGGACCGTCCCAACACTTTTTGTGCCCAATTTATGGTCCGGGAAGGTCAAATTGGACATTTTTGGGGACACAAGACCATTTTTTAACTTCACAAACTCAATTTTAGCACTTTTAAAGCTGTTCAAGACCTCTGCGCCAAAGATTAGATTATTTCCAAGTTTTAAATTGCACAAAAATTTCCCCTGGAGCTGTAATGCTTTTTTCAAACTTTTAGAATATTGATGTCCAAAAATAGGGGGATAATTGATACGTCTTCAAAAAATTATCATGATCGGGCTTGAATCTCGAGGAAAACTCAAGTTGGAAACTTCAGAAATTAAATTTAGGACCATCAAATTTCTGATTTCATCAAACTTATAATTGATGTGAACATCTAAAAAATACAAATCCAATGACACCAAATTTAACTTAATTTGAGCCCAAAGGGATCTGAATCGAGGACTGGCCCAAAGCACTGTTGGAAGGTTCAAACCATAATTTGGATTACCAAACTATTTCCAAACATGACATGCTTATAGTCAAATCGAGTGAATCAATGAGACAAATCCAATGAGCTCAAGATTACTGAATTCTGACATCACTAAGACATTCAAATGTCCATCAAATGGTCCATAATCAAGGGATTCAATATCGACCGTCCATCCAACTACTCCCCATTTCCTCTTGATCTTCCACCTATTTACAGGTAATGACACTCTAGGAAATCCATAAATAGACCCCTACTCCCTCTTAAAAAATGGACCTAAGCCCAAGGGATTCAAGAGAGAGATCGAAGATCACTCTTGCCTCCTTGCTCGTCCTCGACCACCGCCTGAGTTACGTCAGACCATCGCCTGATGTCATTGCTCTGTTGGACCACCACTTGTGGCCCTCACCTCTGTCGAACCACCATTGGAGGCCCTGAGATCCACCGGACCACCTCTTGGCACTGGTAGTTCTACCAGACCACCATATAAGGCTTGGACATCTGTCGTACCACCACCTAATGTTTGGACTTCTACCGAACCACCACCTGAGTCTTGGAGTTCTATCAGACCACCATATGACATTCAAACTTCTACCAGACCAACACCTGAGGCCCAGAGTTATGCCGGACCACCACTTCAGGCCTGAACTTTTGCCGGACCACCACGTAACTCCCATACTTATGCCGGATAACCACCTGACACCCAGAGTTCTGCCAGAACACCACCTAATGCTCCTAATTCTACTGGACCACCACTTGAGACCTAGACTTTTGCTCTACAATCATCTAAGGCCTAAATTTCTGTCGGACCACCACCTGAGGCCCTAACTTTGGTCGGGCCACCACCTAAAGCCCAGAGTACTGCCCTACTACAATAATCTTTTGGACCCCTGTCTCCTGCCGAATATGGTCCTTCTGACCTCTATCACCAGACAACAATCTTTTGGACCCCAATTTCTTACCAACTATGGTATTTCCAACCTCCATCACTAGACAACAGTCTTTTCATGTAAAAATTCTAGTGTCTCGTATCTTCTTATGTGCTGGATCTTCATACAATACTAAGTCATTAAACTGTATATTTCTCTAGCACCATGAATATTTCAAGACACAACAAATATACTTAAAAATGGATTAATAAAAAAATTATATATATATAGATTATTTGTAGATTTAGCCAAAATTAAAGTTATCTTTGTTCATGTTAAATCGATCCAATCTGAAATAGGCTCACCAAAGCTTCTAAATAATTCACCAAAGTAAGCAACTATATATCTAAAGTCATCTTGGCAACTCCTTTAAGTTAAGTTAGTAACTTCATTAGGTTGACTGGGCAATATGACATCATGAGGTTACAAACATACACATGCATAGTTGGGCTATACTTCTCTTGAGTTTATTAATTCATGGATCTATACATAGCCAATCTTATGGTGTATCAAGCCCTACACAATCATATAAATAAATGGATAGAGCAAGAACTCAAATTACACAATATTTAAAATCTTAGCCCATTCAAGGAAATCTAAAATTTCACTCATTAGAATTCATTTCCTATTATATGGTGCTCTTATTAATGTTTAGGTGTGATCCATGAAAATTTTGGTTCTAATATCCTAAAAATTGTAGTAAGCACGAACCATGCCATAAATTAAAAGAGAAGTATTACACGAGGTAGTATTTTTAAATAGGGAAGGATCCATAAATATGAAAAACAAAAAGGATTTGTTCACTACAAGGCAACTTATAAAATTCAAAAGAATGGACGACTTGAAGGATCTTGGGTGTGTAAGAGCACGTGCAAAGAGATACAACCTGTTACAAATCTAGGCACAGGTACAGTGATTTTGATGATAAGTCATATTATTGTTTCTAGTTTGTTTGCTCTGCTCACTAACTTTTTAGGTTTACAAGTTTACTTGTAATGTAAATCAACTCAAAATAGGATAAAAAATGGTTGAGTCTGTCTATAATTTAAAATTTAATGTACTTTTTATCTTTATTGAGTTAAGTCATATACTTAGTGAACCCCAAGCTAAGTAACCTTGCACACACACACTCAAGGGGAGTAATTTGGTGAGTTAGAGGATTTATTATTTTTTTAATTAATTGTACAGGACGATTTCAAATAATACTGGATGATTAGTTAAAAATAGAAATCCTAATTAGGACATCCCTGTTAATTACATGTGCATAAACTAATCAAACTATATGATCTATATCGTATAGGACAATCAGTTCAAATTGTGGAAAATAGCTGCCAATAACAATTTAGATAATATTTTAATTTTAAAATTTTTGGTAAAATCATACAAGATAATATTCATCATCCTGGACGATTGATGAAAATCATGCTTAAATTGATATGAGGATTAGGAAACTAATATAGGTCAGATTGATCAATCATATCATACATGATGATCTATTACATTTCATAGAACAATCCCCTATCATTTAAGATGAAAACAATAATTTTCATCTATTCATCCAGGAGATCATTCTGGACATCCTGAGAGGGTTGCGGGAGGATATGTAGATCACCACCTATTGTCCCTTATCATAATGGACGATCAATATAGCATGTTAAACTAATCATCCCTGATGATCATAGAATCGTACATGATAATTTGTACAAATACTTATACTAATCGTATAGGGTAAAGATGTTCGTCCTGGTTGAAAAGGTTATTTTATACTAATCGTCCCTGACGATCTATCGATCGTACTTGACGATCTTTAATGACAAGTTGAAAATTAGGGATTCTTTTGAGGGTCTCTATTTAAGCTCACTTATTATCTCTTGAGACAATCCTTTCATGTAGAGGAGATCTAAGAGAGAGCATAAAGAAGGAAGAGAGAGAGCTTGGGAGAGAGAGATCCTTGTAATGGGGAGTTGTGAAGAATTCAGAAAGGTTGCACCAAGAAAGGTGTTCATCGTCTTCTTTAAGTTGCTTCTCTGGTTCCTTGGTGGACCTTGGGAAGATCTTTATCAGCATCAGATCTAGGTTCTCTGCCATTACCAGGTGGGTGAAAAAGGATTCAAGTTTTTATGCCTACTCTAGTCGGTAGTAAAATGATTTAAGGTTCTATGCCTACTCCAGGAGGGAGTAAAAGGATTTCCAGGTTCTCTTCATTCACAAGGTGGGTGAAAAAGGATTTCTAGGTTCTCTACATACACCAAGATGGAGTAAAAGGATTTAAGCTACTGCATCACATGGTTAGTGGAAATACTTTATAAGGGTTTCTCTGTCTTGCTATGGAAGCAAAAGAGGAGACGCTACTTTTAGTGCAATACATAGAAAAGAGATTTCAAGGGAGTGAACATAGGTCATGTTGATTGAACCACTATAAATTTGGTGTATTCTTTCTGGTTACTTTTATGCATTTAATTTTTGCATTATTCTGTGGTCAAAATCTCTAATTTTTGTTAATATTAAATTACTGTTGCTTTCGCATAAATCATTTAGTTTAAAATATTCAAAATGATTTACTTTTTTGTTGAAGAAATTTTTAAAAAACTAATTCACCACCTCCCCTCTTAGTTAGCCTTGAGACTAGTTTTTTAGGGTTTAACAACCCTCATGAACTTTCACTCCCTACATTGGGTTCTCAATAAGATCTTTTGATGTTGATGAAAGAAGAAGTATAGTACTCTATATCGTATAGGACAATCAGTTCAAATTGTGGAAAATAGAGGCCAATAATAATTTAGATAATATTTTAATTTTAAATTTTTTTGTCAAATCATACAAGATAATATTCATCATCCTGGACGATTGATGATAATCATGCTTAAATTGATCTGATGATTAGGAAACTAATATAGGTCAGATTGATCAATCATATCATACATGACGATCTATTACATTTCATAGGACAATCCCCTATTATTTAAGATGAAAACTATAATTTTCATCTATTCATCCAGGAGATCATACAGGACATCCCGAGAGGGTTGTGGGAGGATATGTAGATCACCACCTATCATCCCTTATCATAATGGACGATCAATATAGCATCTTAAACTAATCATCCCGGATGATCATAGAATCGTACATGATAATTTGTATAAATACTTGTACTAATCGTACAGGGTAAAGATGATTGTCATGGCTGAAAAGGTTATTTATACTAATTGTCCATGACGATCTATCGATCGTACTTGACGATCTTTAATGACAAGTTGAAAATTAGGGATTCTTTTGAGGGTCTCTATTTAAGATCTCTTATTATCTCTTGAGACAATCCTTTCATGTAGAGGAGATCTAAGAGAGAGCATAAAGAAGGAAGAGGGAGAGATTAGGAGAGAGAGATCCTTGTGAGGGGGAGTTGTGAAGAATTCACAAAGGTTGCACCAAGCAAGGTGTTCATCATCTTCTTTAAGTTGCTTCTCTGGTTGCTTGGTGGACCTGGGGAAGATCTTTATCAGCATCAGATCTAGTTTCTCTGCCATCACCAGGTGGGTAAAAATGGATTCAAGTTTTTAAGCCTACTCTAGTAGGGAGTAAAAGGATTTAAGGTTCTATGCCAACTCTAGGAGAGAGTAAAAGGATTTCAAGGTTCTCTTCCTTCACTAGGTGGGTGAAAAAGGATTTCTAGGTTCTCTACATACTTAAAGATGGAGTAAAAGGATTTAAGCTGCTACATCATCGGGTCAATGGAAATACTTTGTAAGGGTTTCTCAGTCTTGCTATGGATGCAAAAGAGGAGACACTACTTTAGTGCAATACCTAGAAAAGAGATTTCAAGGGAGTAAACATAGGTCATGTTGATCGAACCACTATAAATATGGTGTATTCTTTCTTATTACTTTTTTGCATTATTTTGTGGTCAAAATCTCTGATTTTTGTTATTATTAAATTACTATTTCTTCCGCATAAATCATTTAGTTTAAAATATTCAAAATGATTTTCTTTTTTGTTGAAGTAAAATTTAAATAACTAATTCACCGCCTCCCCTCTTAGTTAGCCTTGAGACTAGTTTTTTTGGGTTTAACAACCCTCATGAACTTTCACTCCCTACATTGGGTTCTCAATAAGATCTTTTGATGCTGTTGAAAGAAGAAGTATGCTACTAGAGCAAGGGTGTTATCTTTAGCACTAAATGTTGATGAAACATACCACCCAAATAATGGAGATGCAACTTTATCCTATCATAGAGATGAAAGACGGGTTGTTGCCATTGACCAACACTTTATTGGGAGATAGTAAAATTGAAACCCTCAATGATGTTCAAGATCTCCAACTTAGATTTGTATAAGGGGAGGACAAATCCTGTGAATCTCCTATTCTACTTTGTAATTATTATTATTTGATTAACATTGACACTTTTATGAATTACAAATTATTCTATACTACTTCTAAGGAGTCACCTCTATTGTAGTTCATCTACCTTCCACATAGAGTCATCACCTCATTCATTAAGTTCATAAGAATATTCATCACTCAATTTTTTATTGCATCGATAATCCTAAATATACACTATGAATGAGGAAAAAACTAAGTAAACAGTTTTGAAGTTTCATTAAGTTGTTATAGAAGGAATTTCTAGATGTTAGAAATCTAAAGATGGTTGAAGCTGAAGATACATTAACTTGAGGTCTTCATGATTGATCCTTTCACTATAACTTGGCCTATAATTGCCATGAGATATGACTTAGCTACATGAACTCACCAACAATCACAAAATTATAAAAGAATGTAATAACAAGATGAAGTTATATGAATAAATTCATTTAATCAATATAAAACTCAGGAAATTTTATAGGACTAATGAAGTTGATCTAAGGATTAAGAGCTAGATGAAAGGTGTAGTGATAGAATAAGGGACTGGTATATTAGATAACTCATCATTATGATGTCCCAATGCTAGGTGATGCATAATGAGGTGAGCATAAAATGGAGTGGTCACCACCAACTCCTAATTTTAACTCAATTGAGAATCCCTATGGTAAAACTTCTTAAAGTCGTTCAATATAAGGAGTACTCTATGTAACCAATGCTACAAAAAGCTAGAGGACATATCCTTGATCAAGCAAAATACTACACTTATCATCAATCTTATGAGCAAGACATAGAATAATGTCGACATCTCATTACTTTGGTGGTTTTACTAATTAGTGTAGGTAAATTAATAGAGTTTTTTTCTTAGATATGCAGGTCACATATGGGGGAAGATCTAGCTAGAGGAACACCAAAATGATCATATATTGGCATAGATAATTCACATTATTAGGGTGGTCCTAATAAATTTAAGGAGTTAAAGTAGAAGCTTCTTGCTAAGTTAGCCTTAGGAAATTTTAAAGATGTAAACTTAATAAGTATGTCATGGGTGTCAAGTTCTAAAATACCGTTATTACCCTTACCAAAGTGGATTGACCAGCAACTGGTAATCCATTCGATGATGCGGTGGTCATTACCCAGTGCTAGGTGATGTATGATGAGGTGATCTTCAAAGGGTGTGGCCACCACTACCTCAAATCATCCAACTCCTAATTTTAACTCTATTGAGAATTCCTATGGCCAAACTTCTTAAAGCTGTTCAAAGTAAGGAGTACTCTACGAAACAAATGCCACAAAAAAACTAGAGGACATATCCATGATGAAGAAAAATAATACACTTATCATCAATCTTACGAGTAGGACATAGAAGAATATCGACATCTCATTAGTTTGGTGGTTGACCTAATTAGTGTATGTAAGTTAATGCACCTTTTTTCTTAGACATATAGGTCACATATAGGGGAAGATCTAGCAAAAGGAATATCAAAATGATTATATATTTGCATAGATAATTCACATTATTAGGGTAGGCCCAATAAATTTAAGGAGGAGTTGAAACAGAAGCTTCTTGCTAAGTTAGCCTTAGGAAATTTTAATCTCGAGAGGTAAACTTAATAAGTATTTAATGGGCATCAAGTTCTAAAACACCCCTATTACCCTTACCAAATTGGATCAGCAACAACTAGTAATCCATTCGATGATGCCATAGTCATTACATTCATAGTTTTTATTTATTAAAGTGGAAGCATCATGATAGACATAAAGCGCTCAATTAACATTATTTTCAAGAGTCTTTATGAAAATATAAACTCATGTGCTTATTATCTAAAACCAATTTCTAGCCCTTTCTTTGTCTTTTTGAGGTGCAATGGGAGATTACTTGAACATTTGCTTTGTTTATCTTGGGGAGAAGGAGAAAGGTAATTCACCAAAATGGTTGAATTCATTATAGTAAAGACATTGACTACCCATAATTCCATCTTTAGTTGACCACTACATAACTCCTTTTGGACAATCTTCTCTACCTATGATATTTTTATAAATTTAATGGAAGGTGATCACATTGCAATGGTTAAAGGTGACATGCTCTAGTCAAAGGCATGCTACTTGATAGTAGTGGAATTTATGTAGGAGGAAAATCTCCTTCTTGATGTCTAAAGGGTGATTTAAATAGAGACTCAAAAGTCATTTAAGAAGTATCTATCTTTGAGGAAAAATAAAGGTACAATTCTTGAATGAGCGCGAGCTATGATAAAATGATAAGGGGTTCCTCAGAGTGCGAATGTTGATGTATTTTCCTAAATAGCTGGCAAGATGAAAGGTGTTAAAATATTTGTCATTTGCTACACTACAGGAAAATCACATTTACCGGTGGATTTTTTGGCAAAAATTTATGAGTTTTTTGGTGAATTTCAAAATTTTCTGACAGATTTTTGGCGAAAAGTTTTTTGATGGTAAATCGAGTGTTAGTTAAGTTTTTTATCAAAAAATATTCGTCGAAAAAAATTTCAAACAAAATTTTTCCAAAAAATTTTACGGTGATTTTTTGGCAAAAAAAGTCCACCAAAAATACTAAAAAAAAAGTTGCCTACTCATGCTGCTAGCGGCTGCCCGAACGCGCATGCTGGCCCTCTTGCCCTACCCAAACGCTAGCCCTCCCACATTGTTAGAACGCTCACGCCGGCCCGCCCACGACTGCCCATACTAGCAAGCCAGTCCGCCCGCGGTTGACCGACGACCTGCACACCTACCTGCCCTGCACTATTATGCCCCCTATTTTCAAACTTAGAACCTATTAAAACATCAAACAATTATCCAATGTGCTGTGTAGAAGAATGTGTTATTAAACTTATACTTTTATATTTAATTAGAATAAGACATAAATTAAAATTAATCATGTTAATAAAGTCATGTTAACATGATATTAAAGTTAATCATGTTAATAAATTCTTTTAAATTAATATTTAATTATTTTAAAATAAATTATTAAAGTTAATAACTAATTAAAAATTATTAATTTAATTAAAAATTAAAAAACATAATCAAACTAAACTAAATTAGTATTTAAAAAATAAATTAATATTAAATTATTGAAATAATGTTATTAAAGTGTTTTAATTCAATATTTAATTTTTTAAAAAATAAACTAAAATAAATTATTAAAGTTAATAATTAATTAAAATTTATTACTTTTAATTAAAAATTAAAAGTCATAGTTAAACTAAAATAAATTAGTATGTAAAAAAAATAAATTAATATTAAATTATTGAAATATTGTTAATAAAATCTTTTAAATTAATATTTAATTATTTAAAAATAAATTATTTAAGTTAATAATTAATTACAATTTATTACTTTAATTATTAATTAAAATAAGTTCTTAAATTAAAAATTAATTAAACTAAGTTATTAAATTAGTATTTAATTAAATTAATACATTAATAATTAATTAAAAATTAGTAAAGTCTATCCGAAACACCACTTGAAACACATTTGATGGAAAATCTACCTAAATTTAGTTGGAAATATTTCAACTTGATCCGTCGGAGACGGAACTCCGATAGAAAATCTACTGGAAAATAGTCAACCGAAAATTCGCTAGGAATTTCATTGGTAATAGACAATTTTTCTATAGTGCTACTGACTCAATGTTACTGTGAGGCCAATAAAATCTAAGACCTCAAAATACTATTTTTTAGGATGGTTATTTTATTTAATTACTACAAAGCCTTTGTAGAGGATAAGTTTATTTATGCTCCTTCCTCCACTTCATTACATGCCGACAAGACATTTAGGCTACTACTTCAAGTATGCAATTTCAACCTGTAGGTTTCCATAGACAATTAGTTTCTTAACAGATCATATGGAGAAAAATTGTGCCTCCTTACTAACCTCTTTAATGGGCTTCTTCTTACCCGAGTTATATTAAATTCAATTATGAGAATAGCTATGATGATCTTACATATTAGTGCAATGAAGATTCCCTAGAATATTATTCAATTCCACAACCTTTTTTCTTCATGAAGAATTTCAAGAAAGGCGTGTCCAATATTCTTCCATTCATTTTTGAATAAGACGATAGGTAAATGAGGTGAAGGATTGGAAATTCATGTATTTAATTTCTTCAAGAGGTTGGTGATCGAGTGGTCGTAACTAACAAGGCCTATCCCCTTCAACAAAGAAAAGATGGATCTCGCTCTCACAAACGTGAAGGAGTACAAGACCTTTCATTAATTAAGAGCCTAGTTCTAGAAGCTTTAACGCTTATCACAATGAGAACGGTAATGAAAATCTTTTTTGGTGGTTACTCTCTATTATAATATTTATGTTAAGTCACCTTTATTTTGTATTCTTTCAAGATACTTATATGAGTAATATAAATTTTAGGTGGGTCTAGTTTATCCTCCATTTTGGATGACCTGGAGGCGCTTGAGTTCTTCATAATTAAGGCCTCTGAGGACTCGTATGAAAAAGTGAAGTGGAAGAGGAAGAAGATGAAGAGAAAGTAAATAAAGAAACCAGTGCATCTTATGATGTGTGTGGTTACCCTTAGTTTTGGGTGACTGAGTATCACTCTAGTGGATCCACTAACCAATTAAAAATCAAGTGGTTAAATGAATAATGAAGAGTTTCACCAAGTACCACTATCTCACTTAAGTTAGTCATCATAGTGTGTTATCCCCCACAGTCAAGTGGTGGACTTGAATTATTACTTTATGCCTAAAGGTCATTATTGCTAACCTTCAAAGAAATTGGGTTCTATATTATCCTATAGGAGGCACCCCGCCACCATCATAAGGGATTGTGATTAATGAGAAATAGGCAAGGAACAGGGTGGGGGAAAGTATTTATTATGGGTTATAATAGTTCGTAGGAAAGGAAATGATGTTATTATTAATTGAAATCTTGAAGAAATCAAAGAAGTGACTCATAATACTACAAGCATTATAAAGATTGAGAAAGTATTTGAGTACACATGCCCAATTTCATAGTCTTCACATGGGTACTCATCTAGCCTCACCATGTAATATTTATTCACACATTACTTAATGTAAACATGGGTATAAAAAGGAAAGTAAGATTTTAAGGCTAGGATTTTTTAATCACAAATGAGGATTTATGGTTTGATGCTAAAGGTGTGGTAAGTGGGTAAGAGCATTTTGAGAATATCCTTGAACAAAATGGGAAAGTGAATGGGTAGAAGTGATTTAATAGTGTTTATAAAATTTAAATAATAAGGCCATAAGAAGTGACTCAAGTAAATAAAATAATATTATCTTTAAAGATATTTATCACCTTTTAAAATTCATTGGTTGTAGCTCGTACTATGAGTGAGACTCAATATAACAAATAAGAGAGGCGACTTCATAAAGCACACATTATCTATCAAGTTGGGGGCCTTAGCTCTCCTTAAAGGAGTAATCAATAATTAAGCTTGCTGCTTTTACTCTTAGTCCTAAGTTAAGATCAATTTGATCTTAAAATTTAAATCAATTTTTTAATTTTATTTAAATCAAGTTTTTCTCTTTGAGGTTTAAATTTTCCTATGATGTCATCAATGCTTACCCATGTTAGTGGTTGACCTCCTCAAAACTAGGCATATTCTATGAGTTCAAATTTTTACATCATCATTCACAAAACTCTTTTTTTATTTATGTTGAACTAATATTAAATGAAAATTCTCTAAGCTTGATTTCGAAAGAGTGAAAGGCAAGTTCTACAAATTTTAAAAGGATGTGTAAGTTCCCCAAGTTATAGTGATTCAACTTACATCCATCATTTTAAATTTATCAATAATTATTTAAGATCACATAATTTATATAAAAAAAAATTTATTGAATTTTTTTCTTAATATGAAGCTTTTTTTTTTTTTTTCTTGATTTAACTTTTATTATTATACATGTGTCATAAGGTAAACATCATAACCTGAAGAATTGAGTGAAGTGAGATCATCTTCCCTATCGTGGTTAGAAAAACTTTGAGTCTTTCCCACTCCACTTCTTATTCATCTCCTTTCACAGGCACATTTGTAGCTATTAAGGCCTAGGGCAAAATTACATTTTTATTACATAAGTCCCTTCCTATTTCAAGTCTAATTTTCCAAGTACTATTTGTACATCTATAACCTCAAATTTTCTCATTACTAGGTCCACAGAAAGGAAGGACATTTCTTTTACAAGTCTAATTTTCCAAGCATTTTTCTTTCAGCTTCTTCCCACCTCATTAATATTTGGATGAAAAGCACTCACAGTAGATCTACATCCATCTATACACCTACCTTATTCGTTTCTTTTGAATATGATAAGTCTCCTTCAAAAATAAAGTATGCTACTACTCTTCAATTATAAATTCCTACTCAAGTGGGAGTAGGGCCTCTGTCCCATGTGATATTTTGAAGGGGGTTTAACTTAATACTAAGGATAAAATGGTTCTTAAAACACATTCAATTGATGATAACATTTTAACCAATTTATATGGGCCCCTTTACTCTTTTTCATTAGTAGGACAAGGTTAGCTTTTTCAATACCATTAATTTCCCATTGGTTTGAAGGTGAGAAACTAAGCGTGATTTGAGGTTAACTGATCAAGCCTAATAAAATCTTGGATCATCTTATTAAAGAATTTTGGACTATTTTCTATGATGTTATTAGTAGGATCACACATCCATAAATAATGTCACATTATATGAATTTGAAAAGAACCTGTACAATAGATTTCCTAATTAATTTGCTTCAATACTTTTTGAGAAGTAGTTGATCATCACAAGAATGAATCTTCACTAGCTGATGGGTATTAGGAATGACCTTATTAAATCCATCACCTATATTATTGATGGAAATTTGCTAAAGATTGAATAAAATTTGTGGGATGGATATAGTTGAGAAAGAGCAAAATTTTGAGACTATAGGTTTTTTTTAAGGAAACTTTAGCATCTTTACTAAGAGTTAGCAAAAAGTGATCTTATTTGAGAAGATGGTGTGCCGACATCCTTCCTCTTGAGTGGATCCTACTCTCAGCCAAATGAACTTCTTCAAGGATTTTTTAGACTTGATTTCATTCACATTCATCAAACTTAAAGTGGTGGCAAACCATCTGAATAATGCAAATCCTATTATCCCATTAGTAAGTACTAGATATTCTTGATTTCTGAGCTTTTTGAATAAATAAAACATGGTAGAATTTATCCAACTTTACATACTCGATATATGCATCTACCCAACTTGCCAAGATTTCTTCTTAAACTCCCATCTGTTCTAGTTTTTTTATGAAGATATATGATAATTCAAAGGCTGGTTGCACATCTAGGCCTCAAATTTTAGAGATAAAGTTATTGAGTTAACTTTATTACCTTTGAATTTGTTATATCTAGAAGTCCTTAAACTAGTCGATATTTTCTTCAATTAAAATTAATATTTTTATATAATTTTCTCTTAAAATTTATTTTATCTATTAATTTGATTCACTATAATATGCATGTTATGGCTATAACTCATGTTAAAAACCTTAGTCCTATGAATAAAGCCTCGTACTCGATGTGATTATTAATGACCTAAAATTTGATCGAGATTATATGAGTCAACATTATCCTACCAGACTCCCCATAATCATGTAGATTCTAACTCCTTGTTTGTGTGAAGCTTCATGCTAGTGAATTTTTTATTATAAATTTGTTATCCTCTTTTATGATGAAAGTTTTATACTTCATTATTTAGTGTAGGTGAAATTGATTAAAAAGAAAAGAAAATTAGAAAATTTTTTAAGCACCACTTCACCAGACTTTATAATGTTGTGGCACTCAAACCTAAAGTCAACCAAAAAAAGTCACAAAGCAAGGGGTCACAATAGAGGGAAGTTAGAATTGTAGTGCCAATTCATATCGAATAATTTAGCATTGACCAGGGTGCCACGACACCAAATATCTAGATCATAGTGGTGCAATAGTTAACTTGATTATCATAGTGAAATGAGACATCAATTCAATCATATCATCATAATAGTGGACTTCATAAGCACCATAATGTTGGCTCAGCACCACCACTGTCAGCATTGCCACCTTTGAGTCACTTATTTGTATTGAATAATAAATAGTTTTGGCTAAGTTTTGTGAGTAGGGTTGGCTATTTGTTCATTTGAAATAAGTCTTAGGAAAAGTCTAAAGGGATGGAAAGAGTTAGTGAAAGTTAATGAAGCCAAGTTCAGTAGTAAGGAGAGTTTGTATTCTTGTTATCAAGAACTTCCTTGTGATATATGCAATGTTCTTTTCTCTTGTACTTTTATTTGTCATTGCAATGAATTTGTTATGTTTATCTTAATTTCCATGGCTGGCTAAAATCATTTCTTTGGACTTATGATGTGTTAAAAGCCATGTTTACATAAGAATAGATCTAGCTATATTTATCAATATTATGTTGTTTTTAAATCTTTCATACTTTATTTAGTTTAAGTAGGGGCCTTACATGAATTTAAAATTTAGATTGATTTACTTCCATGACAAAGGAGTAGTAGAATAATTAGGGAATATAAAA
Source organism: Dendrobium nobile (assembly GCA_022539455.1). Taxonomy (NCBI): domain Eukaryota; kingdom Viridiplantae; phylum Streptophyta; class Magnoliopsida; order Asparagales; family Orchidaceae; genus Dendrobium; species Dendrobium nobile. The sequence goes on from CM039733.1 coordinate 26,108,451, forward strand.
TTAAATTTTACTATATAAAGACATATGGAGACTAGTGTTCTAGGATTATAAGGATATATAATCACAGTATTTAAGTAAAACTTAGCTAAATACTCCAACAAGAATAACCGATATAAGGATTATTTATATTGTGATTCATAGCAACATAATAAGAGATCTAACTTTTGTATTCATGTGTTTTTTGTTAAGAGAGTTGATATTTGCATGTTTTACATTCTTGCAACTTGTATAATTTTGATGATTCCAAATATTATTGTTTTAAGTTTTGTTATCTCCTAACACTTTTTGGAAGATTTGTTTTTGCTCTTGTGTGGACTAACATTTCAGGAAATTTGACCTCCAAACTAATGAATACTTCAGATCAAATTCAGCATAAGATAGTTTGTAAATTGAAGCTTGTATTTTTCTTTAAATTGAGTTTGAGAGGAAGTGATTGTAATTGTGTAAAAACACACACACTTAAGGAGATCTTTTAAAAATTATACTGATCGTACGGGATGAACACAGTTCGTATGGGACGATTATGTCAGTTATCTCCTCGGAAGAGCAATGGAACGAACAGGAAGCGTAGAAAATTTTTCTAAGTCCTGATCGTCCAGGACGAATTTCATATTCGTCCCAATACGAAATGGGCTCTGAAAAATTTTCATTCAGAAGAAATTCATATTCGTGCCAGGATGAAATGCTCTCTGAAAATTTTTGGTCCAGACGAACTCCAATTCGTCCCAGGACAAAATGTCCTCTGGAAATTTTTTGTTCAGATGAAATCCATATTCGTGCCAGGATGAAATGCTCTCTAGAAAATTTTCGTCCAGATGAACTCCAATTCGTCCAAGGATGAAATGTCCTCTATAAAAATTTCATCTAGACGAACTCATATTCGTCCCAGGATGAAGAGAACTGACTCTTGAAAATTTGGCGACTTCCTGTAGATTTCGGAACCTACCTATGGTATAACAGTTTGTACCAGACGAACCTTATTTGTACGGGATGATTAACGTGTACGAAGTCAGTTCGTACCAATATACATTGGGTATGTTTCCAACTGAATTAAGTAACATTGTCTAGGATGATCCACTGCTGACAGACTAGAATTTTAGCAATTTTTGGATAATTTTTTGTGTCTTTTCCTATGTAAAGTCCAATATAAACTGTCACTTAATCTTTTTGTCTACTGTTCTTCGTGCCAATTGAAAGGAGAGTCAAGAAGAGAGTGTGAGAGATTGTTTGAAGGATAATTCTTACTATTGGAGCGTGAAGGTTTCACTTGGTACTCAAAGGTAAGAGTCTTTACTTTTAGTTTTTGATTACTTTACTCTTTTCTCTCTTCCTTCTAGATTTCTTGTGAAGAAGATTTATCAAGGAGATCCAGTTCTCTGCCGACACTTGGAGAGTGTGAACAGCCGAACGGTTCTCTGCCCACACTTGAAGAGTATGAACAGTCAAAGGGTTCTCTGCCCACACGAGGAGAGTGTGAAAGGATGAATGATTCTCTGTCAACACTAGGAAGAGTGTAAATGGATGACGGTTCTCTACCGTACCGGGTAGTGGTGGAAGAGAGTTTTGTAAATGCTTCTCCGCCTTGTTGTGGGTGCAAAAGGAGACTCACTAGTGGTATTAGTGCAATACTCGGAGGATGCTTCCAGGGAGTGAATGTAGGTCGTGTTTGACTGAACTACTATAAATCTTATGTCTTTTATTTTTCCGCTACTTTTTATTATTATTTTACTGTTTCTAACTTGTGGTTGAAAAATATTTTCTTTAAAATTCACTAAAGTTTATTTTTATGGTTCTAAATTTTGAAGAGGGATAAAATTTTTTAATTACTAATTCACCCCCCCTCTTGGTTAGCCTTTGGGACATAAGATTAGGTTTAACAACCTAATTCATATTGATAAAGTAATAATAAGTGGTATTAGAGCTTTATTTCAAAATCATAAGTTTAGACTATTTTTTGATTAACGTAGATGGGTTACTCTATAACTAGACCTCTATTGTTCAACAATATTCCTTTTGATTTTTAGAAAACACGTATGTCTATATTTTTACAGTCACTTGATTATTGTATGTGGATCTTAGTTTAGGAAGGGTATACGAAACCAACTAGACTAGTTGACGGAGTTAGAGTTGAAACACCTTTTGTGGACTGGACAGTAAAAGAATGTGACTTAGCACAACTAAACGCCAAATGCTTGAATAGTTTCTTTTGTGTAATTAAATCAAAAGATTACATGCAGGTTTCTACTTACAAGAGTGGAAAGGACATTTGGGATAGACTTTGTATAACATATGAGGGGACTAATGAGGTTAAGCAATCTAGGCTTAATATCTTGTTGCATGATTATGAACTGCTTCGCATGAAACCTAATGAATCCATTTCTGATATGTATACAAGATTCACACAAATAGTCACCTCTTTACATGCATTAGGTAGGGAACTAACAAATGCTGAAATGGTTAATAAGATTCTTCGTTGTTTGTCTACTGCTTATGATGCTAAAATTACTGCAATTACAGAATCTAAAGATCTAAACATTTACTCTATTGACAATCTTCTTGGTTTGCTAATTACTTACGAGCAAGGAGTTAGCCAAAGAAAGATTGATGCAGGTGAACCATGAAAGGAGAAGAACATAGCACTGAAAGTGGAGGAGTCTGAGAGTGAACACTCACAACCTGAGGATGAAGATGACATCGCATTGATGACTAGACAATTCAAAAGCTTTCTGAAGAGGAAGTAGAGGAGTCGCCAGTAATTGAATAGACGTAAATTCAATAGAAATGTCAAGGTTTCAAATGATGTGATTTGTTATGAGTGTAGGAAACCTGGACATATTAAGACAGATTGCCCAAAGCTTAAAGCCACTTCTAGCAAGGAGAAGGTAGAAGAGAAATCATTTGTGAAGAAGGGCAAAAAGAAATTCCAAAGAGCTTTTTGGGCGGACTCAGCTTCGAATTCATCAGAGACAGAAAAGGAAGAGGAAGTCACTAATCTGTGCTTAATGGTCAATATTCTTGATCAATCAGATCAAGAAGAGGGTTGCTCTTACATAAGACCTCGTAAGAGCATATGGTACCTGGATAGTGGATGTTCAAAGCATATGACTAGAGATACTGCACAATTCATATCGCTGGAAGTCATGAATGGAAGCAAGTTTACACTTGGAGTTAACACCACAAGGAAGGTGATTGAGATAGATATGATTGTAAATCTAAAGAATTTTTATATTAAAAATGTGTTATTGGTAGAAGGCTTAAAGCATAATTTGTTAAGTATAAGCCAGTTATGTGACAAAGGATATTGTGTAAAATTTTTTTCTACTAGCTGCATTTTAAGCCTAAATGGAAATGATGTTTTGAATGGTAAAAGGATAAATAATGATTATATGCTAGATTTGAATTGCATTCAAACTCCTACTGCTTTTTGTTTAAAAACTATTTCTGATGAGTCATGGCTTTGGAAAAGAAGACTTTATCATTCTAGCATGAAAAACCTTAAGAGAATTACCCAAAAGAACTTAGTGAGAGGTATACCAAAATTAGACTTTACTAAGCACCACCTTTGTGATGCATGTCAATTAGAAAAGCAAGTGAAGTCCTCTTTTCAATCCAATAAGGATCTTAGAACTAGTAAACCATTGGAGATTTTGCATACGAATCTTTTTGGGCCAGTTGGAATTATAAATCTAGGAGGAAAGGTATACGAATTTATGATTATGGATGATTACTCGAGATTCACATGGATTAGATTTCTATTTCATAAGAGTGAATCATTTGAGGAATTTAGAAATTTTTTGACTTGAATTCAAAGAAAACTTGGGTGTGAAATCATGACTATACAAAGTGATCATGGAGGAGAATTTGAAAATGAAAGATTTGAGAATTTTTGTAAGGAGAAAGGAATTGATCACAATTTTTCTGCACCTAGAACCCCTCAGCAGAATGGGGTAGTCGAAAGGAAAAAAAGAACATTAATAGAAGCCGCCCGAGCAATATTGGTAGAATACTCACTTCCTAAATACTTTTGGGCTGAGGCAGTTAGCATTGCATGTTATGTTCTGAATAGGGTGAATGTGAGATCTAAATTAAATAAAACACCCTATGAGTTGCTAAAAAGAAGAACACCTAATTTGTCTGATTTGCATGTTTTTGGTTGTAAGGTGTTTATACATAACAATGGAAAATCCGCCTTAGAAAAATTTGATCCAAAATCAGATGAAGGAATTTTCGTTGGATACTCAAGTGTTGGAAAATCTTATAGAGTATTCAATAGAAGAACTTTGGTAATTGAGGAGACCACACATGTTGTATTTGATGAATTTGGAAATTTGAAAGAGCCAAATATTATAGAAGATGAGATTGAGGATAACTCCTAAAAGATTGATAAAATAAATTTGGAAGAAAATTTGAAAGAAAATATGGAAGAAAATTTGAAGATAGAAAATCCTTTGCCTAGAGATTTAAGATTTTCTAAAAACCACTCAAAGGAGTTGATAATTGGTGAACCTAGTGAGGGTGTAAGGACTATGTGTGGATTAAACAAAGAAGTCAATCATTCAGCCTTCATTTTAATAATAGAACCCACTAATATTGATCAAACACTTTCGGATGAATTTTGAATTTTGGTCATGTAAGAAGAGTTAAATCAATTTGTAAGAAATAAAGTTTAGGAATTCACTACAAGGCCAAAGGATCAAAGTGTAGTTGGAACTAAGTGGGTATTCAAAAATAAAATGAATGACTCAGGAGTAGTCATTAGAAATAAGGCTCGATTAGTTGCTAAGGGGTATAATCAGAATGAAGGGATTGATTTTGAGGAGACTTTTGCCCCTGTAGCTAGACTTGAAGCAATTAGGATTTTGCTAGCCTTTGCCTATTTTAGAGTATTTAAATTGTATCAAATGGATGTAAAAAGTACCTTTTTAAATGGGGTAATTCAAGAAGATGTTTTTGTAGAACAACCACCAGGTTTTGAAAATTCAAAATACCCAAATCATGTTTTCAAATTGAAAAAGGCATTATATGGATTGAAATAGGCACCTTGGGTGTGGTATGAGAGGTTGAGCACCTTCCTACTTGAAAGAACATTTGAAAAAGGAAGTGTGGATACAACTCTTTTTTTGAAGAGATTTGGAAAGGATATACTCATTGTACAAATTTATGTGGATGACATCATCTTTGGTCTTCAAATAAAAATCTTTGTGACAATTTTTCTAAAATAATGAGTAGTGAATTTGAGATAAGTCTAATGGGAGATTTAAGTTACTTTCTAGGATTTAGCATTAAGCAAATTATGGAAGGTACATTTTTTAGTCAGTCAAAGTATGTTAAGGATATCCTAAAAAGTATAAAATGGACAATGCTAAACCTGTTAGTACATCTATGAGATCCTTAGTTCAGTTGGATAAGGACCAAAAGGGAAAATCTGTTGATCAAAAGAAATTTAGAGGAATAATTGGATCTTTACTTTACTTGACAACTAGCCAGCTCGATATCATGTTTAGTGTTTACTTGTGTGCTAAATTTCAATCAGATCCAAAAGAATCACATTTGTTAGTAGTAAAAATGATTCTAAGATATCTGTTAGGAACTCAGAACTTAGTTATTTGATATCCTAAGTTTAGCTCTTCATTTAAAATAATTGGTTATTCAGATTCTGACTTTGCAGGTTGTAGGGTGGATAGAAAGAGCGTTTCTGGAACATGTCAGTTTATTGGAAATTTTTTAGTCTCTTGATCCAGTAGAAAACAAAATTCAGTTGCCTTATCTACTGCAGAAGCTGAATACATTGCATTAGGAAGTTGTGTGACACAAGTACTTTGATTGAAACAACAGTTGATTAATTTAGGATTAACTATAGGCACTATTCCAATTTATTGTGATAACACTAGTGCTATTTGTATTTCTAAAAGTCCTATTCAACATTCAAGAACCAAACATATAGACATAACATATCATTTCATAAGGGATCATGTATCCAAAGGAGAAATTAAACTTACTCATGTTTCTACTAAAAATCAACTTGCAGACATTTTTACAAAACCTTTAGCCTTTGATATTTTCAGTGCATTAAGAACAAGACTTGGAGTAACTGATTTGAATGCTTAATTAAAAATATTTTCTGCAACATTGATATGTGTTTTCTAGTTTATGTATTTGTGTGTTTTTATGATTTTATTTATCTTGTGTTTGTGATTTTTTGTATTTGAGTTTTTGTTTTTGTGATTTTATGCATTTTTGTTGTGTCTATGTTTTAATTTTTTGAGTGCATGTTTTTAAAATTTTAAGTGAAAATCATCCGGGACAAAATGTTTTAGTACGGGACGAATTGTGTAGTGTGTCAAACTATTACATTTTGAATCGTTTGGGGGTAATTTTTTCAGTTTTTAATTTTCACTTCGTCTGTATGATCGTCAAGATCGTCCAAGATGAAATTGTTTAAATGAAGGGACGATTGAATGACAGTTAAATGGATAAGGTAATCTTTAATGATATATTTAGTAAGTATGAACCTTTGGCTCGTCCGGACGAACACATGTCAGTTCGATGGAGGAGATGGTTTCAACTGCCATTAAAATGATCATAAGTTCTGATCGTCTAGGACGAACACGTGTTCGTCTGTACGATCATTTTGGTCAAAAGTCTGTACGAAAGGATGCTTCATAAGTTGTGTGATTATGAAAAACCATTTTATTTTGGACTCATTCATTCGTCCATACGAAATTTTTTCATACGGGACGAATCAAATTTTGTACGGGATGAACATAAATTTCGTCTGTACGAACAGTCATTTTTCAATAAATTGGCGGGCTTTTGAACTCAATAGTCATCACTCACACATCACTTTCAAAACTTTTCATCATTTAGATCCTTTTCAATGGCAAGTTCAAGCAAGCGACAAAAGACTCTAATCAAGGGACCACCTAGAAACTCTTACGATAACTTTCTTTCCAAAGCCAATGAAGAGTCTTTTCCGAGATTCTTGTCCGCTAAGATCACCCCCTCTAGAATTCTTATCCAGGATCAACTGACCTTTCAGGTAATGAACTTGTTTGCTTCAACTCAGTTTGGTTTCATCCTCACACTAGTTTATCTCTACAACAAAGAAAGCTTTCACTATTTTCTGGCAAACATGTCTTTCAACTCTGACCATTCTGTAATCTGTTCCTATGTCTTTAAGAAAAAAGTTGAAATCACCAAGGCTGACCTAGGAATCTTTTTAAACTTAAGAACTGAGGGAACTAGAGCACATACCTTAACCACCACTTCTGAATATAAATGGTCTGAAATTAATACAGTGATTAGAGGAATCTTTTTTAACGAGCATATGCCTAAAGTATCCAGTCTTGTTCGTAATTCTCGTATCATCCAGCATGTTCTTAGAACTTTTATAATTCCTAAAGCTGGTGATAGAATCAACATTACTCCTCTTCTTTCTATGGTAACCTACTTGATTATGACTAAACAACCTATAGATGAAGCCCAACTAATCCTTGACTATATTTATGGACTCTTTGAAATTGGTCATGTCGAACAGAAAAGAAAGAAAAACATTGCCTTAGGACATCTAGTTGCCTACATTCTGGAGAAAAAATATAATTTGGTTCATCCTGATTAAGATTTTGAAGAACCGCTCTACTACAACGACGGATCATTTAGAGCAATCTTCAATAAAGATGAACTAAGTTAAACACATGCATTAGTGATACTAAAGAAAAACATGAAGCTGCACCTGCACCTGCTAATGAACTAAATTATCAGGATTTGGTTCAAAGATTTGATCGTTTAGAGACTCACTTTGATCAAAGGTTTGATCAAATTGAAGCTCATATGCAGCAGCAGGATATACAGTACACTCAAGATATGGGATTTATGCTAGAATAAATAAACGATATAAATTCCAATATGCTTATGATGAGTAGCTATTTCAACTTCTTCGGTGCTGCACCTCCTCCTCCTCCTCCAAATGAGGGTCCATCAGAATGATTTCATGTACTTGATTATGTATTTTCTTTAGTTGATGTGTTAGTTTTATGATTTAGGAAAATGTGATGCATTTTCTTTTCATTAGATGTTTTTGTGTTTGAATCTTATGTCGTATTGATATCATTAGCTGAGATTGTAATATCCTTTATTTTGATATCCATATAAGCTATCCTGTTTTGAATTTAATCTTATTTTTGAATTGTGTGTTAGCCCATATGATAATTTTTATAATTTTTTATCTTAAGAGTGCTATACTTTGAAATGCAAGTTAAAATTAAATTCATTAGAAAATCTAATTTTTCTAAATTTAAGTTTTGCTTATAACTTGATGTAATTAAGATTGTCAATTTCATGTCTCTTTTAGACTACATTAATGTCTAATATTATTATTGCAATTGTGATGTTTTCTTATTTTGTATTTCACTTATTAATAAATATTTATGCACTTAGAAAAATTTGAAATTTTTTATTATTGATTTTAGAAAGAATAAGATTACTCTTGAAAAATGCACAAATGTACAAAAAATCAAAAGGAATGCGCAAAGGTTCACAATTTGAAAAAGAGGCACAAAATAAGCCCACAAGTGAAAAGTTGCACAAAAATGTACCACAAATTTGAAAAAGATGCGCAAAACACCACATGTGGTAGTTAATTATTTTCATAATCTTTTAATCTCTTAATTCAAATTGATCTTCGGTACATTTATATTCCATATTGAAATTTGAAATATACAAATTTTCAATTCATCCTTTTTGCAATGATTTTCTCTATCTTAGTGTCTAAATTTACTCATGTTTTTGATATATACTTTTTTATTATCAATGTTATATCTCTTCTTAAATTCTATGAATTACTATGATTTGCCTAATGTTTTGATTTTATTTACAAAATTTATTTCAATCACTTTCAAGGATCAATTATCAAAGGATTATCACATGACTGCTTACATTTTTGTTTATTTTTTTCTTCTCTTTTTCCTGTTGTCAAAAAGGAGGAGAAAATATTATTTGTTCATATCTTTTTGTAACTCGTATCTTTTTGTATCCTTGTTCGTATCGTATTTTATTTCATAGTATTGTTTTTGTTTCATTTTAAAATTAAAAAATAAAAAAAAAAGAAAAGGAGAGATAAAACTATTGTGCAAAGCCTCATTATTTTCAAATGTTCATCAATTCAGGGAGAGTTAAGGAGATTCTTAAAATTTGAAAATTATACAAATAACCGTTGTTTTGCCATCATCAAAAAGGGGGAGATTGTTAAGAGAGTTGCTATTTGCATGTTTTACATTCTTGTAACTTGTATAGTTTTGATGATTCCAAATATTATTGTTTTAAGTTTTATTATCTCCTAGAACTTTTTGGAAGATTTATTTTTGCTCTTGTGTGGACTAACATTTTAGGAAATTTGACCTCCAGACTAATGAAGACTTTAAATTAAATTCTGCATAAGATAGTTTGTAAATTGAAGCTTGTATTTTTCTTTGAATTGAGTCTGAGAGGGAGTGATTGTAATTGTGAAAACACACACACACTTAAGGAGATCTTTAAAAAATTATATTGATCGTACAAAATGAACACAGTTCATACAGGATGATCAAGTCAGTTATCTCCTCAGAAGAGCAATGGAACGAACAGGAAGTGTAGAAAATTTTTCTAAATCCTGATCGTCCAGGATGAATTTCATATTTGTCCCAGTATGAAATGGGCTCTAGAAAATTTTTGTTCAGACAAAATTCATATTCGTGCCATGATGAAATGCTCTCTAGAAAATTTTCGTCCAGACGAACTCCAATTCATCCCAGGACGAAATGTCCTCTGGAAAATTTTCGTTCAGACGAAATCCATATTCGTGCAAGGATTAAATGCTCTCTAGAAAATTTTCATCCAGATGAACTCTAATTCATCCCAGGATGAAATGTCCTCTTTAAAAATTTCGTCCAGATGAACTCATATTGGTCCCAGGATGAAGCGAACCGACTCTCTAAAATTTGGCGACTTCCTGTAGATTCGAAACCGACCTATGGTATAACCGTTTGTACCAGACGAACCTTGTTCGTACAAGACGATTAACGTGTACGAAGTCAGTTCGTACCAATATACATTTGGTTCATTTCCAACTGAATTAAGTAGCATCGTCCGGGATGATCCACGATCATACGAGACGATCCACTACTGATAGACTTGAATTTTAGTAGTTTTTGGACGATTTTTTTGAGTCTTTTCCTATATAAAGTCCAATATAAACTATCACTTAATCTTTCTATCTATTGATCTTCATGCCAATTGAAAGGAGAGTCAAGGAGAGAGTGTGAGAGAGTGTTTGAAGGTGATTCTTACTACTGGAGCGTGAAGGTTTCACTTGGTACTCGAAGGTAAGAGTCTCTACTTTTGGTTTTTAATTACTTCACTCTTTTCTCTCTTCCTTCTAGATTTCTTGTGAAGAAGATCTGTCAAGGAGATCCGATTCTCTGCCGACATTTGGAGAGTGTGAACAGCCGAAGGGTTCTCTGCCCAGAGTTGGAGAGTGTGAACAGCCGAAGGGTTCTCTTCCCACACTAGGAGAGTATGAAAGGACGAAGGGTTCTCTGTCTACACCGGGAGAGTGTGAAAGGACGAACGGTTTTTTGCCAACATTGGGAAGAGTGTAAAAGGATGACAATTCTCTGCCGTACCGGGTAGTGGTGGAAGAGAGTTTTGTAAAGGCTTTTCCACCAAGCCGTGGGTGCAAAAGGAGAGTCATTAGTGGTATTAGTGCAATACTCGGAGGGTGCCTCCGGGGAGTGGATGTAGGTCCTGTTTGACCGAACTACTATCAATCTCGTGTCTTTTATTTTCCGCTGCTTTTTATTTTTGTTTTACTGTTTATAACTTGCGATTGAAAAAAGTTTTCTATAAAATTCACTAAAGTTAATTTTCTTAGTTCTAAATTTTGAAGAGGGATAAAATTTTTTAATCACCAATTCACCACCCCTCTTGGTTAGCCGCTGGGACATATGCTTAGGTTTAACAACCTAATTCATATTGATCAAGTATCAACATTTTTAACTATCATAGGTTCAGAGTCCCTTAGATATATAATTTTTTATAGAAAACTCAGCTGACAACTTTCATTCGCTCACCATTTGATTTTAATAAAAGATAAATAAATTAATTCATGTAAGTAGTACTAGAGTGATATTTGGGAGATCCTTATCCTTGTGGGTATGATACTTTACTTACCTCTTTATTACTTGATAAGACACATGCACTAGCTTAGATCTAATGATAACCTATAGTAAACATAGAGTTTTTAGTGTTTATGGGAAAATAGCCTACCAAGTTTTTTGCATTCTTGATAGGGAAAGTGGTTAATTATATTTTTATTCACTTTATATTAGTTAAAGGATTGATGATTTAATCTAATCATTATCTTTATTTATCCAATTTTGTATTAGTACTATTGTTAATTCTGATTGTATTTTATATTACAATATTATTAATTATTCATTTATGATATAATTCACATTTTTATATTGTGTGTGTTATTGTTGCATGCATAGTAGAGCCCAAATGTCTGCTAGAAAATACCTTTCAAAAAATTAGAAAATAAAAAAATAACAAAAAAATGACTTAGAAATGGTCGACCCAGTCTAATAGAATGACAAACCTAGATAACTAAGAGAGTATACAAACCCATTGGTAGAGGGAATTCACCAAAGCATTAATATACTTACCATCTAAGTCACTAACTTTGAGTTGAAACCTGCAATCATTCAAATGGTTTAAAATTTTTAGTATGAGGAAACTCCTGTAGATGATATGAACTTACATATTGCAAGTTTCTTGAAGATATGCATAACATTTATGTATAATGAACTCTCTGATGACGTAGTTAGGCTTAAATTATTTATATTCTCATTAAGAGACAAGGAGAAAAATGTGGTTTAACTCTTTAATACAAGGATCAATTATAATATGGAATGACTCAGCTCTTAAGTTTCTATCCAAGTACTTCCTTCCATTCAAAGTAGTAAAGCTTAGGAATTACTTCACCACATTCACTCAATTAGATGGAGAATCAATATATGAAACTTCAGAGAGAATTAAGGGATATTCGGTTTGAAAAAAAGATTGTAAAGTTTTCCAAATGTATGGCTTTTAAAAATATTGGTTTTTGGTTGAATGAAGAAGGAATGCAAAGAAAGTAAAGTAAATATAGTGTAAATCATTTTAATTTATTTTTGGGGAAACTAAGCTCACCCAAACTTGAGTGAGAACTATTTATATCGCAAGAAAGATTGCATGATTGTTGCCACAACCTCCTACTACTGTCACTCGCCGTCAGTCTTTAATGTTGCTATCACCTGCCAGCCACCACCACTGCTGTCCAGCACCACCCACCACATTCACTCACCTCCAATCATCATAGTTGACTTCCACCACCTTCTAACCACCATAACAGCCAACCATCGCTACCTACTGGCCACCAGCACTGTCAGCCACCACCTCTACTAACCAACAACACCGATCATGTATACCTATCATTGGACACCATAATCTCCACCATTACTACCAACCACCACTATATTTAAACTTTACATTATGTTCATTTTACATCAAACCAAACAAAAAATGTTTTCACCTATATTTACTTTTTTCTCAATTAAAAAACTTCAAAGTATTCTTTTACATTATATTCCTTATAGATTGCATTTCTTTTACACTATATTCCTTTTTTTGTCCACCAAATATCCACTTAATAAATTACTCAGAAAGTACCCACACCATGCTTTATCTGATTAGCTTATAAAAAAACCTTTTAAAATGGACTTTTAGAATCTCTTAAAGCGATAATTAATGTTCCTACTAGAGGTTCTTTAATGACCAAACCCTTTGATGAAGATTATGCTTCATTTAAAGAGGCAGGTGTTATTAACTTCCAATGGCCTTCTGAGAGAGTGAACCCTAGGAAAGTGATAGGTGTCAATAAATCTAATGAATTTTTTATTTTGATTACAAAAGTAGCTACCATCTCTAATAAATTTGATAATCTTAAAGTTAGTTCATCTCAAAGCACATCTATCTAATGCAAGAGAGTATGTATATAATATCTAATGAACCAAACTCTTAGGGGCTAAATCCATAAATAATATAAATAATAGATAAAGTAACCATGATTCTAACACCTATTATCCAGGTTGGAAGAACCACTAATATGTTTAATTGAATAATAATTAGAATGGACAAAGTAATTGGAATCCTAGCAAACCAAACCATTTAGGAAGTTAGAAACCACTTAACCAATAATTTGGAAACCCAAGGCTTAGTTATTCTCTAGGATTAAATTCTAATAAAAATTTAAGGATGATGAACCTTCTTTAGAAAACCTAGTTTTGCAAATGGTGACCCAATTTTAAAGCTAAGCTACTTCCATTAGGAATAATGAAAACTAGATAGGTCAATTAGCTTGTACTTTAAATAGTAGACCCTAATGAACCGTACCTAGCAATATAGAGGTCAATCCCAAGGAAAGAGATGAAGATCATTATTTAGATATACAACTAAGGAGTGGGAAAGAGTTAGAAGAAAGGGTTAGGAAAATGGATTAACTTGAGGAAGATATACATATAAAAGAACCTATAAACCCTATCAAACCAAAAGAACAACCTTGGCCTAAGGAAATGAAACACTCATTAAATAGATCATTGAGAGGACACCACCACTATTTCTCCTCAAGTCATTAAAGTGGAACTTACATCAGTAGTTCTCTAGATTTTTGGAAGTCTTTAAAATGTTAGCCAGTGGCATTCCATTGGCATAAGCCTTAAAACATATGTCCACCTATGCTTAAGTTCAAGAAACATTTCTTAGAAAAGATGATAAAACTAGGAAATTTTAAATTTCTTATAGTGACTGAGGAATATAGTGCAATCCTACAAAAGAAACTCCCTTAAAAGCTTAAGAAACTTGGTAGCATAATCTTATGCCTCTTATGGATATAAGTGATATATTTTGCATGATAACATTATGTGACTTAGGAGCTAGCATAATCTTATGCCTCTTTCCATATTCAAGAGACTTTACCTAGGATATGTTCAACCCACCACTATAACCATTCAATTAGATGACCAATCATTCACTTATCTAAAGGGGGTGATAAAATATATGTTATTCAAGATAGATAATTTTATCTTCTTATTGATTTTATTATCAGATATGTAGATAAAGATAGGTAGATAACAATCATTTTGGTTAGATCTTTCCTTTCCATTGATAGGGCTAAGATTGATGTGGAAAAGGGAGAGTTAACCATGAGAGTTTAGGATCAAGAGGTGACCCTCCATGTCTTGAAATTTATAAAGTTTCCTAAGAATCATATTGAAGATTATCTTAGTGTGGACATATTAGATGATTATGTTGGAGATTTTAAGGAGGGGTTGATGTTTTATTGTTCTTCAGAGTGTTCATTATGTGAGGAAGCGTAAGAGAGAAAAACAAAGACTATATGCATGTGATTATTGAAGCTGTTAGAATTTTTAGGGAAAGATAAGAAGTGTTAGATACATCATCTCTAAGGAAGTCTATAAAACAATAATTATAGAGGTGTATATTCTATAGTCAAAATAATTATCTTTCCACTTAAATATGTATTCTTAGAAGACTCTAAGAGGAGTCAACTTTACATATCATTCTTTCTACTAAGTTAGGAAATAAATAAGAGGGCAAGTTGACTAGGATTCTTAGAACGTATAAGAGAGCATTTGGTTGGACAATAGATGACACTAAGAGAATTAGTCCTTCATTATATGCATAAAGTTTTAATTGAAGAAAATTCTCAACTAAAAGCTGGCCCATAAAAGAAAACTTAACCCTATTATGAAAGAGGTAATAAGAAAATAAAATTTTAAGTAGCTTGAGGTATGCATTATTTATCCCATTTTTGAAAGTGAATGGGTTAGTCCTATCCATTTTGTGCCCAAGAAGGGAGGCTAGATTATTGTAGCCAATGATATGAATGAAATGATTCCCACAAGGATGGGTATAGGTTGGCGGATTTATAGAGATTAAAAGAAATTGAACAAGGATACGAGAAAGGATCATTTTCCATTACCCTATATTGATTAGATGCTTGATAGGTTAATAGGGAACCCATTTTATTACTTCCTAGATGAATATTCAAGATATCAACAAATTCCTATAACATCAAAAGAAATAGATAAAACAACTTTCACTAGTGCTTATGGGACTCTAGGAGGATGCCTTTTAGACAATGCAATGCCCCTACGACTTTTGAAAGAAGCATTATATCAATTTTTTTTATTTATTGAGCAGGGCATTGAAATCTTTATTGATGATTTATCTATGTTTGGTACAACTTTTGGTTCTTGTTTGGAGTATTTATGCATTTTTTTTAAAGAAGTGTAGAAATAAATGGAGTTAAAATGGGAGAAATGTTAATTAATGTTTGTATAATGCATAGTACTAGGACACAAAATTTTAGAGATGCTTTTTAGGATATATTTTTTTTACAGAAGATTCATTTTATTTTTTAAAAAAATAAGTAAGCCTTTTTTTCATATCATAAAAATATTGCAACTCGAGCTTATGAGTATATATTTTTTGATGATAATAAATATTATGGCTCACTTTCTGTTGTCTACCTGTATTTGTAATATATTTTTTTTTTCCGTGTTTAGTAACATTTCAGGATTACAGTGTACCTTACAAGGCTCAAGTTTTGGCAGAACATGTTCTATTTCTAATTTTCATTAATATAGTTCTTGGGTTGTAAGGGTGTTTGCTTGCTTGTAACCTTGCTCACTTATTTCTATTTTAGTGTTCTCTATTTTTGCTCATATTGTCTGGGATGATCCAAACATCGGCCTGGACAATCATCTGAAAATAGAAACCCTAATTAGGGCATCCTGGTTAAGGTAGCCTTCTTTAAGCACATCAACCTGGATGATATTTATATCGGCTGTGACAATAGGCTCAATTCAGAAAGAATCAACCGCCAGATCCATTTAGGTATTATTTATTTTTGAAAATCGTCCATGATATTATCCTGGACGATGCAACTCAATTATGCCTAAATTATTTTGATAATTAAGGAAATAAATTAAGGCTTGATTGATACGATCACATCATCCTGGATGATCACAGGATCAATTGGGATGATATCATGGATGATTGACATCGGCTAGCTTCTTTTCAGGGCGATATTCAGGATGAATTTTCTTGGATTTGAACAAATTATCCAGGATGATATATTATCGGCCTGGACAATATGAACCAAAACCTTCTTATCGTCCCAAATCATTCTAGCGGATCGAGCTTATTTTATACTGATCATACAGGATGATATTCATAATATCATGGACAAAAAAGTCGACAAGTTGCAATTAATGAGTTTGTTTGGAGCTCTTCTATTTAAGCTTTGACAAGGCACTTTGTAAGTGTCTTTGATAGCCATTGATGCTTCGTTCTTCTGGAGGAAACTTGAAGAGAGAGCTTGAAAGGGAGAAAGGAAAGGGTGGAGTTTGAGAGAGGGAGAAGATCCTTGGAGGGGGTTTCAAGGGAGTGTGGAGGGGGTTCTACACGGTTGCACCGGCGAGCTTGCACCTTAGACCATCGGATTCAAGGCTCGTCTTGAGGAAAGTTTTGGGAAGAAGAAGATCTCTTTGGTGTCAAAGGGCCCAGCTACTCCACAGCACCGGGGAAGGTGGATGTGATTTTATAAGGGTTTCTCCGCCTAGTTGTGGGGGCTAAAAGAGAGATACTAAGTTTAGTGCAATACTCGTAGGGTGCCTCCGAGGAGTGGACGTAGGTCAAGGTTTGACTGAACCACTATAAATCTGGTGTGTTCTTTCTTTTATTATTTTCGCATTTAATTTCCACACTTTTTGGTTAATTTTGATTTAGTTTGAGTTTGTATTTTGATCATGAAAGATTTTTTAACATACCAATTCACCGCCATCTTGGTTAGCCTTGGACTAGTTCATAAGGGCTTAACATCCCTAATGAACTTTCAAGTGGTATCAAAGCGGGATTCATAAAAATGAGTATTTGAAAACTTTTGAATTTTGATCAATAGCTAATTTTTGTAATCGTAATATTGCGGAAGGTTATTCAATCACCAGACCACCTTTATTTAAAAATGTTACTTCTGTTTTTGGAAAATTCTCATGTCTACTTTCTTTCAATCTATTAATTTTTGAATGTGGCAAATAATTTTAACTTGTTATTCTGTACCATCACGTATTATAGATGTAATTAAAATTGATATTCCTTTTAATCAATGGAGTAGAGAAGAATAAATCAATGCTCAATTGAATGCTAAATCATTAAACTATTTTTTCTGTGCTTTAAATTTTGATGATTTTATGTTTTCCCACATGCTCTACTAGCAAGAAAATTTGAGATAAATTACATACTATATATGAAGGCACTAGTGAAATCAAGCAATCCAGATTAAATATTTTCATGCATGATTATGAATTATTTTGCATGAAACCTTACGAGTCAATCTTAGACATTTATACTAGGTTTATTCAAATTGTGACGTCATTGCATGCTTTAATGAAAGAATTTTCAAACTTTGAAAAACTCAATAAAATTTTATAATGTTTACTTGACAAATTTGATGCCAAAGTTGTTGCTATTTGTGAATCAAAAATTTTGAAAGAATATTCTATTGATAATTTGATTGGCTCACTCATTGCCTACAAGCAAAGTTTGGGTCAAAGAGTTTTGGATGTATGTGAGATGACAGTGCTAAATGTTAAAGACTCGAAGAAAAGTGACTTAGTTGGTGATGAAAGTGACAACTTATCAAGTAAATTAAAAAGCTCACTAAAGCATAAGCATCAACAAAAGTGGAATAAAGGTAAAAATAGTAAGAATGCTAAGATTTTTTTCTAATGTTGTTTGGTTTGGATTTAGGAAGCCTGTACACATGAAAAATTAGTGCCCTAATTTGAGAACTCCTTCTACAAAAGAAAAGGGAAAAGCCATTTTTTCACACGTAACGTCTCTTTGCTCTCTGCCTGGAGGCGATTCATGGGCGATTTAGGGCTTCCTCCCGTGTGTTTGATTTTGGCCCTCTTGGCGATTTCAATTTGCCTTTCCTACTCTTCGCATTTGGTTCTCTTTTGTGTTCTATTTTGGTTGTTTTTCATTCAATTTTTGTGTGGGAAGATGACGACTCCGTCGTCATCTTACCCTGCCTCTTCAACTTTTGAGGGGAAAACTCGTTCTTTTAAAGAGTTCCTTGCTGGTGCGTCTTCGTCTAACCCAAAACTGTAGTTTGTTCATTCTACTTTTAAGGGATATCCGGCCCTCCTCTTTGAGGACTCGGTTGTTGATCATCATGCCGCCTCTTATGCTCTAACCTTGATTAGTAAATTTATGTTATGAAGGCCTAATCTTGATGTTATTAGAAAGTTTATTGTGAATCTTAAGCTCTCCAGTTCTTTTCACGTGGGTTTACTTGACCAAAGGCATATTGCTACCCAGTTGGCCAATGATCTTGACTATAGCCAGATTTTTGCTAGGTATTCTTACTATATTCAAGCTTGTCAAATGCGTCTTTTGAAATGGACTCTGGATTTTGATGTTATGGAGGAGTCCCCTATTGCACCAGTTTGAATTTACGTTTACATTTTTTTAATCATCAAGTATTATTTGGTTTGGCTTCCATTTTTGGCCGTCCTTTACAGACTGATCAAGCTACTGCTTCAGTGTCCCGTCCGTCCATTGCTAGGGTTTTGGTTGAGATGGATGTTTCTAAGAAACATCCAACTAAAATTTGAATTGGTTCTGAAGTGACAGGTTATTTCTAAAAAGTTGATTTTGAAAACTTACCTATCTTTTTCTCTTTTTGTAATATGCATGGGCATTCTGTGAATCATTATTTTCGTAAAAACCCTCACTTGCATCCTGAAAAAAAATCATTGCAACAATCGTCTAACACTGCTCCTATTGAAAAACTGCCAACTGAGAGCCACTTGGTTGGACCCGAGATGGTTCCTACTGATGGAGTTATTACTGTTGTTCCTCAAAAATAGGGAGTTGATATTTTACATATTAATTCTATTGATTTACTTAATGGTGTTTCCACTGAATGTGAGGGAAATGTTGAGAATGCCGTTCAAAATGGTGTTCCATCTTCTTCTTGCATTATCAATCATAATATAACTGATACTAATGAATTTATGATTGTTAATTCTCTAAATGTTCAGGATATTGAGACGATTACTAATGTTGATACCCCATTGATTGTTAGTGATAGAGATAAGAATGATACTGCTTTAGAGGAGGGAGAAATTGGTGCGATGAACCAACAACTATTTTCTTCATCCAAGTGTAAAGTGAATGTTGAGAAGGATTCTGAAATAGGGGATGAGGATGGCAGGTTTATGGAGGATGATGATCCTCAATTTCATAGTGTTGGTAAACTCTTTCAACCTTCTAATTATAATAGTGATACTCTTACTGATACTAAGAAAATAATGATCGCAGCTAGATGTTTTGCCTCTAATGACAATGATAATATTTTTATTAAATTTCAGAGTAAAAGGGGGTGCAAGCCTAAGCATGTTACATTACAACCGGCTAAAAATTCTTCTCAGAATACTCATTCAACTACTTCTCATTAATTGTTTTCTTATGTTTAATATGATTATTTAGTATGTTAGGGGCATTGGTTGCCCGTCCTCTAAGATCCGGATTAAAAACTTATGTCATATTCTTAATATTTCTATTATTGTCTTGCTTGAGCCACTTATCCCTACGTCTAGGTTAGCTAGTACCTCTCATTTTCTTGGTTTCAATCATGCTATTTCGAATAATTCTAATAAAAATTGGATTCTTTGGAAAAATCCTATTAAAATTGATATTATTGGTGACTTTATTCAGGTTATGCATTGCAACATTGAGGCTTTTAATTTTCATTATTGTGCTTCTTTTGTGTACGTTGCTTTCTCTCTTTATAGTAGGAAGTTGTTATGGGATCAGCTTAAGAATTTTCATAGAATTTGTAACTTGCCTTGGATGGTGGGAGCGAACTTTAATGCTATTTCTTCACCTTCTGAAAGGTTAGGTGGTTCGGTCCCTTCTTATTGCTCTATGTCTGATTTTAATAACATGATATTGCATTGTAATTTGATTGACATTGGTTTTGTTGGTAATAAATTCACGTGGAATAGGGGTCACCTTTGGCAGAGGCTTGATCATGTGCTTTTTAAAGATTCTTGGATTAATGCTATTAGTCTTACTAATGTTCAGCATCTTAGTAGAACCTTGTCTGATCATTCTCCTTTATTGATCAATATTAACAGTAGGCAAATTAATGCTTTCTCAATTTAGATTTCAAAATATGTGGTTACTTAACAATACTTTTTTTGAGGTGGTTAAGAATAATTGGCAAGCTCCCTTACACCCTGATAATTCTATTACTAGTATGAAAAGGCTTTGGTTTAAGCTTAAGAGATTGAAACAAGTGCTGAACTGGTGGAATCATAATGTTTTCAAAAATATTTTTTCTAATATTATCCAAGCTGAACACTATGTTGCTTTTAATGAAAACTTATGTCAAAATGACCCGTCTGATTTTAGTTGTTCTTTATTAAACCAATCTAAACTTGATCTTTTTAACTTTCAAGCTCAGGAGGAGGATTTTTGGAAACAAAAAGCTGCTGCAAAGCATTTGGTTGAGGGGGATAGTAATACTAAGTACTTTCATGCTTTAACTAAGAGAAAAAGGATCAAGAATAGTATTGACAAAATTTAAAGAGAGGATGGTTCTTATTCTACTAACAATGTTGAGATTGCTAATTTAGCTGAGCTTTACTTTAAGAATCATTTCAACAAAACTTTTACTCCTGTACAGGCTATTGATCACTCGTTTATCCCTAACCTTATATATAATGATGATAATGAGCTCCTTTCTAATCCTCCCTCTTTGGAGGAAATTAAAAAGACTGTGTTTGGGATGAATAGTGATTCGGTGGTGGGTCCTGATGGCTTTACTACTCTTTTTTTTATAGAAAAGTTGGCATATTATTTATGATGATATTAATTCTGCTACTTTGGATTTTTTTGTGGGTAACCCTATTCCAAAATTTTTTACTTCTACTTCGCTTGTGCTCATTTCTAAAAGTAACTCTATTCAAATGTGGAATGATTTCCGTCCTATCAGTCTTTGTACTTTTTTTAACAAATTGCTCTCTAAAATTATTTCGAATCATTTATCTTCGATTTTACATAAAAATATTTTGCCTTTTCAAATGGGTATTGTGAAAGGTAGGGCTATTACGGAGAATATTCTTCTGGCTTAATAATTAACTCAAGATTTGGATGGGGTTAGAGGGGGTAATGTTATTTTGGAACTTGATATTGCTAAGGCGTATGACAATATTAGTTGGGATTTCATTTACTTTATACTGAATCTTTTTGGTTTTAAGCATGTTGTTATTAACCTCATCAAGCATTGTATTGAGAATGTGTATTTTTAGATAATTCTGAATGACTCCAATCATGGTTTTTTTAAATTTTCTCATGGGTTACGGCAGGGCGATCTGATTTCCCCTGCTTTTTTATTATTGCGGCTGCATTTCTGTCTAGAGGTCTCTCTAATTTATTTGAGCTTAAACCTAGCCTTTATTTTAAAAGTTTGGGAGGTTTCCCGTTATCCCACTTATGCTTTGCTGATGACTTTATTGTGTTTAATGCCTCTATTAATAGGATTAAGAAAATTATGGATTTCTTCATTGCTTTTGAAATGTTTAGTGGTCTGACTTTTAGTAGAAACAAATGTTGTTTTATTGCTTCTAAAAGGGTTTCTAATGATCGTATTCTTTCTATTCAACATGTTACTAGTTTCTCTCAGTCTAACTTACCTATTTAGTATCTTGGTGTCCCCTTGTTTAAAGGTAGAAGACAAACTTTTTTGTTCAATGATCTTATTTCTTCGGTTCAAAATAAGCTTCTTATGTGGGACTCTAATTTTCTTAGTTTTGGTGGCAGGGTTACTTTAATTAAAAGTGTTCTTTGTGCGTTACCTGTTTATATGTTTTAGACTCTTTTTCCTACTCAAATTGTGTGCAATAGGATCCATAAGATTATTAATAAGTTTTTTTGGAAAAGTAATCTCTCCTCATCTAAAATTATCTGGGCTTCGTGGGATAATTGTTGTGGTGTTTTGGAAGAAGGTAGGCTTGGTTGTAAGAACCTTTTTGGCCTTGCTAAGGCTTTCTCCTTTAAATTGTGGTATACTTTACGTTCTAAAGAGAATCTTTGGGATACTTTTATGATTTCTAAATATTGTGTGGGTAATCACCCGTCCAATATTTCTCCTAAGCCGAGGGATTCTAAAGTTTGGAAAAGGCTTTGTAAGATCAACTGGGAAGTGGAGCCACATATCTTGTGGGGGCTTGGTGAAGGTAACATCTTTTTCTGGCAGGATAAATGGCTTGGTACGGATTCTATTGATTTTATTTTAAACACTACCTCTTCTGCTTCTGTTAAAGTTAATGTTTTCTTCAATAACAATTGTTGGGATTATAAGAAGATTTCTTACTTTATTCCTTATTGCATTATTTCTCATATCCTTAACTTGCCTATAAATACCTTTTCTAAAGATACTATTTTTTGTGATTTTTCTAAAGATAGGGTCTTTCATCTCAAGAATGCTTGGCACTCTTTTAGAATTAAAGGTACTTTAGACAATATTTTTACTAATATCTAGCATCAGAGCATACCCTCTAAGGTTTCCGTGTTTGTGTGGAGAACTCTTCATTAATTCATCCCTACGGAGGACAATCTCACTAAAAAAGGCTTTAGTTTTGCGTCTAAATTTCAGTGTTGCTTTCACATTGAAAATATGCACCATGTCTTTATTTTAGGGCCTGTGGCTGTTAGAACTTGGGTGTATTTTGATGATTTGTTTAAATTAAATTGTTTTAATACTTATCTCTCTCTTAACTTGTTACTTAAATCTTAGTTTATTGGTACTAAAGGCCACATTCGAAATAGTATTCCTTGTCTTATTCTTTGGTTTCATTGGTTGGATAGGAACAACTCTATTTTCAATGGGGTTAGGATGAACCATATCAATGTTATCCAATGGGTCAAGGACAATATTTTGGCTCTTGTGAATGTTAACTTGCTTACTGTTAAGAGCTTTAAAAATTATTAACATATCACCTCTTCTTTAGGGATTGGTTGGATGAAGCCCCCTAATGCTTTCAAGGTTATTTAATGGATAAAGCCTCCTCCTAATGTTTTTAAACTTAATGTTGAGGGTTCTGGTACTGGTTGTGGTGGTCTGATCCGTGATAGTAATGGCCATTTGATTATTGCTTTTGTGGGCCCGACTCACAATGGTAAAATTGATTATGCTATTGGTTTGGCCATCCTTTATGGTATCCAACTATGCATTCCTTTGAACTTAATCAATCTGGTTATTGAAGTGAACTCTAATTTTAACATTTCTCCCTTTCAGGATTTGGATGAAGCATGCTGTAACCCGAACATATTCTATGTGGTTAGGGAAATTAAAAGACTTTTATTATATGTGAATCATTCTTTTTGTCATGTTGGTAAGACTGCTAATTCATGTGCTTCTTGGTTGGCTAATTTTGGTTGCAACCTTGATTATTTTTCTGATTTTAATTCTTCTAACATTTCTGCTCCTCTTAAGGGTTTACCTCATCTTGAAGGGTGTAGTATTCTCTATGTCTGCACTTAACTTTGTGTTTTGGTTCTGGCTAGTTTGGATTGTTTGGCCTCTGGACTTGTCTGTTTTCTGGATTTGCCTATTGGGGATTTGATGTTTCTATATTTTCTGTGCTGCTGGGTTAATTTTATGGTTTTGGATGTTGGTTTTGTTCCCTCTGGCCTTGTGTAGGTGGATTTGTTGCTGTCATTTTCTTGAATCCTTCTTGGATGCTTTGTACTTTGTTGATTGCAGATTTTTTTCTGCTGCCACCTGGTTGCCAGGTTTGTTTGTTGGGAGGTATTATTTTGGCCACTCATCCTATTTGACTATATGTTTTTGAGGCCCTTTTCTCTGGATTACTGGGAGTTTTTGGTTGTTCCTTCTTGGCCTTACAGATTATGATGATGTTCATGATGTAAATCTTCTTTGCTGCCTATTTCTCGTGTCCAATGTTAATGCTAAATTCATTATGAATTTCGACTTGAGCAATGATTTTACTGGTTTATATGCTGATGGTTTAACCCTTTGTTGCTCTTCTACCTTCCATTGGTGGAATGTTGGGGATAAATGTGGTGATGTGCCTGGGAATTATGTTATTGCTGCTGTGGTTTTTTGGTGGTAGTCAGCCTGCAGGTTGTTATATTTACTGTTTATTATTTTTGGGAGGCTTGATATGGTTAGTTTCTTCTGCCTTTTGTTGTTGCCTCATGTTAGTTGGCTGCATCTGAGTTCGGTTGGCTGCTCTTTACTGTTGGTTGGTTGGTATGATTATGAGAAGTGGTGTAATCAGTGGATGGGTTTATTTGGGGTGGATTTTGGGGTTTATGAAGGTAGGATTGAGCGGCTTGCGGATGTTCCAAATGAGGCTTTTCACAATTTATTTCTGAGCTCGCTAAGTCCTAATTCCAATTTTGGCTTTACTTGGCACAGCCTTTTTTGCATTACCTTCTTTCATACTGCTCATTTATACCTTTGTGATTATCTCACTTGTTGGTGGTGGTGTAGGTTTTTGGTTTGCAACTTCTTATTTTTGTAGGTGGATCGTTGTTTGAAGCAGCTTTTGGATTTTTGGAGAAAGACTGGGCTTCAATGTTATCTTCTTCTCTTTCTTTTTTGGATGCTTGTCTATAGCATTAGTAGCTTGTTACTAGGTTCCTTACCTTTTCTGTTTTGGGGAGTTAATTGGCTCGTAGGCTTTTTTTTGCTTTGTTTTGTAGCTCTGCTGAGCAATAGTGAGTCGATGAACTCCTTTTTGACTCTGTCTTTTGTTTTTATTTTTAACACGTAAGCCCCCTTGGGTTAAAAAAAAAAGAAAAGGGTAAAGCTAAGCAAATTGTAAAAACAACAAATAATAAAAAGCAAAAAATCTCCTGGGCAGACCTAGTTATTGAATCATCAGATCAAGATCAAGATTATGCTTAAACCCTTGTTTGCATGTTTGTTGTTGTTCATTATTTTTCATTTCTTTTCTGTAGTTTCTTTAGGCTTTGTTATTTATTTATTTATTTTTTTTCATTCTTTTTCTTTTACGTTATAGTTTTAAACTTATCTTTACTTTTTATTTTTGTGAAGTTCTCTCTGATCAACACACACATTTCACATTTCTAAAAATGAAAAACCTACCTCTTATTTTTTTCCTGAATTCTTATGTATGTTATGGTTGACTTCTCTAAAAATGATCAAAGGAAACTCATGACTTTGTCTCTCTATCTTTTTTCTTAAAGAGGTTATTTAACTTTTGATTCAAAATATTCATCATATTATAAATTGGATTTTGAAATTGATCATTTTCATCTCCCTATATTTTGTTTATCGCATATGGATCTTTTGCAAGTTGTTGAATCTACCTCATAATTTTTTTAATTTAGTAATTCATTTTATTAGTAAAATGGGTTTACTTTTATTTTTAAAATTTCAGAAAGGTAGCATATTAAAAAAAAGGGGCCAATGATGCCAAATCAAAAGATGCGCAATGATGCCAAATTGAGAAGATACATAAAGTATATCAAAAAGTAAAATGTGCACAAAGTGCCCCAAAAAAAATTGACAAGATGCATAAAATAAACCCACAAAAAGTAATGCTTACCATTCTTATACCTCTTTAAGCTTAAAAAAAACCCTTGATATTTTTAATACTTGAGCTTGAAAATCATGATTCCTGATTCACAAATATTTGCATTAATCTTCTATTTGATATATTTTAGAAAGGAGTTTTGAAAAAAAATATTGTTTTTTTCTAATTTATTTCTTGATTTAGATATTGGATTAAAAAGTTTTTGAGCCTTTAAAAGAACTTGAGCTTGGATTAATAATTTCTAAATTTCTATCCTTTTCCAGATTATGCGTTGTTAATCCATTCCTTATTAAGTTTTTGAATAAAAAGGTAACTTTCTCATTTTTAAAGTCTTTTTGATCAGGGTTAATTTTGTTTATTTGTGCCCCTTCCTTTTTTTGATAATGTCAAAGGGGGAAAAACTTACTATTGTATTTGTATCTTGTTGTAACTTTAAAAAAATAATAATAAAAACATCAAAAAATTTTGTCTTTCCCTATTTTTAAAATTTTTATTCTAGTAAGGGGAAGATTAGGAGAAAATGTTTTCAATTTTATAAATTCAACCAGTAATATTTTCCATCATAAAAAAGGGGGAGATTGTTACAACTCGAGCTTATGAGTTTATGTTTTTTTTATGATAACAAATATTATGGCTCACTTTTTATTGTCTACTTGTATTTACAATATTTTTTTTTTGTATTTACTAACATTTCAGGATTATAGTGTACCTTACAAGGCTCAAGTTTTGGCAAAACATGTTCTATTTGTAATTTTCATTAATATATTTCTTAGGTTGTAAGGTGTTTGCTTGTTTGTAATCTTGCTCACTTATTTCTGCTTTAGAGTTCTTTATTTTTGCTCATATCGTCTGGGATGATCCAAACATCAGCCCGGACGATCATTTGAAAATAGAAACCCTAATTAGGGCATCCTGGTTAAGGCAGTCGTCTTTAAGCACATCGTCCTGGATGATATTTGTATCGACCGGGACGATAGGCTCAATTCAGAAAGAATCAACAGCCAGATCTATTTAGGTATCATTTATTTTTGGATATTGTCCAGGACATCATCTTGGATGATGTAACTCAATTATGCTTAAATTAATCTAATAATTAAGGAAAGCAATTTAGGCTTGGTTGATACGATCACATCATCCTAAACGATCGCAGGATCGACCGGGACGGTATCATGGATGATTGACATCAGCCAGCTTCTTTTTAAGGCAATGTTCAGGATGAATTTTCTTGGATTTGAACTAATAGTCCAGGATGATATATTATCGGCCTGGACGATATGAACAAAAACTTTCTGATCGTAACAAATAATTTTGGCTGATTGAGCTTATTTTGCACTAATCGTATAGGATGATAAAGTCGACAAGTTGCAATTAATGAGCTCATTTGGAGCTCTTCTATTTAAGCTTTGACAAGGCACTTTGTAAGTATCTTTGGCATCCATTGAAGCTTTGTTCTTCTAGAGAAAACTTGAAGAGAGAGCTTGAAAGGGAGAGAGGAAAGGGTGGAGTTTGAGAGAGGGACAAGATCCTTAGAGGCAGTTTCAAGGGAGTGTGGAGTTCCACACGGTTGCTCCTGCGAGCTTGCACCTTAATACCAACAGATTCAGGGCTTGTCTTAAGGGAAGTTTTTGGAAGAAGAATATCTCTTTGGTGTCAAAGGGCCTGGCTACTCCGCCGCACTGAGGATGGTAGAAGTGATTTTGTATGGGCTTTTCCGCCTAGCTATGGGGGATAAAGGAGAGACACTAAGTTTAGTGCAATACTCGGAGGATGCCTCCGAGGAGTGGATGTAGGTCAAGGTTTGACCGAACTATTATAAATCTGGTGTGTTCTTTCCTTTATTATTTTTGCATTTAATTTCCGCACTTTGATTTTCTTTGTGGTGAATTCTGGTTTGGTTTGATTTTGTGTTTTGATCGTGAAAGATTTTTTAACATACAAATTCACCCCCGTCATGGTTAGCCTTGGGCTAGTTTATAAGGGCTTAACATCCCTAACAAACTTTTTGTAAAGATGTACCATTTGAATTTAATGATGAACATCATAAAGATTATACTCTTTTGAAATAGCATTTAATCACTACACCTATTATTTTTGCACCTGATTAGACACTTCATTTTGTTATCATGCATGTTGTTACTAATTATGATGTTGTAGCTATTTTTAGGCAAAGAATAAATATAAATTTATAAGCCATATAATATGCTTGTAGGACTTTAAATGCAATCCAAGTTAATTATATCACCATTAAAAAAGAATTGTTAGCTATAGTTAACTGCTATAGTCTTTATCCTTGATAAGTTTGGACCTTACTTTATTGATACCATGGTCATTGTATATATTGACCATGCTATCAATCAATTGGTCATAAATAAAGATGCTAAGCTGAGATGGATTATCTTATTATAAGAGTTTGATATAGAAATTATAGATAGAAAATAAACTAAAAAACAGGTGGTCGATCATTTTTCTAGACTAGAATTGTAAAAACCTATGTATAATTAGTGTGAGTTCAATAAGTTTTTTTTATTATTTATTTTTTACTTTTTATTTATGTAGTGTGCCTTGGTATACTGACATTTTGGAGTGGGGTGATTCCATTTGATTTGTTATACACACAAAGGTGAAAAGTTCTACTTAAAGCTAAATTCTATTTTTGTGATGAGCTGTATTATTTAGGAGATACCTAAATCAAATCTGTAGGAGGTGTGTCCCAATAGAGGAGATTGAAACCATTATTAATTAATGTCATGATTTAGAATATCAGGGCATTTTGGAGGATTTAGAATCATTTTTAAAAACTATAAATCTTGGAATGACCTACCTATTTAGAGATGTAAATGAATATGTCAAAAGATGTGATATGTGCCAAAGGATAAGAAAATTTTCAAAGAGACATGAAATAACATTATGCTATATGTTAGAAGGGGAAATCTTTGATGTTTTAGGGTTTACACCTCATGGGTCCTTTCGATAAATATTTTGGAAGTTAATATATATTGAAGGTAATTGACTATGTACTCAAGTGGATTGAGGGAGTGTTAACACCAAAAACTGTTGCCCATAATGTCATTGTGTTTTTAAAGAAAAATATATTTTCTAGATTTAGAGTATTTAGGGTAATCTTTAGTGATGGCGAAGATATTTAAACAATAAGATAGTGGATGCTTTAATCTTGAATTATGGAGTTAAACTTAAAGTAGTAATTGTGGGTTGAAATTAGTAATAGAGAAACCAAATTGGTTTTGGAGAAAATTGAGAATCCTAGTAGGAAGGATTAAGCATTGAGACTAGATTATGTACTTAGGGCTTACAAAAATGCATTAAAAACCCTAATTGAAATGTCTCCCTATAGGTTGATCTTTGGAAAAGCTTGTCACTTACCCATTGATTTATAACATAAAGCCTATTGGGTGGAAAAAGAATTAAACTACATTCCTAAGGATATGGAGGAGAAAAGGTTGATACAATTGAATGAGTTAGAGAAATTTGGAAATGGTGATTATGAAATGTTATGTCATATGAGGAGAAAATTAAAAAGTGGCATGATTGTGTTTGTTGCAGATTTGGTTTCATGAATTATATTTTTGATGATAGCAAACAATACGTCTGCCTTTTTCTACTGACATTTTAGGGCCAAGAGATCAGACGATAAACAGAGCCAGCTCAAGATTGGGTAGACTACGTCTGAGTCAGTCTGTATTTTCTTTTTCCCTTTCTTGTGTCAATTGTAATCTTGAGAAATGTCTGATGCTAAGTAACCCTACACACACACACACACTTAAGTGATTTAGAATTTCTGTTTTTACTCACATCATCCCGGATGATATTTATATCATCCTGGACGATATGGTTTAAAATAGAAACCCTAATCAGGTTTCTTAATTAAGGCAGTCATCATTAGTCGATCAGCCTGGACGATACCTGTATAGGCAAGGACGATAGGCTCAAAATAGAAAGGAATAGCTGCCATGATCAAATTAAGTATTCTGTATTTTTGGAAATCGGCCAGTACGATTTGGATCGGCCTGGACGATATGGCACAATTATGCCTAAATTGGTCCAGCAATCAAGGAAGCAATTAAGGATGATTGATATGATCACATCATCCTGGACGATCGTAGGATCGCCCTAGATGATCTATACAAAAACCCTTTGTTGCTCCTGGGTGATAAATATCAGCCAGCACAAATTTTGGGGGATGTTCTGGTCAATCTGGATTAGACAGCTCGAATTTCGGGCGATGCTCTGATTGATTTTCCTCTGATTTGAACTGATCGTCTGGGATGATCATGAGATCGGCCTGGACAATCAAGCCAATTTTCAATCATCCAGTTCATTTTCAGAGCGATGTTCTGGCCGATCATCTGTGATTTGAACTGATCGTACAGGATGATAGGATAATCATCTTGGACGATAAAGTTGGTAACTTGCATTTATTGAGCTCCTTTGAAGCTCTTTTATTTAAGAGATTTTGTTCAACATTTTTGAACATCCTTGGCTGCTATCTTGACCTGAGAAAACCTAAAAAAGAGAGAGAAGAGAGAGGGGGAGAGAGAGAGAGGATCTTGTGAGGGGGAGCTTGTGAGGGGGTTCACAAGGGTTGCTCCAAGCATTGCCACTTCTTCTTCCACTAGAGTCTCTTGTCCTTGGAAGGGTTGGGAGAGGTAAGCTTCAGCGATTGATCGAGGTTCTCTGCCTACTTCAGGAGGAAGCAAAAGGAGTGGGGTTCTCTACCTTGCCGGGGTGGCAAAATGGAGGTTTTTGTTAGGGCTTCTCCGCCTAGCTGTGGGGGATAAAAGAGAGTCACTTTGGTAGTGAAATACTCGGAGGGCACCTCCGGGGAGTGGACATAGGTCAAGTTGACTGAATCACTATAAACCCTTGTGTTCTTTTTACTGCTTCTGCACTTTAATTTTTCGCACTTGTTTTTCTTTGGTTACTTTGGTTTGTGATATTTGTTCTTTCGCTTAAAGAATTTTTTAAATACCAATTCATCCCCCCCTCTTGGTTAGCCTCGGGCTAGTTCTTAAGGGCCTAACATCCCTAATGAACTTTCAAGTGGTATCAGAGCAGGATTCATAAAAACTGAGTTTGAAAACTTTTTGAATTTTGATCCATGGCTAACTGTGGGAATCGCAATACAACGGAAGGATATTCTATTACACAACCTCCTTTATTTGACAATCTACCTTTTGATTTTTAGAAAACTCGCATGTCTACTTTTTTACAATCAATTGATTATCGCATGTGGATGTTTATTAAAGAAGGATATTCTCTACTTTCTCGTGAACTTAATGGAATTTAAACTGAAGTGCCTTTTACTGAATGGACTTTTGATGAAAGAGGTTTAGCTCAACTTAATGTGAAGTGTTTGAACTATTTTTTATGTGCTTTAAAGTCTAAGGATTACATGCGTGTTTCTATTTGCTCTGCTGGATTAGAGATTTGGGATAGGTTATGCATTACTTATGAAGGAACCAATGAAGTGAAGCAATCTCGTTTGAATATTCTCTTGCATGACTATGAACTGTTTCGTATGAAACCTTCTGAATCAATTTCTGATATGTATATAAGGTTTACTCAAATTGTAACTTCTTTGCATGCCTTAGGAAGAGAACTTTCAAACTATGAAAAAGTCAACAAATTTTTAAGATGCTTGCCTTCCTCTTTTAATGCTAAAATCACTGCAATCACTGAATGGTTCACTCATTCGATTGATAACTTACATGGCTCACTCATTGCTTAAGAGCAAGGGGTGAATCAAAGAAATCTTGATGTACGTGAGAAAAGAAAGGAGAAAATAGTGGCACTGAAGGCCAACAACATGGACTCTAACTCTTCTGGGTTTGAAAGCGATGACTTTGCCTTAATCACAAGGCAATTCAAAAGCTTTCTAAGGAAGAAGCAAAAGTATCATCAAAAGTGGAGTAAAGGTAAGGGAAACAAAAATTTTAAGAGTTCTAATGACATGGTTTGTTTTGAATGCAGGAAACCTGGACATGTGAAAGCTGATTGTCCTACACTCAAGGCTCACTCAAGTAAAGAAAAGGGTGAGGAGAAACCCAAGTTTTGGAAGGACAAAAAGAAACTTTAAAAAGCATTTTGGGAGGATTCTGCATCTGATTCATCGGAGACTGAACCTGAAGATGAAACAATAAACTTGTGCTTAATGGCAAACAATCATCTTGATCAAGAAGAGGTATGTGAACTATCCTATGACCAACTCCTTGAACTTTTTGAAAAAATTCATGCCTCATATAGGAAACTTAAGAAAACACATGCTAACTTGAAATTGGAATTTTCGAATTTACAAAAGGAGCATGAGATTATTCTCAAAGATCATTCTACGATTGATTCAAATCACATGGCCCTACTTGATGAATTTGATGATTTAAACAAAAAGCATTCTTTATTAATTGATGAGCTTGAGATATTAAAAGCTTCACATACCTCACTTGAATCTGATTTTAAGAAAACTAAAGAGATAGAGCAAAAATTGAGGATTGATAAAATTCTTTAGAAAGCACTAACTTGAGGATTGAAAAATGAATTGGACACATTTAAGAAAAATTGGATGACACCCATATTTGATCAAAAGCCAAAACCTAGGAAGAGGCATTATAACCCTAATCATTTAAGAAATCCTTTTCCTGGAGTTAGATATTTTTCATGTGGCATGCTAGGACACATTTCACACACTTGTACTGTTCACCATAGTACACATTGGGTTTGGAGACCCAAATTGCATGATTCACAACATACCAAACATGCATTGCATTCTACTTTTCATAAGAAGGGACCCAAACTTGTTTAGGTTCCTATATTTGACATTTGATAATTTTGTAGGTAAGCTCTCACAAAAGGCCTCGTGAGAGTATGTGATACTTGGATAGCGGATGTTCTCGATATATGACTGGTGATGCTAATCAATTTGTTTTGCTGGAAACCAGGATAGGAGGCAAGTTACTCTAGGAGACAACACAACCAGGAAGGTGATAGGTTTAGGTATAATTGGTAATTCCAAGAACCTTATAATTGAAAATGTTTTACTTGTAGATGGATTAAAACACAACTTGCTCAGCATCAGTCAGCTTTGCGACAAGGGCTTCATCATATAATTCTTTGCAAATTTATGCATTATAAGTTTAAATAACAATACTATTTTCAGGGAAAGAGGATCAACAATGTGTACATGCTTGATTTAAATAACATTAAAAGCGCTGCATCATTTTGCTTAAAAACTGTGGTTGATGATTCATGGTTGTGGCACAGGAGATTATGTCATGCTAGTATGAAAACCTTATGGAAAGTGACTCAAAAAGACCTAGTTAGAGGTATCCCCAAACTCATATTTTTGAAAGACCACTTTTGTGATGCCTGTCAATTAGGAAAACAAGTCCACTCCACTTTTCACCCCATTAAGAACATTAGCACCTCTAGACCTTTAGAAGTCCTTCACATGGATTTGTTTGGACCCATTAGCATTGCCAGCTTGGGAGGGAAAGTTTATGATTTTGTGATTGTTGATGGCTACTCGAGGTTCACTTGGACTTGATTTTTTTCACACAAAAATGAGACTTTTGAGGAGTTTAAAACCTTTTTTACTTGGATTTAGAAAAAGCTAGGTTGTGAGATCTTGATCATCCATAATGACCATGGGGGAGAGTTTAAAAAAGCAAGGTTAGGAGATTTTTGTGAGGACAAGGGGATTAGTAACAACTTCTCAGCTCCTAGGACCCCTCAGTAGAACGAGATAGCTGAAAGGAAGAATCAGACCTTAGTGGAAGCCGCTAGAGCCATGCTTGCTGAGTATTCACTTCAAAAATACTTTTGGGCTGAAGCGGTTAACACAGCTTGTTATGTGTTGAATAGGGTGAATGTTAGAGCCAAATTAGATAAGACACCCTATGAGATCCTTAAGGGTAGGCCACCCAATCTTTCCTACCTTCATGTCTTTGGTTGTAAGGTTTTCATTCATAATAATGGGAAGTTTTACTTAGGAAAATTCGTTCCAAAATCTGATGAAGGAGTGTTCTTAGGATATTCAAGTGTTGGGAAGTCTTTTAGGGTGTTTAATAAGAGAACTATGATGGTGGAAGAGACTACACATGTAGTATTTGATGAGTCTGATCCTAAAAAGCCTAGAGTTGAGGATGATGATGATGTTGGAGAGATTACCACTGGAGTAAAAAATTTGGAGAAGGGAGTAGGTCACTTAAATACTGAAGGAGTAGGAAATGTCACCCAAGGAGTAGAAAATTTAGATCTGGAGAAAAGGGTTGGACCTTCACACACCTTGCCTAGAGATTGGAGATACTTTTTTTTCACCCCAAAGATTTGATCTTAGGAGACCCTTCTGATGGAGTTAGGACTAGACATGGACTTAGGAAGGAGGTGAACCACTCTGCCTTTATCTCAATAACTGAACCCACCAAAATAAACCAAGCCCTTACTGATGAGTTTGGGATTTTAGCCATGCAGGAGGAATTGAACCAATTTGTTAGGAATGATATTTGGGAGCTTGTAGAAAGACCTAAGGGATAAAGTGTAATTGGAACAAAGTGGGTTTTTAAGAACAAAGTGAATGATTCTGGAGTGGTGGTTAGGAATAAAGCAAAATTAGTGGCTAAGGGGTATAACCCCCAGGTTTTGAGAGTTCCCAATTTCCAAATCATATTTTTAAATTAAAAAAGGCTTTGTATGGTTTAAAGCAGGTTTAAAGCAGGCACCAAGAGCTTGGTATGAAAGGCTTAGCACATTCTTACTAGAAAGGGAGTTTGTTAAGGGGAGCGTGTACACCACCTTTTTTCTTAGGAAAGTTAGAAATGATTTGCTCATTGTTTAGATTTATATGGATGACATACTTTTTGGATCTTCTGATAAGAAACTTTGTGATGAATTCTCTAAAGTAATGAGTAGAGAGTTTGAGATGAGTTTGATGGGAGAGTTGTCCTACTTTTTGGGATTTAGCACAAAACAATTGGATGATGGAACCTTTCTAAATCAAACAAAATACATAAAGGACAATTTGAAGAAGTATGAGATGGATAAAGCCAAGCCAATTAATACTCCCATAACTTCATGTGCTCCGTTGGAGAAGGACCCAAGTGGTAAGTCTGTTGATTAGAAGAAATATAAAGGCATAATTGTATCTTTACTTTACGTGACTGCGAGCCGATCTCATATAATGTTTAGTGTTTGTCTTTGTGCTAGATTTCAAGCAGATCCTAAGGAATTCCACCTGACTGTAGTTAAGAGAATTTTTAGATACCTTTTGGGGACTTAAGGCTTAGGAATTTGGTACCCTAAGCACAACACTTCTTTTGAGATTATTGGATTTTTTTACTCTGATTTTGCAGGATGTAAGGTGGATAGAAAAAGTACTTCTGTAACTTTTCAATTCATAGGACAATCTTTGGTCTCATGGTCTAGTAGAAAGCAAAACTCTGTTGCACTTTCCACTACTAAAGCTGAGTACATTACTCTTGGAAGTTGTGTGGCACAAGTCCTCCGGTTGAAATAATAGGTATTGGATTTAGGACTACCTGTAGGCACCATATCAATCTTTTTTGACAACACTAGTGCCATATTCATTTCTAATAATCCAATCCAATATTCAAGGACTAAGCACATTGACATTAGGCATCACATTATTAGAGATCATGTGATTAAGGGAGACATTGAGTTACACCATGTGACAACTAAAAATCAACTGGCTGACATCTTTACTAAACCACTGGCCTTCGACACTTTTAGCTCTTTAAGGACCAGATTGGGAGTGATTGACATAAATGCATAAACTTGATCTTTTACTTGCATTTCTTTTGTATTTGTTCTTTTTTTTGTTTCCTTTATTTGCTTTTCCTTTTTGCTCCTTATTTTCTTTTTCTTCTCTTTGCTTAACTTTTTAGTTTTTGTTTGGTTTGTTGTACTTTCATTTGGTTTCAAAAATCATCGCTGAATTGATATCGTATGCCTTGTCCTTGCTATTGAAAATTTGTAGTCAGTGTTTTACATCTCTTAAATCTATTAAATGGTAAAAATATACCATTGATTGTGTCTCTTTCTCTAACCTATTTTAGTGGCACGGTTTTCTTTTCTAATAAAAAATCTATTTCAAATTAACGATTGGAATATGAAATTAAGAACTTTTCTAAACTTGCTACAACAAATCTATCTTGTATTTATAATGATCAAAGTCTTTATGTCACATCAAGATTCCTCATTACCCTTATCATTGGTTATTGATTCTATTTTGTGGATTATTCTTCTCTATGTTAGAGAGAGAGCTCATCTTCTCTAATATCTAGAAGATATACTCACAACTAAGGTTATTTTTAAGAGTTTTTGAAAGAGAATGGAGCTTGCAAAAATAAAAAAAAAAATTGGCCAATGATGCCAACAAAAGATGCGCAATGATGCCAAATTGAAAAAAAATACAAAGTGCATCAAAAATCAACAGATGCACAAAGCGC
This sequence comes from Dendrobium nobile, assembly GCA_022539455.1. NCBI lineage: Eukaryota > Viridiplantae > Streptophyta > Magnoliopsida > Asparagales > Orchidaceae > Dendrobium > Dendrobium nobile. The sequence goes on from CM039733.1 coordinate 26,144,683, forward strand.
CATTCAATTGACAAGAGGCATGAAATGAGCCCACCAAAAGCATGCTCTCCTCTCTTTTCAAATCTTTTAAAACTTAGAAGATTTCATGGATCAAAGGCTTGATTTCGATTGTTTTGCGATTGTGACAAATTTACTTTGGTACATTATTCTATAAGATATTTTTTCTGAAACCAAGTGATGAATGGATCCTTTTCTCATATCTAATTGAATTTTTGAGTTAGGTCATTAATTTTAAAAGATGATTCTACCCTAAAAGAAAGTCCTAGCTAAGGGTAACCATGATCGAATATTCTACCATTTTTTAGATTTTTGATGTTGTTAACTCATTAACTCACAAATTTTTAAAATCAATCACATGGAATACTACATCAGGTTCAAGCCTTGGTTTATCAAAAAAAAAAAAGAAGGGGAGTGTTGTTTACTTGGTTTCTTAGTTTCCTCCTCCTTTTTGAGATGTCAAAAGGGGGAGTAGTATGTTTGTATGTTTGCACTTTTAATTTCTGTTATTACATTGTTATTTTTTGAAATATTTATTGGAATATTTGCCATCATCAAAAAGGGGGAGATTGTTACATATTTGGTTTCATGAATTATGTTTTTGATGATAGTAAATAATACGACTGCTTTTTTATACTAACATTTCAAGGCCAAGAGATCAGACGACAAATGGAGCCAGCTCAAGATTGGGTAGACTAGGTCTGAGTCAGTCTGTATTTTTCTTTTTCCCTTTCTTGAGTTAATTGTAATCTTGTGAAATATCTGATGCTAAGTAACCCTACACACACACACACACACTTGAGTGATTTAGAATTTTTGTTTTTACTCACATCATCCCAGACGATATTTATATCGTCCTGGATGATATGGTTTAAAATAGAAACCTTAATCAGATTTCTTAATTAAGGCAGCCGTCATTAGCCGTTCGGCCTAGACGATACCTATGTAGGCCAGGACAATAGGCTCAAAACAGCAAGAAATTACTGCCATGATCAATTTAAGTATTCTTTATTTTTGGAAATCGGCCAGTACGATCTTGGATCGGCTTGGACGATATGGCACAATTATGCCTAAATTGATCTAGCAATCAAGGAAGTAATTAAGGATGATTGATACTATCACATCATCCTGGACAATCACAGGATCGGCCTGGTTGATCTATTCAAAAACCCTTAGTTGCTCCTGGACGATAAATATCGGCCAGCATAAATTTCGGGTGATGTTCTGACCGATCTAGATCAGACAGCTCAAATTCCGGGCGATGCTCTGGTTGATTTTCCTCTAATTTGAACTGATTGTCTGGGATGATCGTGAGATTGGTCAGGACAATCAAGCCAAATTTCAATCATCCAGTTCATTTTCAGAGCGATGTTCTGGCTGATCATCTGTGATTTGAACTGATCGTACAAGACTATAGGATAATCATCCTGGACGTTAAAGTCGGCAACTTGCATTTATTGAGCTCCTTTGAAGCTATTCTATTTAAGAGCTTTTGTTCAACATTTTTGAACATCCTTGACTGATGTCTTGACCTGAGAAAACCTAAAGGAGAGAGAGAGAGAGAGGGAGAGATAGAGAGGATCTTGTGAGGGGGAGCTTGTGAGGGAGTTCACAAGGGTTGCTCCAAGAATTGTTCCACTTCTTCTTCCACTAGAGTCTCTTATCCTTAGAAGGGTTGGGAGAGATAAGCTTCAGTGATTGATCGAGGTTCTCTGTGTGCTTCAGGAGGAAGCAAAAGGAGTTGGGTTCTCTGCCTTGCCGGGGTGGCAAAAATGAGGTTTTTGTAAGGGCTTCTTCGCCTAGCTGTGGGGTCTAAAGGAGAGTCACTTTTGTAGTGCAATACTTGAAGGGCGCCTCTGGGGAGTGGACGTAGGTCAAGTTGACCGAACCACTATAAACCCTTGTGTTCTTTTTACTTCTTCCGCACTTTAATTTTCTGCACTTGTTTTTCTGTGGTGACTTTGGTTTGTGATATTTGTTCTTTTGCTTAAAGAATTTTTTAAATACCAATTCACCCCCCCTCTTGGTTAGCCTCAGGCTAATTCTTAAGGGCCTAACATCCTTAACGAACTTTCAATGTTCACCTCTTTTTTGAATGAGGTCACTAAGGCCTACATGGGTTTCTTCTTGGTGACCTAATGACTGGAAGGTGTCCACTTATCAATGATATAGGTCATAGTTAAAATCCAATATAATCTTAATAAAGTTCAATTCCAATTTTCAATTCAATCTCCAGTAAAACTTTTAATAGACTTTCAATCAACCATCAAATCATATCTAATCATTCTCAACCATTCAAATGATTATCATTGATGTGGATAGTTCAAAATCAACCATTCAAATCCAAAATCTAATCCAAATCATGGGTTCCAAATCAAATCCCATGGTTAGGAGTTCATGTCCTCAAACCCTTTCTTTGTGATTTTTCAATCACCTTGATATCCAGCCATTTGTCTTAATCAAGATCTATCAATTATACATTATATAGACATATCTCTAAGATCAACCCACCAAATTTGAACTCAATATGAGGCTCCTAGCCTTAGAAATAGAATTAATTTTCAAAGGTTGTAAATCCTAAATATATTTACAACCCATGCCACTAGACTTTCCACCTTGTTTAATTTGACCTTAAAACTCTCGCTAAAGACACTAGCCACATTAATGACCTTTGTTAAGACTTTTTAATCAACAATCCACACTTTTTTGGACCCAATATGACCAAAATTTAACCATATCAAACATCAAAACCTATTCTAATAAATCTTAAATATTATTAGGAACTCATTGAACCCAAACCCAACCTTTGGTTTGACCAAGTTAACCAAAGTGTCCCTTGAGGGTTTAAACACCCATTTCAAATCAAATGAACTCCTCTTGATTTGAAACCACTTCCATTGAGTTCATATCATCAACTTAAACTCAATGGACCCAACCCTAGATCAACTTGGTTCACCAAGTCAACCATGTTTGATCAACCATACATACACATTTAACCTCTTCAAACCTTTTTGACCAAGGCTTCTCCAAACCCATTCAAACCCATCGGATGACCTATTAGGTCTCTAAAGAAACCTCCTTGAGATCCCAAGGCTTTGGGCTTACTTAGGTTAGCCATTTGGCTTGATCCAATTTTACAAAAAGAAGTTTTCCTATGAGCCAAGTCTTCCCCTAATCATAAAAAAATCAAACCAATGTTAGCATTTGGTACCCCATGACCCAATACACCTATCCTAGTTGACAAAGCCCTTGGGTCAACTCAGTTTGGGAATTGGGTTAACCCAAAGTGTTCAAAACCACTATGGGTTGGTCATTACCCAACCTACCCCCTTCCACCTGGTGGTCATCAAATGGCTTGACCGAGCCTCTAGCCATCTATGTCCATGGGGTTTATTTCAATAGGGAAGCTCAATATAGCCATCCCCATTCACTTCTAATATTTTAAAAACATCCCCAGAGCTCTCATAACATTCCTCTTCATTTGCCCTGCTTCCCATCCCCTACGCTCTACGATCCCAAGCAAACTCTTGGAAAAGATCTATGCTTCTAGCTCGAACTCCTACTTTTGATAATCCGTTAATAGAGATATCTTAAGAAGAAGTGTTCCCCTCTATCCACTTAAGCTTCCTGATAGAAATACCCATTTGTTGGGGCTTTCTACAAATTCATAAGCTCCCTAGTTAGGTAGTTTGGTCAAGTATAAAGAAAACTTCTAATCGAACAAATTGAAAGCTTTCACCATCCTGATCCTTCCAATGAAATTTTAAAGGAGTTTGCCAACAACATCTCTCAGATCATGCTAGAGAAGGCCTACGGCTTCAAGTTTGCATGAGAGGTTGAAGACATAACCCTATCCATTGATTTCAATCACTGATTCAGATTATATCTTACAATTCTAGAGCCCATTTGATCATATCCATTCGATCAACAATACGATGATTATATTCAATCCCATGTTTACACGGTCAGTCGTAATGATTGGCTAATCAATCTGATGGTACCCGTGTCTAAATCACTGGCTGATTATGTAATTTTGGATTTAAAAATTCTAGAAATTACCTAGAACTTAAAAAATTAATATCTCTCAACTCACTTGATCCTTTTAGGAGTTCTTAGGCTCATTGGAAAGATCTCAGAGTGATCTTCAAAAGCCATATGCTCTCAAGTTGGGATTCTACATGAAACTTAGTCAATTATAGTAACTATCCTTGAGATATCATAGGTTTTTCTAGTGAAATTGAACTCACCTCAACATGAGACTTTGGGAAATTAAATTTGGGCATGTCCTTAGCATGTCCAAATTTTCTTTCCCTTGTTCGAATTGTCTAAGGCAATGTTTAAGTCAGTTTGAATTTAGGGGTCATGGTTTGACCCATAAATTTAAATTAATCTATTGATCTATCCAATGGGGCTTTTGTTTTTTGATTTGATGTGATACTTTTTCTTAGGATAGAGATATTAGAGCCATTAATTTCATCCTCTATCTTTCCATAGGTAGTGAGTAAGGATTTTTCTAATGTAACCCTATGGTTAAATGGGGTGGTTTGGTTAACTACCTTGGGAGATTTGTTTTGGGCTTAAATTCAATGGACTTAAACCATGAGATTATGTGATCTCATGGCCCATGTTTCACTAGATTTGGTGCTCATTTGGTCCACCAACTAGGGAACCCAAAATCACACCGAGATTTGAATTTTAACCTTAATTAATTTATAATTAATTAATATAATAACCTAAAAATTCATATATTTTCTTTAATTTCTCATAATTAAACCCTTAATATATGAAAATTATAATCCTTATGATCAGACCTTTACTTTAATATTAATTTAATTTTCAAGAAAAATCTACAATTAATTAAATTAAATTAATTAAAAATATTTAAAATCTTAAATTTTTTTTGAATTCTTGGAAACATCCCCTTACATCATTTTTGATCTTTGGGTTGATTTCAAGAGGTTTGTGACTAATTTGGATCAAAATCTAAAAATCCCCTCTAATTAAATACTTTTTTTAAATTCCAAAAATACTCAAACTTTAAAAATCACCATTAATTCCAAAAAAAATCAATTTAGTCAAACTCAAATCCATTCAACTCTATTTAGAATCTAATATTTATTAAAAAATCTTAAAACTTCAAAATAGGTCAAAATCAAAAAGTCAACTCTCTGTCAATCATTGTTCAAAACCAGGTCATAACTTCAGAAATTCATAACATAATGTAAAAAATTTTAAATTGAGCAAACTTAGAGTCTATTACTCATTTTAATATATCATACTTAGAAAAAATATTAAAACTCTAAAAATCACTTTAATTTTAAATGTAACTTTTGGCTTGCTTAATTATTATAATTAAAAAATTCAAATAATTCTAAAATTAGATAATTGACCTAAAATTTTAGAAAATGTTAATTGAATCATTCAAACCAGGAATTAATCAATTGATTTAAATTTATCAACCCTTAATCCTCAACCAATGAAATCAACTTAATCAATAACAATTAATACAAGGAAACTTGGGCCTACGAGGCTATTAGCTTAGCCTAAGGAAGGTGAAATAAACTTTACAGCCCTAGTAAGCATTAAATGTAGTAATGAATTAACTCTTAAAATACATTAAATTTTTTTTTAATATATTAATATTTAAACTCTAACTAATCATCCTCTATAGGCCTCTATCAAATCCAAAAAATATAAATCTTTAATAAACTGCCCAATCTAGGACATATCCAAGCAATACAGACAATTTACACATGCTTTAGATGGTTTGTTAGAACAACCAACCACAGTCTAGTCTAGGCTTATGTTTATTTTTAACTATTGTGTGCAAGATTTTTGGAGTTTTTATTGCATATTATTTGGTAAATTAATTGATTGATGTGAGTGTTTACTTACTTTAACTATAACTATGAATCATTATGAAGGGCGATATATTACCCTTAAGTTAGGAAAGATCTAGTTGCTCACAAAGTCTTCTATAGGTAACCATGCTCATGTAGGGCTATATAAAAAGGAGGCTAAATATATAATTATTAGAACTGCTACGTATTCTTGAACTACTTAGCCCCCAAATAAATAAGAGCATGGTTAATTATTATTTATTTTATTTATTGAAATCATATTACTTTTTGCGATGAATTTTATTATTAATTGCTCAGGATAACCTTGTAGGTGGGTCTAGATTTTATTTCTTTTTTCTGAAATTTGATTTGAAGTCATGAGTTGTGAAAGTTGGTCTTTGAGTTGGGATGCATAAATCCAAACTTGGATCTAAATGGGGAAAGGACATCCCTTAGGCAAGAGTTCTTTTTTGTTTGGAAGCTATAATTTGGAACAATTTAATACCAAAAGTGGAAAGAATAACATCCCCTTAGAGGGTAAACTTTCTTTCTATTTGCGTATCAAGATATAACAAATCTAAGTAGCCCAAAGAGGAGAAGGATGAAGAGCTGAAGACAGAGAGTTGTTGCAACTCGAGCCTATGAGTTTATATTTTTGATGATAATAAGTATTATGACTCACTTTCTGTTGTCTACTTATATTTGAAATATATATTTATTTATGTGTATACTAACATTTTAGGAATACCATGCAACATCAAACGAAGAATCAGAGCTTAAGATTGGGTTGAATAATGTTATGTTATAAAGGGTCTGCAATATTCATTGATGTAATTTTGATTTCTTGATTCAAGCCTTGTAAGGGTGTATGCTTGCTTGGTGACCATGCACACATACACTCAAGGGAGTGAGATCTAATCAAATCTAAAAGATCAAGTTTTGAACTAATAGTACTGGACGATTTTGGATAGTTCAAGACTATCCTTTATGATCTTGGAAAATAGTCGCCAATGCTAATTTAGGCAAGATTTTATGTTTTAATTTTTATTCTAATCATCCCAGATGATCCTTATTATTCAGGACAATTAACACAAATCATGCCTAAATTGATCATGTGATTAGGGGATTAATTATGGTTAAATTTTTTAATCTGATCATCTTAGATGATCTGTATATCATACAAGATGATGTTTGCCGACATACTTAATTTTCTTAAATCATCCAAGACGAAATATAATAATTTTTCTTCTAATCATCTTGGATGATCCATAATATCGTCCTTGATGATCTGTACAATTTTGCACTAATCGTTTTGGATTATCCTAATATCGTCCGGGACTATTAGGTCAAATTCTGCATTATACTGGATGATCCTGTGATCGTCCAAGATGATTCTAGGTGTAGAAATTGAGTTCTTAGGATTTTCTGAAGCCCTCTTTTTAAGCGCATCATATGGGATGATCCTGTGATCATCCTGGACAATATTTAGCTTCAGGATTAAGTTTTTAGGATTTTTTAAGCCCTCTTCTTAAGTATATCGTACGAAATGATCTAGCGATCGTCCTGGATGATAATATTGGTTTAGTGCTTTTAGAGCCTTTTTGGAACTCTTCTATTTAAGCTTTATCAAGGCACTTGATATGTGTCTTTGGCAGCCATTGAAGCTTCATTCTTCTGAAGGAAACTTGAAGAGAGAGCTTGAAAGGGACAGAGGAAAGGGTGGAGTTTGAGAGAGAGAGAGAGAGAAGATTCTTGGAGGGGGTTTCAAGGGAGTATGGAGGGGGTTCCACATAGTTGCTTCAATGAGCTTGCACCTTAGTAGCATCGAATTTAAGGCTTATCTTGAGGGAAGTTTTGGGAAGAAGAATATATCTTTGGTGTCAAAGGGCCCTGCTACTCCACCGCATCGGGGAAGGTGGAAGTGATTTTGTAAGTGCTTCTCCGCCTAGCTGTTGGGGCTAAAGAAGAGACACTAAGTTTAATGCAGTACTTGGAGGGTGCCTTCGACGAGTGGATGTAGGTCAAGATTTTATCGAACCACTATAAATCTGGTATGTTCTTTCCTTCATTATTTTTGCATTTAATTTCTACTTTGATTTTCTTTGTGGTGAATTTTTGTTTGGTTTGAGTTTTGTGTTTTGATCGAAAGATTTTTTTAAATACTAATTCACCCTCCCTCTTGGTTAGCCTTGGGCTAGTTCATAAGGGCTTAACATCTCTAATGAACTTTCTAGTTCCATCAGAGCACTTTCAAGTGATATCAGAGCGGGATTCATAAAATCTAATTTTTGAAAACTTTTGAATTTTGATTAATGGCTAATTTTTATAATCGTAATATTGCGGAAGGATATTCAATCACACAATCACCTTTATTTAAAAATTTTACTTTTGATTTTTGAAAAATTTGCATGTCTACTTTCTTGCAATTAATTAATTAATGAATGTGGCAAATGATTTTAACTGGTTATTCTGTACCATCACGAGTTAAAGATGTCATTAAAATTGATATTACTTTAATCAATGGAGTAGGAAAGAAAAAATCAATGCTCAATTGAATGCTAAATCAATAAACTATTTTCTCTGTGCTTTAAATTCTGAAGATTATATGATTATTTCCATGTGCACTACTGGCAAGAAAATTTGGGAATAATTACACACTATATTTGAAGGCTCTAATGATATCAAACAATCTAGGTTGAAAACTTTAATGCATGATTATGATCTATTTTATATGAAACCTTATGAGATGATCTTAGGCATGTATACTAGGTTTATTCAAATTATGACATCATAACGTGCTTTAGGTAAAGAATTTTCAAACTTTGAAAAAGTCAATAAAATTCTAAGTTGTCTACTTGATAAGTTTGATGCCAAAGTTATTGCTATTTCTGAATAAAAAAATTTGAATGAATATTTTATTAATAATTTGATTTGCTCACTCATTGCCTACAAGCAAAGTTTGGACCTCAGACTTTTGGATGCAGGTGAGATGATAGTGCTAAATGCTGAAAATATAAAAAAAAGTGGCTTAGTTGGTGACGTAAGTGATGACTTATCAAGAAAATTAAAAAACTCACCAAAACATAAGTATCAATAAAAGTGGAATAAAGGTAAAAATGGTAAAAATGTTAAGATTTATTCTGACATTGTTTATTTTGGATATAGGAATCCTGGACATATGAAAAATCAGTGCCCCAATTTGAGAACTCTTCTTACAAAAGAAAAGGGTAAAGTTGAGCAAATTATAAAAAGGGCAAATAATGAAAAGCAAAAAATCTCCAAGGAAGACCTAAATTCTCAATCATTAGACCAAGAGCAAGATGATGTTTAAACCCTTTTTTGAGGGTTTATTTATTTGTGTATGCATATTTTTCTCCATTGTATTTTTTATGTTTTCTTTGGGTTTATTTTATTTTATTTTTTGTTACGTTAAATTTTTAAATTTTTCTTTACTTTTCTTTTTGTGAAGTTTCCTCTGATCAACACACACATATCACCTTTTTTTTTCCCTATACACTTTAGAAAATCAAATCTTTTTTTAATTTTTTTTCTTTAAAAAAATGAAAATTTTACCTCCTATTTTTCTTGAACTGTTAGGTAAGTTGTGGTTTACTTCTCTAAAAATAACCGAAGGAAGGAAACTCATGATTTTGTCTTTCTATCTCTTTTCTTAAAGAGGTTATTTTGCTTTTGATTCAAAATCTTCATCATATTATAAATTAGATTTTCAAACTGAACTTTTTAATCTCCCTATATTTTGTCTTTCGCATAGGGATCTTTTGGAAGTTATTGAATTTACCTTATAATTTTCTTAATGAAGTAGTTCATTTTTGTAAATAAAATGGGTTTGCTTTAGTTTTTAAAAATTTTAGAAAGGTAGCATATTTGTTTGAAAAAAAAGTGGCCAAAGACGCCAAATCAAATGATGCGCAATGACGCAAAATTGAGAAAGATACACAAAATGTATCAAAAAGTAAAAGATGCGCAAAGTGCGCCAAAAAACTAACAAGAGGCATAAAATGAGTCCATAAAAAGTAATGCTTACCTTTCTTGTACTTCTTAAAACTTAAGAAAACCCTTGATATTTTCGATACTTGAGCTTGAAAATCATGATTCCTGATTCACCAATTTTTGCATTAATCTTCTATTAGATATGTTTTATGAAAGGAGTTTTGGAAAATTAGTATTTTCTTTTCCTAATTTATTCCTTGATTTAGATATTGGATTAACAAGTTTTTTATCTTTTAAAAGAACTTGAGTTTGGATTAATAATTTCTGAATTTGTAACCTTTCTGGGTTATGCGCTGTGAATGCATTCCTGACTAAGTTTTAAATAAAATGAAGAGGTAACTTTCTTGTTTTAAGAATATTTAATTTTTTTTCATTATTACAGGGATCATTTTATTTTTTATTAACTTTTATTATTCTTATTATTTGTGCCCCTCCTCTTTTTGATAATGTCAAAGGGGGAGAACATATTGTTGTATATGTATCTATTTTCTATTTCTTAAAAAATTAAAAATACAAAAAATTTTGTCTTCCCCTATTTTTAAATTTTTATTGTAGTGAGGGGGAAATTAGAAAAAAATGTTTTTAATTTTGCAAATTTAACCAGTAATATTTGCCATCATCAAAAAGGGGGAGATTTTTGCAACTCGAGCCTATGAGTTTATATTTTTTATGATAATAAATATTATGGCTCACTTTCTGTTGTCTACTTGTATTTGTAATATATATTTATTTGTGTGTATACTAAAATTTAAGGAATATCATGCAACATCAAATAAAGAATCAAAGCTCAAGATTGGGTTGAATAATATTATGTTGTAAAGGGTCTATAATATTCATTGATGTAATTTTCATTTCTTGAGTCAAGCCTTATAAGGGTGTATGCTTGCTTGGTGACCATGTACACACACACTCAACAGAGTGAGATCTAGTCAAATCCAGAAGATTAAGTTTTGAATTAATCGTACTGGACAATTTTGGATCATCTAGGACGATCCTTTATGATCTTGGAAAACAACTGCCAATGCTAATTTAGGCAAGATTTTAAGTTTTAATTTTTGTTCTAATCATCTCGAATAATCTTAATCATCTAAGACGATCAATAAAAATCATGCCTAAAATGATCCTATGATTAGGGGATTAATTATGATTAAAATTTTCAATCTAATCATCCTAGACGATCTGTATATCGTACAAGACGATGTTTGCTGACATACTTGATATCCCTAAATCATCCAAGCTAAAATACCATATTCTTTATTCTAATCATCCTGGATGATCCACAATATCATCCTGGATGATCTGTGTAATTTTGTACTAATCGTCCTGGACTATCCTAATATCGTATGGGACTATCAGGTCAAATTCTGCATTGTATTGGACGATCCTGCGATCAACCATGATGATTCTGGCCACCGAAATTGAGTTTTAGGATTTTCTGAAGTCCTCTTTTTAAGTGCATCGTATGGGACGATCTTGTGATCATTCTGGATAATATTTGGTGCTGAAATTGAGTTTTTAAGGTTTTTTGAAGCCCTATTTTTAAGCATATCGATGGGACAATTCGTCGATCGTCCTGGATGATAATGTCAGTTTGGTACATTTTAGAGCCTTTTTGGAGCTCTTCTGTTTAAGCTTTATCAAGGCACTTGATATGTGTCTTTTGCAGTCATTGAAGCTTCATTCTTCTAGAGGAAACTTGAAGAGAGAGCTTGAAAGGGAGAGAAGAAAGGGTGGAGTTTTAGAAAGGGAGAAGATCTTTGGAGGGGATTTCAAGGGAGTGTGGAGGGGTTCCACACGGTTGCTTCGGAGAGCTTGCTCCTTAGTACCATCAGATTCAAGGCTTATCTTGAGGGAAGTTTTGGAAAGAAAAATATCTCTTTGGTGTCAAAGGGCCCAGCTACTCCGCCGCATCGAGGAAGGTGAAAGTGATTTTGTAAGGGCTTCTCCGCCAAGCTGTGGTGGCTAAAGGAGAGACACTAAGTTTAGTGTAATACTTGGAGGGTGCCTCCAAAGAGTGGATGTAGGTCAATGTTTGAGCGAACCAAAATAAATTCGGTGTGTTCTTTCCTTTATTATTTTTGCATTTAATTTTCGTACTTTGATTTTCATTGTGGTGAATTTTGGTTTTGTTTGATTTGTGTTTTGATCGAAAGATTTTTAAAAATATCAATGCACCCTCCTCTTGGTTAGCCTTGAGCTGTTTCATAAGGGCTTAACATCCCTAACGAACTTTTTAGTGCCATCAGAGCACTTTCAAGAGTATCCCACTTAAAGTCTCTTATATCTATCCGAAGATTAGAATCAAGGTTTGTTGTTAGTGATGCCTGACCACTTTTAATTTATGTAAATTCTTGATTGTAATAAACATGTATTTGCCTATAGACATTTAACTTATTTAATTAATTTGAATATAATTAATTAATTAATTAATTAATATTTCTTGTTCTTAAAATTGCCTATTTTTTCTTTAACGATCTATTAAGTAAACTTAGTCCTATTGGGAAAGTTCTTATGTATATATATTAGATTACTTCTCCTCCTGGTTAGGCCCCTCCCCACCTGTAGGTTCTAGCATGCCACAAGGCTTATTAGGGTGTACTCCTGTCTAAGGGATGTTATGCAATCTTTAGAGAAAAATATATTTTTATGCTTTTGTCTTTAAATTACTACATATTATTTTATACATTTCATCGAGTGAATCGGTAGCCATTACATTGGAAATCAACTAAATAAATTAAAATTTTTAATTTCATTTAATTCAATCATTTTCAACCTATATAAAGTCAATGGACCAATTAGGATTTAATGTAGATGTTGGTCCCAATTCTTAAAATTTTAATAAATAATATCCTTACCACTCTTTCATAAATGACCTAATTCGTAGACTTTAATTGACTAGGTGGTTAACTAGCTCCCCAATCTAGGTTAGGGTAAGACCATGCTTTATATTACATTTGCTAGGTTCGGGTTAGTGTTGTCTAGGGCCCAATTTAGATTTAAGTTCTAAGGTAAGTCCAGGTCCTAAGTCCTCTTTTTTTTTTAATATAATATCAAGTTTTTAATAAATTGCTCATCTCAAATTAAAGAACCTCTTAATCTAAACTACAAAGGCCAACATTATGCTTGGGTTGAGACACTTCTAAATTATTTTAAAATCTAAAAGTGTCTCCTACCTCTTCTTCGTTGACTCCAGAAATAAATATTCAATATCGATCCATCCTCAATTCAAATTTCAGATCCACATCCTTTGATATCACTCTTATAAGACCTCTAAATAAAATTTATGACGCTATTTTAATCGAGAGTTTTCATACAAGACTATTCTTTTCCTATGATATAATTAACTATGAGGGCTTGCACTCGTAGGAGATTTAGAACCCACTTGATTTTCAAAACCCAATTAGTCATCTTTGGGAAAATTAAATCAACAACAATCATTATCGTCATGTTCGAACAATTAATAATATATAATATCTTCTTTCCAAGCAAAGAAAATATAATCTATTATTGTAACTCTAAATATGAAATTAGTAATCCCACATCTAGATTTTTATAGTTAGATTTTTAGTAGAATATCATTTTGAACCTTTGGGGGTATATGCAGTTCTTTCTTAAATATTGACTACTACAATATGGGTGAAATTTTTAATTTCATTATCTACACCCATTAAGGAATGATATATTCGTTTCCCAAGGTGATATATTGTTGGTAATGACATGTTCAGTTTTGAGATTGGAATCCTGTATAAAAATATGTAAAGAAAACTAAACTTTTCAAAACATGCTTTTTCAAACTTATCAAAGGCCCAAAAAAAAAAATGGCATGCCATATGGGACCACACTTATCTCTCCATCTCTAATAATGGAAAAATTCAGTTTCATAGGAGGTTTTAACAACCATTCCTTCCATTGGCCCCTCTAACCATTTCGTCCTTGGGTGACCTTAGAAATCATCAAAAATACATATCAAAAAGAGAGGTGAAACCTCTATCCTAAACTATACTTTCACCTTCTGCCCCCAAATTATCATGCAGGGTTATAGTGTCAGGTCAAAAGTTTAAAACCTCCATTTCAATTTTATGAACCTGAATCATTGGGATTAACTCAATAGATAAAGTTTTAAAATTGCAATGAGTCTTGATGATCTTATCATTAAGATCTTAAATCTATCAAATTTTGATCTTTGACATTCCACCCCTAAATCGATCAGTGGTGCGGAAAAGTCAAGCACCAACTCCATCAAATTTTCTTGCTAAAATTTTAAACCTTCAAATTAAGTGAAAAATCAACGTGTAGACTTTCAAAATCTAAAAAAAAATCATCAATTTCTCAAAATCAAAAAATCTTTTCAAAATTAGGTCTTGAATTGACACTATCATATGCTATCCCATAGTGTTTCTTTGTGGTTTAACATATACACTAAGAATTGAAACTCCTTTTAATCCTTGAGTAATCTTTGTATTTTATCATCAAATGTTGGGTTATAAGTCTTATAACTTAGTGAATTTGATCAAATATAACTTCCATTAAAATTTTTTAAAATTTAATTTCAAAAATATGTGACTCAAATTTCCTTTCAAGCTCTAGAAAATGATGTTCAATCAACTGTCTAGCAAGTTAATTTTCTTGATTGACCAAGATCTGCATGTTTAAGAATTAATTTGCAACAATTCCATTCAGTTTAGGATGGGCTTTAAAAACATCAATTTTTTTGTAAATGGAAAAGTGTAAGCCAATGTTACTGCTGAGGGGGAAAATGATACTCCCGTGGTTGAGATTATTGTTGGGGTGGGCACTAACTCCCTCAATCCCAACAAGGAGGTTGTTGTCACCTCCATCTCTACTTCATCCTCTCGTAGTGAGGAGGAAAAATTGAAATCCCCCTTTGAGACCTCTGAAGTTAAGTCATTCTTTGAGAAGGGATAAAGTTATGTGATCCCATTAACAAATAAAAATGAACGCAAAAACTATCTAAGGAGAGTTTTGAAGAATATCACTAAGACCAGAAAAGTTACTGAACTCAAATCCCTTGTCTAGGTCAAGCTAGAGTCTTCTGAAGATCTACTTATTCTTGCTTCCTCTCCACTCCTTAAAGGGTGTAGCTTTCATCCTCTTGATGCTGCTACACATGCAAAGAGGATAGCTAGCTCCCCACCATGCCCGATGGTTTATTTTACAAAGAGAACTCCAAATGAGAAATAAGTGCAGAGAACCTGGATGTTGAGAAATATAAGCCATACATGCACTGCCTAGGTAGAAGAGACAAAGGAATAGTATGTGAGACACCTGAAGGGGGTGATCTCACACCAGTTTGAGAAGAAAATCCTTAGAGAAGAAAGATCTGAAGCAAATAATTTGACTCCCCAGCCCATTTGAAATAACAAGAAGATTGTCAGACAACTAGTGTTGTATGTATTAGTCGATGGATACCACTAGGTTCCATGCTCATCCTCTAAGATAGAGGAAATTGTACTGACCAAATATGGTAGGTCACCAATCCCTGCTCCCAAATTTAAAAAGTAGGCCTCAATAGTGGTTAAGATAAGAGATTAAGATGGGAATAAATAGATTGTCAAAGCTTAAGGGCAAGAGGCCCAAATCCCCTGAAAAGTAGTTTGTGCCTAAGAAAGTTAATAAAATTAAAGATGCCCAAATTCTACCTGATGTCCCTAGGCTCCCTACCTAGAGATCAGAGGACATTACCTTACCTGATGTAGGAGCTATTGTCCTTCAAGCTCCTTCATCACTTTCTAAAGTAAATGTCCAAGCTACAATGGATGTCACCCTTCTAACTACCGTCCTCGTGATAGTCGAAGAGGAAGGGATAGGGTGAGATGTAGATCAAGAGATGGTTGATTAAATGGCAGAAGAGCCTTCCTGTGTAGAGGATCTCAAGTTATAAAACATTCTTACCAAGATCAATCAAAAGGAGTATGAAGAATGTTAAATTATAAGGGTTACTTACCAATTGATAATGAGATAATCAATGATAGACTAGTCGATGAGGTAGTTCAAGAAATAATGGATATTTTTAAAAGGAAGGAAGAAGGAGAAACATTTGACCCAGAACTTGATGATCTATTGATGGAAAAGGTGTGCTATAGGTAGCATCTCTATTATTGAAACCAAGAATTAGCTAAATAAACTAAGGCAATTAAATGTCATTCTAGTAAGGAAGAAGGTTTAACAGCTGTGGATTCATATACTAATGGATCAATGAGAGCTAGGGATGATGATTAACATATTAAAAATTTGGAAGAACAAATTATAGACATGTTGATAAATGTCAAAGAAATGTAAGAGTAGTTAGATAAGTCACAATAACCTTTTTTTAAGTAATAAAAACTTATTGTTCAAGCAAGCATTGACCAGGCCAAAAAGCCAGAATCCTATTCTAAGGTCCCTGAGTCAATGTTAATAGTCCTTCTAGTCTACCAACCTATTCTTTTAGATGAACAAATCCAATTAGTAGTCCCTTTAATTTCATCAGTTGCTCCACCACCAGCTCAAAATGATCTTAAGCAATTGATTGAGTTTCAGGTAAGAGAGGCCTTAGACCATACCCAAGGGACTGCATCTATTCCAAATAATTGGCCCTACCCCAAAGAATATGATTTAGTCCCTTATCATAAGGGATTTATGCCACCATCTTTTAAAATTTTCATCAGTGTTAAAAACTTGAGATAGCTTTTGACCCATTTTTGAGCTAGTTGTTGCAACGTAGGAGGGTCAGATGCTCGACTATTTACTAATTCATTACAAGTATATCTTGCATTACTTTTGCATGATATGCTGATTTGCTTAACGATTCGATAAGAACCATTAATGAACTAGAAAATCTACTCTTGAAGATATTTTTTGGTTTACAACAGTGCACAACTGTGGAATCTGGTTGTAAAAAAGTAAAAGATAGGACAATATTTGATGACTACATCCTTATGTGGCAAGTCATCTAGATGAAATGTGAACCTCAGTTGCAAGAGCAACACGTAGTGGAGATCCTTTTGAAGAATATCCATAGACATGTTGCTTTTCTCCTTACACAATTAAAACCTTTGAAAAAATCCTAAACAAAGAAAGAAACCTATAGTAAGAGGCAACGAGGATGTCATTCTTAAAGGATATATATGGTGAAAAGAAAGTTGAAAAGCCCATCAAGTACTTTGAGAAAAGAGCAGCTATAATTTCAGTGGATAATAAAGGAAAATAACCTGCCACCAGTCAGTCCATCATTCTTCTACCCCCATTACTTTAGAAGAAATCATTCCAAATAACCTCTCGACCTCTAGAGAACCTAATGAATCTATATTAAAAAGTGGTTGACAGGACCATACCCATTTAGAAAAGAGTCAGAAAGAAAGATCTTTAGGAGCCTTCTAAAAAAGCTATATCTCAAACTACCTGAAGCCAGAAGGCTGGAGTATGTAGATAAGGAAGATGATCTCAAGTACTATCCTTAGTATCATATGCTCAATCATCTGATTGAAGATTATATTATTTTCAAAGATTAGATAGAGAAGAATTTTTTGCATGGTAACACCATCATTTCTAAAGAGTACATGGTAGACACAGATTAGGGGTCGATCAAGACTATCTCAGGTAATTATTCTAATATTTCTCAATTAATTTACTATGGTTGGGGTATTTAAAAGTTGATTATTAAATCTTTTCATCTTTTTAAATAGTTTCCAATGAGAGCCTACGACCCGATCTGGGAGGTTAACCTATAGGCTTCATAAGAGGATGTTGAGCTACTTTCCTCTCCAATTTTCTAGAAACTACTATACTAAATGTAAAGTAAAGAGTGAAATTTTTGCAAAGAGGAAGTTTAATGATGAGAGATATATTTGGGTGGTAGATGAAAGCATAAAAATTCCATCCCCACTCATATTATCTGACTTTTACTTTTGCCCATTAAAGGCAAAGGGTCACAAATTTAATAAAAAGAATCATTTTGCATCAATTTTGATGATTTACCATGAGAATGAAATCCTTATTGACTATTCTTCAAAAGAAAATAAAAATCGATTCAAGATCACTCAAGAAATTCAAAAACTCGACCTTCTTCATTTAACTCCTCAAAGGGAAGTTAAATCTGAGGTCTTATATGATAGTGATTTCCCCTAAATGAATTTTATGGGAGTCTTATCATGATAGGTTATTTAGATTCTGAATCCCATTCAAAAATGACTATGCACTGCCTATGAGGAGCATAGACCCCATCCCAAGTTTGTCATCCTGATCAGATCATAGAGGTACAACTTCAGGGTGGTAAAGTCTTACCCCCCCAGGCTTTCTCTCTAGGAAAAGGGAAATCAAGTTGTCTATAACGAACCAATTTCAAATCCTCCTCAACAATCCAAACTTCCTTTAAATCCATCGGGTCATGAATTTGATGTTCCTAAGGTTGATTATAATGTCTTAGATCATCTTAGGAAGTTGCCTACCAAGTTGAGCATCTATGAAGCCCTCATCCTCTCAATAGAAACGAGGGAATCCCTAATTAAATCACTTTTCAAATAAGAGATTTTCTTACCATAACTATCTTTGACCTCTCAAGATGAAGCTCTTTACTTCAAGTAAATCCCAAGAGTAACTTTCTCTAATGAGGTCTTACTTTTGGGTACTACCGATCATAGTTGCAAAATTTATATTATTGTAAATTTGGGAAGCAACAAGTTATCAAGAAATTTTTTTGATTCAGGTGCATCAATCAACATGATGAATGTAAAGACTCTTGCATACCTTAAAATTTATACTAGCAAGCTCTCAATTGAGAAGTTGGTGCTTCTTGGGTTTAATGAAAGGGAGAGAATGATTTAGGTTCAATTATCTTCCTTTAGAGATTGGAGAATTGAAAACATAAGAGAAAATTCATCATTGACTTTGTGATGTGCTTCAATGCACTCCTAGATAAGCCCTTGATCCAAGAATATAGAATGGTACCTTCTACCCTGCATCAATGTGTCAAGTACCAATGAGATAATATTGAATATGTGATTAAGGGTGATTTGTAACCTTTTTCTATTCAAGAGATTCAGATATATGAGGATGCTTCATACTAGGTACCAAAAGGGTCCTCTTCGCGTTATCATGTTTAAATAAATATTGAGGAGAAAATAAATGAGCAAAGCTCCAGTCAAAATAAAGAATCAAAAGAAGAAAAAGAAAAAAAGATCAAAATGTACAAAAATTAGAAAGCAAAGAAGACCCCAAAATCATAGTTCTTAAGCCTCCAAACATGTTACCTCAAAGTGGAAGGAGTATGGCCCAAAGGGCACCTGGTCGAGGTCGTGCCTCATTTGAAAGAAGAAAAAATCCATTGCATATTGATCCAAAATCAAGCTCTGATGAAGAGCCAGAAAATAGGGTGTTGTAATTCCTTTGGATTACTAGAAAATTGATCATCCTTCAAATTTTGATCTCACTTTAAACCAGAACAATGACATTGAGGTTGATGCCCTAAATATTCAAAGTGCAAGGCTGAATTGACCATGTATGAAAAGCTTAGTAGGAGAATTGGAGCCTTAACCTTAACCCTACTATCTACAGGCGGGGTTGGAGGGTTAGTAATTAAGGATTCTCTTAACACATATGGCAAATTAAGGAAAGTCTAGATGTTTTTTCCTAGCTACTCATCCTTAGGGAAAGACGAGGATGCAACCCTCGAGGAGGAAGATTTCAATGAATGAATGGAATTACCTTTTAGCTACTTTCTTTCTAGTGCTAGAAGTCTTATCTCTAAGCCTCTCACACTGAGTCGATGGACTAATGGTCAATCCTGATATAATGAAAGCCTCCGGCACACAAAAAAAAGAGAAATTCGATAAGTGGTATTAGTTTTGGCACTATTAGTTTGTTTGACAACGATGAATATTATCAGGTTTAAACTGATCATCCTAAATCTAAAATGTCCCTATGGTTGTTTTTTACTCTCTCAACAAAATTGTTTTGGAGACTTTGGATGACTCTGATGAACTTCGAGTTAGGGATGCTCCCCCTAAATTTGAAGAAGATATTAAATCAACAGTCGACGAAATGAAATAAGTTAACCTTAGAACAGAAGATGTCCCTCTCCACATTTATAAGTTTGTTGTTGAATGAAGATGCATTTTGGGATATAATTTATCTTTTTTTGAGTTTAGGAAATTCTTTTCTTGGATATATGATGAAATTTTAGGCTTGATGACTTATATAGTTGTCCATAAACTTGAAATCCAGTATAATGTCATTCCTATCAAACAAGCTCCTTGACACAGGCACTTAGAGATTGAGTAGCAATTCATTCCTTGTACGAGGCTAGATTTATCTGAAAGGAATAATATCCCTCTTGGGTATCCAACATCATAGTAGTTTGAAAAAAGAACGGTCAAATTTGAATTTGTGTCGACTATAGGGATATGACTAAAGCTTGTCCCAAGGATGAATTTCCTTTGACCATACCTGAACTTATGGTAGATATTGCCTCCTTGCACAATATTTTCTCCTTTATTGATAACTTCTCTAGTTAAAATTAAATTTAGATGGCCCTAGAAGATAAGAGAAACACTGTTGACAGAATTATTATAAAAATCTTCTGTTATAAGGTGATGCCTTTGGGCCTTAAGAATGCTAGTGAAACCTACCAGTGGGCCATGACTCATATCTTTGATGACCTAATCAATAATCAAGTTAAGTACTACAATGATGATTTGGTTGTCAAGATCAAAGTTAAAGAGGTTAACCTCCAAAACTTAAGAGTTATTTTTGAGCAGTTGTGCTACTAAAACCTAAAAATGAATAATTTGAAGTGAGCTTTTGAAGGCACTTCGAAAAACATTTTGCACTTTGTATTGAGGCACCGTGGAATCAAGATTAATCCTACTAAAATTGAAGCCATCTTAAATATGCCTCTTCCTAAGAGCCTTACCCAATTAAGGTCTCTTCAAGGTAGGCTAGCGAATATTAGGAGGTTAAATTCTAATCTTTCTGAAAGATGTCAACCCTTCTTTGTTCTAACCAAAAAGGACACAAAATTCATTTGGGATAAGAAATTTCAAAATTCTTTTGACAACATCAAAAAATATCTTACCAATCTTCCAGTCTTGGCAGCACCTATTTTGGGGAAACCTCTTATGATTTACATTGATGCCCTCGATAAGTCACTTGGCACTATTCTAACTCAAGTCAATGATAAGGGAAAATGGAATGCTCTCTATTATTTAAGCTAAAGACTTCTCCCCATGGAAATCTAGCACCCTTTAATCTAAAAGAATTATCTTACCTTAGTTTTTATAAACCAAAAACTAAGACAATACGTGATTTCTCATCAAGTAAGTTTAATTTCAAAAGTCAACCTGTTATGAAATTTAATATCCCAGGATACTTTGTCAAGATGTTTGGCATGATGTCTTATGATATTTCTTCAATTCAAAATCTCTTTCATTTTCTTGCGTGATGTAAAAGGACATGTCGTTGCCAACTTTCTAGTATAGCATTCACCATCGGTGGATTCTCCCTTCAATGATGATTTACCTGATGAAGAAATCATGAGTTTAAAAGAATCTTATGAGTATATCTAGGAATTATATGTTGATGGTGGGGCTTCCTCTTAGTAGGGTAAAACCCAAAAATCTACAATCCCTAGGAAAGCCAAAATTGGCCAACGTTTTATAACACCATATAAGGGAATGATGTATTTTTCCTACCATTTATTAGAGTCTTGCACAAACAATGAGATTGAGTAGGAAGCTCTGATAACTTTCTTGGAACTTGCAATGTAGATGGAGATTAAAGAGATCAAAATCTTTGGTGATTCTCAACTGGTGATCATTAAGATTGCTGGAACCTATAAGGTTTTGAATCCTAAACTCATTAAATATCACCAGCACACTAGTCATCTGCTCAAGAAAATTTCTATCATAACATTGTTTATAATTTAGGAAGCAATTTTATGGTGGATGCCCTTGCAAAGCTTGCAATGGAATTTGTGTGCCCATAAGGAGGCACCATTCCTACAGAGATTCAAGGTTGTCAGGTCCTATCTCCTATAGATTTGGATCACATCAACAAGTAGTCTTCCCATGTCCTCTCTGCCTCTTTAGCACCTGACGCAGATGGCAATTGGAGACAAACTTTGATCGACTACCTACAAGATTGCAAACTTTCCTAGGATAAATCCCTTGCCAACTAGATCAGGAAATGTGCCCTATCATATGCACTAGTGAATAATTCATTTTACTGCCGATCATTTGATTAGACGTGGCTATGTTGTTTAAAAAATGAAAGGCCCTGAAGATCATTAATGAGGTCCATTTTTTACTATGTCGTGCTCATCAATCACGTCATAAGATAAAATTTAAAATCAAAAGATTTGGATACTACCAGCCTACAATGAGTGATGATTACATAAAATTTATAAAATGTTATCATCAATCTAGGTATATTGTGTGGTTTTATATTAGCTTCCTAATTTGTTTCATCCCACGATAGCTTCATGGCCCTTCAAAAGTTAGGGCATTGATATTATTAGCTTGTTTGACCCTCCTTATTTGAATAATCATTTCATCATTTTAGCAATGAGTAATTACTTCTCATAGTGGTCAAAAGAAGTTCCCCTATGAAATGAAACTTCACACCATGTTATTAAATTTGTTATTGACCATATGGTATATCAATTTAGTGTACCCTATAGAATCATATCTAATAATAGGTCCGCTTTCAAGTCTATAAAAATACCATCACAAAATATTGTTCAAAGATACTCAACAATCTTTTACCCATAAGCTAATGGGTTGGTTGAGTCCTTCAAGGCTTCAATAAGGCTCTGGCATAGAAAAATAAAAAAGTCATTTGATGATAATAAAGGTTAATGGGATTAAGGTTTGGTGAAAACCTTAAGGGCCTATCAGACCACTCAACAGAACCTGACCCAATCCACTTCGTTCACACTAGTTTATGGGTCCGAGGCCATCAAGTTTAGAACCTCTATAATGGGCATATTTCAACCCGATCACATGATCATCTAGTTTTGATCCTCTATGATGGGCATATTTTGACACCATCACATGATCAACTAGTTTAGATCTTATATGATGATCATATTTTTTCCCCATCACAAGTCCATCCATCATGGGTATTTTTTATCCCATTACATGATCATCCAATTTAGATCATATATAATGGAAAAATTTCAATCTCATCACTTGATCATCTAGGTTTGATCCTCTATGATTTGTATATTTTGACCCCATCTCATGATCATCAAACTTTTATCCTCTACGATAGGCATATTTCAACCACATAACATGATTATCCAGTCTAGATCCTGTATGATGGGTATATTTTTACTCCATCAAATAATCATCTAGCTTAAATCCTTTGTGATGGGTATATTTCAACCCCAATACATGATTATCTTGTTTAGATCCTCCGTGATGGGCATATTTTGGCCCCATCACATGATAATCCATCATCAATCCTTTGTGATGCACAAATTTTGACCCCATCACATGATCATTCTTTCTAGATCCTCTACGATTAATTTATATCTATATGATCACATGATCACCTAGTTTTAATCCTTTGTGATTAGTATATTTTTACCCTATTACATGATCATCAAGTCTACATCCTCTATGATGGGCATTTATTTGACCCCATTACATGATAATCTAGCTTTGATCATCTATAATGGGCTTACTTCAACCCTATTACATGATTATCCAGTATAGATTCTCTATAATGGCATATTTTGACCCCTTGAAAAGTTCATCTAGCTTTGATCCTCTATGATGGACATATTTCAATGCCACCACATAATCATCTAGATTTGATCCTGTATGATGGGCAAATTTTGACCACATGATCATCCAGTTACGATCCTCTGTGATGGGCACATTTTGACCCCATCACATGATTATCTAGTCTAGATCCACAATGATGGGCATATTTCAACCCCATCACATGATCATCAAGCTTCAATCCTTGGTGATTAGCGTATTTTGACCCCACCAAATTATCATCCAATTTTTATCCTCTATGATTATGATATTTTGACCCCATAATATGATCATCTAGTCTATATCCTCTTTGATAGGTATATTATGACCACATCACATAATCATCTAACTTTGATCCTCTGTGATAGGAATATTTTGACTCCATCACATGATCATCTAATTTAGATACTCTATGTTTAGCATATTTTAGCCCTATTAAATGATCATCCAGCTTCAATCATTTGTGATGGGCATATTTTGACCCCATCACATGATTATCTAGTTTAGATCCTCTACGATGGGTATATTTTAGCCCCTTCACATGTCTATCCATCATCAATCCTCTATGACGGGCATATTTTGACCCAATTACATGATCATCAAATCTAGATGCTCTATGATTGACATATTTCAACCCCATAACTTGATCACCCATCTTCGATCCTCTATGATTGGCATATTTCAACCCCATTATATAATTATCCAGTCTAGATCCTCTATGATGTGAATTTATTTGACCACATCGCATGATCATCCTATTTTGAACCTCTATGATGGGCTTACTTCAAGCCTATCACATAATATCCCATCTAGATTCTGTGTGATGGGCATATTTTTACACCATCATAAGATCATCTAGCTTTGATCCTCTATGATGGGCATGTTTTGACCCCATTACATGATCATCCAGCTTCGATCCTCTATATGGGCATATTTTGACCCCATCACTTATTCATCCAGTCTAGATCCTCTATGATGGGAATATTTTAACCCCATCACATGATTATCCAACTTTAATCCTCTATGATGGTCATGTTTTTACCCCATATAGTGATAATCCAACTTTGATCCTCTATGATGAGCATATTTCAACCCATCACATGATCATCCAGTTTAGATCCTCTATAATGGGCATATTTTGACCTCATTACATGATCCCAGAACTTTGATCCTCTATGATGGGCTTTTATTTAGCCTTATCACATGATTATGTAGCTTTGATCCTTTATGATCCTCATACATCAAGCCCATCAAATGATCATCCAACTTTGATCCTCTATGTGGGTTTACTTTAACCCAATCACATGATTATCCAGTCTAGATTCTTTGTGATGGGCATATTTTGACCCCATCATAAGATTATCCAGTTTTGATTGTTAATTATGGACATATTTTAATCTCATCACATGTTCATCCAACATTGATCCTCTATGATGGTCATATTTTGACCCCATCACATGATCATCCAGCTTCAGTCCTCTGTGATAGGAAATTTTTAACCCCATCATATGACCATTCAGTCTAGATCCTCTATGCTGGGCATATTTTGACCCCCATTACATAATCATCGAGCTTAGATCCTATGTGATGGGTATATTTTAACACCATCAAATTATTTTGAAGTCTAGATCCTCTATGATGGGTATATTTCAACCCCATTATATGATTATCCAGCTTTGATCCTCTATAATGGGCATATTTTGACCCCCATCACAAGTTCATCCATTATATATCCTCTATGATGGGCATATTTGGACCCCAACACATAATCATCCAACTTTAATCCTCTGTGATGGGTATATTATTCTCATATCACATGATCATCTATTTTATATCCTCTGTGATTGGCATATTTCGACCCTATTACATGATTATCCAACTTCGATCCGTTATGATGGCATATTTTTACCCCATCACATGATCATCCAGTTTTGATCCTCTGTGGAGGGCATACTTAACCCTATATCACGATTATATACTAGTGGTGGAAAATTCCATCTATGACATTGCCTTAATACCAATGCAACTTTGATTCCCTAAGGTTTGACCCTTCTTCTCCTTAGAAATAAAGTCCCAAAATCCATCTTTCCATTCGGTCAATGCCAATATATGAAGTTCTACTGCATAGATTGGGGTCCATTTGTTAACCTCATTTTTGTATAAGGTCACTAGGGCTTACTTGGGTTTCTTTCTGGTGACCTAACGATTGGAAGGTGTCCACTTGTCAATGATATAGCTCACAGTCAAAATCCAATCAAATCCTAATCAAATTGAATTCCACTTTTTTGATTAAATATCCAGTCTAGCTTTCAACCAACTTTCAATCAAACTTCAAATCATTTCCAATCAATCTCAACCATTTACTTGATTATCATTGATGTGGATAGTTCAAAATCAGTCATTCAAGTTTAAAATCTAATCTGAATATAGGATTCCAAACTAAATCCAATGGTTAGGAGTTCAGGTTGTGATACCCTTTCTGGGTGATTTTTCTGTTACCTTGAAATCCAATTATTTGACCTATGAATCATGATCTAAATTATATGTTATGTAGAATTAACTCTAAGATCAACCCACTAGATTTGAGCTCAATTTGAGGCCCCTAGCCTAAGAAATTGAATTAATTTCTAAAGGCTATAAAATTATTAAATATTTAAAACCCATGCCACTAGACTTTCCACATTATTAAATTTCACCTTGGAACTCTTCCATGTTGCAAATCTGGATTTAGGAATTATAATTTTGATGATAACAAACAGTTTTGACACTTCTATTTTTTCTACGATTATCTTACATACTAACGTTTTAGTTCCACAAGATCAAATTACAAATCAAACCATCTCAAGATTGTATAGATTAGGACTGAGTCAGCTTATAATGTACATCAAGTATATTTTACCTTTTATTGAGTCAATTGTAATAATGTGGGCTCTGGTTCTAAGTAACCATGCACACACACCCTTGGGGGAAAAATTATGATTATTTTAGAGTTTTTTAATTTTGATCATATCATTCGTGATGATCCCAAATCATCCTTGATGATCAGTCAAAAACAGAAACCCTAATTAGGACATCCTGGTTAAGGCAGCCATAATTAAGCAAATCATCCTGGACGATATTAGCATTATCTTAGATGATAGTCTCAAATAAAAAAGAATTAGCTGCCAGATCTATTTAGAAATGTTTTAATTTTAAAAGATTATCTAGGATATCATCCTAGATGATGCAATGCAATTATGCCTAATTTTTTTTAGTAATTAAGAAAAGCAATTAAGGTTTTATTGCTCGATTATATCATCCTAGATGATCCATTAAACAAACCTTAGTTTGTTCCTAGACGACTAGAACGATGTTCTGGATGATGTGTATTATTTTTCACTAATCGGATAACTTCCAGCCTGCCTTCTACAGCTCTTTCCATGTTCTTCACAATACGTGTTTCCACCTGGAGCACAAGGAAGCTAACGGAGCTGAGGAGGAGGCAGCTTCTGCACCTGTTCCTACACCTGCTTCGTTCCGTCAGCACTCACAATTGGATATGCTGGTAGAGCAGTTTGATCAGTGGGAGACTCAGTTTGAGTCCTATGTTGCTGCATATAAGCAGTAACATGCGGAGGATGTAGCTCATTTTTATTTGTACGTGGCTCACCAGCAGCGCCAGCACGATCAGGACATGTCCTGGTTTTGGGAGCAGTTTGCTACTCTTTCTAGTTTCTTTCAATTGCTACCACCATCTCCTTCTGATGATCAGGGACCATCCTTCTTATAGTTTATTTTATTGTATTATTTTTTTGTGATGTAGTTTGTTTCCTTTTTAATAATTTTGTTATGTTTTTCCTTTTGTGATGTCAAAAGGGAGAGTAGTGGTCATAGTTTATGTTGTTTTGTTGTACTGTACTATTTTCTGTTTAGATTTTACCATGTTGTTTTTTTATGATGTCAAAAGGAGTTGGGTTCTCTGCCTCACCGAAGTTGGTGGAAAGGAGGTTTGTACAGGCTTCTCCACTTTACTGTGGGAGCAAAAGGAGAATCGCTAAGTTTCATGCAATACCCGGAGGAGAGGGTCCGGGTAGTGTAAAAGATTGTTAGGGATGTTAAGCCCAATGAACTTAGTCCCAAAGCTAACCAAGAGGGGGGGTGAATTGGTATTTTAAAAAATTCTTTTCACAAAGAAATAAAATCACAAACCAAATCACACCACAAGAAAACTAAGTGCGGAAATTAAAATGCGGAAGCAGTAAAAACAAGAACCCAAAGGTTTATAGTGGTTTGGTCAACTCGACCTACGTCCACTCCCCGGAGGCACCCTCCGAGTATTGCACTACCAACGTGACTCTCCTTTAGCCCCCACAACTTGGCGGAGAAGCCCTTATAAAGATACCTCCTTTTTCCCACCCCGGCAAGGCAGAGAACCCAACTCCTTTTGCTTCCTCCTGAAGCTGGCAGAGAACCACGATCAGTTGCTAAATCCTTACCAATACCGACCCTTCCACGGATGAGAAACTCTATATGAAGAAGAAGCAGAGCGATCCTTGAAACAACCCTTGTGAAACCCCTCACAAACTCCCCCTCACAAGATCCTCTCTCTCTCTCTCTCTCTCTCTCTCTCTCTCTCTCCTCAAGGTCTTCTCAGGTCAAGGAAGCAGCAAACATTATTCAAAACGTTGAATAAGAGCTCTTAAATAGAAGAGCTCAAAATAGCTTATTAATTTCAAGTTGCCGACAATATCATCCCTGACGATATGTAAATTATTCTGGCCGATCAGTACAAATCTCAGAATATCGGCCAGAGCATCGCCCTGAATGCAAATTGGACGATTGAAAATGGCTTGATCGTCCAGGATGATCTCACGATCGTCCAGGCTGATCAGTTCAAATCAGAGAAAAATCATCCAGAGCATCGCTCTGAATTTAAACTGTCCGATCCAGATCATCCAGAAGTAACTAAGGTTTTTGAATAGATCGTCCTGGCCGATCCTACAATTGTCCAGGACGATGTGATTGTATCAATCATCCTTAATTACTTCCTTGATTTGTCTGATCAATTAAGGCATAATTGTGAATATCGTCCAGGCCGATCCAAGATTGTCCTAGCCGATTTCCAAAAATACAGAATACCTTAATTGTTTATGGTGGAAATTTCTTTCTGTTTTGATCATATCGTCCTGGCCGATACACGTATCATCCAGGCCAATTTGCTAATGATGGTTACCTTAAGTAAGAACCCATGATTAGAATTTCTATTTTAGGCCAGATCGTTCAGGATGATGTAAGTATCTTCCTTGCCGATTTGAGTAAAAATAGAATTTCTAAGTCTCTCAAGTGTGTGTAGGGTTACTTTGCATTTGTCACACCAAAGATTACAATTGACTCAAGAGGGAAAAAATAAAATTACAGACTGACTCAACCCTAATCTACCCCATCTTGAGCTGATTTCGATTTCCGTTTGATCTTTGAGTCCTAAAAAGTCAGTAAAAAAAGCAGTAGTAGTGAAACAAGATATGTTTGCTATCATCAAAATCATAATCTAAAAATATGTTTGTAACAATCTCCCCCTTTTTTATGATGGCAAACACAAGTAGGAAAATCTCAGTAAAAATAGCAGTTCATTAAAATTTCAAAGTTACAAGCATCAACTTTTCCTACCACATCCTACTCCCCCTTTTGTCATTACAAAAAGAGGGTCCTAGACACACATAAGGAAAAAGGAAAAACACAATAGAAACTAAAACAAACTACAAGATAAACTACAGAAAACAAAAAAAAAAAAAAAAAAAAAAATGAGGGATCATGATCATCAGATGGAGGTGGTGGAGGTGGCTGCTGAAAGTAGCCAGCTAGCGTAGTAAATTGAGCATTGAACCAGACGATGTCCTGGTCATGCTACTGTTACTGGTGAGTAATGTAGCTATCAAAACGGGCTAAGTCCTCTGTGCGGTGTTGCTCGTAGCGGGCTATGTCCTCAGAATGTTGCTGCTCCTGTGCAGCAACGTAAGCATCGAAGCGAGTCTCCCAACGATCAAACCTCTCTACTAACTGGTCAAACTGTGAGTGCTAGCGAAGAGGAGTAGGATTAGGAACAGGAGCGGGAGCGGGAGCTTCCTCCTCCTCAGCCCCCTAAGGTTCCCCATCCCCTGGGTGGAGACGAGTACTGTGAAGGGTATTGAAGGAACTGTTTGAGTAGCAAGGAGGCTGAAGGTCGTGACGAGCAGGATATTGAAGATTGTATTTGGTTTCAAGAATGTAGGCTATGAGATGTCCTAAAATAAGGTTGGGTTTCCTCCTATGGCCTGGATCACGAATAGTTGTTAAATGATCAATGTATCGAAACATTAGATCAGTGTCATTAAATTCTCTCCGAGCCATGATGTAAAAGGTAGTCAGAGAAAGCAGAGGAGTGATGTTGATTCGGTCCCCAACTTTTGGAATAATGGAGGTGCGAAGGACATGCTGAATTATTCTAGCATCTTTGACTAAAGAGCTAGTCTCTCCAACATGAAAGGGTGTGTTGGTTTGGCGAAGAAAATGGTTTGCTGTGGACCAGTCAAAATTAGGATCTGAAATGATTATGTGCAGCTTATCCCCAGTGGTAGATAGCTGTAAAAGTTCAGCACAGTCCTGATATGTGATCTCGACCGGGCGTCGATTCACATAGGAGGTCAGGGCTGTGAAAGTAGGATTTATGTGAAGATTTGCATAGAATTCTAACAGAAGTTCAGAAGAAAAAGGGACAGCGAGGGTTAGAATGAAATAGAGTGAAGTGTGAGCAAAGAGATCCATTACCGGATACGAAAGGTGGGCATGATTGATTGTTCTGGATAGGGTGATGCCATATTCTTTGTAGCAACGGTAAGCTGCTTGATCCTCCACTGCCCTGAATCGAGGGTCCAGATTGGCCCTCGAGGAAGTTCCAGAAGCTTGTCAGACTCGCTTCCTACTAGCCATAGCAAGACATCAGTAAGAAAACACAAGAGAAGAAGATGGTTGAGGTGAAAACAATGGTTGGAATGGCCTGAATTTAAAGAATCAGCCATATCGTCTAGGACGATTTGGTTCAATTATTGCGTACAGGCTGATTGGTCAATAAAATGGTCCAATCGGCCGATCCAATCAGATATCGGCCAGGACGATTAAACACAAGATATCGTCCCGAGGAGTAAAGCTGGACGATCATTGAAAAAGTAGATCGTTCACCGATTAGGTGTATCGTCTAGGACGATGCACAATAATTGATCATATCGGCCGAAGTTAAAACATTTTAAATCTGTTCCACGTGTATCATCCAGGACGAACAGTGGATCGGCCAGGACGATTATTCAATAATGGATCATTCGGGGCTGATTTTAAGGATTTAAACATGCTGACACGTGGATCGTCCAGGACAATCTAGTGTATCGGCCAAGACGATGACCATAAATGCATCGGCCAGGATGAAATATATTATCGGCCAAGACTATCAACATGATTGCAACAGAGTTCGATCAGATCATCCAGGACGATAAATTATCGTCCAGGACGAAGAGTTACAGCAAGCACAGAAAAGTTCATCAGATGAAATTTTGAAGAGAAATTGTCCTGTCATCCAGGACGATATAATAATCAGCCAGGACGATGTGACAAGAAATTTGAATCCAAGGAAAAGATGTTGATGATCAAAGCCCTCAAAAATAAATGACTCACAATACAAAGCTAGAAACAACAAAAAAAAGCTAAAAAACTAGAAAGAAAAAGAAAAACGAAGGAAAGGAAAAAATTTCTTGTTTTTGGTTTTTAATTTTTTTTTTTTTTTTTTTTTGTTTTAGCAAAGTATCCTTATGACAAATTTCTCAAATAATTAAATTTTAGAGATTCAAAAGATCAAAGAGTTAACAAGTCAAAATCTGAAAAAGGTAGAATATCCGATCTTGTTAATCCCTAGCTCGGACTTCTTTCAGGGCAATAATCATCTTTTTTTAAAACGAAAGGTCTAACTTAGAAAAACTTTACTGGGTAAAAGGAAGATCTAATCAAAACTTGGTTACAAAAAAATCTCTTATAAATAATATAAACAAGTAATTTATCTCAGTCATGGAATTTGAAATCAAGCCTTTGAAAGCATCAAATAACCAATGAGTTCTCTAAGTTTTAAAAGTTTTAAAAAGAGAGGATAGCTTGCATTTAGTGGGCTCATTTTATGCCGCTTGTCACTTTGATTGGCTCTTTGAATATCTTTTAATTTTTGATACGCTTTTGTGTATATAATTTTTTTTCAATTTGGCGTCATTGGCCTCTTTCCTTTTTAATTCTTGCAAGCTAAAAACTCTTTAACAATCCCTTTAAAAAGCACCTTAGTTGTGAGTATATCCTCCAAATATTAGAGAATAGGAGCTCTCTCTCTAACATAGGGAAGAACAAGCCACAAAACAAAATCATAATCATGTGATAAATGCAATGGCAAGATTTCAATTAACTTGAAAGATATATAAAAACTTTGGATATTATGCACAAGATAGATTATTATAGCAAGATAAAAAGAATCTTAGTTTCAAAAACAAGTTGTCAATATGAGATAGACTTTTGTCTAGAAAAGAAAATTATGTCACTAAAAGAGGTTAGAGGGAGGGAAGCCATCAACGGTGTTTCTCCCTTTAACCGATTTTGATATGACAATCAATGACTTTAAATCTCCAAAATCTAAAAGCTTAAAAAAAATAATCATATAGAAAACCAATCATAAAAGCAAAGCAAAAATAAAACAATCTAGAACAACAAAAAGCTAGCACACAACAAAAATAACACAAAACTAATTAAAAAAAATATTTCAAGAAATTATGAAGCAGCAAGTTTAAGCAGTTATGATCTGCAAGCCTCCATATGTCCAATTTATCCTATGCTCCCACGAGGTCTTTGGTGAGAGCAATCCTGCAAGAATCAACAGCTGTCAGACTTAGGAACCCAAATAGGTTTGGGTCCCTTCTCATAAAAAGTAGAGTGTAATGTATGTGTGATATGCTGTGAATCATGCACCTTAGGTCTCCACACCCAATGTGTACTACGGTGAGCAGTGCAAGTGTGTGAGATATGTACTAGCATGCCACATGAAAAACATCTAACTCCAGGAAAAGGATTTCTTAAATGATTTGGGTTATTATGCCTCTTCCTAGGTCTTGGCTTTAGATTAAGAGTGGGTATCATCCAATTTTCCTTAAAAGAATCCAATTCTTTTTTAAGCCTCAAGTTAGTATTTTTCAAAACATTATTATCAAGCCTCAAGTTCCTCTCTATATCTTTAGATTTCTTAAGATCAGATTTAAGTGAAGTGTGTGAAACTTTTAATGCATCATGCTCATTAATTAATTCCAAATATTTTTTGTTTAAATCATAAAATTCATCAAGTAGAGCCATGTGATTTGAATCAATCATAGAATAATCTTTGAGAATAATTTCATACTTTTTTTGTATGTTTGAAAGTTCCAACTTTAAACTAGCATGAGTCTTTTTGAGTTTTTTGTATGATGCATAAATTTTCTCACAAATTTCAAACAATTGATCATAGGTTGGTTTACATACCTCCTCTTCATCACTTTGATTAAGATGATCTTCTCCCATTAAGCATAAATTTGTTGTTTCTTCTTCTAGTTCCGTCTCCGATGAATCCGATGCAGAATCTGCCCAAAATGCCTTTTGGACTCTCATCTTGTCCTTCCTTAGCTTAGGTTTCTCCTCACCCTTTCCTTTGCTTGAGTGATCTTCAAGTGTAGGACAATCAACTCTCACATGTCCGGGTTTCCTGAATTCATAACAAACAACATCAAAAGATCCTTTTGAATATTTACTATCCTTACCTTTTCTCCAATGATGCTTTTGCTTCTTCCTTAGAAAGCTTTTGAACTGCCTTGTGATTAAGGCAAAGTCATCGTTTTCAGACCCGGAAGATTCAGAATCTGATTTGTGCGCCTTCAGTGCCATCATTTTCTCCTTCTTCTTCTCACATGCATCAAGATTTCTTTGATTCACCCCTTGCTCATAAGTAATGAGTGAGCCAAGTAAGTTATCAATAGAATAAGTTTTTAAATCCTTAGATTCAGTGATTGCAGTGATTTTAGCATCAAACAATGAAGGCAAGCATCTCAAAATCTTGTTCATTTTTTCATAGTTTGAAAGTTCTCTTCCTAATGCATGCAGTGAAGTAATTATTTGTGTAAACCTAGTATACATGTCAGAAACAGATTCAGATGGTTTCATACGAAAAGGTTTGTAGTCATGCAAGAGAATATTCAAACGAGATTGTTTCACTTCATTCGTTCCTTCATAAGTGATACATAAACTATCCCAAATCTCTTTACCAGTTTAACAAGTAGAAACACGCATGTAATCCTCAGATTTCAAAGCACAGAAAAAATAGTTCAAATATTTTGCATTCAATTAAGCTAAATCTCTTTCATCAAAAGTCCATTCTGTAAAAGCAACTTCAGTTTTAACACCATTAATTTCACGAGAAGGTGGAGAATAACCCTCTTTGATAAGCATCCACATGCGATAATCAGTTGATTGTAAAAATGTTGACATGCGAGTTTTCCAGAAATCAAAAGGTAAGTTGTCAAATATGGAGGTCGAGTAATCGAATAACCTTCAGTAGTGTTACGATTCTCAAAGTTAGCCATGGATCAAATTCAAAAGCTTTTAAAAACTTATTTTATGAAAGAAGCTCTGATACCACTTGAAAGTTCGTTAGGGATGTTAAGCCCTATGAACTTAGTCCCAAAGCTAACCAAGAGGGGGGATGAATTGGTATTTTAAAAAATTCTTTTCATAAAGAAATAAAATCACAAATCAAATCACACCATAAGAAAACTAAGTGAGGAAATTAAAATGTAGAAGCAGTAAAAATAAGAACACAAAGGTTTATAGTGGTTCGGTCAACTCGACCTACGTCCACTCCCCGGAGGCACCCTCCGATTATTGCACTACCAACGTGACTCTCCTTTAGCCCCCACAACTAGTCGGAGAAGCCCTTACAAAGACACCTCCTTTTTGCCACCCCGACAAGATAGAGAACCCAACTCCTTTTGCTTCCTCCTGAAGCTGGCAGAGAACCACGATCAATTGTTGAATCCTTACCTCTACCGACCCTTCCACGGATGAGAAACTCTATATGAAGAAGAAGTAGAGCGATCCTTGAAGCAACCCTTGTAAAACCACTCAAATGCTCCCCCTCACAAGATCCTCTCTCTCTCTCTCTCTCTCTCTCTCTCTCTCTCTCTCTCTCTCTCTCTCTCTCTCTCTCTCTCTCTCCTCAAGGTCTTCTCAGGTCAAGGCAGCAGCAAAGATTATTAAAAATGTTAAATAAGAGCTCTTAAATAGAAGAGCTCAAAATAGCTCATTAATTGCAAGTTGCCGATAATATCGTCTCGGACGATATGTAAATCGTCCTGGCCGATCAGTACAAATCTCAGAAGATCGGCCAGAGCATCGCCCTGAATGCAAACTGGACGATTGAAAATAGCTTGATCGTCCAGGATGATCTCACGATCGTCCAGGCCGATCAGTTTAAATTAGAGGAAAATCGTCCAGAGCATCGTCCTAAATTCAAGCTGTCCGATCCAGATCGTCCAGAAGTAACTAAGGTTTTTGAATAGATCATCCTGGCCGATCCTGCGATCGTCTAGGACGATGTGATCGTATCAATCATCCTTAATTACTTCCTTGATTTGTCTGATCAATTAAGGCATAATTATGAATATCGTCCAGGCCGATCCAAGATCGTCCTGGCCGATTGCCAAAAATATAAAATACCTTAATTGTTTATGGCTGCAATTTCTTTCTATTTTGATCCTATCAACCTGGCCGATACACGTATCGTCCAGGCTGATTTGCTAATGATGATTGCCTTAATTAAGAACCCTTGATTAGAATTTCTGTTTTAGGCCAGATCGTCCAGGATGATGTAAGTATCGTCCTGATCGACTTGAGTAAAAATAGAATTTCTAAGTCTCTCAAGTGGGTGTGTGTGTAGGGTTACTTTGCATTAGTCACACCAAAGATTACAATTGACTCAAGAGGAAAAAAATAAAATTACAAACTGACTCAACCCTAATCTACCCTATCTTGAGTTGATTCCAATTTCCGTTCGATCTTTGAGTCCTGAAAAGTCAGTAGAAAAAAGCAGTCGTAGTGAAACAAGATATGTTTTCTATCATCAAAATCATAATCTAAAAACATGTTTGTAACAGAGTGGGCGTAGGTCAAGTTGACCGAACCACTATAAATTTATGTGTATTCCTTCTTACTATTTTTCCGCTTTTAATTTCCGCACTTTGATTTTCTTGTGGTTTATTTTTGTTTGGTTTAAGATTGTGTTTTTGATTAAGAAATTTTAAAACAACAATTCACCCCCGCCCCTCTTGGTTAACATTGGGGTAGTTCACAAAAGCTTAACATCCCTAACGAACTTTCTTTCCTAAAGCTTCTAACCACATCTATGACTATGCTATGACTTGTTGATCCTTAATCCACACTTTAGCGGACCTAGCTTCAACCAAAGTTGACTAGGGGCCAAAATGACATAAATACCAATTAAGGGTATTTTTGGTCTTTTCCCAAAAGTTCAATATGGCCTAACCATATCAAACCACAAACCTATTCTAATGAATTGTAAATATTACTATGAACACATTTGACCTAAACCCACCCTTTGGTTTGACTTTGTTGACCTAGTCAACCATGGTTGGCCAAAGTATTTCTTAATGGTTTAAACACTCATTTTAAACCAAATGAACTCCACTTGATTTGAAACAACTTCCATTGTGTTCATATCATCAACTTGAACTCAATGGACCCAACCCTTAACTCTATGATAATATGTTCATATCATCAACCCTGAACTCAATGATAACTTTAACGATTATCATTCTAACGATTAAGTCAACCAAGTTTAACCAGCCAGACATACACCTTTAACCTCTTTAATCCTCTTAACTAAGGCTTCTCCAAACCTATTAAAACCCATGGGATGACCCATTAGGTCTCAAGAGAAGCCTCCTTGAGATCCCAAGGATTTGGGTTCACTTGGGTTAGCCATTTAGCTTGACCCAAGTGTCCAAAGAGATTTTTCTTATGAGCCAAGACTTCCCCTAATCTAAACTAAATCAAACCAAAGGTGGCATCAGACCCCCCTTGACATAAAATACCTATTCTAGTTGTCCTAGCCCTTAGGTAAACTCGGATTGGGAATTGGGCTAACCCAAAGTGGCCAAAACCATAATATGTTGAGCCATTGCCCAACCTAGGCCCTACCAACCTAATTCAACACTTCCATTAGTTTTCCCTAGGTCTAATATACCTACCCTATTTAGCCCGACCAATGGGTTGACTTGGGTCAACCCCTAGGCTAGCTTAGAGTGGTCAAAATCACTTTAACCTAGGCCATTTTAACCACAAACAAGATTAGAGCCAATTAACACTTTTATTGGGGTCCCCTTGGCCTAATGCACCTTCCTTATAAATCTCATGACTTAACTTAACCTAGGTCACACCTAAGTCAATTCAAACTATATTAGTTTAGGTCAACTCGAGCCATCCAAGTGATTTGGGATGCCTCTTTTCCAATTGAGCTCATGGATGATTTCATTTGGCCTCTAATAATCTTTCCACCTCAGCCTAATCCGGCTAGTGGCTGGCGGCAACTTGAGCAATTGTCAAAGTAGCTCTTGAGGTCCTCCCTTCATGAGCCCAGAACAAAGCTTCTCCAGGGCCTGAACTCATCCCCTCTAAGCTCAAAACAACTCCACCGATTATCCCCTTCATCATGGCAGCTTTCCAATGGGACATTTTTTATGATTTGGTGTATTAATTTTGCTTAGGATAGGGAGTTTAGAGCCTTTGATTTCATCCTCTTCCTTTCCCTAATAAGTGAGTTATGATTATTCTAAGGTAACCCTTGGGTGGTTTGGTTAACCAACTTCAGGGATTAATTATACATTCAAATTCACTATTCTTGGGCCATTAGATCAAGTGAACTCATGGCCAAAGTTTCACTAGAAATTGGGTCCATTTGGTCCACTAACTAGGGAACCCAAAATCAACCCATTGATTTGACCTAGAACTTCAATTAATTTAAATTTAATTCATATAAAATTCTAAAAATTTATATACTATCTCTAATTTCTCATAATTGAACCCTTAATCTAAGAAAATTAGAAGCTATATGTTCAGACCTTTATTTTAAAATTAATTTAATTTTTAAGAAAAATAACCAATTAATTAATTTAAAAAATATAAAATGTAAAAATTTCCTAAATACTTGTAAGCATCCCCTTACATCATTTATGGCATGTAAGGTTCATTTCAAGAGATTTCGAACTTATTTAAATCAAAATCTAAAAATCCCCTCTAATTAAACAATTCTAAAAATTCAAAAATACTCAAATTTAAAAAATCACCAATGATTCTAGGAAAATCCAATTTAAAAAAAATCAAATCCTTTCAACTCTAATTAAAATCTATTATTTTCTAAAAATTTTAAAACTCAAAAAATAGGTCAAAGTTAAAAAGTCAACTCTCTAGTCAACCATAATTTAATATTAGGTCAAAACTTTAGAAATGGATAACTTAATGTAGAAAATTCCAAATTTAGTAAACTTAAAGTCTAATTACTCATCTTAAGGTCTAGTACTTTGAAAAAATATTAAAACTTTATAAACGACTTGAATTTTTAAAGTTAACCTTTGGCCCCTTAATTAATGTAATTAAATAAATCAAATAATTCCAAAATTAGATAATTCGCTTAAAATTCTAGAAAATTATAATTTAATCATTTAAACCAATAATTAATCATCTGATTTAAATGTATCAACCCATAATCCTTAACCAATTAAATCAACATAATCAATAATAGTTACTACTAGGTAACCCGGGCCTACGAAGGAAGGTGAAATAAACTTCACGACTCTCGAGAGAAACAAAGGTAGTAATCAATCAACTATTAAAATAGATTCTATAATATGTTTTAATACATTAAAATTAAACTCTAATTAAATTTCTCCTTTATACCTCTAACAAACCTGAACATTAGTCAACTTTAATAAACTACCTAGTCCAGGACATATCCAAGCTATACAACCTATTAGCACACACTTTAAATGATTTGATAAGATAACTAACTCTAGTCTAGGCTAGGCCAGAATTTACGTTTTACTTCTTTGTCTCAAATTTTTTTACTTTCCATTGAATGATGTTTGCTAAATTAATTAATTAATGTGAGTGTATGATATTTTGACTAGAAGTAAGATAGGAGTTCGCTTGCAATGAAGGCAACTTTCTCTCTATCACGTGCTTCTTTGACACCTTCGTTGTTGTTAACTTTGTTCATTCAATGACATTCCCTTCCTTTTGGAGCGAAATTTGTGACATTCCGATTTGAAGCAATGATTGGAGCCTACTCGCTTTGAAGGTAGCCATCTCCTTCCATTCACTTACTCATCGAAATCACGTATATCTATAGAGCAATAGAGGAATAGAGGGTTTAACTCAACGTGAGATTTAATGGTGCCAAAATCATGTTCTAATCTTACATTAAATCTACTCAAATCAAATATAATCCCCATATCCGATGGGATTCAACATAAATTTTGTATCAATTCCTTCATTTTTTTTAAATCAAAGTTAATTTCTTTTAATTTTAATAAAATAGATTAAATCATAATTAAATAATTTAAATAATAGTTAATTATTTTAATTATAGTTAATTAGTTATATATAGTTAATTAAATTAAATTATAATGAAATATATTTTAATTTTCATTAATTTTAATTAATTATAATAATTATATTTTAATTTTCATTAATAATTAATAATTATAATTAAATCTAATTATAATTAATTTTAATTATGATTAATTAGTATAAATTTTAAATAGTTATAATAAATTATGATTAATTATAATTAATTATTTTTAAAAATTAATTAGTTATTAAATATAACTAATTAATTATTATTATAATTAAATATTTTTTAATATGGTTTGTTATAATTAATTATAATTAGTTTAAATTAATTAAAATTAACATTTATTAATAATAATAAAAGAAAAAACCTTCTTTCGCTTCAATCCACCATCGGTCCACTTTCGAAGGTATAATTTTCTGACTTAAAACCCCACTGTTAATGCTTCGGCTGAGCTAGCAAACCTCCCTACACACTCATGTTGCATGGTGGGAGATAAGCCAGTGCGACTCTCATGACAAGGTTAGTAAGCCTCAAAGCGCTCATGTAGCATTGGGACGATAAAACTAAATACCTATACATGGGAAAACAATTATGCTCTTTTAAATAGGTGCCACAAATCCTTAAGAACTCATGTAACATAGTGGGGATGGAAGAAAATGCAGTCGCAGTGTCACTGAACTTCTACCTGAAGCGCTTATGTGGCATGGAGGGGAAAATTATCTCTTGATTTTTTCCCTTAATGGTGGAGACGCCAGGAGCCTGTCAAAGTTTACCCTTACAGGAGACTTGGACTTGAACTTGAATTGGATATAATGAATAAAATTGAATGAAACTAAACTTAAATTTTATATAAGGTAACTCAAACTTGAATTTTGACAGTGCAGGGGACAAAATTTATGAACTTGAATTCAACAAGACTATAATAGACATAAACTTGAACTAAAACTGGATTCAAATATTTTGAAGCTTATTTGAATCATATAATAAAGACTTGCAAATTTAAACTTGAATGGAACCATAAAAAGAACCTAAACATTAATACAAAAAACTCAAACTGAGTGCAACTTGAACTATTTGAACAAACAAATCTCTTGCAAAATAAACATGAAGACAAAAAGACAAAAAAGTTCAATCTTAGAATGTGTGTTCTAGTAGCTTTGGTGCAAGAAAGGGGTCACTATAGATATGTTGGAACCCCTTCAAATGAAGAGGTCTTATTTGGAGGCTGAGACAATGTCTAAGAAACTCTAACCTATACAAAGTAACATTTTGAAGGAGAAGAAGCTAAATAAAACAAGTAGAGGAATGTGTTTGCCCCTTTGGTTCTTGGGTGTATGGGAAATAGAATCTC
Source organism: Dendrobium nobile (assembly GCA_022539455.1). Taxonomy (NCBI): domain Eukaryota; kingdom Viridiplantae; phylum Streptophyta; class Magnoliopsida; order Asparagales; family Orchidaceae; genus Dendrobium; species Dendrobium nobile. The sequence goes on from CM039733.1 coordinate 26,185,348, forward strand.
ACTAATAATTTCGATGGATTATGTTGTACTAATGATTATAAAAAAAATTAATAAGAAGAAAGAGATATTAACATTAGAATGCTTAGAGGATGATGATTGTGTGTAGTTCCTCAACAACCATACATTTGTTAAAAAAAGGGAACCATGATGGGCACCATAACAAGTTAGGGCCCATTGCTAAATGGATTTTGAAGAAGCTTTAAGAATCTCCACTGATGATAAAAATTATATAATTCCTAATGTTATCCTAGAAGAATGGAAAGTTTAAAAATTCACTTGCATTATGCTCGACCTATGAAGAAGATGATCAAAATATAATCGATATATATTCTAACTCATTCAAAACATCAAGAAGCCCCCACTTATTATACTCATATACCAAGGATTTGAAGATGATAACAGAGATGATCGATATAATTAGCATATGGCTAATGCCCTCTAGTAGTGATCAACAACGATACAACTTCAATAGGACTTGTGAATTCCCCTAGCCTATCAAGAATAAATAATGTAGGAAGTTTCATGAATATGACAACTATTCTGCGAACACATCTGAGGGAACCATATCAACACTATGAGTACACTAAGACTACATGCAAAGGGAGATATTTTCTATAAACATATAAATACAATAAGCAGCAAACACAAGTATATTTGTGCAATTAATAACAACTTAATGTCATGTGAAATATATAAATCCCTTATAAGCAAAAAGTTATAGATTGGTACATCAAGTGCATGTTGCCTACAAGCAAGGAATAACCTACAAAGCCCATAAACTCCTACGAATCAATCATTGATATACACAATCAAATACAGTCATTCTTTTTTTTTTGAAAGATGCATATAGCATTAAAATAAAAAGAAGCTATTACAAACTAGAAACTAGGCAATCCCTTAAAAGAGAAAGGAAGCATTATAAAAAGTAATTTAAGCATAGAGAAGAAATTCAGAAAAAAGGAATTATCATAATGAAAATAAGATCGACTACTTATCATTTTGAACCAATTGGGGTGGAGGGGATACCAAAGATTAAACAACGAAAAAGGTTGATTAGTATCCCAGAATTCCCGATTAGGTAAAAAATAAAAAATAGAGAGATGCTTAGGTTCCATTAATCTAGTTGCCCTTTCCAAATTCTAACTTATGCTCAATCTAAAACTAGAAAAAACAAGAAAAGTAAACAAAGAAAATAAAAATAAATGAAAGCCATATTCATCCGCTAAGAAGGAAACATCAATCTTCAAATCTCCACCAATTCTGTTATGCTCAATCTTCAACATCTTTGCCCAATCCACAAGCCAACCTTGAATTCCTTCAAATGTATCTATAACCATATCATGAGGTAAATGATGAAGTGGGTCTAACACTATCACCAAGAATACCCAACTTCCTTCCTCTTAGACTCCCTTTGATTGGACATAACACATTCATATCTTTATTGAACTTTTTCTTCGGATTCCCTAATTTGGAAGGAATAAAGAATTTCCCATCCTCAATCATGGCTTCAATACTCTTCACTTTGTTTCCCTTAGCCAAAGGAGTGATTGAACTTTGCAAACCAGCCAATACTTCAATCTCCTTCTCATGCTCCTTGCACTTCAAATGATTAACCAGAGTAAGTTCTTCAATAACAGAATTTGGATCTTTATTTTCAGTACTCTTTATACCAAGAACCTCTATTTTGTCTACCTCATCCTGTTCTAGTATAGTAGAACAATCATCCAAATCTTTTCTCATACCAGCATACTCAGCACATGGATCTATTTCACCATCTTCTAGTTGTTCCGGTTCAACAATAACCAAACTAAAATCTGTAATTTTTTTCTTCTATCATCGGTCCTTGAAAATCAGGATCTATCCTGTTATCTTTGGCTAGCAATTCATGTACTTCACCATCCATTCTAACCAATTCTTCAGCAAAAACTTGGGATAATAATTTGAATTTGTTACCAGATGGCTCTTCAACTGGTGCCAAGCTAACTTCAAGATACTTCATCGCAACTGAAGACTGAGATTTCTTCTTTTGAAATCTTTTATTCCTCTTGAACTTCACATGAATCCAAGGACCATAAGAATTTTGTGGATTTACAATATCCAATTTGTCCTTAAATTTCATATCAAAAACTAATCTAAGAGTTTTTGAATTCACCAAATTGATTCCTTGAGCATCATCTCAAACTTTATTTCCCATTCCTTTATCAACTTCTCTACATATCTCAATTTTGTGATCTATTTTTCCACAATTGAAATAAAAAGAGGATATTTTTTCATATTCAATTTTCTGAAAAAAATTTCATATAACCCTTCAATCCAAACTCCATGAGGTAACTTAGAGTCTAGATTAATTCGTACACATGCTCTAGCAAATTCATGTCTTCCCCATTTGAACATTTTCCCATCCAACAACAAAGGAACTCCTATCTTTGAGACAATCTTGGTAACATTAGCCTCATCCTAACAATGTAGAGGCAAATGAGGTAAGCAAATCCAAATTAGTAAGGATAGCCCTTTCAACGAAGTAGGGGAAAATTGAGGTGTCCATTTATCCATTCCTATTATGTGTCCTCCCACATACCATGGACCTCCACTCAATACTTCTTCCATAATCTGAGTAGAATTAAATGAACACAAAATCCATTCAAGGCCCAATGAGGAGATATAAAAATTCCCAAATTTATCCCATTGAGGCCTTAACTCAATGCTACAAAGAGAAAATAGAATTCCTTTCCCAAACACCTTCACCACAAGAGAATTTTGAAGCAAATTAACATTTTCAGCAACCTTATTCATATCAAGTTTAACTACATCCGAATCAACATTTTCTTCCAAATCAGGATGAATTGAATTAGCAATTATATGCTGATTCTTAGACCAAACTTTTATCGAATTTAAATTTTCATTATTTGGTAAGATATCCTGATCACATGCTATTTGATTTCCAACACAAAAAATCAATACTTCATCTTCCTTAAATTTCATCAAATTCGAATTCAAAAACTCCTATTTTTACGCCTCAACACAGGGTAAGTTTAAAAATATATTTACTTTCAACTTACAACCAATGGAAGTTGATGCCTCCGAATCATTCGGCACGCCAGCCAACCAATTCTTCGACGGGGAGGAAGGAATCGATGGATCCATATTCTTTCCCAAACTTTCCAAATGTTCTTTACCTTTGTCCAGCACCGAAACTACATTGTGGTTTGGAAGAAATCGACCTTCGGTGATAACCAAAGGTCCTTGTTTGATCACAAATTCTTGGTTCCTAGAATTTCTACCTTTGGATCCACCACGATTAGAATCATAGTGAAACCTTGTAGAATGGAGATTTGAGGTATTCCGATCATTAGGGGTTGATGACTGGCGACCCTCCGCCACCATTCAGGTGGAACCAGAAGATTAGGATTTGAAAAAATTTGAAACTTAGTTGTTTCTTCTCTCTAGAATTCTCGAGCCTCTCTCTAGAATTTAGGAACCTCTCTCTCTCTCTCTTAAATACATTCATTCATCTATCAACATGTATGAAGGAATTAGTGATGGATATAACTCACTTGGCGATCCATGTTAACATGCAACTAACATTGCAATATCCCTACAGTCAACATCGACTTGCAAATGAACACTACATACAGTTGATAACATTCTCTATAGACAAATACATAAGTATATAACTATCGTTACAATATTCACACAGCCTGCAGTAGTTCAGCAGCCAATGAATATACTTATCCCCTATAAGCAGAAGGGATTTGATATGCAACAAGTGCAATGAAGGGGTATGAGTATATAAAATCCTATAAGCCCTTGCAGGAGACTTATTATACATCCAATGTATCATTTAGAAGCAAATTGTAGAATAATAGCAATAAATATAAATGCATGTAGCCGGTGCTAAAAGAATACTATTTGAAGCAATGACCATGAACAAAAGCATCATGTAAATGCAATTATCTATGAATATATAGCAGTAATATTGTTAGTGCACTATAATCTACCTGTAGAAAGAAATAAATATTATGTGACAGTCTACCTGTATGAAACAAGTAGATGACCAGTATAACGCCACGCCACCAGATCTGCATTATGTATACAAAAAAATAGGTGTGTACAAACTTCCAAATAGAATGCTGCATTAAAATGATAATTACCCTAATAACATTTCAATATCAAATATCTAAAAATGCCCTCACACATGCACTATAAAATGTATGCACATAGGTAAAAAGAAAGGGCAAGAGTAATCATATACCAGTATGGGCCCTGGCGAGTGTTATGGGTACACATGTGAGGACTAAGGATACTGTGTGGGTCAAAAAATGAACCCCATTTTGAGCCTGATCCTTCTATATAGATAGATAGAAGCCAACACTACTAGAATTATCAAACATATATTTGGTCAAGGTGTCAACCAAAATATCTATTTTATACGTTCATATAATGCCTTCAAGATCTATGACAAAAGAAATTCATCAATAACAACATAAAGCCTATGAACTCAATCCTCTGCCAAAAAGTAGAAAGAGTTGACAAGGTCTGATCAATAAATAATAGTTACCCATTATCACCCTGATGATGGTCGTGTTAAATGAATATTTCAACCAAAGGAGTTAATTCAAAACATTCAAAATGCCATCCCAAACACCAATAAAATATAAATTTCCTAAAATTCTAAAACCCAAAAATATATAAAATAAAAATAAACCATTAAACACTTAAAGCATAAAAATTCATCCATCCTCCACAATAATTTACTAAGGTGGAAAAATCTAAAAACTACTCTAGCTCACAAAGAGCTAATGTCTAGTTTAGTATATAATTAGGATCCATTCTCAATATGTCTCTTCCTAGTAATGTATTCTCTAACCGATGGTTTCATCATCGAGTAGAACCAAAACTATAGTTTCATCGTCAAATAGCTTCCTAGGTAAAAGATTATGACCAGGGCCCTCTGAACCGGGTGGTTTGCTGCAAAATTGAACCACTATATTATGATTATAGCCAGAGCCCATATGCTCCCTAATGGCATCAAATCTTTGAGATTTGAATCAATATGATATAATTGATAGGGCACAAAGTCTTCTGTCAACTAAGGTGGATTAAAAAATTTTCCCCTTAGAAAAATATCCATTCTAGGTCTACAAAGTACCCTTGGTTAATGTAACCCATGGCTACTTACAAGGATCCTTCTATCAAGTTTGGTCAACTACTTCCTCTGACTAAGTAGACCAGGGACCACGATGGCCCGGGACGACGGAACCATGGGATCTTAATCAGGCTCATCATCACTTTCCCCACCATCCACTTTAAGCAAAGATGGTAAAATTTTTAATTTAAAATACAAAACTTCTCAAATATCTGAACTCAAATTTCCAACATTCAAACTAAAAGCCCATACTGCTAATATACATTGGATACCACATATCTATTGATACAATGTATTTATATGACGACTAGCCTTAATCAAAAGTTCTCTCTCGTGTTCAATAGGGGTAATTAACTATAGGAGCTTGCACCTACAGGAAAATAGAGCTTAGATCGTAAAGTCCTCGCAAAATGAGGGTAAAATTTATGGGTAGTGCTTATCTTCAAACCCAATCTACCTTCCCAAAACTTCCATGGAACTTAAAGTGTTAAAACTCGCCTCTGACAGCAGAAAAAGCAACCGAGTGGCGACGGGGAGGCTGGGCGGTGGGGTGGGTGGGGCTCAAATTTTAGGAGCCCATAAATTTTTTGTGACTCTGCTGGGGAGTGGTTTCTTTTTCTATCTCTTTCTAGCACCTATAGGATATAATAATGAGCAAATCAATATGGGCTTAAACTTTATATTTTCTAAAATCAATCTTTTAATAAGGTTCTTTAGAAATTCCTGAGCAAGATTTTAAGTTTATTTTAATTTTTTTGCTTCTATTATTTTTTATACATAATTTATATAGTTTAAAAGTGTGGGTGATGTATCATTTATGTATACTTACTCTTGCCTTTTATTTGTACAAAATAGAAATGTAGGACACTCCGATCACTATCTAACTAGAACAAGGAGTTAGAATTTAGTTGGAAAATAATATCATCAAAACTAGAAATATTAGAGCCACCATCTATTTGGTGGGCTTGAATTCTCAGCAACTACTCTAAGGGTTACAAATGTTCCTATGAAAGACATAAATTCTGATGAGCTTCCTGGGAGGTCTCATTCAGTAAGGATTACTATACAGTGTGTGTATCTGTCAGCAATGCAAGCTACTACCAAATTCATTTCCTAAGGAAGAGTTTCTTTGTTTAAGAGATTATTCTAGCTTGAAACCCTAATTATAAAAGGGTTATTGATGGAAGGAAAGTTTTGTGGTGACTACAAACACCACTAACCTGTTTAGAGAGTTTATATCATCTGGAAGGTATGATATCAAGACTTCCTCATATGGAGAAAAGCTCAATTGAAGATAGAGGATGAAAAGAAATATAGAACTATGAGCCCAACTATTATATGTATCAGTCTATCGCTCCAACCTACCTGCCCATGAGTTAAAAATAGATATACCTGAAAGTTTGTTAGGGTTATTTAGCTCTTATGAACTAGCCCGAGGCTATCCAAGAGGGGGGTGAATTGGTAGTTTTAAAATTCTTTAACAAAAAGTAAAAACCTTTTTTGAAACCTTTTTAAATATTTTAAAATAACAAGATAGAAGAAATTAGGAAACCAATCAAAGATTTCAACCATAAAAATCAAAGTGCGAAAAATAAAGTGTAGGAATAAAATAGAAAGAACACACAAAATTTTATAGTTATTCGGTCAAATTGACCTACCTCCACTCCCCGGAGCCTCTCCTCTAGGTATTTCACTAAAACCACAGTGACTTTCCTTTTGCTCCCACAACAAGGTGTAGAAGCCCTCACAAACTCTTTTCACTAACCTCGATGAGGCTAAGAACCTTGACTCATTTTGCTTCCTCTTTAATAGGCAAAGAACCTTAAACTAATGCTGATGAAGACCTCCCAAGAGCCACCAAGGAACCAAGGATGACAAATGTAGAATACAACTCGAATCCTTACTTGGAGAAACCTTTGTGAACACCTCACAAACTCCCACTCATAAGATTTTCTCTCTCTCTCCTAAGCTCTTCCTCTCCTTCTCAAATGTCTCTCAGGTAAGAACAACAGGAAAAGATATTCTTATTAAAGAATAAGAGATCTTATAAAGAAGACCTTGAAAATTTCCCTAATTTGCAACTTTCTATCAAAGATCATCCTGTACGATTAGTGTAATTCATCCTCCAAACCAGGATGATCTAGTTCTGTTATACGATTAGTACATATTATTTGTTCAGATCATCTAGGATGATGTGGACATTGTCCTGTATAATTAGTTCAAGATCATATATATCATCCATAAGATAGTTTTTGACATCCATGAGATATATATTGGACGATGAAGAAATATAATTGATCATCCAGAATAATGCTTGGATCATCCTATACAATTAGTTCAAAATTGATGATTATCGTACAACAGATAGCTCGGGTCATCAAGGAGAAACATCTCGATAATGAAGAATTATAACTAATCATCCAGCAGATAGTTTGGGACATCCAGGTGATTCAGGAGAAGACTAAGGTTTTTCTTACTAATCGTCCAGGATTATCCTGCGATCGTCTGGGATGATATGATCGATCAATCTAACCTTAATTACTTTCCTTAATCACCTGACTAATTTAGGCATGATTATAATGAATCGTCTAGGATGATATGTCATCATCTTGTATGATTAGAACAAAAATCTAAGAATAAAATCTTACCTAAATGAGTTTGGCGGCTGAGTATCTTTGATTTGAGCAAATCATCCAATATGATGGGAGTATCATCCATGATGATTTTCTTAAGCAAGTTTATATGACCCATATGTCCTAATTGGTTTCTATTTTTTACTGATCGTCAAGGATGATTTTCCAATCGTCATGTATGATATGATTAAAAATAGAAAAAGCTCTAACTCACTAAATTTTTTCTCCTGAGTGTGTGTGTGCAAGGTTACTTAGCTTCAAGATCCACCAAAGTACAATTGGCTCAAGAAAAGATAAAAGATACATTGAAATAGAAATGGTCTCTGATGCGTGTCTTGACTTTTTCTACAGAGGAAGTATGGAGGAAGAGTGGAAAGAAACAGTTGTGATCCTACTGCCGAAGGTGAAACAGCCGGACAGTCCTTCCAAATTTAGACCAATTAGTCTTTGCCAGACTGTGTACAAAATTATTGCAAAGGTTCTAGTCAATAGACTAAAAGGTTTATTGCCAAAGATTCTTGCTGAAGAACAGGCTGCTTTTGTGCCTGGCAGAGCTATTTCCGACCATTGTTTACTTGCTCAGGAGATGAATTTCGGGTTTCCACGTCCACTAAAGGGTTCGTTGCGCTTAAGATTGACATGGAACAGGCCTACGATAAGATGAGCTGGAGGACTTTGGAACTAGTGTGACTAACTCAATCCTACTCTACCTGATCTTGAGCTGATTGACATTCCAAGCAAACTTGTGGACCTAAAAGGTTAGTGAGCTGGTCACATAAAATATATATGCATGAATAATAGTAGTCGAGGTATAATAATATTTGTTATCATCAAAATCACAATCCTTGGGTCCAGATCTATAACAATGTCCCCCTTTTTGATGATGACAAATCTTATTGTTGGAATAATTCAAATCACATAGTTTTTTTCTTTTTAATTAAAAAAAAGAAATATAAAATAAAGGAGAACAATATAAATAAAGCAAAGCAAATTTTACTAAAGAAAGTAAACGATACAAATGATACAACAGTAGCACTACTCCCCCTTTTAAAATCATAAAAAGGAGGAAATAGAAAAAAAACCACTAAATAGATTAAAGTATATAAATAAGTACAAAACCTCACATAAAAACATTAAGCAATATACAGGTATGAAGGACCCTGATTCGATGAAGGAGGTGGTGGTGGTGGTTGAAAGAAACTGTGAATAAAAGGAAACTGCTCCCCAAACTAGGCCATATCCTGGTCGTGTTGCTTATGTTGTTTGGCTACATATGTATTAAAATGATCAACATCTGCTATATGCTGCTGCTCCTGTGCAATGATGTAGGAGTCAAACCTGGCCTCCCACTAGTCAAATCTCTCCACCAACATATCCAACTTTGATTGCTACCAGATAGGAATAGTTTCAAGATTAGCCTATTCCTCTACTCCCTCAGCCTCCTTGTGTTCTTGGTGGAGGCCAGTGCTGAGAAGGACGTGGAAGGACCTATTGATGTAGAAGGCAGGTTTGTAGTTTGGTGGGGCAGGATACTGAATATTATACTTTGTTTCAAGAATATATGCAATAATATGTCCTATGGACAGATTTTGTTTCCACTTATGGTTGGGATCCCTAATGCTAATCAATTGTTCAATGTAGCAAAAAAGAATATCACTAGCATTAAAATCCGTACGATCCATAATATAATAGGTGATGAGTGAGAGTATAGGAGTAATATGAAAATGGTCACCAACTTTTAGATTCACTTAGATTTTAAGGACAGGTTGAATTGTCCTAGCATTTTTTACTAAAGAACTTGAAGCACCGTCATAAAAGTGGCATTGGTGTGCCCGAAATATTAATTGACATGGCTCGAGTTGAAGTCAGGATCTAAAGCTATGATATGAAGTTTGTCACCACTGCTAGAATGTTATTAAAGTTCATGATAATCCTGATAGGTGATTTATAAGGGTCTCTTATTGACATAAGATTGCAGCGCAGTGTAGGTAAAGTTAATTTGAAGACTGGCAAAGAATTCTGACCAAAGCTCATAGTGGAATGAGAATGCAAGGGTCAGAATGAAATTAAGAGTAGTATGAGCAAATAAATCTAATAATGGGTAAGTAAGAGTACGGGGATTGTTAATCTTGGAGGATATAATCCCTACCATTTTGTATCAGAGATAAGCAACTTGATCTACTCCCTTTGTGAATCGAGAGTTGACAGTTGACCTCGAGAAGCTTCCAGTAAGCATTCTGTAGTGCTTGCCACTAGCCATTGAAAGTATGAGGGAGAGGAAGTAAGGACAAAAGAAGTTTGTTATGAAGAAAATTGTGCAAAAATAGTTGTTTATAAAGAGTCTGCCAAATCATCCAGGACGATCATGAAATCATCTAAGATGATCATGAGTAATAATTGTGTCTAGCATGATTGGTAAAAAAGGTCACCATATCATCTAGGATGATCGAACATCGTCCCAGATGATTAGACATAGGTTATCATCCTGAGGAGTCAGCCAGTACTATATTCGAGTTTAATGATCATCCAGGACGAATAGGTGGATTGTCCTGGATGATTCATAATAATGAATCATACTGGCCAAATTTAAAATGTTTAACTATTTTTTCCAAATGGATCATCAAGGATGAATAAGTGGATCATCTAGGATGATCGCCAATAATTGAGGTAGAGTTTGATCATATCATCCAAGATGATGTGGATCATCCATGATGATAACAAATAATAGATTCAGATCAGCCATTGGATGGATGATGAGCAGTGTATTTATAATATCGTCCAGGATAATAGAAAAATTGTCAGTACGATGTGAACAAAAATTGAAAATCTGATGATGGGTAAACATGATTAGAAGATGTCCCAAAACAAATAAAGTATAATAAAAATGAGCAAAAACATAACGAAAAGATGATAAAACCAGTAAAAAGGTTATAAAAACATTTTTTTAATAAATGCTAAAAAATGATAAAATTTCCTTGAGATTGGATTAAAAATTAGCAAAACAAGAATTAATATTGCCGAAATCTAAAAAATGGTAGCACAACCGATCATGTTAACCCCAGCTCGGACTTCTTATAGGGCAAACTATCTTTTGAAAACAAAGATCTATCTCAAAAAAAAAAAAAAAACAAACGGATAAGAAAAATGAACCGTTCAAAACTTCATTCTAGAAAAATATTTTATTGAATAATATTTTTTTTAGGGAAAACCCATAGAGGGGCCTACGCATTAATATAAGAAAATAATTACAAAATCTTTAAAGGGGCTCGCTAATGCTCAGAAGAGCTACAAAAAGAAAATTAAAAAAATCCTAAGAGATCGAGGTCCCTACTAAGTAAAAATACAAATAAGCCTAGGTGCATTCTATGGTGCATAAGAAAGAGCACCCAAAAAGAAGGAAAGCTTAAGAAAAACAACATTCAACTCCAGCTTCCCTACTACGAAAGCAGCATCACAAAAATCTGCACTAAAACAATTCTGCAAAAAGGGATGAAGGCCAAAATAGAGTAAACACAAAAAAACACACATCATAGAAGGATGATGGAACAAGTAAATATTTATAATGCTAGTAAGAAGGAAGCAGCAAAAGACAAAAGCAAACTCCAGCTTCTCAGTTCGGATAATCTCAGTTAGGATAATAGAATGGATAGCAACAACTACATAGTTCATCTAGAATAGACAAAAAAAAAAAACTAGAAGAATCCCAATGCCTATTTTCCTCCATCCTACCAAGGATAACCATACTAACATGAAAATAGCAGTAACAACAATATAACCAATGTAGACGAGTAATAGAAACAAGAGGAAAAAAACCCAAACATGAGAGGACATTAGAAAAACAAAAGAGAGACAACAAATACTACCTAATTGATCAAAATACTAAAAACCTTATTAGTAACCAACAGCCAAATCGAGAAATGCCAACAACGACAGGTAAACTTGACCCAAAGCCAATAGCCATAGCAACCCAAGGATACCAGTAATCACCTAGCCACCAAGCCGCATAATCACCCCATAAAGAAAAACACCCACAAGAAGAGTTGGACATAAAAGAGAAGAAATTGAAATAAACTCTGCCACCCAAAAAGCCACAAAAAGCCTCAGCCAAAGAAAGGTAACAGCAACCCAGACACTAAGTAGCAAGCATATGCACCCGAGAGGATTTGAATAACCCCACACTAAACAACTCAATGATCCAGAAGCTGACATCCAGCAGGCATCAAAATGCCTAAAACAAGCACCAAGACCATAGTAACAAAGAAGAAAACACCTAGATTGAAAAAATTCAGGCTCTACAAGACAGCCTAAAAAAACTCCCATAAATAAGGCAATAACCCAAGCCACCCATAAAAATACTCTAGGAAACCAAGAAATAAAAGCAAATATGCCAGCAAAAGCACAACTAGATAATCAACCAAAGAGCAACACTCACACAACCATTAAGAATTAATATAAGGTAAACTAATCTTATCCAAACTTAAGAGGCCTTTCACAGGAAGAGGAAGATTAGAAACCGAGTATCAACCATGGAAACCAAACCACAACCCAACATGACCATCAAATGAGCACTAGCATTTCCTTCCATAATAACAATAGAAAAAGAACAATTTAAAAGGCTCAATAAATTTTTAATGTCTCTCCTCATATAAAAAAAGTCGGAAGAACAAACAATATCATCCCTTGAATTAAAAAACTAACATAAGTAATTAGAACCAACCTCAACCATAATATTAATGTAATCAAGAGAGAAGCAAAGTCTTAATCAATAAAGAATGGCATAGGTAGAAGAAAAATTAACATCACAATTAAGTAAAGGACCATCATAACCCAAAATAAAATTACCATTAGAGTATCTGATAACGCCACCGCAGCCCACAATGGAGTTCATGCTATCACCATGAATATTCAGCTTAAGAAAGTTGAAAGGAGGCTTTATACAAGAAATAAACCTATGAACTTTATGAAGAATATCCAATTCCAATATGATACCTAAATCAACCGCAGTAGAGAAACAATTTTTGAAATTCTTGATTGAAAGTAACTTAGCAGAATAAGGAGCTACAACCTTATCTTTAACATTTTGAATAATTTTATGGTGGTTCATAACCACACCATTGAAATGAGAATTATTCCTATTCAATCATAAGTACCAAAGAATAAGGGAAGGAATGACATTTCTGATATGACCTTTGGATTTAACAAACCAATAGTTAAGTAAAGAACTAATAGAATCCATAGCATTATAAAAATTTAAATGGAAAATATCATCAAAATAAAGGCTTTGACAACTAAAGGACCATAAATAAATACATGGTGCATATTGTCCATATGATAACAAAATTAATAATTAGAAGGAAGGATAAAGCCTCTTTTAATCAAATTATCATCCATAGGAATTAACTTATGTAAAATTCTCCAGATAAAAAAAAAACAGTAGAAGGAATACTTTTATGTCATATCATATGGAAAATCTTGGAAGCCTCTTTCTTAGATCTAAAAGAATGCCAAATATCCTTTAATCTAAAGCACGCATCTTTAGTCAAAGCACATAATTAAACATCATTGGAATTAGTGTTCAGAGGGATCTTCAAAATTTACTGAATAATAAAATCAGGAAGGACACTAGCAAGTTTCTCAAATTCCCAATCATTATGACTAAAAAAATAATTCACCTTCATAGTAGAATTAAAGTATTGGTTATATAATCAATAAATTTGCCCCCCAACCAACAATCCTGCCAAAAAAAAGTATTACCAAGACCCCAAAAATACAAAAGGCTCAACATTCCATCAACATTCCATTTCACTGTGCAAAGACGCTACCAAACTTTAGAGTTACCATTACTAAAGCAATACGTGGTGGGATGCTTCCCTCTGGCCATAATATTTGGCAACCATAAAATTAGCCCAAAGGCTCAAATTAGCACAAAAATTGTACTATAACTTGAAAGAGAAAACATAGGCCAAATCATATATAAACTTGCACCCCGAACACCCTTCCTCCAAATTGCCACAACACTTATCCCACGAGGACCTGCGAATTTTTGAATTGCTACTAGTCCCTTTCAAGAAAAACTTATTGAAAATTCTATCAATCCTATTACACACTGCCTTAGTAGGAAGAAAAGTTTGAAAGCTTTAAACATGCATATAATAAATAACACTCTTAACAAGGGTTAAATGACCATCAAAGCTTAAAAAATTAGAAATCCAAGACAAAAATTTGTTCTACACAACCGTAATTAAATCATAAAAAAGAAAAGACTTCTTTCTACCCTTATAAAGGGGCACCCCAAGGTACTTTAAAGGTAAATGGTCATGACTAAAACCAGTTAAATTCTTAATAACCACAATACGATCATACGAGACTTTTTTAGCAGGAATAAAGTAACACTTATGCTTATTAAGAGCCAGACCACTCACCAATTCAAATTGGTTAAAGAACCTCATAAGTCTATGAATGTTATTCATCGAAGCATTTGTAAAGACGATAAAATCATCAGCAAAACATATATGAGATATATTAAAACCACCTAACATTCTAAAGTAAAGTTTATGATACTTCTAAAAAATATCGGCAAGACCTCTAGAAAGGTAATTAGCTGCAATAATGATGAGGGCAGGAGAAATAGGATCACCCTGTCTCAGCCCATGAGAAGCCTTAAGAAAACCATGGCTCTTACCTTTAATAATGATAAAAAAATTAGGCTATTAATTCAATTTTTAATAAGATTGATAAAATTTAAATCAAAACCAAACAACTCCATGATATTGTAAATGAAATTCCAATTAATATTATCATAAGCCTTTGCAATATCCAGTTTCAAAATCATATTGCCACCTCTAACCTAAATATCCAAATGTTGACAAAATTCTTGAGCCAAAAGTATATTATTAGCAATAACACGCCCTTTAACAAAGCCCATTTGGAATGGGGAAATAATTTTAGGCAGAAACACAGTTAAATGATTCATCAAAAGTTTAGAAAGAAATTTATAAAAAAAGCTGCAAAAACTAATAGGTCTAAAGTCATTCCAAGTACTCATAGAAATATTCTTGGGAATAAGCACTATAGAAGTAGAAGTAAAAAACTTAGGAATAGGGTTACCAACAAAGAAATCAATAATAGTAGAAAAGATATCATTACCAAGAATAGGCCAAGTTCTCTAAAAAAACTTCATCGTAAATCCATCTGGACCAGCAACCGATTCACCGTTCATACCAAAAATAGTCTCTTTAACCTCCTCCAGAGAAAGAGATTTAGATAAGCAAATGTTATCATCATGAGAAATAAGATTAGGTAAGATAGATGGATTGTTGATAATATAAGGGTTAAAAGCTTTATTAAGATGATTATGAAAATATTGAAAAACTAAATTAACAATTTCAACACCATCCTTGATAATAGAGCCATCAACACAATTAATTTTATGAATACAATTAATAGCATGTTTCCTCTTAACCAAGGAATGAAAATATTTAGTATTTTTATCACCTTCAATCATATAATTAATAGCTTCTTTTTGCTTCCAAAAAATTTCCTCATAATCTTGTAATTTGTAAAGGCCATCTTTAGCCTCTCTCAATAAATAGAAATTGGCTTAAGGCGGTACCAATTGACATTAAGTTTCATAAGAATTCACCTTATCTTTCGTAGTTAAAATGTTGGAAAAAAGATTCTTAAAAACATTATGATTCCACCAATTTAAAACTTGCTTAATCCTTTTCAACTTAAACCAAAATCTTCTCATACTAGAAATAGAATTATCCATATACAAAGGGGCATGCCAATTATCCTTAACCAAGTCCATAAAAGAACTAATTCAATAAAAAATAATTGCCAATTAACACCATGATGATGGTTGTGCTGAATATATATCTCAACTAATAGGGATAATTCCAAACATTCAAAATATCATTTCAAACACCCATAAAATCAAAATTTCCAAAAATTCTAAAGCCCAAAAATATTTAAAATCAAAATAAACAATTAAACACTTAAAGCACAAAATTCATCCACCCTCCATAATAGTTTGCCGAGGTGGAAAAATATGAAAACTACTCCAGCTCACTTCCCCGGGATAACAGAACCTTGGGATCTTCATCACTTCCCCCACCATCTCTTTAAGTGCAGGATGGCAAAATTTTCAATTTTAAATACTAAACTTCCAAAATATCTCAACCCAAATTTCCAAACATCCAAACCAAAGGCGCTCATGCTGCTACTATATGTTGGATACAACATATCTATTAATATGATGTATTTATTTGACGAATAGCCTTAATCAAAATTTCTCTATTGTGACCGTGAGGGGTAATTAACTATAGGGTATAGGAATTTAGAACTCGGATCATAAAGTCCTTACAAAATGAGGGTGAAATCTATGGGTAGTGTCTTATCTTCAAACCTAATTTGCCTTCCCAAAATTTCACCCAGAACTTAAAGCATTAAAACTACCCTCAGATAGCAGAAAAAGTAATCGAGCGGTGGCGGGGAGGCCTGGGAGTGAATTTTTGCAGCCCAAATTATTTTCTAAGATCTTTTACTTCATTCTTTTGAAGAATATATAATAATATTTTTAAACAAATAATCGAATGGCTAAGGATCTTTTCAAGAATAGTGATTCAAACTTTTGTCATACCTCAATTATTGATTTTTTGGCAACATCCTTAGGCACTTTATCACATAGCAAGAGGAAAATTGCACTATGTGCTTTCAATTGTAGCTCTCTTGTTTTAGCTCAATTTTTTGCTGCAACAAATCCTTAAGAAGTAAATGAACCTACAAAGCACTTGGAGAATGGTCAGAAACTTTGGGACATTAGTTGAGGAACTAAACGATCAATAAATATTGCATGCATATAAATAAATAGAGTGGCTCAACGAGTGTAATCCAATGAGCTCAATATCATTCAACTTTAAGGCTTTTAAGGCACTGAAATTGTTTAAATCTTTACTCAACGCAACCTAAACACAGTAAAACAGAGAAGATAAAATCATATAGTGGTCAGCATGGTCTTTTTTCTTGTTGGATGCTTAAACTAGGATTGCTGACAGTAGTATGCTCTGTTGGTCGAGTGTTTGATGGATTGGCTATATGTTCGGCTTCTGAATTTAGATTTTTTTTTTTAATGGTTAGCTAGCATCTCCTGAAAGTTTTATGGTTTCTTTTAGTTGGTTTCCTTGGAAGCTTGATTTTTTGGTTATTGCTTTGATGGTTGGATATGGGAGCTCCCTATCTACTAATTATTGAGCTTTTGGGGCTGGAGCAGGTTGAGCTTTTGGAGCTGGAATGTCTTTCCTTTTCTCTTTTTTTTTTTAGGACTAGTGTTACTAGTCTTATTGGTTCTTTTTATATATTTTTTTCCTTCTCTAACAAATTGGTTCTCAAAATCAATTTGGATTCATGTCGGGTAGGTCTATAATGGAAGCCATACATTTATTTAGAGGTTTGATGGAGAAATATTGAGAGAATAAGGAAGATTTACATATGATATATACTGATTTAGAGAAAGCATATGATAAAGTTTCAAGAGAAGTGCTATGGAAAGTTCTTGAAAAGAAAGGAGTTAATGATGCTTATATTCAAATCATTAAAGATATGTATGCATGAGCTATTACTTGTGTTCAAACACAAGGTGGTTTGACCAAGTTTTTTCCTATTTCAGTTGGATTACATCAAGGATTAGCCTTAAGTCCATATCTTTTTGTTTTAGTCATGGATGTTCTCACTAGAAATTTGCAAGAGGATGCACCTTGGTGTATGCTTTTTGCTGATGATATTCATCTTGTTGATAAGACTAGAGAGGGAGTTGAAGGTAAACTTGAATTATAGAGGTCAACTTTAGAGTCTAAAGGTTTTTGCTTGAGTAGATCTAAAACTGAATATATATAGTGTAATTTTAGTAGCAATAGACTTAGTGAGGGGATTGTGACTTTGGGCAATCAAGTCCTTAATAAGAGTATAGATGGGGATATTATCAGCAGAATATAAGTTGGATGGTTGAAGTGGAGGAATGCATCAGGCTTATTGTGCGATAGAAAAGTCCCCCTCAAACTTAAGAGAAAATTTGATAAGTTGATGGTGAAACCTGCAATGCTTTATGCTGCCGAATGTTGACCATTAAAAGAGAAGCATAATACTAAGCTAAGTGTTGTAGAGATGATGATTCTTAGGTGGATGAGTGGCTTGACCCTAAGAGATAAGATACGAAATGAGCATATATGTGAAAAGGTTGGAGTAGCTCCAGAGAAAGATAAGATTAGAGAGAGTAGCCTTAGATGGTTTGGTCAGATTAAACGGAGGCCTTCCGATGACCCGGTTAGGAAAGTTGAGGTATTAGATTTGACTTATGTTGAGAAAGGTAGAGGTAGACCTAAAAAGACTTGGTTAGAAAATATTAGAAATGATCTTTCTTTATTAGATTTAAATGAGAATTTGACTCTTAACCAGACACAATGGCGAAAAAAGATTCATGTAGCCGATCCCACGTAGTGGGACAAAGGCTTGATGTTGTTGTTATTGTTGTTGTTGTATCTAACCAGTTTTTGTTTAGAAGGCTTAGGCTTTCTTTTAGATTGTTTTCTTTTTTCTTTCTTTCAGCAACATTCCTCAGTACTTCATCACAAAGCAAGAGGAGAATTGCACTATGTGCTTTCAATTGCAGCTCTCTTATTTTAGCTCAATTTGTCGCTGTAGTAAATCCTTATGCAGTAAATGAACCAACAAAGCTTTTATTTTGATCTGTCAAAGGCTAAAATCATTCGCATCAATGAATTTATTGAATTTATGCATTGACATTATCTTCCTTTTTCTTAGTCGGCTCTGAGATCACTTGTTGAAACTTTTTGATATAACCAAGAAATCTTTGATTTGAAGAATGACTGCAAAAAAGAATAGAATTTGATTTCAGCTAACGCAAATAAGAGAGAAGGGAAGAAAGTGATATGTTAATAGAGGATTTGTAATTTTTATTGTCAGAGGAAAACAATACAAGAAACAACAACTTCAGTTCCTTTCAAATAGCTAAATCTTCAGCTTTATTACAGTGGAAGACAGAAACAGAGCTATATGTTCAGACAGGTTGAGCTTAAGCCAAACACAAAATAAAAAAAAAAGTAAAAAAAAAAAGAACCAAAAACAAACTATTCGGCCCAAGAACGCCTGTATCAAGGAAACATAATTCGCTAGCATTGCTAATATGTACAGTAAAATAGAAAATTAAAACTTAAATTTAAGCAGGATCATTTATTTAAAAAGTCTTATATTATAATAATAAATGATTAATTGAGGAACTGAATGATCTGCAAATCTTGCATGTTATAAACAAGAAGTGTGGCTCAACGAGTTGAATCTAGCGAGCTCAATATCATTGAAGTTTAAGACTTTTAAGGCACTTAAATTCTGAATTAATGGTCTATAATCAAAGGGTTCAATATGGGCTATCAATGAAGTGTTACATAACTTTGGATGAATTTATCAAAATGTCACATTCAAAATATTATTAAAAAACTCGCATTCTTCACAAAAAAGAGACTTTTGAGATTGGATGAAGCCTAGAGAATTGATAAACTCTAAAGCTTAACCTAATGTTCAACATTGACGATCACCGCTAGTCACGGCCTTATCAAACTATCATTATCCAATCGTCATCACCCAACCATCACCGCTCAATTATCATAGCCATTTCATGTCACCAAACTATCATCATCCGACCACAATCGTCAGCCAATCATTATTGTACTGCCACCATCATTTAACCAACATTGTCCGGTCATTTCATCATCCCTCTCTTACCTCTCCCACAATATTCATTACAACTATAAGAGACCCAACATTGCTCTCAATTTTTTAATCCGATCTTCTGCGCTAATATAGATGAGCGAACCTCCATAATTTCAAGTATATAGTGAATTATTTGAACTCGACTAAGCCTTGGGGTCTTTACTTTCTTAAATTTTCACTTAAAATTTTTAAGAACTGATCTGTTCATCTCTTTTATCTATGTTTGTGACTTACCTGTAAAAGTAGGATGTAATCCTCGATTTTTTATCATCATAAAATTTTTAATACATAACAATAAATATTATAATTTGTCATCATAAATACTAGATGTATATTCTAATATTTATATTGTGACAAATAGTTCTGATAACTCTAGCAAATAGGACTAAAGAATCAATTCGCACTTCAAAATTTAACACCCCTAGAAAGACACCTATAGCAGCGGCTGGACTGAAAATTTTCACCATTTTGTCAACAGCTCCACTTCATAAAATTTCCATAATTTTTACTTCCCATATAAAACTCGTCCTAATCAATCTCCTCTTTACTCGAATAAAAGGGACGGTGCCCTGCAATTAAAATTTATCAGGTGACCTTAGCAAGAACAATTGCGATGTCCTTGGCATCTTAAGTGGATGGCCACAATTATCGAATCTGCAAACAAGTACTATATAACGCTAACTATATTATATGTTGGTCATGCCTAAAATGTTCTCAGCTTTGGCTGCTAATCGACATCCAATTATACATTGATGTCTGTCGTTTATAGTGGTCATCGAAAGGTTTCATTTAGTGATGCTTTTTGTCCTTTTTTTACTGCTCAGAAAGAGATTCAAAATTATATTTGCTGGTAAATCTGAATTCACATTTTTTTAATTGGATCATTTATTGACATCCCTAGAACGAATCATGATATAGTAAGAAGAAGAGGTTGTCATATTAAATGGAATTGCATTCTCATAGAAAAACCTATCAATATGTATGTAGACACATCCGCGTGCCCTTGTAGCATTATATGGAGGCATTTTTTGCAATGCTGCTGCATTCTTTCACTGCTCCGTCATCTTTTAAATTTACCATATAGTGATCCATGGAATTTATTGCACCTTTATTAGACATTAGTGGTAAGGATGACAATTAGTCCCAACCAATACGCTCTCTCACATAATATGGACTCACATCAACTCTGTAATCGAACCTTCATTGAACTAAATGTCGTTATTGATATATTCATGTATGAATGGATCTTTTCTCATTTTTAAGAAAATAATATTTAAAACCCAAATATAATGAATGATCATATTCAGTACTTCATAAGTACACTGAATGCATGCATAGTAATTATTTTCATTTACATTAATATTTGTTTTTTTTTTTTCATATTGTGGGCTCCGAAAATTCGACATCAGCCTCCGCCCATTGTTTGCTTTTCTTCGGTGAGAAAGTTTTAACGGAATAAGTTCCGGGGTAAATTTTGGAAGGCAGATGGGTTTGTAGATAAGACACTACTCGGAGATTTCGCCCTCATTTTGCAAGGATTTTATGATCTGAGTTCTGGTTCCAATAGGCGCAAGCCCCTATAGTTAATTACCCCTCTCAATCACGAGAGAGAACTTTCGATTAAGGCTAGTCAACAATCAGATACATAGAGATACATGTTATCTGGCATATAGTAGCAACATAGGTTTGGATGTTGGAAAAAAAAAAAGGTTTAGATGTTGGAAAATTGAAGGTTTTATATTTAAAATAGAAATTTCACCATCTAGCACTTAAAGTGGATGGTGGGGGAATGGATGATAGACCCGATCAAGATCCCATGGTTCCGTCGTCTCGGGCCATCGTGGTCCCTGGTCTGCTTAGTCAGAGGAGGTAGTCGACCCAACCTGACAGAAGGATCCTTGTCGGCAGCCATGGCTTGCTTCATCCAAGGGTACCTTATAGGCCTGGGTTGGATATTTGCCTAAGGGGACAAATTTGAATCCACCTTAGCTAACAAAGGGCTTTGTGCCATATCAATCATATCTTATTGATTCATATTTCAAGGATTTGATGTCATTAAGGAACGTATTGGCTATGGCATAACCGGTATTTCGTGGTGCCATTTGGCGGCAAAACTACTCGGTTCAGAGGGCCCCGAGTCATAGTCGTTTATCCTGCAAGGCCATTTGGCGATGAAACCACCGATCAGAGGACACAGACCATGTCCTTACTTGTAGGAGATTGTTTGAGAATGGATCCTAGTAATTTTTTTGACTAGTCATTTAGCTCAATGTGAGCTGAAGTTACATTTGAATTTGTCCACCTCGGCAAACTTTTGCAGAGGGTGGATGAATTTTACTTTAAGTTCTTGGATTGTTGATTTTCAAGATTTAATATTTGGATTTTTGGGATTTTGGTGATTTTAGTGGAGTTTTGAGGTTTTGATGGGCATTTGGAAATTCGGAAGGCACTTGAAAATGTTTTTGAATCCCTTCAGTTGAGATCTTCGTTCAACATGGCCATCATTGGAATGTTTGGGAGCATTTTCATTTATAGACTGAACTTTGTCGACTCGGTCGAGCTGTTGACAGAGGATTGGGTTTCTCGTAAGCTTTATGATTTTGTTAGTGAATTATCTTGTTTATAGGCCTTGAAGGCCTAATATGAATGTATTAAAACAAATATACTGATTATTATAACTGTATATTTATTTGATGGTTCAAACCCTGTCGACTCCTATTGATCCACATAGAAGGATCAAGTTCAAATTTGAATTCACTTATTAACCCATGCAACATCCCTAGATGTCATGTGTGTACCTGCGACACGCTCGCTGGGGCCCATGCGAGTGTTTGGGGGTATTTTATAATTATTTGTTGAACATTGTCGACTCCTATTTACCTCTTAGGAGCATCGGGTTCAGATCTGTTGACCCACGAAGCATCCCAAGATGTCACTTGTGTACCGATAACACGCTCGTCAGAGCCCATGCAGGTTTTGATTACCCTTATCCCTTTGTGTACCTATGTGTATACAAATTACGGTGCATATGCAAGGGCATTTTTAGAATATTTATAAATGTCTTCTATCCGCTTGCATGAATATTACGGATTTGGTGATGTGGCATAGGAACTTCTAAATTGAATTATTTGTTGCTTTATACAGGTAGATTGTCGTGCACTAATTGTTGCTTTCTGTATGTGGATCATAGTGCACTAACGAATTTGCTGCTTGATTATATAACGAGTCTCCTTCAGCGGGTCGTAGGGGTTTGCATTTATTGTAGTTGTTTTGCATGTTGTTCGTAGATGATATTTTACATATGTAGCGGGTTTTCTTCAAGAGCCCATGGATGACACATTATGTGTACGATGAGTTTCCTATGACAACTCAAAGAAGTTAGCTTTTGCTGTACCCTTTTGACGTTCTGCTTATGGACAACATTTAGTGTGTATGTCGAGTCTCTCACAAGGACCTGTGGATACTTGCATTTGTTACATTTCATCCGACATTTTCTTGTAAATGGGATATAGTGCATATGATGAGTCTCCTACGACCCCATAAATATTTGCACTTTGCCACGTACCATCTACTCTTGCGTATAAGGAGCTAGTATATTTGCTTAGCACAGGATCATTGCTGATCGTATGAGTATCCTAATATTCATTGCATCTTACCCTAAATATGTTGGCAAGGGATCTTGTTGTTTATGAGTAGATTATATTTGCAAGTTCTTCATCATCTCTAAGAGTGGTTCTGCTTTAAGAGCTTCTTCACCCACTTATGTGGACACTACATGCATCATGTTACTCATGTGTTGATCAAAAGTCCTTTGTGATAATAATGAATATATTGTTAAACTGCAAATCCTTTTTTTTTTGTATTTACAAATGACCTTCCTCCTCATACATATGAACTTATGTACTTGTACAAACATCATGCTCGTGTTCATTATATATCTTCATTTATAGGAGAGAGGTTCATTCATCAACAAACTGTGTCGCATATATTTGTACGAAGTATTGTCATTTGTAGGCTTGTTATTACGCCTTTTTGCAATCAAGCAACTTTGATTGTATGCAAACTACATTTTACTTTGAACCTCTTGAATACAAATTGACTAATAAGTCATTACATTTGTTGTTTGCAAGGGATCGGTGCATTCTTCCACAGGGAGTTGATATTGATTGTCATTTGCAATCATTTACAAATATCACTAAGCTCGCTGCACATCCATCTTGCTTTTAGGACATGACATGCTTAACTGAACACATGTGCTACATCTATTGTGCCTCTTTAGCATTTTGTTCATGATTGATGTACATTGCACTCATCTTGTCCCTATAAATGAGCTATTGTGTTTCGTAGAAGGTTTATGTTCACCTTCATAATTATGTGTGGGTCACTTTCTTTTGCATCCAATGATCTTCCTTCTTTATTCATCAATATTTATTTGAAAGTCTAGAATTTGTCACTTAGGGCCTTGCATCTTAGCATCTTTGTGTAATCATCAACTTCGAGGTCCTAAATCATGTCATATGAGTTAAGTTCAAGCTCACTTTTGATTTATTTTAGGTTCAAGTCTTTATTATCATTTGAATTCAGAAGCATGTTCCTTATAGTTCAGCTTGAATTCAAGCTCTTGTTCATCCTTGCAGTCCAAACCAAGTCTGAGTTGAGCCCATATATTGAAATGATAAGGATTACAACTCAAAAAAGATAAGCAATTAAAATACATGTAAAACCACTATACCCCCATATACAAAAAGGAAGTATCAAAAAGAGAGGTTAGAGGTTAGTAGGACTCAGAATAAAAGGTCTACACCTAAAAGATCATAGCCAAAAACTGGAATAAAAACACCAATTTCCAGCAGTCGAGAGGCTCCAGCAGCTGTGCAAAGGAACACCGGTTGCCGCAAGGTAGAAGGAAGAAAAACCAAGGACCATCATAGTGTCCCAGTAAATGGTATCCGACATTGATTAGGCATCAAAATTGCACTCCTGGGTTGCAAATAGACCATCCAAGGGAATGACAGGTGTAGACCTTGGATCATCATTGTCCAAACCTCCAGACAGCTATACCAATTAAATCCACCTAGGGCCCAACAATCAGGAGAAAGCGCAAACACCCCAGCCTAAGATTTTCGAAATCTAACCAGAAAGCTCAACAAACACTAGTCAGAAACAAACAAATTCAAGAGCAGCAGATTTATCACAAAATTGCCGTCACCGGCCAGCAATACCAGAGAAAGTTATTCCAGGATATCACAGAATTTTCCCCCTAGTTTCTCTTTAAAGTTCTAGTTCCCAATTTTTGCACGAATAGTAGCACAAATAACTTCTTTTAAAGTATTGGGGTTGCTCCATGAATCAGAAAATCTCCTTTGATTACGTTCTCTCCAGAGGAAGTAGACAGAGGCTGAAATGGTGAGAGAACAGAAATTTTTCTCCATAGTATCATAGTTAGGATTGCTCCAAAAGTACTCATAAACTTGAAATAAATTCAGTCTTAAATAGAAACAGTTAATAGCAGGTAGCATCATGGATATGACCATAAAAGAAAAATCACAACCAAAAAACAAGTGAGAGTGAGTTTCATTATGCCCAATACAAAAACTACAAGAAGGGGAAGTCGGAATCCCTCTTTGAATACGCATATCTGCACATTTAAGCTTTCCTTGAATCGCCATCCAAGCATAACACGCAAAGCAAAAAAGCATGACTTTTAAGCTAGATAAACTTGCACTAATTCACATTGTCCAAATAAGCATAGAAATGAGTAATAAAATGTTTAAAATAGGGTTTAGTGGAACCATTCCAAATCATGTCAGCATGCTCCTCAATCCTAATGCTAAGTATATTGTTGATAATGTCAGTGGGCCAACATTGAGGATAATTCCAATTCCCATTCAAGATAATGTCATTAACACTACAGCAAGCCAAGGAATTGCTGTAAAAAATATTGCCAAAGGAATCACCATTGAACCAAGGATCCCATAGTAAGGATAATTTATAATGTGGAGCCACTTTAAAACTAATCATCTCCTTAATAAGATGGGCCTTACAGCAAATTAATTTCCAAAATTTTGAAGACGAGGGAGGAGGAGGCTTCCAAGGAGACTCATATTTCTCTTTAAACCACAAACCCAACAGAGAATTGTCATTAAACATACGCCAAATAAAAGAGCATGCATCACCATGATATAGTGAGTCAAATGAGGGAATACCAAGGACCCCTTTAATCTTTGTCATAGTGATAGTTTTCCAAGAGATAATTTTCATCTTCTTAACAGAAATATTGCCAAAAAAAAGGAATTTAGAACAAATCTTGGAGATAAGCTTTTGGCAAGATTTAGGTATAATGGCTCCCCTTATCCAATATGCAATAGTGTTAGCAATAGTGAATTTAAGAAATTGTACCCTGCCTACAAAAGAAATAAACTTAACTTTCCAAACCTCAAGTAGAGCTGAGATTCTGCTCATAAGGGGTTGGAAGTGAGAAAATTTGAGTCTTTGGGAAGGGATAGGGAGGCCCAAATAATTGATGGAGTCTTCCAAGTTTGAAATGCCCAAGGAGGAAGCTGAAAGAGTAGCATTATCAACAGTCTTAGAAAAAATAATAGAGCTTTTCATCGGATTAATGTTCATGCCAGTGGTTTCTGAGAAAAGATGAAGAGTGTTCTTAAGGCAAACCATATTATCATGAGAAGCTTGACCAAATACCAAAAGGTCGTCAGCATACATGAGGTGAGTAAGACCAAAATTTTTATTATTAAGCCCCAAGAAAGAAGGATGTTGTTTATTGTGAAGGCGGTGAGATAACCCATCCATTGCTATACAGAAGAGCAAAGGAGATAATGGACATCCTTGATGAAGTCTAGAAGAAGATTTGAAGAAACCTTCCAAGGAACCATTAAGGCAAAAAGAGAAGTGAACATCAGAAATGCAGCCATTGATCCATTTAATGAAGATTTCCAGAAAACCTTTTTGTCTTAATCTGTTTAGGAGGAAACCTCTAGAAATAGAATCAAAAGCTTTTTTAATATCAAGTTTAGCACAAAAAAACTTATTGTGGCCCTTAAAAAGCTTAAGCACTTTAGCTGCCAGAATAATATTGTCTGTTGAAAGCCTCTTAGCAATAAAACCAGATTGGCTATCATGAATAATGTGAGGTAGAATCGATTTTAGTCTAATAGCAATAATATTGGCAACTATCTTATAGAAAACATTGCATAAGAAGATTGGTCTGAAGTCCAAAATGGTGGAAGAATGAGAACCTTCTGGAATCAAAGTGATGGCTATAGCTTTAGCCCCTTTTGGCATACATCCCATAATAAAGAAGTGTTTAACAGCATGACAAAGTTGATAAGCAATAATGTGCCAAGATTGTTGATAGAAGGCAAAGGAAAAACCATAGGGACCCGAGGCCGAACCTGATTTACCAGCAAATACAACCTCTTTAATTTCCCTTTCAGAAATGGGAGCAACTAAGGAATCCAAAAATTGTGGTGGAACCTTATCACCCATAGGAATAGAATGAAAGCTTTCCTCAATCACATTAGGAGCATTCAAAATGTCAGTGAAATGATCAACAAAAGCTTCAACAATGTCTTTATGAGAAGTGAGAATACCTCTAGAAGAAGAAATCTCCTTAATGTTATTTCTATTCTTTCTTGACCTTATCTTGGCATAGAGGAAGCCAAGATCATCTTCCCTCTGAGAAAGCCAGTAGGTTTTGGCTCTTTGAGTCTAGGAGGAAAAGTTAGATTGTAACTGTCCTAAAATGTCATTAGCCCTTTTAAGAGAGGCATTGAGGCCTAACTCCAAAGGGTTGCTCTGAATTTCATTAAGATAATGAAGATGATTCCTTTTTGCCTCCAAAATAGCACTATAAAGAAAACAAGTAGATGACCAATTCTTCTCCCTAAGAGCAATTTTGAGATCTCTCAAGCATTTATAGAAAGCATAGATGGGGCTAGAAGAATAACGTTTATCAAATGCTCTAAGTAAACCTCCCAGAAGCCATCTATGTTAATCCAATAATTCTTAAACATGAATCTCGAAAAAGTTCTTTCAACTTGTTTAGCCATCAAATTAAGTGGGGAGTGATCTGAACCAGAAGGAGGATCAATCTTGTAATAGATAGAAGGAAAGAAATCCAAAAACTCTGGATTAACTAAAATCCTATCAAGCTTGATATGAATGGGGAGATCCACCCTTTGATTAAACCAAGTAAAGTGAAGACCCACAGAGGCCAGATTTTGCATACCACTATCAAAAATAAAATTATTCAGCTCTCTAAGTCTCCCCTGAAGAAGAGGAGAACCACCAACCTTTTCAAAATCAAATATGTAATAGTTGAAGTCCCACATAATAACCCAAGGAAGGTTAATACCAAGAGAAAGCATCAACAAATTGTCCCAAAGCACCTTTATATCCTGAAGGTGATTGGCAGCATAGATAACAGATAAGAAAATGGGGGCAAAAGATCCAGAGGAGAGAGTTCCATGGATGATTTGAGAAGAAATGAAATTAGGAGAGAAAGATAGTTGAGGTGAGTCCCATTTAATCCAGATTCTGCCAGGAGTAGAAAGATTGAAGTTATCACAACACTGTTCATTCTCGAAGAGAAGATGAGAGTGACCAAACCACGGATCAATAGACAAAGAGGAATGAATTTTAGCATCTAAAATACCAAGAAGCTTAATATTATAGGCTTTAATGAGGTCTTTGCACATCTTAACCTTGAGAGGGTTATTAAACCCTCTCACATTCCAGGAAGCAAAAGTAGGCAGGGACATGGTTAACGTGGAGTTTTTGCCTTCTTGGCAAGGTTTTGGCTTTAGTTTTTTTCGGAGGAGATTTGTCATTTTTGTGTGTAGAGACTTTGGAGGAAGAGCTAGTAGAGTTTTGGTTGTGAGAATCAACCGTCTGTGAAGAAAAGGACTTTTCTTCAACATCCAAAGCATCTTCATCAACCTTATCCAAAGGAAATGAAGCAGTCATTTCCTTTTGCAAGGTAGAGAAACTGTTGGCTAGCACCACTTGAGAAGAGAGAAAAAGTTTTTAAGAAGAGGATGGTTGTGAGGAAGAAGAGTCAACATTCAGGATATTTAAGTTTGGGATAACCAGATCTTTCCCCGAAGAGATGTCTAGTTGTTATGTATCAGTTTCATGAGGAGCGGTATTGGGAGGAAGAGAAGAAATAATCGGCTCAGCAATTTGGACAATATTAGTGGTATCATTTTTGGCCATTACAACTGGCAAGGTAGTAGGAGAGGAATTTCTGGCGGTTGGGAGAGGAGGCTTAGAGGAGGATCCATTAGGACGTGAAACAGGGTTCTTGGTTCTACTTCTACAATGATTAAACCGAGGAGGGAGTGACGGTTTAGGGTTAGGATTAGAAGAACAGAGAGCAAAATGATGAAACAGGGAACCACAACCTTTACAGGGAATGGGCTTTCAGTTATAAACAACCTTTAAAATCAGAACTTCCCCATCCATATCAATGGGAATTTCTTCCGGTAATAAGGAGTCCTATTAATTTAGACATAAACACGAGCAAAGGTCAGCCTCATTCTTCTAACTGTAAGGGCATCAATCGATAAAGGAACTCCTATATAACTTGTGATTTTAGAAATACCTGATGGTGTCCATAAAGAAAGGGGGAGATCCAAAATCTTGATCCAGAGAGGAATCGCAGCAGACTCATCTTGCTTTGGTTTAAATTTCGGGTTCCATTTCTGTAGAATGAAAGGTTTACCAAGAAGGAACCAAGGGCCACCCAAGAATACCATCTCCATATCCTTCCGAAAAAAGTTAACTCTAGGAGGAAGAATCCATAAACCAAAGAAAGTAAAGAGAAGGAGCCTTTTAGCACCCAAGCCTTTTTCATCGCAGCTAGAAGGCGCTCATAATATGGATGTTGACCAATGGAGTAACCCACTAGTGAGAACATCCAAATCATTGAGCCTTCCGTAAAATCTTTATCCTTGAAGGAGAGCTTTTTGGTAGGAGAAACAAAGGACATTGGGAAGTCATACGGGATGACATAAAGGCGCGAAATATTTTCGGCGTATGAAGTGGGAAGAGGAATCGGAGGAGATCCGAGAATAGAAGATCCATAAATAGGGGGAAAAGCCACTAGATCCAACTCCATTTGGAGTGGGAAAGCAGAGCTCCCAAAGCTGAGAGAGGGCTACGGCCAAGGCGGCCGGAGAGGACAGGTAGGGAAAACAAAATCGCCTAGACGAGCAAACCCTAGAAGACGAAAAACCAAAAGCAGTTTCCTTCCTTAAATAGTGTTTAATGGTAGCTTTAATTAGGAATATATTTAATGGAACATTTTTATTAATTTTTTAATTAAAATGTGTCTCAAAGTATTATAAATCTATTTTGAGATAAATTTTGATATGGCTCAAGAAAAAATCATTTCATTTGCATGAATCTCGAGGCAATCTTTAAATTAGAAACTTTACAATTAAAATAAGGATCATCTAAACTCAAAATTTGACATATGTATAGTCAAATCGAGTAGCTCAACAAGATGAATCCAACGAAACTAAGCAATTCCAACATCATTAAGGTTCTTAAATTTTGAAAAAAATATTTCATGATCAAGGGAGTCAATATGGACCATACGATTGAGTGTTTTGGATTTTGATTAAATTTACCAAAATGCTCATATGAAAAAGCTTATAAATAGAATCACATTCTCCACAAGAGAGAGAGGAAAGAGGGAAAGAATTAGAGAGCTTTTTTGCATTTTTCAGCTATTATTATCATAGAGAACCACCAACTATTACTTCAACAAACACCACTCTCGTGGACCACCACCACTACCAATCATTACCATCATAACTAAACTTTTAACAAGATTTAACCATGTTATTTAGTATAATCCTCCATCTGTGTACACCTTCTTTCTATAATTCCCATATGAGAAATAAAGCCATGCTGTAAGGTTCTAATCATCCACTTGTGGACACCATACTATGTAATCCTAAAAAAAAGAAATTAGACATTTTATTTTCAATTAGTCTATTTATTCCTCATTTATGAAGAAGGGTGGATTCTTATATTATCTAATATGTAGAAGATTTTTTTGACTTGACTAGGCCCCATAGTTATTTCCCTTTCCAAAATTTTGATGTAAAAAATTTCTTGTCTTATTACTTTAATTTATACGTGTTGAATATTTGTATAATGCTAAGACATAAAATACACACTCTACTGACTCAAATTTTCTAGGACGTAACAGTTTGGTTCCGTCTATAGAAAATATTCCAAACATAATTATTAAATGTATAATAATTAATCCCTCAATCAAGAATAATAAAATGAAGGTAGTTAAGTCCCCCATGCCTCACTTTAAAGGATAGTATGCGTAGGAGAGAGGAACTTCAAAGCCAATTCTTATAACTTTTAGAGGAGTGAACAACAAAGGGTTCCATCATAGTATGATGGAGTTATTACTAGATAAGATCAATAACATTTTGGGGATAACATCAATCAAAGAGCACCTTTTTCCCACAAGCTCAACAAATTCTCTCAAATACAACTTGTTCAATATATCTTCCCCACATTGATCAACCAAACCGTAATCCTGCACCATTCATGGAGGACTTAGATCAACATCATTTTGTGGATGCCCCTCGTGGTGTTATAAGAGAGTGCTATGATGTCTTATTCAAAAGAAATTTTCTTTAAGGAAAGGGAATCAATTTATTCCTCAACATAACTTTCAAGAGTTATCACTCCTAAAAAATGAACTTCTCAGGCATGTTATCTAATGGGGTCCAAACTATCCTCTATTGATCCATTTAATGGATACTCTAATCATTATGGACAAGTTAATCATTATAGGTCCATCATATATATATAGTAATCTTATAAGGCACTTCTTTGTCAGGTCTTTCCTAGTACTCTGAAGGGTCAAGAACGAAATTAGTTATATTGTCTCTCCAGAAATATCATCCATAACCTCCCCCACCTTGCCATACTTCTCATATAATAATTAATTTCCAATTAAAAATTTATCTAAGACTCCTCTAATTTTTTTGTGATTCATCAAAATGTGGGAGATATACTAAAAAAGTACTTTAAAGATTTTATTTTAAAAGTGCCTAATTTTAGGAGTAGATCCAAAATTACTAGGATGTATTTTTCTTGGAGGTCTTAGCCTTGGGCTATTCTACTACTCATTAATGTGAGAGACACTTTGTTCATACACTGATTTAATTCATAAAGTATATGCACAAAAAAATTTTGATGAGAAAATCAATGCAAAGAAGACTAGAGAAGTTAAAAGACCAACCACATTAAATTCATCCATAATCACCTAATTTTAACCCTTTAAATATGTCTAAGGCTAATATTTTGATTGAGTCTCAAAACTCTAAACGTCTCAAATGCCCAAAGCCTTTATGAAATCTACATGGCAAAGATCAGACTCGGTACTATAACTTTCACCATTCTAAAGGATACTTAATAGAATAACACTATCAATTGAATAAGGATATTGAACATCATATACAGCAAGGAAATTTAGGCCATTATTTGTAAGAGCAAATTGTAGATTGTCATACTCAGAATACAAGAGATTAGAAGAGTCGTGCACAAAAAATTTTAGCATTATTGATTAGGAATGTCATCATATTAAAATTACCCAAAGAATTTGAACACTTTATAATTTTTAACGTCTACATCTTTAAAGTATGTTTTTCTTTCAATTATTAATGAAATTAGTTTATTATATAAATAATTTTCATTTAATAAAAACCTTAAGCATGCACACCTGTAACCAAGCCAAAATGGGAAGCTAGTAGTGGATATTATTCTCAGTAGAAAGACCCCATGATGGAAAGTGGCAGATAATGTCTCCACTCACAACCCTAATAAGGTATGCCCATAAGGTAGCCTCAAAGAGAAGCTAGTAGGGGATACGATCCTCACTAGAAATATACTATGAGAGCAAGTGATTTATAGGGTCTCCACTCATCCAAAAACCTTAAAAGATTCAAAATTAATTAAAAACCTTTAAAGGAAAAGGCCTTATAAGGAACTCATGTACATAAAACCTTGCAAGGTAAAAGCCTTAAAAGGTATATATATCCCTAAAATATTAGAAGACCTAAGCCTCAAAAGGTATAGGATTATCCAAATATCTCAAATGGCATAAACCTTAAAAGGTCCAAGTAAACTAAAAACTTCAGAATGTTAAAGCCTCTTTCATGATACTATGAAGGGTCAAGCTCACACTTAGTTCTAGTCGCTCTCCAAAAACACTATATATAACTTTGCCGACCTTATGAGGCTTTTCATAGATCAATCCATTATCAATCTATGAATTATCAAAGACTCCATATATCTTTTTAGGATTCATCAAAATGTGGGAGAAACATTAAAAAGGTACTTTAAAAAATTTTTTCTAAAGCATGTCAAATTTTAGGAGTAGATCTATAATTACAAAGATATATTTTCTTTGAGGACTCAACCATGGGCCATTCTTCTCCTCACTAATACGAGAGATACTTCATTCATACTTTGATATAGCTCATTAAGTACAAGCCCAAATAACTATTAATAAGACCAACAATGTTCATCAAAAATTGTTTGAGTAGTCCTCCACCAAATATAAAAAACTCATAAAAATTTTATCAGCCTATACAATGAAGAAGATTAAGGAAGTCAAAATATCATCCTCATTTAAGTAATCAAGGGTTAACTAATTATACCCCTTTAAATAAATCTTGGGCTAATATTTTGATGGGGGTTTAAAATTCAAAACATCTAAAGTGGCCAAAGCCTATAAGGAATCCAAATGGTGGAGATCAATTCATTACTGTAACTTTCACAATTCTAAAGGACACTAAAGTAAAAAATAATATTAATTGAAAGATGATATTGAAGGTTTGATTCACCAAGGACTTTCATTACATCATTTATAAGAACAACTTATAGATCATCAGGCTTAGAATAGAGTAGATTATAAGAGTCATGGCAAATAAATTATTGGCATTATTGACTAGGAGTATCATCATATTTAAAATAACTCAAAGAATCTAAACTCTTCTGAATTTTTAACTTTTTATATCTTTAAAATGAGTTATAATTTAAATTGTTAATGAAACATTATTTATTATATAAAAAAATATTGTATTTAATAAAAACCTGAGAATGCATACCCATAAGGTAGCCTCAATGGAAGGCTAATAGTGGATATAATTCTCACTAAAAGTACCCCATGAGGAAAAGTCAAAGATAAGATCTCCACTCATAACCTAGTAAGGCATGCTCATGAGATAGCCTTAAAGGAAAGATAGTAATAGATGGGGTCCTCCCTAGAAAAATCTAATGAAGATAAGCGGCATAGAAGGATTCCCACTCACAGCCTTGGAAGGTATGCCTATAAGGTAGTCTTGATGGGAAGCTAGTAGTGGATACAATCCTCACTAGAAAGAGTTCTTGAAAGCAAGTTATTTATAGGGTCTTTACTCATTTAAAACCTTAGAAGGAAAACTCCCCTAGAAGAATCATGATTATCAAAAAAATGTTTGAAAGGAAAATGCCTCAAATGATGTTAAGTGAAAATTATGCAGTATTTCTATTCTATTAATTATCATAAAGTTATGTATTTTAGTTTAGGTTGTGCAAGAATTTCTCAAGAAAAGGAGTAAACTTATAAATTTTAAAACTACACTATAACTCTAAAACTATCAGTGTCGCACCTTCTTTAATACCCTAGTGTTGGATTAGGACATTACAAAGCAGGAGCCTCATGAAAATTTCATTTAATTCAATGCCTCAAGGAACAAAGGTCAATGTCATAGTGCCAAGAGTGAACATTCCATTACTGGGCTCTAAGAAAAAATATAATTAATTTAACACTGAAGCAATGACCTTAAAAGTGACATAAAGCCAGATGACATAAGTGAGTATAGTAGCGCCCAACTTTTGTAACGTTATGGCAGAGTCTTTAAGGAATAGAAAATGCTACACTGGATTAGCCAAGCATCATGTCAGATCAACAAACAGTCACATTAGGTCAGCCTAACAAAACAACAAATAACATTAAGCATTGCCTAGGAGCTAGTTTATATTGCAGTGCTATGGAACCACTTTATCGAGCGTCATATCAACTGAGTTCACTCATATATTAAGTATAAATAATTTTTCTATCTTTTGTGTGGTAGTTTGTTATAGAGATTATTTAAAAATAAAGTCATAGAGAGATTATGAAATGGTGGGATACATCATTTAGAGTGACTGGTCAATAATATAGTGAGCAAAAAATCAACTGGAGAGGAAATGAGTGTGGAGAGAAAAGTTGTAAGAGGATTCACTTTGGGAAGGGTCCATTTGTAGGCTCTATTTGGAATTCTTCATTCTAGGTGATATTTTTTTTCAAGTTCTTTTCCTGTACTTTCTTTATTGAGTTTTAAATGAAAATTCTGTTATTCGATTTTAATTTTATGTTTGACTAAACTCATAGTTTTGGACTAATAATGTGAATACTTATGTGATTCCTAATGTATACTTGTGATTTAAAGTATGAATAATTATTTTTAATATCTCCTACTCTTTTTTTAATTTATATAGTGATCATATATGAAATTAATATTTAGTGTGATGCATTACCTCGATGGAGGAATGTGAAAATGAATAGGAGAAATGAAATGGTATGCTTACATTCCTAGGTATAGGATGTTTAGTATTGTAAGATCTATGGAGATAGAATAATTCTAGGAAGGCCATAAACCTTTTTTTATATCTTTATATGCTCGATAGTGATCTAGGGATATATATATATGTTCTAATTCATTATTAATGTAGGAGACTTTACATATGAGAACTTATGTTATTTAACTATCATTAGTCCAAAACACTAACTACAAGTATATTTACTATTTTTTATATTTCTCATTAGATATATAAATTACTCTTGATTTTGTTATGTTGGATAAATTAATTAGCTTAAGTAAATGGTATTTGGAACATTTCTGTGCAGCATAGTATTTTCTCGTGGTATTGACACTCTCCCAAACACTTTTTTAGTTGATCGACACATTCACTTGCATTTTCAATGGTGTTATATCCAAGTAAATATAAATTAAACACAACATACCCCTAGCTATCATTTTACACCCCATAATCCTTTTGGCATTGTTACTGAGGAAATAATGTGTTCTTTTGCAATGATTTCTATATTTTTCAAAAAGGTGCAACGTTTAATCCTACTTATATCTTATTTTATTATCATTATTTTTTTATAAAATTTTAAAATCATATTTGTTTGTTGTTTGCATTTATTTCTTTTAATTTATTTTATTATATTTCACTTCTTCTTTGTTATTAGTTTATGCATTGTAGAATCAGTAAGAACCCTTATTGTTTGACTTAGCAATAGAAATGACCTTACAAAATTTAAATAATCTAAAAAGACTTTAGCATTAGAAATCCTTGAACCAAATCTAGATCAGGACCTTCCTAGACCTTTTATAGAGTATGTTAATCTCTTAGTAGATGGAATTCATAAAATAAAATAAAAATCGACCTACTATCCAAGATAAAAATTTTAAGATCAAACTCATCATAATCTAAATGATATAAAATTTTTAGTTTTAGTTTCTTAAAATTTTGTGTTAGATTCAAGTATAATAGAGTTAGTAATGATGCTATTATACTTCATTTATTTTCATTTTTTCTAATAGATAAAGCTAAGATATGGTTGAATTTCTTATCCCTAATCTCCATAACAACTAGGAATGAGTTCCTACATAAGTTCCTAGAAAAATATTTTCCACCATCTAAAATTTCTCATCTTGGGAGTGATATAATTTCATTTTTCCAATTAATTAGAGAGTCAATTTATGAGACCTAAGAAAGATTTAAGGAGATGATTAGAAGGTGCCTTTATCATGCTTTTCCTTATTAGTTGGTGATTTATACTTTTATAATGGGCTTGCAAGATGCCTTAGGTCAATAATTGATGTGGCAGTCAGAGGTTCTTTGATGTTAAAATCTTTTGATGAAGCTTATGCGTTGATAGATAAAATGATAACAAATATTTTTTTGTAGCCTTCTGATAGGGTGAATCCTAAGAGATTAGCTAGTGTGTATGAGTTGAATGCTTCATCAAGTTTTATTGATCAAGTAGTTTTTATTTAAGAAGTTAGATAGCATTGGAGTTAGTTCTAATCATGATCATCAATGCATTTGGAGAAAAATGATTTGAATATTGTTAGTGAGTATAGTACTCAAGAGATTGAGAATGTGAATTTGATTGGAAAACCTAATAATCCCTATTCTAATACTAATAGTCCAGGTTGGATGAAACACTCTAACTTTAGTTGGAATAATAATAATGGTGAGATTAATAGAATGCAAGTCAATGAAAACCTAGAGGAAATTGGAGTAATCCTTAACAACCTTTAGTGAACCGTATACCTTCCTATCCCCACGCTTTAATTAGAATAATAAATTATGAGATAGGATGACACCTTTGGTGGACTTAATGATTCACAATTGTAGAGTGAAGCTGCTACCCTTAGAAATATAAAAAATAAAATCGTGAAACTTCCTAGCTTAATTAATACTAAATCCCATATTGAATATTCTAATATAAAAGATAAAAAAATTAAGAGAGCATTGCAATACTATACAACATAAAAGTGGGAAAGATTTAGGAAAAAATTTTAAGGAAGAATATCAAACGTATAAAAAATTATGGTAAAAGAGCATGTTGAAGTTGAACAACTTACAAAATAACATGAATTAATTAAACAAAATAAAAGACCTATCAGGAAGGTATAGAGAGACCATCATCACAATTTTCTAAGAGATTGATCAACATAAATTTGGATAATCAATTCTCTTAGTTCTTAGAAGTAGTTAAGAAATTAACTATTAATATACCCTTCTCAGAAGCCTTAGTGTAGATGCTCACTTGTGTCAAATTCATGAAAGACATCCTTAATAAGAAAAGGAAAATTTGAACCTTTGACTTTAATTGAAAAATGTAGTGCTATCGTTCAAGAAAGGTTCCCTAAAAAATTAAAAGACCTTGGTAGTTTTATCTTTCCCATGACTATAAGAGATAATTTTTTTGGAAGAGCATTATGTGATCTAGGATCCAACATCAGTCATATACCTTTATCCATTTTTAATATTATATTTTAGAGATGTTCAACCCATTATTATCACCTTTTAGCTTGCTAATAGATAATTGACTTATCACAAGGGGGTTGTAATAGATTTTCATGTTAAGGTAGATAAGAGTATCTTCTCTCTAGATTTAATTTTCGTAGATATAGAGGAGGACATGGATATACTCGTTATCCTAGGGAGACCTTTCTTAGTAATATGTAAGGCTATGATAGATGTTCATAAAGAGGAGTTAACTATGAGATTAAATGATCAATAAGTGACTATAGATGTGCTTAATTTTATGAAATTCCCTAATGGTAAAAATAAAGATTATTTTAGGGTTGATTTGGAAGAGTCTATTGTTGAGAATTTTAAGATAGATGTGATAGCTGAAAGGACTTTGGATGAATGTTTGGATGAAAATTTTGAGAGTTTAGAAGAACCTATTATGATTGTTGGAGGCAATTTTGATAAGCATGGAGGGAAATATGAAACCTTAGATACCTCATCTTTGGGTAAAACTTTAAAACCATATGAAGAGAAAGCCCATATTTAAGAGCTTAAAGCCCTTCTTGACCATCAAAATTATACTTTTTGGGTAGTAATTCAATATTGCTTATCACTTTTTCTGTTGATTTGGAAAGAGATCAAGAGGGTAAGTTGATTAGGGTTCTAAGTGAACATAAGAAAGCTTTTGGATGGACCATAGTTGCTTCAAAGATATTAGCCCATCTTTATGTATGCATAGAGTTCTTATAGAGGTAAATTCCTTAACAAAAGCTGACCCACAAAGAAGATTAAATCCATCTATGGAAGAAGTTGTTAAAAATAAAATATTTAAATTATTAGATGCATGGATAATTTACCCCATTTATGGATAGTATTGGGTTAGTCATATTTATTGTGTTCCTTAAGAAGGGTGAATTCACTGTATTATCTTATAAACATAACGAACTTGTTCCCATTAGGATAGTTATTGGTTAGTAAATTTGTATAGACTATAAAAAGTTGAACAAAGCCACTAGGAAATAACATTTTACCTTACTATTTCTTTACCATATATAAAATAGGTTGGCATGGTAGTTTTCTATTATTTCCCTGATTGATACTCAGGATTCCACTAGATTCCTATAGCACTTGAGGACCAGGATAAAACAACATTCACTAGTCCCTATAAGATATTTACCTTTAGAAGAATGCCACTTGATAAATGCAATGCTCCTACAACAATTTAGCGATGCATGATGTTTTTTTTTTTTTGATTTAATATATCATGACATTGATTTTTTTTATGGATAACCTATCTATTTTATCATGATTCACATTATGGAGGGCATTTTAGAAGATTTAGAATTGCTTCTAAAATTCTTCAATTAGGATTATATTGGCCTACTTTATTTAAATATGTTAATGTTTATATTAAAAAAAGTGAACGATATCAAAGAGTAGGCAATAATAATAAAGTAAATGAAATGTCCAAAATTATATTTTGGAAGTTGAATTATTTGATTTGTAAGGAATTAATTTCATGGGTCCATTTATGCAATCCCATGGATGCAAGTTGTAATAACTCAAAGACATAAAAAGTATTTTTAAATAGAAAAATATGAAAATTTGATTTTTCTATTTGAATTAGATCACTTCAGTGTTGTGCTTTGTAGTGTTGTGGCACTATGCTTAAAACTTAGCATTTCCAGCAATCGCCACTATTGCGTTTGAGTCTCTGTTCTACATTAATTATACATTTAGCATACAACTCTATGGACTTGAGTCTGAGTGTTGTGGAACTAGGCCTTTAAAAGCTCAAGTTGACCATTTAGTGATTAAAAATAAGCAATTATACCAAATTTAATCTTGGGTGTGATAAAAGTATATTTTAATTTCTGTTGATTATGTTTCCAAATGGATTTAAGGAGTGGAAACCCTAAAATTGATGCTCATATAGTACTTAAATTTTTTTTCTTTTTTTTTGTAGATTTAGAATGCTTACAATTTTATTCAGTGAATGGGGAAGTAATGTTTATAATAAAATAGTGTAAGCATTGATAAAAAAATATGATGTCAAGTATAAGATTACAATTTCTTATCATTCCCAAACTAGTGGTCAAGCTAAAATTAGTAATGGGGAGATAAAAAGAATTTTAGAAAAAATTGTAAATTCTTATAGGAAATATGGGCTATAAAGTTGGATGATGCATTATATGCCTATAGAATTGCTTTTAAAATACCAATTAGAATGTCTCCTTATCACTTGGTCTTTGGAAAGCTTTTTTCCTTCCTTTAGAGTTAGAACATAAAGTATTTTGGGTGATTAAGGAGCTTAATTTTAATCTTATGGAAGGCAACAAAAAAAAGTTAATTCAGTTGAACGAGTTAAAGGACTTTAGAAGTGAATCTTATTAAATTGCTAAGATTTTTAAGGAACGAACTAAAAAAATGGTATGATTGTAAGCTTCTTAAGAATGAATTTACCCCTAGATAAGAGGAATTTTTAATCGATTCTAGATCTAAATTATTTCCAAAAAAGCTTAAGTCTTGGTGGTCTTAACCATTCACTGCTACAAAGGTATTTCCTTATGGAGCTTTAGAATTTAAGGATAAAAAGACTTCCTAAATTTGTAAAGTTTATGCCATATGTTAAAACTTTATTTACTACGGGACATGGATCAATAAACATCTATTAATGGGTTGGATTTTGTAATGCCCCAAAATCAAATTTGAAAGAATTATCTATTTATCATTTTAAGAATATACTAAAGCTTCTATAAATCTTTAATATAAACAATAATCATTGAAAGAAACTCCAACCATATACATTTAGATATTTTATAATTTTTTCATCCAAAATTTTTTTTGTACTAGCTAAGAGATCATTCTATCATTAATCAATCACAAGCTCCTAACTACAAAAAGACAAAGAAAATACAAAATAAAATCTAAAGAAAATATGAGAATCTCTATCAACCTCACTCTAACTGGTCTTGACCCCTTCCGTGACTAAAATCATTAAAAATCCACATAATGAGCTCAAAAACCCAGTAATAATCTAAAGATCACTAAAGACTTCAATACAAGAACTAAATAATCAATATGATATGCTCCATCTAATATAATCAATAGAAATCAATGTAGTTAATGAACAAATATTATTAATAAAAATAAAAAAGATCAATAATAAAAGTAGGGAATCATCACAATGAATCTAAAAATTAATAATTGATATAAAGTTTAATAAATTGATAAATCAACAGTAAAAAAATTACTCATAAATCACTGAAGCAATCTATCATATCTATTCATATTTATCATCCATTTATGTATTATCAACGCATCAAAAATTATCAATGATATTCATGTTTATATTAATGTCATCAGTGCTATTAATATATGCATACATCAATATATGATTTAACATGGCAGCTCATCCAATTTTAATGTGGTATTTTCAACATCTTTTACCTCAATTGATTCATAGTTGGTCATCAGACAAATCAATTATCACTTATCTAATTATTTAATTATGATATTTAATTAATTTATTGTTATTATATATTATTTGATTAAATAAATAAAGAGTCATCACTCTCTACTTGTCGGCATAATCAGTCATCTACTACAAATAACAATCGAGATAACACCATAAATCACCTTTAACGAAAAGCCCATCAGGGCTACCCTCCTATGCAGGGTATTATGTTTTAAAAATCAACCTATTTAATAGTATTAGCAGTCAGCCTTTCTTGCTTATGTGAATGCCATAATCAAAATGCAATATGAAATAATAAATTTAGTTCATTACATGAAAATTAATATAATAATGAAAATCATTGAAAACTAAAATGATATTTTAGTTACAACAAATAAAAGAAATCTCTAAATAAAATTAATAGAAGAAAAAGCCCTAATTAATCTTCTCTCTCTTCCATCTC
Organism: Dendrobium nobile; assembly: GCA_022539455.1. Taxonomy (NCBI): domain Eukaryota; kingdom Viridiplantae; phylum Streptophyta; class Magnoliopsida; order Asparagales; family Orchidaceae; genus Dendrobium; species Dendrobium nobile. The sequence continues at coordinate 26,226,966 of CM039733.1, forward strand.
ACTTCTTTTAGAAGATGTAAAGATGAAATTCAAAATTTTCAATTAAAAAAAGTCATTTAAAAAAATTGGATTATTATAATCTAACCACCTTAGAAAAATGTCGTTTACAACATTTTCCATAAGGATTTGAGCATAAAATCAATATTAAAAAAATTCATAAAATAAAAACTCAAATGGAATCAAAATAAATCATTAATTTAAAAATCATCAAACTCAATCAATTAAATGCAAAAATGACATAAATGTATTACCCAACTTCTACCTTACTCATAAATCAATTTCTATATCTCTAGTTACAATCCAATTCTTTTAACAACCACTATGATATCAATTTATAACACCATAAAATCAAGTTTAAAAGAATTATCTATTTGTTATTTTAAGAACATATTAAAGCTTTTATAAATCATCAATATAAATAATAACCAGTGAAAGCAACTCTAATCATATACATCAATATATTTTACTATTTATTAACCCAAAATATTACTTACACTAACCAGAAGATCACTCTATCACTAATCTATTACAAGCTTTGATTACAAAATAATAAAAGAAAATGCAAAATAAAATCTATAAAAAATTTATGATCTCTACCAACCACACTCCAATTAGTCTCTACCAACCACACTCCACCTGAAATCATTAAAGATCCATATAATGAGCTCAAAAGCCCTGGATTAATTCAAAACTCACTAAAGTTTTCATACAAGGGCTAAAAAATAATATGATATGCTTAATCTAATATAATCATTAACATTCAACATAGTTCATGATCAAATATTATCAATAAAACTTAAAATAATTAATAATAAAAATAGCAAATTATTATAATGAATCTAAAAATCAATTATTAATATAAAATTCAAAAAGTTAATAAAATAATGGTGTAAATATTATTCATAAATCACTAAAGGAATCTATCATATCTATTCATATACATCATTTGTTTATGTATTATTAATGCATTCAATACTATCAATGATATTAATGTATCTGTCAATATTATGAAACCCCTAAATTTTTTTATAAGAATTTTTGACCTAGAGTAGTCAATATTTATTTCAAGAGTCATCTTAAGTCAAAATAAGTGATTATAGTTTCGCTAGAACATTTATAATGTTATGTTTTAGCTTCCCTAATCTATTAATAATTTTGGGCACTACTGAAGTTTCTTAAGAAATTGACACATGTCGATACAAGTAAGGTTTTTGGGACCACCAAGTGTCTGTTTTGCAAACAAATTTCACCATAATTTTCTAAATTAAATAATTTAATTTATGAATATTTTTTAATAATTTTTGGAATCCCTTTTAGGATTTTTCTAATAAAAATTCATTATTTCATATTATTTAATAAAAAAATTTGAAAGTATCTAAAAGCATAATGAAATATTTTATAAAGCCATTCTCATTTCCCTAAGAAAATCAATACACAACGAGTAGAGAAAGGAGAAAATTTGGATTTTAGGTGACTTCGACCATTTTCGTCTGTCAGCCTAGTAAGGAAACTTATTCCTCTCAAAATAAGTCACATTATGCCCATCTCTATTATAAAAAATATACAAATTTAAGTTAATTTTTTAATTAAAATTTTATATTCGTTAGCAAAAAATGGGGATAACTTTATACCGGTAAAACTTTCACCGCATAACTTTTTATATGTTATAGAGATTATGATTATGTAAAATTTGAATATTTTTTAGAAATTTTACACCGTTATTTTGAAATTTATGAGGTTTTTATTGAATAAAAAATTATCTGTATATTACAAATAGTGGTATAGTACAATAAAAGTCTAAGAACATCATTTTATACAATCGCTCATAATTTGATAAATTTCTAAAAATGTTTTTTTTGTCTAGTTGGATTTTTTGTTGTCTTTTTTTTTTTTTTTTTTTTTTTTTTTTTTTTTTTGAGGAAAAGCCGAAGCTAACATATATTAAAAAAGACAAACAAGATACAACTAAATGTTAGATTCCTCCTTCAAAATGTCAAAGAAAGAAGGAGGAACCTTATTTAAAGAGATATCATCCCAAGAAAAGCTACTAAAAAGAGCTAAGTTAGCACAATAACTACTAACTTATTGCTATCTCTACTAATACAATTAAAGACAACAAAATTAAAATTTTTAAGGAAGTCAAGATCTTCCTTAACGGTGTTACCTTTTTCCCAAAGCTTTTGAATAAAAGAGATGATGTTTGAGCTGTCACCTTCAATTATAATTCCTTTGTATTTGAACATCCAATCCTTGATTTCTTTCTTCAAAGAGTAAATTGCAAGAAGCTCCAAATTTGCAATATCCCAATGAATACAATTGATTCCAAAAGCATATAAGAATCTGCCTTTACAATCTCTGAAGACACCCGCCAATCCAGCTTTATATGTAGTTAAGAGAGAAGCATCTACATTAACTTTTAGCCATTCGGGTGGAGGGGGTTGCCAAGAATTAGACAATCTCTTCGATTGATTGACATCCCAGTTGCCCAATGAGAAATGACTAAAGTTATTATGAATAGATGTGTAACAAATAGCATTGGAAGCAATAAAGGTAGAGCTTTCCTCCATTCCTTCATGTATTTTCTTATTTCTAGATTTCCAAGATAAGAAAACTGCATTGCAATATAAGTTAGCTACCAATCCTCTCTTCCGTGCTATCATTTCCAGCCATTTAGTACAATCTTCATAATCCCGAAACTCTGGAATACAAAATCCCCAGTGATTAAGAAGATTAATTACCTCTTTGAGCTTTAAACATGTACATAAAACATGTTCTTGATCTTCTATTGCTGAACATCCTCTTGGACAGTCCGTATTATCCCTTAGTCTTCTCTGTTGTAAGTATTTGAAAGTAGGAATTGCATTTTTGAATATTTTCCACCAAAAGAACTCCACCCGAGCATTCAGCTTGATATTTTTAAACCAATTCCAATGATACGATTCACTGTTATGATGATTTAAAGCATTGAAGGCCATTCCAGCTACTGTCAAACCAGATTTTTGCTAAACAAGCTCCATCTCATCTTTCCCACTACCTTGTTCTATCTTCAACTGAAGAATAAGTGATACTAAATCTGTACCAAACATATCATACAATTTTGGTACATTCCAGGTGTCGTTGTGGATTAGTTCTTTGACATAAAAAGCTTCTTCTTCATGAGATACCACAAATGTAGGCCAACTGTTGATGCTTTTATCTAAGATCCAAGTATCTTTAAACACATCAACATCTTCACCATTTACCAATGTCCATCTAACAATTGGTTTAAGCATATTACAGCCTTCATTCAGTAGTTTCCAAGAAGGTGAATAATTGATTCTGTTACTCCCCATTTTCAGTTTTTCACCATACTTTGCAGCAAATACTTCATGTAAAAGGGAATCCTTGTTTTTAAAATACCTCCAAGCCAATCTTGATCTTAATGCATTCTTCTTAGCAGCACATGAAAATAATCCTCTTCCTCCTTTGTTTACAGGTTTACACATATCTTCCCAACTAACATAGTGTATACCCGAAGTTCCATCAGATTTTCTCCAAATGAAGTTCCTGCATATTTTATCTAGATCATCCAGAATTTTTTTTGGAACCAGTGAATGAGTACCATAGTATGTTGGCAAAGCAAGAAGAACTTATTTTACAAGGGTGATTTTACCCGCAACTGAAAGAATTTTGCTTCCCCAAATGCTAAGCAGCTTCATGGTTTTATCTATGATGAATTGGAAGTCATCATATGAAAGTCTCCTTAATGCCATCTTTATTCCCAAGTAGTTGAATTCTTTGACAGTTTTGAAGTTCATAATTTTTGCAATGCTTTTCTTCTTTCTTCAATCAACATGTTTTCCAAACAGCATGGATGACTTGCTATTGTTCACCCGTTGGCCTGTCCAATTACAGAATTTATGCAGAATCTTCTTCACCTTCTTAATTGCATTTTTATTGGCTTCAGAGAATATAACCACATCATCAGCAAATAATAAATGTGATATTTTAGGACCATTGGTATTAATTTTAATACCACAAGTGCTTTGAGCAAAAGCATTAGAAAGAAGTTGTTCACAAAGAATAAAGAGAGTAGGAGATAAAGGACATCCTTGTCTAAGACCACTCTTAGCTTGAATCCAACTAGAATATCTTCCATTGATAATCAAAGCAAATTCCGGATCTTTCACACAATTCATGAGTAGATTAGAAATTTTAGGAGGAAAATTAAAGTAGACCAATACATTTTTAAGAGCTTCCCAAGATATTGAATCATATGCTTGTTCCATGTCTATTTTGAATGAGACCATACCTTTAGTTGATTTGGAGATTCTAAATTTGTGGAAGACTTCTTGAGCAATTAGCACATGATCTGATAAAGATCTCCCACGAATGAAAGCTGCTTTCTCTCTTGAAATTAGCTTAGGAATAACCTCACTAATCCTATTCAAAAGGACCCTAGCTGCCACTTTGTATACCGAGTTACAAAGGCTAATGGGTCTATAATTTGAAGGTAAAAGTGGATTCGATACCTTAGGAATGAGAACAATGAGAGTCTTCTTCCAATCTTCATTTATAATTCCATTGCTAAGAAAATGTTTAAGAGCATTCCAGAAATCTTCTTTTATTATATTCCAATAAGCCTTGATGAAGGAATAAGTAACTCCATCCTTGCCCGGTGAGATGTTTCCTCCAACCTGTTTCTGCACTCTTTCCACTTCTTCTACACAAAAATCTGCTTCCAGCTGCCTTCTATCCTCTTCATTCAATTGAGCATTAACCTCAGGCCATCCGTGGATGCTACAGTTCTTAGTTTTTCATTTCCTACAGAAAAATTTGAAAAAGGAGTCTTCAATCTGTTCTTGTTCTTCCACAACTTCACCATATTCATCTTTAATTTTAATAATTCTGTTAGAATTCCTTCTTGCACTAGCATAGGCGTGAAAAAACTTTGAGTTACTATCACCATCCACAACCCACTTCACTTTGGCTCTTTGCTTCCACCAATCATTCAATCTAGCCAAAATGGAATTCACCTCATAAACCTTGTTTTTGAGATTCCAATGCTCCATCTCCGAAAGACTACCTTCCGTAGCTTCTTTGTTCTGTAGTTCCAAGATTTCCACCATAAGTTCCTCTTTATGCTTGTTAAGATCTTTATGTTTAGCCTTGCTCCAATAGAATAGAGATTTCAAAGATCTTTGAAATTTCTTGTTAAGCACTTGAGAGCTATCACCTCTAGTTTCTGTTCCATTCCTTCTTCACCACTACAAAAGATGCTTTGTAGGACACCCAACAATCTTCAAATTTGATATTCCTTTTGATTCTAGGAAACGAATCAAGAATATTTAAAATAATTGGACAATGGTCCAAGGCTATTCTAGCCAAATGCCTAGTAACCAATCTATGAGAGGAGCTTAAAGCTTTGGAGTTGACAAAGCATCTATCAAGTCTTTCAAGAATTCTAGCTCCACCACTTTTGTTATTGCACCCTGTGTATTTGGGTCCTATAAAACCCACCTCATGAAGATCATTCTCTATTAAGCAATTTTTCATGTCTCTTGGTCCTTGAGAGAAAAGAAATCTCCTACCACCAATTTTGTCTTCCTTAGCTAAGATACAATTGAAGTCTCCACCTATTGCCATAGGTATGTCTTTATCAGAATATTTATTCAACATTCCCCATAATTCCTTTCTTTTATGCACATCTATGCTGCCATACACTGATGCAATTCTCCATATACATTTATTTTGCACCTTCAAATCTCCAATGATCACTTAAGAAGAGTAATCAATGACTGAAAATTTAGCAACTTTGTTCTTCCAAAGAATCACAATTCCACCGGACAATCCAGAAGATAGAATGTAAAAAAAGTCCCATTCATCACCAATCAATAGATTAACATCCATTCTATTATTAGAATTTATTTTGGTTTCAAACAAACCCAAGAAATAAACATCATGAATTTTGATAAATTCCTTAATATATAGAGAAGCATTCTTCTTCCTTGCTCCTCTACAGTTCCAAAAAGCAATGGAATACATTAAAAGGGATTAGGGGGATTCCTCCCCAAGTTACCTTTCCCTTCAAGCTCCAATCTCCTAGTCCTGGAAGTTGAATTTATAGGTCCCAAGTTTCTCAGCTGCTTAGAAAGCTTCTTCTTTGTTGAGTGGGATTGTTCTTCCTTTCCTACACTTTCAATCTTCAAAGATTTTTCATTCCCCATGACAACCGATTCTGTACATCTCTGAATTTCATCCTCTGTTGCAACTTCATCAAAGATACCAGTATTGATTGCTTTTCCATCTATTTCTTTTTCAGAAACAATCTCTCCTTCTTCTACAAGAGCATTTAGAGCTCTGAAGCTGTTATCATCATTAATGCCGTGAGAATTTCTGGTTAATAGAACTTCTGAATTTGCTTGAACAGTATTGTATTTGAGATTTTATTTGTATCATAAAATTGCTAGGAGTTATAAGGGGTCATAAGGGGATAGAATCCTTTAAGATTATGTTTGGGTCTGAGAAATTTGATTTGAATTACTCTATGATTTAAATTTCAATATTTTTATTTAAATCATTAATTAACTATTATGCATTTATTATATTTCACAGTTTAGTGATTCTTAATTTGGTGATTTTTTAAATTACATTTAACTACTTATAAATATTTAACAAAATATTTGATAAAAGAATATTTTAAAATTTAAATTTTTTAATGTAGCTTATTGAGTTGTTGTAGCTCACAATGGCTTTACTTCTGGTTTTCAAGATATGGGAAGGGGAAATAGATATTAGACTAGCAGTTTAGGATTAGATATAAGGTCATATGTATTTTGCTATTTTGATTTTTGTACAGTCATGGCTAGTTAAATTTTCAATTCTATTGCTCTTATTTGTAGCCATGTATTGTAGTATAGATATTTATTTTAATAAAATGAAAGAACTTGGTGGATGAATTCTTTTTTAGTAATTGGATATTTTAGTTGCTCTATAGTCTATATTTTATTTCAATGAATATCGAAAGAAAATTTAAAATAATTCCAAAACTAGATCTTAGGATTTGCCTATCACAACTTAACATAATAGGACATATTCTGGTTAGGTTGGGATATGATAAGATTTTGTGGTATCAGAGTAATAGTATTAGAATTGGATCATAAAATAGAGCTATAGGAATTGATATGTAAATCTAGTGGGGTAATTTCAAGTCTGTCTAAGTGTTCATTATTTTTGTTTCATATACAATTATATTCAGTATGATCATGGATCCACCATACCCATAAATAATAAATGGATGGAGTGTTAGTCAGGTAGCTCTTATATATAATACTGCTCTAATAATTAGTTCATATATAGTTTTATATATTACTACTTTGATAGCCAAGATGATGTGTGAGCACAGAATTGGGTTCATGTTGTTAGATCTAGAGAGGAAGAAAGATGTCTATAGTTGTTTTTGAGATTAAACTCTCTGAGATTTGATGGTACTTTTAAGCCCAAAGTAGTAAAGGACTATTTGTGGAGGATGGAAAAGACATTTGATGGTAAGGAGTATCCTCCTAAGATGAAGGTATCGTTAGTAGTTTTTTTATTAGATGGTGAAGTAGAGCACTAGTGGATAGGCCAGCATAAGGAGAAATTTTAAGGAAGATTAAACTCTCTAATTAATTGGGAGGAATTCACTGATGTGTTTAAAGCCTAGATTATACCACCTTCTACTCAATATAAAATGTAAGAGACTTTTTTTATGTTAGTTTATGGGAGCAAGACAGTTATAAAGTTTGAGGTAGAGTTCAATACTTTGGCAAGATATGATCTATAGTTAGTTAGCACTCCTACAAAGAAGTGCTAAAGGTTTCTAAGAGGACTTCGAGATAGTCTAAAATAGCCTCTTGTGCTATTTCACATTTTTTATTTCTCTGAGATGATGGCTACTCAGCAGTGATGGATTTTTAGTAGGAAGAGATTTAGTGGTGAGACTTATGGTAGTGGCTTTTCTGTGAAGAAGAGCATATTTACACATGGAATTTGAAGGAGAGGTGGACAGTTAGTATCTACAGCAGTCTCTAGTAGTGAAGTGTAGCCAGTTCTGGTTCTATTAGTGGGGCACATATATGTAATAGTTATAGTCAATGTCATTATGGTCAGTGCTATAGGATGAGTGGATAGTGCTTCTGATGGAGTCAAATAGGACATCGGATAGCATAGTTTCCATATACATGATTTAGCTGACATTCTGAGTCCAAATTAGAGAGCTTTATTAGATTAGTAGGGAAATCAAGAGTAGTTCCTCTCCATAATTTTTCTAACGGACCATCTGGTAGAGTTGGTGGTTTAAGTTTAATGGTAAGGAGACCATCTAGTATTGGTCAAAGAAAACCTAGTAGTTTTGTAGCTTCAGTTCAAGTTCAGTTGTATACAGTTTGACTTAATAGGAGGCCTGTGATTCTCCAGATGTTGTGACATGAACTATTTATATTTTTAAGCATCCGTATAATGTTCTATTCAATTTTGGAGCTAGTCATTCCTTTTTTTTTTTTTTTGAGCATTTGTTTAATTCACTACACTTGGCTTTAATTGCACTACATGTTTCTCTTTTTGTTATTTTGTCGGCTAGAGATAGTATGATAACAAATAAATTTTATTTTTGTGATATTGAGGTTTTTTGTAAGAAGTGAAAATTCAGTTTAATTTTATTGCCCATTTTCTTAAATAATGTTATTATGGGTATAAATTGGTTGAGTTAGTATGGGGCTCAGATTGATTGCTTGAAAAAGTGAGTTATGTTATTTATGGGCAGTGAAAGTTATGTATTCAAGAGAGTTCGAGGTATTTTATCCTATTTGATCTCTATGTTGGAAGCAGATAGATTTATGGAAGAAGGGTTATATGGTATTTCTGAATGAGGATTATTTCTTTTATAGGACATGTGATTAGTGGTGATGGTATCTTTGTTGATCCCTAAAAATTTTAGACAGTCACTAATTGGTTGAGGCCTACTACTATGTTTTAGACACAGTTTCTTGGATATGACTAGATATTACATGAAGTTTATGAAAGGGTTTTCTTAGATTTCTATACTTCTAATGAGATTGACTCAGAAGTTAGTAGCTTTTGTATGGACATTATAGTATGAGTCTAGTTTTTAGAGATTGAAGGATTGTTTGACTTCTACTTTAGTTTTGGTTATTCCCTGTGATACAAAAGGATTTTAGGTATTTAATGACGCTTCTCTGAGAAGTTTTAGGTGTGTTTTAATGTGGTGTGGTTGAGTGATAGCTTATGCTTCAAGATAGTTAAAGCCATATGAAAGGAATTATTCGATTACGAATGATCTAGAGTTGGCTTCTATTGTATTTTCTTTGAAGATTTAGCAGCATTATTTATATTGTATTAGGTGTGAGATTTTTACTGATTAACAGAGACTGAGTATATTTTCACTCAAAAAAACTTAAATTTGATACAAAGAAGATGACTTGAGTTAACCAAGGACTATGATTTTATTATTCATTATTAGCCTAGTAATATTAATTTGGTGGTAGATACTATGAGCAGAAAGTCTTCTAGATTATTATATATGCAGCTAACTTCTGATGAGTATTTTACTATGAGATATAGAGAGATTATAGGTCATGGTGTTTTCTTCTTCTGATTGGGATTCTAGTATTCTGACTCAGATAATTCTTCAGCCTTCTTTAGAAGATAAGATTCAAGAATCTCAACAATTAGATGTTGAATACCTTAAGTTGATTAACCAAATCAAATCCAGTAAAAAATATGAACTACGAGTTTTTGATTTTGGTGTTATTTTCAGCAAGGATAGACTTTGGATTCTTATTTTTGGAGATCTATGGTAGGAGATTCTACACGTGTCTCATTATTTAGGCTATATTATTATTCCAAGAAGTAGCAAAATGTACAAAAATTTAAAGGTTATGTTTTGGTGGCCTTTATTGAATAAGGACAAAGTAGAGTCCGTGTCAAAATGTAAGGCCTGTCAGCTAGTGAATGTAGAACATCAACAATCAAGAGGTCTTCTGTAGTCTTTACCTATTCTAGGGTAGAAATAGGAAGAGGTAACATTGGATTTTAATATGGGTTTCATCATATTGAGACAGGGGCATGATGTTAATTGGGTTTTTATCTATCGATTGAAAAAATTTGCCCATTTCATTTTGATTTGACAAATAGATCTGTGGACAGGTAAGCATAAATCTATGCTAAAAATATTATTAGGTTGCATGGTGTATAGAAGGTGATTGTATCTAATCGGGAGGACATGTTTACCTCTAGATTATGGAGAGGTATTCTGCAGGGACTGCGTACGAAGTTGCACTTTAGTATGGCTTTTCATTCGTAGGCAAACATACATTCTAAAAGGACTATTCGGGTACTGGAGGATCTTTTGAGACTATGTATTTTTTATTTTGGGGATAGTTGAAAGGATTATATCCTGTTGATAGAGTTTACATATAATAATAATTATCAGTCTAGCATAGTCATGGCTATTTATGAAGCTCTATACGATAGAAAGTGTATGACTCCTTTGACTTTGACAGAGGTGGGAGATAGACATGTGATAGGTTTAGCCTTTGTGGATGATACTACTGCAAAGATCAATTTGATTAAAGAATGGTTAAAATCTGCACATGATAGATAGAAAAAGTATTGCATTCAAAAACACAGGTTGGTTGAGTTTTAAATTAGTGACCTGGTTTATGTAAAAGTCATCTTTATGAAAGGTGTCAGTAGATTTGGGAAAATTAGTAAGCACATTTTAAGTTATATTAGACCTTTTGATATCATTATGTAGATTTGTAGTTCTTCTTATAAGTTATTATTATTTGATCATATATTTGATATACACAATATGTTTCATATATCTTCTTTAAGAAAGTGGGTATCTGATTTTGTAAAGAGATTATCAGCTGATGATGTTAAGGTTCGTCTGAATCTACAGTATGTTGAAGAACCCAAACGAATTTTAATTGGCATATGATGTGAGGAAATTGAGGAGCAAACAAATTCCTATTGTTAAGGTGTAGTGGAAGCATAAAATTGTTAGAGAGGCTATTTGGGAGAAGGAATTTGATATGCAGCAGTTGTATCTAGACTTATTCCGACTCATTTTACTTTGGGAATGTCGAGGATGATATTTTTCTTAAGGTGAGTAGATTGTAAAACGCCTAAATTTTTTGTAAGAATTTTTTACCTATAAAAATCAATATTTATTTTAGGATTTATCTTAAGTCCAAATTGTAAACTGTCTTCACTAGAACATTTATAATGTTGTGTTTTAGCTTCCTTTATTTTTTCATAATTTTTTAGCACTCTTAAAATTTCTTAAGAAATAGGCACCTCTTAGTACAAGTGGGATTTTTGAGACCGCTAGGTGTCCATTTTTCAAATTGATTTTAACATAATTTTTTAAATCAAATGAGTTAATTTATTAATTTTTTTATACTTTTGAAATCCCTAAAAGAACTTTTATGATTTTTTTATTAAAAATTAATTATTATATATTATTTAATAATAAAAAAATTAGAAAATATCTAAAAGCATAATGAAATAATTTATAAAGTCATTTTCATTTTCCTAAGCAAATCAAGTCGCGGCAAGTAGAGAAACAAAGGAAAATAGGGGGAAAAAGGAGAGAGAAAGGAGGAAAACAAGATTATGGGTGACTTCACGCCGTTTTCGTTCGTTAGCCCAGTTAGGAAACTTGTTCATCTCAAAGTAAGTCACATTATTCCGATTTCAATTTTCAAACATGTGCTAATTTTAGTGAATTTTTTTTACTAAAATTTTATATTTGTTAGAAAAAAAGGGGATAACTTTGCACCAATAAAACTTTCACTACTTAACTTTTTATATGTTATAGGGATTATGATTATGCATATTTTGAATATTTTTTTGTAAAGTTTACACTTGGGGTTTTTAAATTTGTGAGATTTTTATTGAATTGAATATTATCTAGATGTTGAAAAGTAGTGGTATAGTATAATAAAAATCTTAAAATATTATTTTACACAATCCCTCGTAATTTGGTAATTTTCTAAAAAAGTAAATGTTTGCCTAGTTGGATTTTTTATTGTTTACCATTATACAATACTGTGAAATTTTGATACATGCTCAATTACACTTTAATTGTTATAATGTCATGATATATGTGCATAAGTGAGTAAATTATATATGTTAGGAGACATAAGGGGCTATATTCCTTTGAGATTTTATTTGTGTCAGGGAATTGCTGAGAGTTATATGGGGCCAAAATCCTTTGAGATTCTATCTAAGACAAGGATATGCGATATATTCTAGTGCTATAAGCCCAAATAAAAAAGGGAGTAATAAGCGGTCATAATCTTTTTAAGATTCTGTCTAGGTTAGAGAAATGTGATTTGAACTACTCTGTGATATGAATTTAAATTTATTTATTTATTCTGTATTGTTATTTAAATCAGAGAATAACTATTTTTCATTTATTACATTTTCCAGTTTAGTGATTCCCTCTCTCTTCTTCAAGAAGACACAACGTTTAAATTTAGAATTTTCATTTTAAATTTTAAAAAAAAAAATCATATTATTACAAGTTTATCCTCAAGATTAATGGTTTTTTTTTTTTTTTTTGAGAAATGCTAAGTAGCAATAATATAAAAAAGGCAACAAAAAGCCTAGATACAAGCTAATGAGGAATCAACCACCTTTCACTATCTTCCTTTACTAATTTAACAAAGGAAGAAGGAAGGTTATCCTCAAGAAAGTCTCAATCAAAATCAAAAGATAAAGCTAAGTTAGCATAATGATCCGCTAACTTATTACAATTTCGATTGACATAATTAAAGATGACATTATTGAAATTAGTAAAAAAAGAGATACCTTCATCACCCGATGAGTTCTGACTAATAATCTTCGGTTTGCTGTAAAAATTCTAATGATATTGGAGAACATTTTTATTGTCACCTTCCAAAATAAAACCTTTAGTATTTCTTGTCCATTCATGATAAAATCCTTCCAAAGCTTTGAATGTCGAGTGCTCCATTTGTGCGCTATCCCAACGCATCTTCTTTCTTCCAAAAGCAAAGATAAATCTGCCTTTATCATCTCTTACCACCCCACTAATCCCAGCCATATAGTTATCTTTAATAGCTGCATCAAGATTAATCTTAAGCCACTCAGGTGGAGGAGGATGCCAATAATTTGAAAGCAATCCAAAGGACTGATAAGCATCCCAATGTTCTGAGTGGTAGATATCCTGTTTCACCGAGCTATCAAAGCTTAAAACTGAAGAAGTAATTAATAATTTACTACTTCCAGTTTTTCCATGCTTAACCTTGCATCTATTGTTCCAAACCATCCATATAATCAAAATATATATCCTTGCTGTCATGATTTCCTGATTAATTAATCTCCTGAGACCGGTGATGAAATCATTCCATTTACTGAAAACTGGAATACTAAAACCCCATCCTTGTAAAACTTTACACACCTCCTTAAGTTTTGAACAATTCGAGGTGATATGATCAAGATCTTCAATCACACCACAACCCATCGGACATAAACAATTAACAGAAAGTTTTCTTTTAAAAAGGAAAAATTCTGTAGGAATAGCATCAATGCATAATCTCCACAGAAAAAGTTCTACCCGAGCATTGGTCTTTAATTTTTGAATCCATGAAAACAATTCATTCAATGAATAATCTCTAAACTTATCTTCATTAATCAAGGCAGAGATAGTTTTACCAGAAAATTGTCTTTTCAATTCCATTTGATCTTTTGTAACATTATTGAAGATCTGCACCTCTTGGATGATTTTCTGGAGCTCCACTCCGAAATATTGTCTCAGTTTATCGTCATTCCACTTGCCATCTTCTATGAAATAATCAAGAAAAGTTATATCCTCATCAAGACATCCTACAAAAGTAGGCCATTTAAGAAGACTTTTGTCTAGGATCCAAGCATCATGTAATACATTAATGCTGGAACCATTAACAACTCTCCATCTAACTAAATTTTTGAGAGCCTTCCATCCACTTATGATGATTTTCCAAGCATTTGATCCTCCTTTGACATCTTCCTTACTCCACCATAAATCACCATATTTTGTCAGCAAGTTTCTATTTAACAAAGTATTTTGTTTCTTAATGAGATTCCAAGCATACTTTGCTTTAAGAGATCCAATTCTTGAAGTAACTGATTGAAGACCCCATCCTCCACAATTTTTAGGAGTACATAATAACTCCCATGCTACATAGTGTAAACCTTTGCTTCTATCCATTTTATTCCAAATAAAATCTCTACTAATTCTTTCTAACTCATATAGAATTTTTATAGGAACAAGAGAGTTAGAAATCAAAAAAATCGGTAGAGTTAGGATGACAGATTTTACCAGACATAACCTGCCGGCAAGTGACATATGTCTGTTTCCCCATTCATTCATTCGCTTCATGGTATTATCTAATAGCACTTGGAAATCACTCTTCTTTAAACGTCTCAAAGCAATTTTAATACCCAGATATTCCAATTCTTCTACCGGTTTGAAATCCAGCAACTTGGAAATCTAGCTCTTCCTTCTCCTCAACACCGAATTACCAAAAATTAAAGATGATTTATGCTTATTAATACTCTGCCCCGTCCAGCTGCAGTATTGCTTAATAATTCCTTTAATCTTCTTCACATTAATCAATCTAGCATCAGAAAATAATAATACATCATCTGCGTATAACAGATGAGAAATTTTTGTTGCATTAGAGAAAATGCTGATTCCCAATTTGTTTCCCCTGTCGTAGAAAACATTAGATAATAGTTGAGAGCAAATGATAAATAAAAATGGAGAGAGTGGGCATCCTTGATGAAACCCACATTTTCCCTCAATCCATTTAGATCTTGTCCCATTGATTAATTTAGAATATCTTGGATATAAAACACACTCCATAATAAGCTCCAGGAATCTATCCGAAAATCCCAAATCCATCATCATCTTCTTCAAGGTTAACCAACTCATACAATCGTATGCTTGTTCCATATCCAATTTGATAGCCAAGTAACCATTGCAAGCTTTAGAATGCCTCAGTTTATTGAAAACCTCTTGAGCTAATAATAGATGATCAGAGATTGATTGATTCTTTACAAACGCCACTTGCTCTTCAGATATGATCTAGCGAATTACTAAAACCAATCTATTTAAGATTATATTAGACACAATCTTAAATATTGAGTTACACAAACTGATTGGTCGATAGTATGTAGGAGTTAATGGATTGATGGACTTTGGAATGAGAACTACCAAAGTATCCTTCCACTCATTACTCATTTTACCTGTAGAGAAAAATAAATTCACTGCTTTACATACATCTCTACCAATAATCTCCCAAAATTTTTTGAAAAAAGAGTGAGTTAATCCATCACATCCAGGAGCTTTATTATTCCCTAACTTCATAACAGCCTCCTTAACTTCATTTGCTATAAGCTCCTTCTTAAACCATGTTTTTTCATCATCATTCAAAATCCTCCATAGATTCGACCAATTATCTAAACTGCAAAATCTTTCCTTCCATTTCTCTTGAAACAATTTGAAAAAAACATCTTCCACTTCCCTAGGATCTTCGGTGATTTGGCCTTCCATATTCTTCACTTGAGAAATCCAATTGGAATTTCTTCTAGCATTGGCAAAGGCATGAAAGAATTTTGTATTTGAATCACCTTCAACTACCCACTTTACTTTTGCTCTTTGCTTCCACCAAGTGTTCAAGCAATTAAGAAAAATATTGAATCTTTCACTTTAGCTCTAAGTAGCCATAACTTCCCTTCATCCAGCCATCCATTACTAGCCTCTTCTTCTTGGAGTAATAAAATTTCAGCCTTTAATCTAGTTTTTTCACTAGAAAAATCTTTAAGTTTATTCTTACTCCAATAAAATAACTCATTTAAGGTTCTTTTGCACTTCTTGTTGAGGACTTCCATGTCATCTCCAACAAAATTCTTCTTCCAGATTTTAGAAACAATGTGTTCCATTGTTTTGAAGGATAACCAAACATCTTCGAATTTCAAGGATCTTGCCAATCTTCTAGTTTCATCAAATAATTTCAGCACAATGGGACAGTGGTCCGAAGCCACTCTTGCTAAGTGTCTTACCATTGCAATTTGGATCTTCTGAAGAGCCAATGAGTTTAACAAGCATCTATCCAAGCATTCTAGAATTCTTCCACTTCCTACTTTATTATTGCACCGAGTATATCTTGAGCCAACCATCCCAATATCATGATAATCACCATCATTCATAAACTTGAGCATTTCTAAGGAACCTTGGGAGAAGAAAAACTTCTTACCTCCTCTTTTTTCCTCTTGTGATAGAATGCAATTAAAATCCCCTCCAATAATAGATGGAATCTTCCTTTGTGAATGCTCTTGGATGTAATCCCATAACAATCTTCTTTTGTGAACCTCCTTTCTCCCATAGACCGTAGCAATCATCCAACATCCTTTATTAAAGACTTTAAGATCTCCAATAACAAATTGATCTGTAGTCTTTAACACCGAGAATGAAGCTATATCATTTCTCTAAAGAATCATAATTCCACCAGATAATCCCTCTGAAGGCAAAATAAAGAAATCCCAATTAGGACCCATGATCTTATCAAAATCAGACTTATCCAAAGAGCTGATTTTAGTCTCCAATAAACCCACAAAGAAAACATTATAGTCTTTTATGAACTCCTTCATATATAGAGCGGCTTCCTTCTTCTTAGCCCCTCTATAATTCCAAAAGGCTATGGAATCCATTAAAGTTTATTTGGGGATTAGCCCCCAACCTTTCTCTTGCTTCCTCCTTCTCTAAGTCTTCCACGGGTTTTATTTTTAATAGGTCCTAATGATCTTAATTCTTTTGCCAATTTGATCTTAGGCAATTCTTCAATCAGATCATAGTCTTTTTCCATAACCAAGTTATCTGTTCTATCTTTGTCAGTCACCGAACCACCTTCCATATCCTGTTTCTCATCATCAGCTCTCATCAAAGTGTCTAGTAGAACAACATCTTCATTACTATCAGCACTAACACTTTGGAGGATTGAGAACTTATTTTCCTTTATCAGAGACAGAGGACCTTCCACTTTCAACTTCATATTATTATCTGGAATCCTTTCAGGATTTTTGTTGATAGAAACTACTGATACATGATAGGGAATACCTGAGTTCGCAAGTAATCCATTTGGATTTACTTGAGTTCACAGGCAACCCTTCCCAACTATGTTGTAAGAAGTATAAGGCTCTTCCATAGCCAAGTGGTTATCCAAAGCCAGTTCAGAAGTTTGTTCTGGCCTGCAGTCCCCATCCATAGCCATTTGAATATCCTGAGCAGTATTAGAAGCTTGTTCAGGACTGAATTCCCCTTCTTCTAAATTTTCAACTTCAACACAAAAATTTACAGGACCTTCTTGATTCAAACTTCCACTGGAGCTTTCATTTACCACCTTCTAAGCAATAATCCCACCTGATATAGGATTATCAGATTTTTTGACATATTTGAGTGTGTTTTCTTTAAGCTCCTTACTCCTTATTTTAGTGTTCCTTCTTCTCTTGTTGTTGACCATAATCCATGGACCATAAGAAGGTTTAATTGAACCTTCTTGTTTGCTTCCCGCAAGCTTTTCTTTACCAATTTCTTCACCATCCTGTACCACTTGAGGATTACTAACTTTTTGCCCACATTCCATATTCACATGACCAATTTTTCCACAACCAAAACAAAAGTTTGAAACCCTCATATTCCACCATTTGGAAGAACCTTCCGGCCATGCTATCCACCCAAACTCCTAATGGAAGAGGTTGGTCAAGTTTAATTCTTACACAAACTCTTGCAAATTCTCTCCTTCCCCAATGGAACATATTACCATACAACATAAGTGGTTTTCCAATTCTTGAAGCAATGCAAGCTACATTCTTCTCATCACAACATTGCAATGGTAAATGAGGCATTCTAATCCAAATTGGAGATGATAGGCCTTTAATAGATGCTGTATTAAAATTAGGAGTCAACTTCTACATTCCTATTATATGTCCATTTACAAACTATGGGCCACCTGAATGGACTGCTTCCACCATTTCTTCCGATGAGAAAAAACATAAGAACCTTCCACCACCCAATGTAGTAAAGTGGAATTGCCCAAATTGAGTCCACTGTTTCCTTATCTCCCAAGCCACCAAATGAGAAGGTAAGACTTTCCCAAATATTTTAATAACCAATGATTTGGCTAATTTTTCTGAATTCTTCTTCTCAATATCTTCATGTAACCTTACCACAATTCCATATTCAGAGTAAACCACTTCTTCTTCTTTGAAATCCAGCTTAATATAAGGCTTATTGCTCCAACGATTCACATTACCCAATCCAATTGTGCTATTCGGCATTCCATTAGGCAGCTTATCTATAATCGTCTCCTTCCTCATTACAAGTTCTGAATGAAAATTTTTGTCAAACAAATTCCGAGAATTCTCATTTATTGCGCTGCGACAGAGTCCAGGGATTGTATTCAAATTCCTGAAATTATTAACAAATATTTTCATTCCAGAAGTTGAAGCAGTGTTATCATAATGTAAAGCTGTAGATTTAAAATTGTTAGGAGTAACCAAATTCAAAGCTTCATCTATAGCCTTACCTTTGCCTTCCACATGTTGAATTCTCTTAGGAGATATTTTAGAAACCTCCTTAATCACCAAAGGTCCTTGATGCTTAAACAGAGGATTTTGAATTCTTTGAAAGGAATTCAATTTTGCCAAGCCATCACCTGAACCATTTTTATTTGAATTAACTACCATAGACGGAGACTTCGATGTCATCGACATCGACTTCCGTTGATCTTCAGATTCCATCTCCATCTTGTGAGCTTGCTAGTGGCAGTCTGCCGCCATCGTCCACCTCCGTCCCTGAGAATAGGGAGCAAAAAACAGGAAAAGAACTTTTGAAAATTCAAAATTTTCTCTATCTAATGGCTGGAGTTTCTCTCTCTGATTTTTGGTCCAAGATTAATGATTAGCATGATCTGAAAGAAGAATAAAAACAAAGAACTGATCGGGATAACCCAAATGTATTATATATATATATATATATATATATATATATATATATATATATATATATATATATATATATATATATATATATATATATATATATATATATATATATATATATATATATATATATATATATATATATATATATATATATATATATATATATATATATAAAGAAATGCAAATAATGCATTAAAATGAAAGAAAAGACAACCTAATACAAACTAGGAAAAAGAAACTAATGCTTCCTTTATCAACATGAAAAAGGAATAATATTGAACACAAAGTTGTTGAATTAAACTTATTATAATCGAAATGAAACCCACTAGTATCCTAGAGTTCCCATCCAGTTAAAGAATAGGACTTAGTATCGATCCCATAAGTAATTAGAATAATTTTAAAAACCAAACAACAAACTAAAATGAAAAAGAAGTAACAGAAGCTAAAAAGGAAAATACAACTTATTAATGACTTCTAAAAATCACCTAAGAATATCAACTATAGATATTCCATAAGGTTTTTCCAATTTCCAAAGTTGAAATTCAAAGATAGTATTATGAAAAACTCTTTGATAATTTGCTCCATCTTCAAGTATCTTTCCACTTTGTTGCTAGCAAAGAGAAAAGCAGCTAGCATATTATCAAGATAATAGAGATGAAGAACCTTGCACATCGTTCTTCACTTTGAGTTCAGCCAACCTTCTTCTAGGTAGATCTTTCACTGGTCCTAAGACTTGAAGTTCTTTGAACAATATGTGCTTAGAGCTAGGAGAATCACTCTTCTTATCAAAAAAAACTTTTTCCTTTCTTAAGAATAGTTTTTTTAAAATTCAAACTAATTGTAGACGGAGGAGAAATATCTCTCAAACCGTTAATACTGTTTTCTATTTCAGAAAATCTAGCTGAATTAGGAGTAGGAGAAACAACCACTTTGGACTCATCCGCTAAAACAGTTGAAGGAGATAAAACCCCCAATTCTGTTATAGAATTAATAGCATACATTTCTCTCTCCTAAATATCTGAAATATTGAATTCAAAGTCTGATTTGTTAGCTCCCATCGATTCAGCAACAGAAGATGGTTCGGTATAAATAGCTTCCAACATGGCAACCTTAATTTCATCCACTTTTTTAGCAAATTTGAATTCAGAATTTGAATTTGAATATATTTTGAATTCATTTCCTGATTCATAATCTCCCAATAGATTCAGACATGACAGTACTGAGTTCTCTATTTTCCAATATCGTGGTGACACTAAGGTAAGTGTCAGAGTGCCATGTAGCATCATAGTGCCAAAACTTCAACACTACAGTACTGGAGCCTCATGAAAATGAGCATAAGAGTGTTGAGCCATACAATGCCTCAGCACTGAAATACATATTCAAGCACCGCAACACTTAAATTCAATATTATTATAGTAGATCATGTAATTTTCTATCTTTTTAAATTATTTTTTTAAATAAAAAAATTGAATTTTAGCATCATACCTTATCAAAGAAGAGAGATGGAAGAGAGAGATTGTTCAGGGCTTTTTTATCTATCAATTTTATTATGAGAGTTCTTATATTTATTATAAGTAACTCAAATCTCATTCTAGTTTTTAATAATTTTGATTATTACATAGATTTTCTTATAGTGAATAGAATTGATTATTTCATACTGTATTTTGATTATGGCATTTGCATAAGTAAGAAAGGCTGGTTATAAACACTATAAAATGGGCCAGCTATTAAAATATAATACCTTATGTAGGAGGGTGGGGTTGGCTGGCTTTTCTTTAAAGATTATTTGTGGTGTTATCCCGATTGAAGCCTATAATAGATGGCTGATTATATATGCTGACTGGCAGAGAGTGATGACTCTTTATTTATTTAATATAACTACCTATAATGATAACTAATTAAATGAATATAATAATTAATTAGTTAGATAAGTGAAAATTAATATGACTAATGAGCTACTGGGAATTAATTAGGGTAAAAGATATTAAAAACACCACATTAAAGCTGGATGTCTTATCTTGGTAAATCAAACATTAATGTATGCATATATTTATAACACTGATGTCATTGACATATATATTAATATCATTGATAATATTGGGTGCACTGATAACACATAAATAGATGATGCATTTGAATAGATAAGATAGATTCTGTCAGTGGTTTATAAATAATATTTGCACTATTATGTTTTTGATTTATTAAATTTTTTTACCAATTATTGATTTTTTAATTCATTATAATGATTCTTTACTTTTATTATTGATTATTTTGAGTTTTAATGATAATATTTGGTCATTAACTGTATTGACTATTATTGTTTATATTAGACTAAGCATATCATATTGATTCTTTATACTTTTGCTCTAAAAGTCTTAGTGAGCTTTGGATTACTACTATGCTTTTAATCTCAATATGTACATTTTTAATAATTATAGGACAGGGAATGGGTCAGGACCAGTATGAGTGAGATTGTTAGAGATCTTTAAGTTTTTTTAAATTTTGGTTATATATTTTCTTTAAATCTTTTATAAAGTAATCTTGTGACTAGTGTAAATGATATTTTGGGTGAAAAAATAGTAAAATATCTTTATATATATGATTTTAGTTTATTTTGCTAGTTATTGTTTATATTCATGATTTATAAAATATGTGGTATATTCTTAAAATGATAAATATACAATTTCTTAAAGTTTGATTCTAGGGAATTATAGATTAGTTGCCAGTGTGAGCAGCCGCATTAACATAGCAAAAGATACTTCATTTGAATCATTAAATGTGCTAGGTTAGTTAGTGCCAAAGCAAATATTATTGCATCATGGTGCTAGCTCATTTTATATCGCCATTATTCCTCCTTGCTGAGCGTTATGATGGTTGAACCGTCCTTGTACTTACTATAAATACTCTTTCAGTTCTATTATTTAAAGAGTTTTGTTGCTTTGCAAAATTCTCTAATTTTAAGTGTATTTCTTTAGTGCCCCCTTAGAGTAAAATCTAAGTGAGTCTAAGAAAGTTTAAGATATGTTTATTATGGATATCTTAGCCTATTTATGTAAGTAACTTTGTGGTTGGAGGAAGGAGTGTAGAGAGGATCATTTGATCCTTCCGGATGATAATTTTCTAATTACCTCACTTGTATCCCTTAATTTAATGAATGAAAAGAAAATGAGTTTGCTTATTGAACCTTTCAGGTCTAACTAATTCTCTAATTTTGGGCTGATGATGTAAAAAGTATAGTAAGTTATAATGTAGACTATTGTGTCTTGAATGATACATTAATGTTTTCAATATCACTCATTCTTTATTTAATGCATATAATAACAATATGTGTAGTTAATATCTAGTGTGAAGTATAACCTTAATAGAGAAAAGCTGAAATAATTAAGAGCATTAAAATATAATATTGACATGATTAGACATATAATGTTTGAATATTCTAGGTTTTATAGTGATAAAATAATTATAGGAAGGCCATAAAACTTTTTTTTAAGTCATAACCCTATCTTTTCACCCCTACATGCTCCATAAAGATCTAGGGATGCTTGTGAAAAAAAATTATATTATTTACATTATTTAATCCAAACATTATATTTTTAGAAGTATCAAAATTTCTTTTCCATTTTTCTTCCTCTAACAAATCATGAAAATATCAATTTTCTAATATGAAAAATTTTATATTTAGAGTAAGCATTCATAACTTAATTACAACTAAGCAAGAATACTTACTCGTGGGATCAACACTCTATTTTATCACTTTATTACATGATTTGGTACATAAACTTATGTATTGTAGTGGGCTTTCATTAATTTTTTATTAAAGAAAACTTAAACATATTTTAACTAAGCAAGTTACATCATAGCCAACACCCCATCACTTATCAAACTATGTGGTTCCATAGTCTATTCATATATTAAGTATAAATAGATATTTTATATTTTGTGTAGTAGGTTATTAGATCTTATTTTATAAAACTCTGAGAAAGTTTGGTGAATAGTGAGATACATCATTTATAGTGGTTGGTCAATAATATAGTGAGTAAACAATCAACTAGAAAGGAAAGGAGTGTGGAGAGTGAAGTTGAAAGGGGAGATTTTATCATGCTCGAGAATCTCATTTGAAATATTTATTC
Source organism: Dendrobium nobile (assembly GCA_022539455.1). Taxonomy (NCBI): domain Eukaryota; kingdom Viridiplantae; phylum Streptophyta; class Magnoliopsida; order Asparagales; family Orchidaceae; genus Dendrobium; species Dendrobium nobile. The sequence continues at coordinate 26,250,149 of CM039733.1, forward strand.
TTTTATCTTTTAAAACAATAAAATCATTTCTATCTAATTTCTTTTAATAATATAAACACTAGTGAAAATAAAACTATCGAACAAAATACCAATATATACATATATATTCATTTTCTAAAAAATTATACACACTACTCAAAAACTCTGTCATGAGTACAAAAGAATAAATAAATTAATAAGAAACTAAATCTACAGGATCCTGGTCAATCTCACACACTTTCTCTCTTGCCCTGACCTAAAATTATTTAATCACATATAATGAGCTCAAGATTCTAGCATGTAACAAAATCCTATAACTAAACTCAAAGCTCGGTAAAGGAGTAATATGCATGTTAGCAGTTAAATCGTGGTAGTAATAATCACATGACTATGAATCAATGCAAAAATAATAAGCTCACATACAATATTAGTAGAATCTATAAATAGTAAAATAGTTTTATGTGGGATCAATAAATTAGTATGGGTATCAAATCAATAAAGCAGTTATTGTATCAGTACTATCAATCAATAAATCAATTATATAAAGTGGCAAAACCAAAGCATTAGTAAAGAAATATCAAACTCAGATCAATACTGAAAAATTTTATAACTATGTATATATGCTATCCAATATGTCACATGCTTAGTATATTCAGTATCAATGCAATGAATGTTGATTCCATATAAGTTGTTAAACCTAAGCAATTGTCCCAAGGCTAACGAAGAGGGGGGTGAAATGATAATTTAAAAATTCTCTTGGATTTTTAATAGGAAACTAATTATAAAACTTTTCCAACTTTGATTATCTTTAAGAAAAAACTTTTCAACCACAAATACCAAATTGTAGAAAATAAAAAATGTGGAAATTAAAAATGATACAAAGATTTATAGTGGTTCGGTTAAACAAGACATACATTCACTCCCTGAAGACTCCCTCTTTAGGTATTACACTATTACCATAGTGACTCTCCTTTTGCCCCCACAGTAAGGTGGAGAAGCCTTCACAAATCCTCTCTTCCACCAATCCCTGATGCGGCAAAGAATCGTCATCCTTTCACACCCTCCAAGAGTCAGCAGAGAATCGTCGTCTGTTCATACTCTCTAAGTGTCGATAGAGAATCGTCATCCTTCCACACCCTCCAAGTATTGGCAGAGTACCGTCATCCTTTCACATCCGCCAAGTGTTAGTAGAGTATCCAATCTTCTTCAAAGATCTTCTCACGAGCAACTAGAAAGAAGAAAAGAGGAGTTGTAACCAAAAACACAAAGAGATCCATACCATGAGTAACCTTATGAACCCTTCATACTTCACTTGCAAGTAATCACCCTCAAAAACTCTCCCATAATCACTCTTTCACTTGCCCTTAAAAAAACATAAAGAACAACACTTTTTACATCAGTTTTAAAGGACCTTTTTTATGAAAGACACAAAAAATTATCCAGAAAACTGAAATTTTCCATTTTGAGCATGTACGACCATATAATATGATTGTATTTTTGTACATATGAACAGTTCAAAAAATGTTGCGTACGAACCTTTTGTGAATCTATACAAAATGATTTTGAACACGATGATCATCATACTGTACTAACAGTTAGAAAATTTTTCATTTTTACCGGGACAAAAAATGGTACCCCATATTTTTGTACTCTGGATGACGTCTGTACGATTGGGATTTTATACAATATGATTAGTTTAAAAAAATTTCAAGTTCATTGGGATCAAAAGGGACCCATTCAATTTGTACTCTAGACAGCATATATATGAAAACGACATTTTACAACGCAATCAATTCAAAAAAACTTTGAATTCATCGGGATGAAAAGGGACCTATCTAATTTGTACTCTGAACGGCATATGTATGAACACAACTTCATATAGTATGATCAGTTTAAAAAAACTTTGAATTTATCGAGATGAGAAGGGACCCATCTAATTCATACTCTGGACGGCATACGTACGAACACGACATCGTACAGTATGATCATTTTCAAAAAACTTTGAATTCATCAGAACGAAAAGGGACCCATCCAATTTATGTTCTGGAAACCATATGTATGAAGGAAGCTTCGTACAGTATGATCAGTACTTAAAAAAAAATTTACCTGCAATTTGTTTGATTGTTCATAGGGGAAAATAACTGAACAATTAATTCTGTATGAAATGACTTCATACAATATGATAAATTTAAAAATTGTAAATTTTAAATATTCCCTAGTGTGTGTGTGCATAGTTATTCAATTACAATCACACTCTCTCATACTCAATAAAATGAAAAAAAATATAGACTTTATTTATAATGAACTATAATCTAATATGATTTGAAGTCTTCAACAATTTGGAGTATAATTTTCTTAAAATTTTAGTACATACAAACAACAAAATAATACATCCAAAATATGTTAGGAGAAATTATAATTAAAATAATAATACTTAGAATCATAAAAAACATACATGTTACAAGAATATCAACATTCGAAAAACTAAGTTGCAACCATCCTAACAATCTCTCCATTTTTTATGATGGCAAAATAATTGTTATTTGAGTTAACATGTATATGCTAAATTTCTCCTTAGCTCCCCCTAAAAGAATAAAACATGTGAATATAGGAAAATTCCATGAAGAGCACACCAATTTTTTTTTTTAACATATAAAGCACAAATAATAAAATAAGAACACAAACAACATAATCCAAAAACACAAACACATGAAACACAAAAACATAAAACAACACAAAATAATATTACTCACCATTTTCACAACAACAAAAAGGGAAAAATAAGATTGAAATGAACGATGTCAAATGAGAAACCATAATAATTCATTTAAAAGATATTGAAATAGAGTTGCAATAATAAAGTTAATTACCATTAGATGAAAAAAAAAATATTCAAAAATTTTAAATTAAAGAACAACTTAGATAAAAAAATTTTATCAAGGTCATGAAACATTCTACATAATTAGATATGGAGGATTATTACAAAAATGATGAATTAGTTAATTTCAATTTTCAATATAAAATATAATTGAACATTAGATTGATTTGAATTAAAGATTAAATGATACAGGAAAGAACATATTCAATTGGCGACATTGCACATCTTTTCAAATATTTGTGGCACACTTTGTGCATCTTTTTTTTATTTAGAATAATTTTATGCCTTTTTTTTATTTTGCAAACCATTATGCATTCCTTCAATTTTAGTACAAACTGTACATTTCTTTTTGATATACCCTTTTTTTATTTGGTCTTTTCAAAATCAATAATCTAAAAAATCAAATTTATTTGATTACAAAAATAATTATATTGAAAAAGAAATAAAAAATAATAATACATCAAAATTGCAATAATAATATTCAAATTATGTTTGCCTAAAAAGAAGATGAGATTGATATCCTTAACTTGATCGAGCTATAAGTTAACTTAAATTTTTTAAAAATTAGATTTCATAATGAAATTAATTTTGTAATGCAAGTTAATTTATAACATTTTTTAGATTAATTAAAATAGGATTTTCATATAGGCAAACTCACATTTCAAACAAGTAAAAAAAACAATTAAACAAAACATGACATTTTTATTGATATCAAATAAGGATCAGATACACTAAAGCATTTGATATCAATTAACATAACTTCTAAACATCACAACATCATTACAAATCTAAACAAAAAAATAAGTACTATAGAAGGAAATAAACATTGACATCATCACATCATCAGGAAAGGACTGGTAAAAGGAACTACAAAGAAGTACATCTAAAATTTTAAAGGACCCTGATCTGGAGGAGGAGGCTGGTTAAAGATTGAGAAATAGCTATTCATCATAGCTACACTAATGTTCACCGAGTCAAACTGACCACAGATCCACCCCAATCTTCTTGGTGATGTGCATCCTACTAGTTTAAATGAGTCTGAATATGATCAAAATATTGATCAAAATGACTCTCCAATCGATCAAATCACTGGACCATCTCCTGAAAGTCAGGTCCCTGAGTAGGTGTAGGTGCTCCCCCTTCTCCCTCGGTATCTTTACTTAAACTCTTATTTCTCCCAAAAAGAGATTGAAAAGAGGCATTGATGAAGAAGATTAGCATTTCAGTGGGAGGATCAGAATGAATTATGTTGTACTTCTTTTCCAAAATATAAGTCACTAAATGTCATAGGGCAATATTGTTCTTCTTCTTATGAGAAGGAAACCCAATTTCAGAAAGATTACAAATGTAATCCAAAATGAGTTGGGCCTCATTAATTGGTTGTCCAGTTATGATCAAATAGGTAACTATGAAAAGAAGAGTAATGTTTATGCGATCACGAGCTTTAGGAATGATTAAAGTTCTGAGCACATGCTGGATGACACTTGCATTTTGATTCAAGGTGTAGACTCTAACCAAGTGACAAACTTGAGTTACACCTCTAATAGTTTGGTTTATCTCAGGCCAATCCTAATTAGATTTAGAGGTTAATATATGTGCTCTAATCCCATGAGTCCTTAAATGAAAAAAAGTTCCTAGATCTTCCTTAGTGATATCTACCCGTTATTTTTTAACAAATGATGTTATCCTACTCTCATCCTCGCTAAACCTCATATTTACAAGAAAATAGAGAAAAAGTTTCTCTACAGTAAGCATAGATCAAAGTTAAAATGAAGAAGAATTGGGTTGAGGAAAAGAGAGGCTTGATAAAAAAAATGAATGTCATCTTGAATAAGGAGTCTTGAAGGAGTGCTTTTCATAGCTATAAACCTATAGAAGCAATTCTCATTTTCTTTTGACAAAAAATTGTCATCCCCACCACTGGATGATGACCCCTTAGTAACTTTAGAATGCTTGCTAGAACTTGCCATTCTTAGGTTAGTGCCTCTAGAGGGTTTCAAGGAGGGTTTGAAAGTGAATGAAAATGAATTCTATAGCCCTCCTATTTAAAGAAAAATGACCCTTTGTATAGTATGAAAAGGAATTTGAATGTACATTATTGGGATCGTACGAGATGAAAAAATTTTCAAATAGACGAACAATAACGTTCAAAATGAAATGACTTTTCATAAACACATAATTTATGAGGCATCCTTTCATACAAAATTTTTAACCATATGATGGTACAGACAAATATGTGTTTGTCCGAGATGATCAATTATTTAAGATCATTTTAACGATGGTTAGGTTCATCCCCTATTGAAAATGACACGTGGATCGTACATACGAAATTTGGGTTCATATGTATGATCAGTTATAATAACTGATTCTACCTAGATAATTATATAAATGCGTACAAATAAATATATCTAGATCATACGGGATGATGATAAAATCATATAATATGATCTATATTAAAAAATCAAAATTTTATGCATTCACTCCAAAATAATGATTGATATGCTACAGAATTTGTACGGGTCGAAAATAATTTCATACAGTACGAATAAAATACTTAGAAAATAAAATCCAAAAAAAATTCTCAATTTCAATCAACCTACACAAGTGACAAATGTCTAAATTGAAAAATACTCAAAACAAAACAAACTAAACACACTCATAACTAAAATAAAAATAACAAAAAAAAATAAAAATCAAAACACATAAAAACATATCAAGTTTGTAGAAGATTTTATCTAAGAATTTAGATCAATCACACCTAACCTTGTTCTTAATGTGTTAAAAGTATCAAAGCCTAGTGGTTTTGTAAAAATATTTGCAAGTTGATTTTTTATTGAAACTTTGTTCAATTTAATTTCTTCTTTGGACACATGATCCCTAATGAAAAGATGTCTTATGTCTATATATTTGGTTCTAGAATGTTGAATAGGATTTTTTAAAATGTAAATGACACTAGTGTTTTCAAAATAAATTGGAATTGTGCTTACTATAAATGTTAAATCAATAAACTATTATTTTAACCTAAAAACCTGTACTACACAACTTCCTAAGGTAATGTATTCAGCTTCAACTGTAGATAGGGCCACGGAATTCAATTTTCTACTGAACCGTAAAACTAAAGAATTTCCTATAAATTGACAAGTTTCAGATATACTCTTTCGATCAAACCTACAACCTATAACGTTTGAATCTAAATATCTAACAATTTCAAATGAAGAGGCGTACTTAGGATACCAAATCCATAAGTTTTTAGTTTCCAAAAGATATCTCAAAATCCTTTTTACTGCTGTCAAATGTGATTCTTTTGGATATGTTTGAAATCTAGCATATAAATAAATACTAAATATAATATCTGGTCAGCTAGTAGTCAAATAAAGCAAATATTTAATAATTCGTCTAATTTTTTTATCAATATATTTTCCCTTTATGTCCTTATCCAACTGAATTGAGGAACTCATCGGTGTATTTAATAGTTTAGCATTATTCATTTCATACTTCTTAAGGATGTCTTTAACATACTTTGACTGATTAAAAATATTTCCTCCTCAATTTATTTAATACTAAAACTAAAAAAATAACTAAGATCTCCCATTAAGCTCATCTCAAATTCACTACTCATTATTTTGGAAAAATTATCACAAAGATTTTTATTAATAGATCCAAAAATAATATCATCAACATAAATCTGAATAATGAGTATATCGTCTCCCAATTTCTTCAAAAAGAGAGTGATGTCCACACTTATTTTTTCAAAAGATCTCACTAATAGGAAAGTGCTTAACCTCTCATACCATGCCCTAGATGTCTATTTTAATCCGTATAATGTCTTTTATAATTTAAAAATTATGATTAGGAAATTTTAAATTTTCAAATCCTGGAGATTATTCTACATAAACATCCTCTTAAATCACCCCATTCAAAAAGGCTCTTTTAACATCCATTTGATACAATATAAATCTTTTAAAATAGGCAAAGGCTAACAAATTCCTAATTGCTTCAAATCTGGCTATAGGGGCAAAAGTCTCCTCAAAATCATTCCCTTCAATTTGATTATACCCCTTAGCCACCAATCTACCCTTATTTCTAACAATAAATCCTGAGTCATTCATTTTATTTTTAAATACCCACTTAGTTTCAACTACACTTTGATCCTTTGTCCATGTAATATATTCCCAAATTTTATTCCTTACAAATTAATTTAATTCTTATTGCATGGACAAAATCCAAAATTCATCCAAAAATGCTTGATTTATATTTGTGGGTTTTATCATTGAAATAAAGGTAGAATGGTTAACTTCTTTGCTAAGTCTACATCTAGTCCTAATACCCTCACTGAGTTCACCTAAAATCGATTTCTTAGGATAGTTTTTAGAAAATTTTAAATCTCTAGGTAAAGCATTTACTTGTTCCAAATTTTCATCCAAATTAATCTTTTTAATCCTTTGGGAGTAATTTTCTACATCATCCTTTTCCAAATTTGGCTCTTCCAAAATATCAGATTCTTTAAATACAATATGTGTGGTCTTCTCAACTACTAAAGTTCTTTTGTTAAATATTCTACATGATTTTCTAACACTAGAGTATCCAAGAAAAAATTTTTTATTTGATTTTGGATTGAATTTTCCTAAGAAAGATTTTCCATTATTATACATGAACACCTTACATCCAAAAACATTCAATATGATAAGTTAGGTGTTCTCCCCTTAAGAAGCTCATAGGGTATTTTCTTCAATTTTGACCTTATGTTCACCCTATTCAAAACATAACATGTAGTACTATCACTTCAGCCTAAAAATATTTAGAAAGTGTATATTCTGCCAGCATGACTCTAACAGCTTCAATTAATGTTATGTTCTTTCTTTCGACTATCCCATTCTACTGAGGGGTTTTAGGTGCAGAAAAATTATGATCAATTCCTCGTTCTTTATAAAAATCCTCAAATCTTTTATTTTCAAATTCACCTCCGTGATCACTTTGAATTGTTAAAATTTCACAACCTAGTTTCCTTTGAATCCAAGTCAAAAGTCTCTAAATTCTTCAAATGATTCACTGTTATGAAATAAAAATTTAACCCGCATGAATCTTGAAAAATCATCAACTATCAAAAATTTGTATACCTTCCCTCCTAGACTTACAATGCTAACTAGTCCAAAAAGATCCATATGGATAATCTCTAATAGTTTGCTAGTACTAAGATCCTAATTTGAATGAAATAAGGACTTTACCTATTTTCTTAATTGACATGCATCATAAAGGTGATCCTTAGTAAAGTCTAATTTTGGTATACCTCTAACTAATTCATTTTGGGTAATTTTTCTAAGGTTTTTCATACCAGCTTGACAAAGTCTCCTATGCCATAACTAAGATTCATCAGAAATAGTTTTTAAATAAAAAGTAATAGGTGTTTTAATATAGTTCAAATCTAGCATATAAATGTTATTTATCCTGGTTCCATGTAAAACATCATTTCTATTTAGGCTTAATATGCAGCTAGTGGATGAAAATTTAACACTATACCCTTTATCACATAACTAGCTAATACTTAATAAATTATGTTTTAAGCCTTCTACAAGTAAAGTATTCTCTATGAAAAAAATTATCCAGGTTTTCGATCATACCTCTGCCAACCACTTTCCTAGTGGTATTATCTCTGGGTGTAACCTTACCTCTATTCCTAGCTTCCAGTAATATTAATTATGTAGTGTCTCTAGTTTTATGCTTCGAGCAACAGCTGTCCAGGTACCAAATGCTCTCACAAGGTCTTGTATGAGAGCATACCTACAAAATAATTAAATGTCAAACTTGGGAACTCAAATAAGTTTCCTTTCTCCTTTTGGCAAAATAAAACTAAATACATGTATGATATGACTTGATTTGTGCATCTTAGGTTTCCACACTAATAGAGTTTTTCTATCTAAAGTACAAGTATGTGATATATGTTCAATCATACCATAAGTAAAACATTTATCTCCAGGAAAAGGGTTTTTCAATCTCCAATAATAAATTTATCTCTTCCTAGGTTTTAAAATTTTTGACTTAAAAATAGGATTAGTAAAATCTTTAAGTGTAGAGGGTTTCCTATTTTTCTCGAGAGTTTTCACTTTTAACTTAAGAAATGTGTTTATATCTTCTAACACATTAATATCATATTTTAAATAATGCTCTTTATTTTCATATTCATCTTTAAAATTTATAAAATCTTTTTCCAATTCAGTGTAGGATGATTTTAATAATTCATTTTTCTTATTCAATTCATTGAATACATCAAGTAAGTTCATGTGATTGTTGACAATCAGTGCGTGATCTTTCTTAAGGGTTTCATGCTCCTTTTGTAATTCTTGTAATTCTAAGTTCAATCTAGCATGCATTTTTTTTAATTTTCTATATCCAGTATGTATTCTTTAAGAAACTTTAAGTAATTCATCATACATTAAGTTACATATCTCTTCTTAATCTGATTTATTAATATTATCATCCATTAAGCACAGGTTGGTGACATTCTCTTCCTTTTTTATTTTTGATGAATCTGAAGTTGATTCTGCTAAAAAAGCTCTCTAAAATTTCTTCTTGCCCTTTCTCACATTCACTTTCTCCTCCACCTTCTCCTTGCTAGGAGCGGCTTTGAGATTGGGGCATTCCATTTTTATATGTCTGAGTTACATGCATTCATAACAAATCACATCATTGAAAACCTTAACATTTTTGTGGAACTTACCTTTGTTCCACTATTGGTGCCTTTTTTGCTTCCTTTTAAGAAAACTTCTGAACTACCTTATCATCAAGGTAATATCATCCTCATTCTTACTTTATGACTAATAACACTCTGAGTCATCCACTTTCAGTGCTATTTTCTTCTCCTTTTATTGTTCTCCTGCATCAATCTTTCTTTGACTCACTCTTTGCTCGTAAGCAATTAGTGATCCATGAATATTATCAATAGAGTAAATATTTAAGTCCTTAGACTCTATAATTGCAGTTATTTTAGCATCATAATTAGTAGGCAAATATTAAAGAATTTTATTAACCATTTTAACGATCATTAGTTCCCTACCTAATACATGCAAAGAAGTGACAATTTGACTGAATCTTGTGTACTTGTTAGAAATAGATTCATTGGGTTTCATGTAAAAAAATTCATAGTCATGTAACAAGATATTCAATCTAGATTGATTTACTTCATTAGTCCCTTTGTAAGTAATATAAAGACTATCTCAAATGTCCTTTCCATTATTGTAAGTAGAAACCCGTATGTAATCTTTAGACTTAAGTGTATTAAAAAAACTATTTAAATATTTTGTATTTAGTTATGCTAAGTCATATTCTTTTACAGTCCAATCAGTAAAGGGTGTTTCAACTATAATGTCATCTACAAGTCTAGTTGGCCTGACATACTCTTCTTGAACTAAAATCCATACGTAATAATCTAGCGATTGAAGAAATATAGACATGCATATTTTCCAAATATCGAAAGGAATATTATCATATAATGGAGGTCTAGTGATAAAATACTTTTCATGGGTGTTTTGGTTTCCAAAAATAGCTATTTTCATTTTCAAAAAGTAGTCTAAACTTATAATTTTGAAATAAAGCTCTGATACCACTTGTTGATTCCATATAAGTTGTTAAACCTAAGCAATTGTCCCAAGGTTAACTAAGAGGGGGTGAATTGGTAATTTAAAATTTTTCATAGATTTTTAATAGAAAACCAATTATAACATTTTTCCAACTTTGATTATCTTTAAAAAAAACTTTTCAACCACAAAAACCAAAGTGCATAAAATAAAAAATGCAAAAATTAAAATGACACAAAGATTTATATTGGTTCGATCAAACACGACTTACATCTACTCCCTGAAGACTCCCTATTCAGATATTACAATATTACCAAAGTGACTCTTCTTTTTCCCCCACAAAAATGCAGAGAAGCCTTTACAAATTCTCTCATCCACCAATCCACAATGTGGTAGAGGACCATCTTTCTTTCGGACCCTCTAAGTGTCGGCAGAGAACCATCATCTGTTCACACTCTCCAAGTGTCAGCAGAGAACTATCATTCTTTCATACCCTCCAAGTGTTGGCAGAGTACAGTCATCCTTTTACACCCTCAAAGTGTTAGCAAAGTATTGAATCTCTTCGAAGATCTTCTCATGAACAACTAGAAAGAAGAAAAGAGGAGTCATAACCAAAAACACAAAAAGATCCTTACCTTTGAGTAACCATGTGAACCCTTCACACTCCACTTGCAAGAAATCTCTATCAAACACTCTCCCATAATCACTCTTTCACTTTCCCTTAAAAAATCATGAAGAACAACATTTTTTATGTCAGTTTTAAAGGAATATTTATATGAAAGATATGAAAAACTATCCAAAAAACTAAAATTTTCTATTTTGAGAGTGTACGATCGTATTTTAATGCGTACAAATAGTTCAAAAATTATTACGTACAAACCTTTTATGAATCTATATGAAATGAGTTCATACATGATGATCATCCAATATGAATTAAGTTCATACTATACAAAAAGTTAAAAAACATTTTATCTTCGTTGGGATGAAAAGGTAACCCGTATTTTCATACTCTAGACGACGTCTGTACGAATGGGATATCATATAGTATGATCAATTCAGAAAAATTTCAAGTTCATATAGATGAAAAGAGACTCATCAAACTCGTACTCCATATGGTGTACGTATGAACAAGACATAATACAGTATGATTAGTTCAGAAAAACTTTGAATTTATCAGGATGAAAATGGACCAGTCTAATTTGTACTCTTAATGGCGCATGTATGAATACAACATCATACAGTATGATCAGTTCAGAAAAACTTTGAATTCATCAGGATGAAAAGGAACTCGTCCAATTTATACTCTGGATGGCATACGTACGAACACGACATCGTATAGTACGATCAGTTCAGAAAAAAACTTTGAATTTGTCGGGATGAAAAGGGACCCATCCAATTCATACTCTGGATGCCATCTGTATGAAGGAAGCTTCGTACAATACGATCAGAACTTAAAAAAAAAATTTACCTGCACTTCGTTTGACTACTTGTATGGGAAAATAACTGAACAAATTGTCCCATACAAAATGACTTTGTACAGTACAATCAGTTTAAAAATTATAAATTTTAAACACTACCCTAGTGTGTGTGTGCACTGTTACTCAATTACAATCAAACTCTCTCATACTCAATAAAATAAAAAATACAATCTTCATTTACAATGAACCCTAATCTAATCTGATTTGAAGTCTTCAATAATCTTGAGTATGATTTTCTTGAAATGTTAGTATACACAAACAACAAAATAATGCATCCAAAATATGTTATGAGAAATTATAATTAAAATAATAATATTTGGAATCATCAAAAACATATATATTATAATAATATCAATAATCAAAAAACTAAGTTGCAATCATCTCAACAGTGAATTAGTAGATCAAAATGTATCAATGTTTGTATTGATAAGAGTAAAAGTATAGTGTCATTAGTAAAATTGGTGGTTGTACTAGTAAAATAATATAATAATAGTAAAACCATATAGTAAAAATAATTTCTTATAATATTAGGACCAATGCCTCAATAAAATATAGTTCAGAAGTTATACTAAATAAGTAAGAAATCCTAGCTTAATTAAAATTTGTCTAGTATTATGTTAGTATCTTTAAACTTTGAACTCAATAAATAAAGATGTCACTTTTGCTAATCATCATAGTAATCTTCTTCTTATAAATCTCAATTTATATCACATGAATCACTAGAGGATAACATCAGATCATTATACTTAAAGGAAAGCATATTAGCCCACCATTATATATAAGTCAATTAGTCTCTAGCCAGCATTAGTGAATAATCAATCTTTATATATTTTTCCTCACACATATTATTATCACGATACTATAATATTAAAATGACAAGATAACTACCAGTGCATATTAATTTTTTAATACATTATAGTAAATAATGTATTATTTGGCTTAATTTATAAAAGGTTAAAATGTCCTAACTATAAGTAACATAAAACTCTACTATGTATAAATTTATATTTTTAGAAATTAATTAAATTATAAGAGATCATATATAAAAATATTTTAAATTTTTAATTCAACAAAAATACTATTTTTAGATGTTAAAATTAATTTCTAAATTGATAAAAATTATCATTTTTAAAAAATTACCCAGTAATAAATCTAAAATAAATATTTAAAACTTTCTTAATCTCAATCTCTATAATATATAAAAACAGTATGTAGTGAAAATTTTATCAATATAAAATCATCCTCCTTTTTGCAAGAAAAATACAAATTCGAACAAAAAAATCTCAAAGGCATCAAATTATTAAAATCAAAATTCTGATAATAGTTCTATACAACGAGATGAGCAAATTTTCCAATAGGATGAGTGGCAAAAATTGCTCTAGAGCCTTGAAATCTTGAATTTTCTTTTCTCTTCTCACTTTTCTTTTAATTTTCCTAATCCCATTCTCTTAGCAAAAATCATAAAGTAAAGTAGGATTAATAAAGTAATATAATGATTTAAGATGTTTAGAATAAAATAATAAAATAATATTAATATAATTATATAATTTAATTAATTTTTGGCTTATAATTAATATAAATATTCTTGGGACTTCAAAAATTATAAAAAATATTCATAAAACAGTTAATTTTATTTGAAAAATTGTGATAAATTTGGTTTGCAAAATGAAATCTAATGATCACAAATCCTCACTTGTACTAATATGTGCCAATTTCTTAAAGATTAGCACAATGTCCCAAAAATTATGAAAACAATAGTGTTATTCAATCATTATAATATCTATGTTATGGTGAAGATGGTTTATAATTTGAACTTATAATGACTCCATAAAAACTTTATTTGGTAGGATCAAAATATGGGCTATTACATATTCACTTTAGGAAGGGTCCATCTACAAGCTTTATTTAGGATTCTTTAGTTTGGGTGATATTTTCTTCAGCTTCTCTAGTTACTCTTTCTTTCTTGAGCAATAAATACAAATTATTTTATTTAATTTTAATTTTATGGCCGATTAAACTTATAATTTTAGATTAATGATGTGAATTCCTATGTAAATCCTAATGTTGACTCTTGTGATTTAAAATATACATAATTATTTTCAATGTCACTCATTCTTCTTTTAATTTAAGCAGTGGCCATATATAAAATTAACATCTAGTGTGATAAATTTATTCAACGGAGAAATATTAGAACAAATAAGAGAATTGAAATGGAATGCTTGCACATCTAGACATATAATGTTTAGTATTTTAGGATATATGGAGATAGGGTACTTACAAGCTTGATTGAGATCTTGGGATGTGTATACTTTGATTCACAGTTACTATATGAGAGTTTACATATGGGAGCTTAGGTCATTTCATTATCATTAGTCCAAAACACTTCATAAACTATTGTGTCATCCCTATTTTTTGCATGTCTCATTAGACAAAAATTATCCTTGGTTTTGATGTGTATGATAAATTATATTGCTTGAGTAAATGGTACTAGAAACATTTATATGTAACATAGTATTTTCTCGTGGGATCGACACTCTTTCAAACACTTTATTACTTGATCGACACATGCATTTGCATTTTCATTGTGGTTATATATAAGCAAACATATATTAAAACAATATACTCTTAGCTATCATCACACACTCCATTTGAAGGAACACATGTACATAAAATATCAAAAGGCAAAAGTCTTAAAAGATATCTAAAAATATCAAAAGACATTAACCTCATAAGGCATATGTAAACTAAAAATCTTAAAAGACTAAAGCCTCAACTGTTACAGGTACATAAAATTTCCAGAAGGCTTAAAACCTTAAAAAATATATATATTTCTTCAATTTTTCAAAAATCTCAGAAGGCTAAAAGCAGTAGAAGGAATAATTTTTTTTCTAATTAGGTTACTATAATTGAGGGTAAATATCTAACATATGTATAAAGGACTTGGGTTTTCTTTACGAGGGGGGGGGGGGGGGAAGCAAGTTTACAAATATCGTTTAAACTTAAAGCAAACATTAGTATAACTCATATAAACATCTCAAAGAAAGATAAAAGATTATTGGATTTACATATATGATGTAAATATAATAAATTTTAAAATTCTACATCAAATTCAAACATAAAATATTTTTTTATGTAAAAGATTAATGCAAGGAGTTTAAGATAAAACACTTTGAATTAAAGTACTTTTATCAACATTATTAATATATCTAGCACTATAATAATTTTTTTTTGTAATGATTATCTCTCTATTGGGAGAAATTTTGGAGCTTCAAATCATGATGAGAATTTTCTTAAAAAAGAGTTAGTCAACTTTCTTTCAAGATAAAGATTAAAGCTTTATTTTTAAGATAAAAATCCTAAGTATCACTTACAACTTTACATGAGGAATAATTCATTATCATGAAAGAGGGCATAGGAGCTTGAAAGGATATACCACTTATACAAGTTTGTGAAATGGCTCTCTTGAGAGAAGAAGTGAAGAAGAGAGGGTTTGTAAGAGCATCTCATTCTCTAAAGAAAGAGGCACCAGACCTTTAAAAGGGAAACCACCTATACAAGATTGTGGAATGCCTCCCTTGAGAGAAAATGTGAAGAAGAGAAGGGACAAGAGCATCGCCCACTATAGAGAGGTACATAAGAGTTTGAAATTGAATACCTCTTATTCAAGATAGTGGAATGCCTCTCTTAAGAAAAGAATTAGAGAAAAGAATGGAGGGCATAAGCAACTTGATCTCTATAGAGAGGGGCACTAGAGCTTGAAATCAAGTATAATCTATTTAAGATAGTTAAATGCCTCTCTTGAAAAAAAAAGTGGAGAATAGAAGGAGGTAAGAGCAAGATCTTGTTCTTTAAAGAGAAAGGAACTAGAGTTTGAGAGGGGATGCCATCTATTTAAGATAGTGGAATGGCTCTCTTGAGAGAAGAAGTGGAGAAGAGAAGAGAAGCAATAGCAACTCGTTCTCTAAAGAGAGTGACACTAGAGCTTCAAAGAGACTAATGCCTATTCAATATAGAGGAATTTCTCTCTTAAGAGAAGATTGGAGAAGAGTAGTAGTGTAAACCTCTCCTCCCACAAAAGCGTGTTTGTTAAGATAGTTGCTATTTGCATGCTTTACATTTTTGCAACTTATGAAGTTTTGATGATTCTAAACATTATTGTTCAAATGTGTAGTTATCTCCTAACATTTTTTAGAAGAATTGTATTTGCTCTTGTGTATACTAACATTTCAGGAAAAATGAACTCCAGACTACGAAGACTTCAAATTAAATTCAGCATGAGATACTTTGTAAAATTTGAAGCTTGCACTTTTCTTAGAAATCAAATTGAAAGGGAGTGATTGTATTTTGAGTGAATAAAAACATACACACACACATAAGGAGATCATATAAAATTTATACTAATCGTACGGGACGATATCCGTTCGTACTGGACGATCAGACAGTTATCTCCTATAGAGCACATGGAACGAATAGGAACTTGCTCGAAAAATTTTTCTAAGTCCTATTCGTCTAGGACGAAATTAATTATCGTCCAGGACGATTGGTTCACTGTAAAATTTTCGTCCAGATGAAATTAAATTATCGTCAATGGCGATTGGTCCTCTGGAAAATTTTTGTACATACGAAATTAATAATCGTCCAGGACGATCTGGTCTCTGGAAAATTTTTGTCCAAACGAAAATAAATTATCGTCCGTGGCGATTGGTCCTCTGGAAAATTTTCGTCCAGACGAAATCAAGAATCGTCCAGGATGATCAGTTCTCTGTAAAAATTTCGTCCAGACGAACATATTCTCGTCCAAACGATTAACCGACTTAGAACAATTTTCAGCAGTTTCTAGAACCGACCTAGTAATAACCGTTCGTACTGGACGAACCTAGTTCGTACAGGACGATCAGCTGTACGAAGACATTTCTTACACATATTCAAATAGGGTCGTTTCAGATCGTTTAAGTAAAATCGTCTAGGACGATCCACGATCGTACGGGACGATCCACTGCGTACAGAATTGAATACTTGCAGTGTTTGGGCGATTTTTCTTGTCTTTTGTATAAATAGTCCAAATTAGACTGCCACCCAATCTTTTTGTCATTTGATCTTCGTGCCTCTTGAGAGAATAGCCAAGGAGAGAGTGGAAGAGAGCATTCAAGGGAGGATTCCTACCACTGGAGCGAGAAGGCTTCACTTGGATTTCAAAGGTAAGAGTCTCTACTTGTGAATTGGGATTACTTCACTCTTTTCCTTCTTCCTTCTAGATTTTTGTGAGAAGATCTGTCAAGGAGATCCGGTTCTCTGCCGACACTTGGAGAGTGTGAACAGCCGAAAGGTTCTCTGCCTACACTTGGAGAGTGTGAACAGCCGAAGGGTTCTCTGCCTACACTTGGAGAGTGTAAACAGCTGAAGGGTTCTCTGCCCACACTAGGAGACTGTGAAAGGACGATGGTTCTCTGCCAACACTAGGGATTGTGTAAAAGGACGGACGGTTCTCTGCCGCACCGGGGAGTGGTGAAAAGAGTGTGTTGTAAAGGCTTCTCCGCCTTGCTGTGGGTGCAAAAGGAGAGTCACTATTGGTATTAGTGCAATACTCAGAGGGTGCCTCTGGGGAGTGGATGTAGGTCTGGTTTTAGACCGAACCACTATAAATCTGGTGTCATTTACTTTACTATTTTTATGTTTCCGCACTTTAAATTTTAGTTTTAAAAATTCTGTGGTTGAAAAATATTTTTCTACAAAATTTAAAAGAAATTTTTATTTCGGTTCAATAATTT
This sequence comes from Dendrobium nobile, assembly GCA_022539455.1. Taxonomy (NCBI): domain Eukaryota; kingdom Viridiplantae; phylum Streptophyta; class Magnoliopsida; order Asparagales; family Orchidaceae; genus Dendrobium; species Dendrobium nobile. The sequence goes on from CM039733.1 coordinate 26,267,823, forward strand.
TCAAAAGGGGACTTAAATTTTTAAACTACCAATTCACCCCCCCCCCCTCTTGGTAGCCTTGGGACATTCACTTAGGCTTAACAACCTAATTACTAGACTCAACAAATGGTATCAGAGCTTCGTTTCAAAATCATAAGTTTGAACTACTTTTTGATTAACGTAAATGGCTACTTTCGAAAACTGAAACACACCTGAGGGTTACTCTATCACTAGACCTCCACTGTTTGACAATATTCCTTTTGATTTTTGGAAAACACGCATGTCTACTTTCTTACAGTCACTTGATTATCGCATGTGGATGCTAGTCCAGGATGGCTACACAAAACCAACTAGATTAGTTGATGGAGTTATGGTAGAAATACCTTTTGCAGATTGGACTATAGAAGAACGTGACTTAGCACAATTAAATGCCAAATGTCTAAATAGTTTCTTTTGTGCTTTAAAATCTGAAGGCTACATGCGGGTTTCCACTTGCAAAAGCGGAAAGGACATATGGGATAGACTTTGTATAACTTATGAAGGGACAAATGAGGTTAAACAATCAAGGCTCAATATCTTGTTACATGACTATGACTTGTTTTGCATGAAACCTAATGAATCTATTTCCGACATGTACACAAGATTTACACAAATTGTCACTTCTTTGCATGCACTTGGTAGGGAATTAACTAATGCTGAAATGGTTAATAAGATTCTTCGTTGTTTACCTACTGCTTATGATGCAAAAATTACTGCAATTACAGAGTCTAAAGATTTAAACATTTATTCTATTGACAATCTTCTTGGTTCACTCATTGCTTATGAGCAAGGAGTAAGTCAAAGAAAGATTGATGCAGGTGAACCACGAAAAGAGAAGAATATAGCACTAAAAGTGGAAGAGTCAGAGAGTGAACACTCACAACCTGAGGATGAAGATGATATTGCACTGATGACTAGACAATTCAGAAGCTTTTTAAAGAGGAAGCAGAAGAGACGCCAGTAATGGAATAGAGGTAAGTTTAACAGAAATGGCAAGATTTCTAATGAAGTGATTTGTTATGAATGCAGGAAACCAGGTCATATCAAGACTGAATGCCCAAAACTCATAGCCACTCCTGGTAAGGAGAAGGTGGAGGAGAAACCTATGGTAAAGAAGGGCAAGAAGAAGTTTCAAAGAGCTTTCTGGGCAGACTCAGCTTCAGACTCATCTGAGACGGAAAAAGAAGAATAAGTCACCAACCTTTGTTTGATGGCAGATAATGTTGAACAATCAGATCAAGAAGAGGATTGCTCTCACACAAGACCTCGTGGGAGCATATGGTACCTGGATAGCGGATGTTCAAAGCATATGACTGGAGATACTGCACAATTCATATCGCTGGAAGCCAGGAATGGAGGCAAGGTTACACTTGGAGATAATACCATAAAGAAAGTGGTTGGATCTGGTATGATTGGTAATTTCAAAAACTTTTTTATAGACAATGTGTTATTGGTTGAAGGCTTAAAGCATAATTTGTTATGTATAAGTCAGCTATGTGACAAGGGATATAATGTGAAATTTTTACTTACTAGCTGCATATTAAGCCTAAATAGGAAAGAAGTTTTAAATGGAAAAAGGGTAAACAATGTTTACATGCTAGATTTGAATTCATTTCATACTCCTATTGCTTTCTGTTTGAAAACTGTTTTTGATGAATCTTGGCTTTGGCATAGGAGACTTTATCATTCTAGTATGAAAAATCTTAGGAGAATTACCCAAAAGAATTTAGTAAGAGGTATACCAAAACTAGACTTTACTAAGGATCACCTTTGTGATGCATGTCAATTAGGAAAACAAGTGAAGTCCTCTTTTAAGTCTAATAATGATCTTAGAACTAGTAAACCATTGGAAATTCTTCACATGGATCTTTTTGGACCAGTAGGAACTGTAAGTCTAGGAGGGAAGGTATACGAATTTGTTATTGTGGATGATTTCTCAAGATTCACGTGGGTTAGATTTCTTTTTCATAAAAGTGAATCATTTGAGGAATTCAGAAATTTTTCAACTTGGATACAGAGAAAACTAGGATGTGAAATAATATCTTTACAAAGTGATCATGGAGGAGAATTTGAAAATGAAAGATTTGAAAATTTTTGTAAAGAAAAAGGGATTGATCATAATTTTTCTGCACCTAGAACCCCTCAACAAAATGGGGTAGTTGAAAGGAAAAACAGAACATTAATAGAAGCCGCCAGAGCAATGTTGGCAGAATACTCACTTCCTATATATTTTTGGGCTGAGGCCGTTAGCACTGCATGTTATGTTCTGAATAGGGTGAATGTGAGATCGAATTTAAATAAAACACCCTATGAGTTACTAAAAGGTAGAACACCAAATTTGTCTCATTTGCATGTTTTTGGTTGCAAGGTGTTCATTCATAACAATGGAAAATCTGCCTTAGGAAAATTTGATCCAAAATCAGATGAAGAAATTTTTGTTGGATATTCAAGTGTTGGAAAATCTTATAGGGTATTCAATAAAAGAACTTTAGTCATTGAAGAAACCACACATGTTGTATTTTATGAATCTGGAAATTTAGAAGAGCCAAATATTGTTGAAGAAGAGATTGAGGAAAACTCCCAAAAGATTGATAGATTAAATTTGGAAGAAAATGTGGAAGAAAATTTGGAAAGAGAAAACCCTTTGCCTAGAGATTTGAGATTTTCTAAAAGCCACCCAGGAGAATTGATTATAGGAGAACCTAGTGAGGGTGTTAGAACTAGGCGTGGATTAAATAAGAAAGTCAATCATTCGGCCTTTATTTCAACAATAGAACCCACTAATATTGATCAGGCACTTTCTGATGAATTTTGGATATTGTCCATGCAAGAAGAGTTAAATCAATTTGTAAGAAATAAAGTTTGGGAATTAACTACAAGGCCAAAAGATCAAAGTGTTGTTGGAACCAAGTGGGTGTTCAAAAATAAAATGAATGACTCAGGAGTAGTCATTAGAAATAAGGCTAGATTAGTTGCTAAGGGGTATAATCAAATTGAAGGAATTGATTTTGAGGAGACCTTTGCCCCTGTAGCAAGACTTGAAGCAATTAGGGTTTTACTTGCCTTTGCCTATTTTAAAGGTTTTAAATTGTTTCAAATGGATGACAAAAGTGCCTTTTTGAATGGTGTTATTGAAGAAGATATTTTTTGTAGAACAACCTCAAGGATTTGAAAATTTAAAATACCCAAATCATGTTTTTAAGTTAAAGAAGGCATTATATGGATTGAAACAGGCACCTAGGGCTTGGTATGAGAGATTGAGCACTTTCCTATTTGAAAGATCTTTTGAAAAAGGAAGTGTGGATACAACTCTCTTCTTAAAGAAATTTGGAAAGGAAATACTCATTGTTCAAATTTATGTGGATGATATCATCTTTGGATCTTCAAATAAAAATCTTTGTGATGATTTTTCTAATACAATGAGTAGTGAATTTGAAATGAGTCTAATGGAAGATTTAAATTACTTTCTAGGTTTTAGCATCAAGCAACTTGAGGAAGGGACATTTCTTAGTCAAACTAAATATATTAAGGACATCCTCAAGAAATATGAAATGGACAATGCTAAACATGTTAGTGCACCAATGAGTTCCTCAGTTCAGTTGGATAAGGACCTTAAGGAAAAATCTGTTGATCAAAAGAAATATAGAGGGATTATTGGATCTTTGCTTTACTTGACTGCTAGCCGACCAGATATTATGTTCAATGTTTGCTTATGTGCTAGATTTCAATCAGATCCAAAAGAATCACATTTGACAGCAGTGAAAAGGATTTTAAGATACTTACTAGGAACTCAAAACTTAGGAATTTGGTATCCTAAGTTTAGCTCTTCATTTGAAATTATTGGTTATTCAGATTCTAACTTTGCAGGCTGTAGAGTGGATAGGAAAAGCACTTCTGGAACATGTCAATTCATTGGAAATTCATTAGTTTCTTGGTCTAGTATAAAACAAAATTCAGTAGTCCTATCTACTACAGAACCAGAATACATTGCATTAGGAAATTGTGTGACACAAGTACTTTGGTTAAAACAACAGTTGATTGATTTAGGATTAACTGTAGGCACTATTCCAATTTATTGTGACAATACTAGTGCTATTTGCATTTCCAAAAATCTTATTCAACATTCTAGAACCAAACACATTGATATAAGACATCATTTCATAAGGGATCATGTATCCAAGGGAGAAATTGAACTCACACATGTTTCAACTGAAAATCAACTTGCAGACACTTTTACAAAACCTTTAACCCTTGATACCTTCAGTACTTTAAGAACAAGGCTTGGTGTTATTGATTTGAATGCCTAAACAAAATGTCTTTGCAACATTGATATTTATGTTTTTTGTTTTGTTTTTGATTTTGTGAAATTTAGTGTGTTTTGAATGAATTTGTTTTTGGGTCTATGGTTTTGTTTTATGTTTTCTGTGTTTTTGAATGTTCAGTTTGATTTTCTTAAATTAAAATTCAAAATTCAAAAATTGGAGGAAATCGTCCGGGACGAATTTTGTTTCGTACTGGACGATGTGAGAAAGAACGGTTTGCGCAAATTTTAACCGTTTTGAGAACAGTTTTTAATTAGATCGTCTGTACGATCTGACGATCGTCCAGGAAGAAATTTTTTTCTCAAAACGTCGAGACGATTGAATGCAGCGGTTGAGTGGATAAGACAATTTTAATATGGATTTCGTCTGTACGAATTTTTGGTTCGTCCACACGAACAGATGTCGTTTCATTATAGGGGACGGTTTTCATCATACATTAAAACGAATTAATTTTTTGATCATCTGTACGAAAAATTTTCATCTGTACGATCGGTCAAGTCAAAAAGTCTGTAGGAAGGGACGCATCGTAAGTTGTGTTGATTATGAAAAGCCGTTACATTTTGGACGAATTTGATCGTCTGTACGAAATATTTTCGTCTAGACGAACGATGATTTTCGTCCAGGACAAAGTTTTTTCGGCCAGGACGAACGTATCGTTTTCTTTAAATATGAAGGCTTTCTAACTTAACAATCACACTTCCAAACTTCACTTTCAATCCCTTTCTACTTCAAATCGACAATGGCCTCCTCAAGCAAGAGACAAAAGGTGTTGGCAAAGAAACCCAACAGGAATGCCTCTGAAAACTTCCTGTCAAAAGCAAATGAGGAATCCTTTCCTCATTTTGCCTCTGCCAAAATAACTCCCTCTCGCATTTTAATTCAAAGCGAGATACACTTTAAGGTAATGCACCTTTTTGCCTCAACCAAATTTCATTTCATACTTTCTCTCGTCCACTTCTACAACAAGCAAACCTTCCACTATTTCCTAGCAAACATGAGTTTTAACTCCGACCATTCTTGCATAAGTTCCTTTGTCTTCAAACAAAAAGTGGAAATCATTAAGCATGACATTGGAGCCTTTTTGAACTTAAGAACTGAAGGATATAGAGCCCACACTCTAATGACAGAAACCACTTTCAAATGGTATGATGTCAATAGGGTAATTAGACAAAATGGTCTTGACTATCATGTTGCTAGAGTCTCTGGTATGACCAAAAATGCCCGAATCATCTAGCATATCCTTCGATCTTCAATCATTCCTAAAGCTGGTGATAGGATTAATATTACCCCTCTCCTTTCTGTTCTAACCTTTTTGATTATAGAATGTCATCCTATTGACGAAGCCCAACTTATCATAGATCATATCTATGGGCTTTCAGAAATAGGACATGCAGATCAGAAGAGAAAAAGGAACATCTCTTTGGGACACTTAGTTACTTACATCTTGGAAAAGAAATACAACTTAGTGCATCTTGATGAAGAATACGAAGAGCCAGTTTACTATAATGATGCTTCCTTCAGATTGCTCTTCAAGGAGGAAAAAGAAAAAGAAAAAGCACATGCCAGTGCTTCAGAAGAAGAAGAAGAAGAAGGAGTGCAAACTTCTGCACCTCAGTCAAATTATCAGAATCTGATTAAAAATTTTGATAGACTTGAGACTCATGTTGATCAAAGATTTGATCAACTTGATGCTCAACTTATGCAGCAACAACAAGACATTGGTAGCATCAGAAATGAAGTACATGAAATCAATACCAATGTAATATTGATGGCCTCCTGCTTCAACCTTTTCGGTGGCATTCCTCCTCCTCCTCCTCCAGAACAGTAGAGATGAATTTCTTTGTGTTTGTTGTACTCGTGTTTTATGTTTTGTTGTATCAGTTTTTATGTTAAGTGTTTTTTTTTTATGTTTGTTTTTACTTTTAAGTTCAGTGTATTTTCTTATTTGTTTTTAGATATTATGAAATGTGTAATCCTTTCATTAATATCAATGCATGTTGTACTTGTTTCAAATTTGATTTGTTTTTGAAATGTGGTTAATTTTTATGAATTTCATTAGTATTATTTAATCTTTATAGTGCTTAAATTAGATTGTAATTTGAGATTATCTACATTAGAAAATCTAGTCTTTCTAAATTTAAAAGTTGTTTATAACTTGTTGTAATTAGAACTTTTAAATTCATGTCTATTCATTTAGACTACATAAAAGTTAATATTATTATTGCAATTTAGATGTTTTCTTATTTTGTATTTCTTTGCTCAAGTGATATTTATGCACTTAGAAATATTTGAAATTTTAGATTATTGATTTTGGAAAGAATTGGTCTCAATTACTCTTGAAAATTATATAAAAAGTACAAAAATCAAAAGGAATGCGCAAAGGTTCACAAATATGAAAAAGAGGCACAAAATTAGCCCAATATTAAAAGATGCACAAAAATGTGCCCAAAAATTTTAAAAAAGATGTGCAAAGCGCCAAATTCTTTCAATCTCTTAATTCAAATTGATCTTATGTTCATTTATATTCTATTGAACTTTGAAATATCAAATTTTTTTTACATCTCTCTTGTAATGATTTTCTATATTGGAATGTCTAAATTGAATCATGTCTTTGATAAATTCTTCTTACTTACAATGTTATATCAGTTCTTAAATTTTATGAATTTCTATGATTGACCTAATGTTTTTAGTTTAAAATTGCATACCTTGTGTCAATCACCATTTAGATTAAATTTTCAAATGAATTTCATACAATTACTTACATTTCTCGTCTATTTCTTCTTCACTTTTTGTTGTTGTCAAAAAGGGGGAGAAATCATTGTGTTTGTGTGTTTGTATGTTTGTATGTTTTGTTTGTGTGTTATTGTTTTCTAGGTTTTCTAGTTTGTTTTTATTTAAATTTTTTTTGAAAAACAAAAAATTGTGTTTTATTTTATGGTTCAAAATGCCTCCTTATTTTCATGTATTCATCAATTCAGGGGGAGTTTAGGAGATAGGAGATTTGTTTAAATTGAAATCATACAAACAATAATCGTTTTGCCATCATCAAAAAGGGGGAGATTGTTAAGATAGTTGCTATTTGCATGCTTTACATTTTTGCAACTTATGAAGTTTTGATGATTCCAAACATTATTGTTCAAATGTGTAGTTATCTCCTAACATTTTTTAGAAGAATTATATTTGCTCTTGTGTGTACTAATATTTCAGAAAAAAAGAACTCCAGACTACGAAGACTTTAAATTAAATTCAGTATGAGATACTTTGTAAAATTTGAAGCTTGCACTTTTCTTAGAAATCAAATTGAAAGAAAGTGATTGTATTTTGAGTGAATAAAAACATACACACACACATAAGAAGATCATATAAAATTTATACTGATCGTACGGGACGATATCCGTTCGTACTGGACGATCAGACAGTTATCTCCTATAGAGCACTTGGAACGAATAGGAACTTGCTCGAAAAAATTTTCTAAGTCCTATTTGTCTATGACGAAATTAATTATCGTCCAGGACGATTGGTTCACTGTAAAATTTTCGTCCAGATGAAATTAAATTATCGTCAATGGCGATTGGTCCTCTGGAAAATTTTCGTACATACGAAATTAATAATCGTCCAGGACGATCTGGTCTCTGGAAAACTTTCGTCCAAACGAAAATAAATTATCGTCCGTGGCGATTGGTCCTCTGGAAAATTTTCGTCCAGACGAAATCAAGAATCGTCCAGGATGATCGGTTCTCTGTAAAAATTTCGTCCAGACGAACATATTCTCGTCCAAACGATTAACCGACTTAGAACAGTTTTCAGCAGTTTCTAGAACCGACCTAGTAATAACCATTCGTACTGGACGAACCTAGTTCGTACAGGACGATCAGCTGTACGAAGACATTTCTTACACATATTCAAATAGGGTCGTTTCAGATCATTTAAGTAAAATCGTCTAGGACGATCCACGATCGTACGGGACAATCCACTGCGTACAGAATTGAATACTTGCAGTGTTTGGGCGGTTTTTCTTGTCTTTTGTATAAATAGTCCAAATTAGACTGCCACCCAATCTTTTTGTCATTTGATCTTCGTGCCTCTTGAGAGAATAGCCAAGGAGAGAGTGGAAGAGAGCATTCAAGGGAGGATTCCTACCACTGGAGCGAGAAGGCTTCACTTGGATTTCAAAGGTAAGAGTCTCTACTTGTGAATTGGGATTACTTCACTTTTTTCCTTCTTTCTTCTAGATTCTTGTGAGAAGATCTGTCAAGGAGATCCGGTTCTCTGCCGACACTTGGAGAGTGTGAACAGCCGAAAGGTTCTCTGCCTACACTTGGAGAGTGTGAACAGCCGAAGGGTTCTCTGCCTACACTTGGAGAGTGTAAACAGCCGAAGGGTTCTCTGCCCACACTAGGAGAGTGTGAAAGGACGACGGTTCTCTGCCAACACTGGGGATAGTGTGAAAGGACGGACGATTCTCTGTCAACACTGGGGATTGTGTAAAAGGACGGACGGTTCTCTGCCGCACCGGGGAGTGGTGAAAAGAGTGTGTTGTAAAGGCTTCTCCGCCTTGCTGTGGGTGCAAAAGGAGAGTCACTATTGGTATTAGTGCAATACTCAGAGGGTGCCTCTGGGGAGTGGATGTAGGTCTGGTTTTAGAATGAACCACTATAAATCTGGTGTCATTTACTTTACTGTTTTTACGTTTCCGCACTTTAAATTTTAGTTTTAAAAACTCTGTGGTTGAAAAATATTTTTCTACAAAATTTAAAAGAAATTTTTATTTCGGTTCAATAATTTTCTAAAGGGGACTTAAATTTTTAAACTATCAATTCACCCCCCCCCCTCTTGGTAGCCTTGGGACATTCACTTAGGCTTAACAACCTAATTACTAGACTCAACAGTATTTATACTTGAAAAGAGGGGAAGAGAGTTCAATGGTCTTAAATGAGAGAGTTATGTGACTTTAATGAAAAAAGTTACATGACTATGATCAATAATGTTAAATGACTTTAATGAAGAGAATTACATAACTTTAACTAAGATATTTATAAAATTTTAATTAAAAGATTATTTAAATTTAATACATAGAAAAAAATTGTAAAACAATTTGCAAACAAAAAATCTTCCAAAAATTTGAAAAAACAACTTTCTTAAAAAAATAAATATATCTAAAAAAAGAAAGAAAGAAAATTCTCTTAGAAATAAATCACTAAAGAAAATACAGTTAAAAAAATTCTTAAGTAAAAAAAGAGAGAACTTCTCTTTAAAAATAAAAAGAAACAAAGGAAATAAAAATATTTTTTCTAAAAAAATAATAGAAAACGTTTCCTTAAAAAAAAAAGAGAAAAATTTTCTTAAAAAAATTAAAAAACAAGATAAAAATTAATAATAAAATGAGAAAAAAAATCTTTAAATTTAAAAAAAAAAACATTTTAAATTTTATAATATGTTTTTGTACATAATAAAGTTCAACATCAAAAAATGAGGGGGCAAATGATATAACTCCAAAAAAATCATTTGATCTGTAGAAATCTCAAGGCAATATTTGGATTGAAACTTTTTTAAATTAAAATAATTATTTTATGAACTCTAAATTTGATATGCTTATAGTGAAATTAAGCCGCTCGATGACATGAATAAACAAACCCAGTTCACTCAATTCCAACATCATTAAGGCTTCTAAATGCTAAAAAAATATTTCATACTCAAGGAAATATATATGGTTCGTACGATGGAGTGTTGTAGATTTTGGTTCAAATCATCAAAATGTTCATCCCAATCACATTGTATTCACATGAGGGGGAGGAAGTAGGGAGAGATTTGGAGAGCTCTCTTACATTTTTATCTATTCATCGAAGAGAACACCACCAATTATCACTACTGATGACCACCACTTGCTAATGACCACCATCATCAATTGTTACTATCATATCCAAACTTTTAACAAGATTTAACCTTGTTATTGGATATAATTGTCCGCCTATGTACACCCTTGCTTTCTATAATTCTCATAGAAGAAATCAAGCCCTACTATTGAGTTTCAATCATCCACTTGTGCATACCATACTTTTGTAATCCTACAAAGATAAATTGGATATTTTATTCTCAAATAGTATTTTTCTTCCTCAATTGTGAGGAAAAGAAACTGTTTGTATCATCTACTTATATATTAAATTTTTTTAGCTAAGCTAGCCTCTGTGTTTTTTTTTTCTTTTTCAGGTTTTTCAAAAAAAAAAAAAACTAGTCTAACTACTTTTATCTGTGCGTGCTAAATTTTTGTATAATACTGATAAGTAAAATACGCGCTCTATTGATTCAATTTTCTAGTGTGTAATAAAATAAAATAAAATATAATTGGTCTTTTATGTATTATACTTATTTCAATATAATCCAATAAATTTATGATACAATCTAACTCAAAAAAATTTCCTAAAATAATTATTTTCTCATTAATTTAATTCATCTAAAACTATGTTATTAATGTGAGTTATTGAACTTTATGAAAGGTACAATCCTCTTAAATATTAAAGTAGCACATTAGTATATTTTAATTGAAATCCTTAATAGATATTATTAATCATACATAATAAATGAACAAAAGTTATACCAGGATGTCTTGACACATCTTGCATCATAATGAGATTAATTTATTTATGTGCCATTAATTTTATGTCATGTCTTATACATTAATATAATTAAATTATTATATAATTCAATTAAAATTTTGAAAATAAATTTAATTAAAATATTAATCAATACAAACAAATTATAAAAAATTTTATTTAATAATTTAGTTGTATTATATAATAATTTTATTGTGTCTATCTTTTAATTTTAACAGTATTATCTAATAATTTAGTTATGCTGGTGAATAAAATATGATGTTTGAAATAAAAAATGCATACTATAAGATTCATTTCATCAAAATAAAAAACATATTATTCAAATTAAATATAGCTATTGCGAGCACGAAAGAGCTTTAGGCCTGATGGTTGTAACTGAACAATGTGTCCTCCGAATAGGCATTTTCCTATAGCTGAGTTGGGCGAGTTTGAATGTTCTAGAGGAAAGCCGGTGAGAGAGGGTAGCAACAAATGGTCATTTGACAAGGAATCCTTAATTCTCCTCATGCAAGATAGAAGGGGTGTCAACATTTGACACGACACAAAAACCCGACTCAAAGTCGACCGGAAAATTTCAGGTTCCGATCCTAATTTTCAATCCATTACGATTTTCGATTCAGGTTAGGGTTGACCTGGAAACTCAAAAATGACCCCCATTTTGACCTGGTATCATGTAGTTTAGCGTATTTATGGGATTTGGCCATGCTTCACAATGAGCAAACTTCGTTGTTTCCAATCAAAATGTTGTAACTTCTGATCCAACTGGAAGGGAACGTCGTCTGTGGAGCGAAGTCAAACAGCAACGACGAGAAAGAGAATATAAAAAGCAAACCCTATACGACTCGTCATCGAACTACAATGAAGGAGCCGAAGAGGTGGTTCGTGCAATCTCCACACTCTGCATTGCAGAATGAAGCTGAACAGCAATGATGAAAGGGAGAAAGTACTTACCTTCACAGCGAGCGAGCTCCCGTCGTTGCTTTCGATCAAAATGTTGTAATTTATGATAACATCGTCGAAGGAGCAAAGTCGAACTGGAACGAAGGATCCGAAGAAGCGACTCATGCAATCTCCACACAACAAGCGGAATGAAGCCAAACAATTTTGATGAAAGGGAGAAAGTTACCTTCGCAGCAAGCGATCTCTCATCGTTGCTTCCAATCAAAATGTTGTAACTTCCAATAATGTCCTCGAAGGAGTGAAGTCGAACTGCAACGAAGGAGCGGGAAAAGTGACTCATGCAATTTGCATGCCTCATGCGGAATGAAGCCGAACAACAACAAATAAAAAATAATATAAAAAGTAAATTGTATATGTGCACGAAATGAAGAAAGTTACCTTCACAGTGAGCAAACTGAAGTTCCTAGATGGACAAGAGGGGGGGGTGAATTGTGAAAACTTTTTGACAATAATTAAAACCTAAGCAGAAGTTCTAATTTTTCTTGATGTTTTTAAAAGTTTAACATGAAAATTTAAACAACTTTTCTTTCATAAATTTTCCCAAGCAAATATTGTAAAATAAAATACACGCAGTAATAAAAGACAATAAGGAAAAAGCACACCGAGATTTTTATAGTGGTTCGATCAAACAATGACCTACGTCCACTCCCCGGAGTCCTCCGCTCTGGGTATTTCACTACAAGCAATAGCTCTCCTTTTGCCCCCTTTGGCAAGGCAGAGAAGCCCTTACAATACTCCCTTTCACCAACCCGGTGTGGCGGAGTGCCAAACTCTAATTTCACCCTCCTGGCGACGGTAGAGAACCATCTCATTTGTCTCCCTCCTGGAGAAGGCAGAGTACCTCGAGGTCACGGATGTAGAAAAGCCTTTCTCCTTGGAGATCCTCCCATAAATTCTTTTAGGGCCACAGGAGGAGCAAGATGCAGCAAGTTCGAAGCAACCATGTGATCTCCCTCACACCTCTTCTCCCTCACAACGCTCACCTTCTCCTTCCTCTCTCAAACCCTAAAGAACTTCTCAAGAGCTCTCTCCCTCGGAATCCCTCTCTAACCATGTTCTCCTCTCTGATTCACACACCTAAAACATTATAATTTTGACACCTAAAAATGGGCTCCAAAATCCCTGAAATCTCAAAATAACCGTTACTATCGTATAGTACGGTTTCTAATCGTAACGTACGATATGTATAAATAGACTTCATCCTGGTACGAACAATTCAAAAACATTCATACAGTAAAATGTAAATCGTACGGTACGATCCATAACAATACTGTTCATACAGGACGATATTCGGGATGATCAAACATCATCTCTGTTCATCATATGGTATGATTGACATCATACAATATGATGAGACAAAACCCAAGAGATCGTCCAGGACGATCTTCGGGACGATTATAATTCGTCTCTGTTCATCATATTATACGAATGGATTCGTACAGTACGATGTTCAAATTATAATTAAGTTTGAATTTCTTGCACTAATCACGGGTTAAATTAAGTAAGTATTTAAAATAAATCATACAGTACGAACGCGTTCGTACAGAACGAACGGCATAAAATAACTTACTTAAGTTAAAACGATGGCTAGGGTTTTGGATTTGAACATATCATACAGTACGATTACATTCGTACGGTTCAATCTATTCACAGAATCGTTCTACAAAGCTCTGATCGTACGGCACGAAATAACATCGTACAGTACGATCTACAGAGAAAGAAAAACTCTAAATTTTTCATTTAAAAACACTCTCCCCCTATGTGTGTGCATGGTTGCTCAGACTTTTATGCATTTTGTGGCCGGGCTCAAAAAAATAAAAATAAAATAGATTACAAAATATATTGCAGACTCATACTCTTAATCTACCCATTCTTGAGTCTTCCTTTTGTCCTGAGTAGCTATTGATCTTCCTGAAATATTAGTACTCACGGACAATAGCAAATAAAATAATATTCAATAAATAGATAATTCAAACGACATTATTTTTTATCATCAAAATCTCAAACTCGGGGTCATGGGTTGCAACAATCTTCCCCTTTTTTTGATGTCAAATAATATTTTTTTAAGCAAGTGCTAAAGGCAATTTTTTTAATTTAATTTAAACATAAGAACAAGAAGAAAAGAAATAAAAGAAGATGTAGTACGAAAGAAAAAAAAATGCATTTAACCATAAAAACAAAATACAACAACCTTCTCCCCCTTTTGACAGCACCAAAAAGAGGAGCAAACACTAAAAAAGAAAAAACAACTATAATAGAAAGATAATTATAGTGGAGGATCCTGATCAGTAGGTGGTGGAGGTGGGTTTGGTTGGAAGTACTGAAAGATAGTGTCAAAGCACTGATCAATAGCAGTAAAGCGTTCTCCAAACCATTGCATATATATCTTGTGTTGCTGATGTTGTTCTTGAATGTGAGTATCGAGATGAGTCTTAAGTTGGTCGAAGCATTCGACCAAATCATCTTGTGCTGTTGCAGGTACTCGGGGTGGTGCATGTCGTCATGGACGTGCTTGAGCTGCGGCCGGGGTATCTTCCCCTTCTTCTTCGTCAAAAATAGGTTCTTCCGGCTCGTGTCCCCGATGGAAAAGAATACGGAAAGAGGCATCCGTATAAAAAATAGGAATATTGTCGGGTTCACCAGGATAGGTCATTTGATATTTATTTTGGAGAATATATCCTTTAAGGTGATCAAGAGCTATATTTTATTTTTGGCGAGTGGTAGGGAGACGAATGAAGGTCATATGTCGAATGTAGTCAATAATTAGATCGGCCTTGTTGAATTTTGTGTTGGTCATGATAAGGTAGGTAGTGACAGATAGGGTCGGGGTCATGTTGACATGGTCACCACCTTTGGGTATTATGGAGGTACGAAGGACATGTTGAATTATGCGCGCATTTCTATTTAGTGATGAAACGAGAGGTTGGTGTTGATAGAATGCGGCGTTCCTAAGGACCCTATTAACATCACTCCAGTCAAAGTTGTTTGTAAGAAAAGAACGAACCATAGGCCCTTCAGTAGATAGCCCAATGTATTGGGCGATGTCAGCTTTGGTTATTTCAACATTTTGATGACAAACGAAAGCGTGGAAAGTGAGGTTGTCTGCGGCATAGGTTAGATTGGCTAGGAATTCTAGAAGAAGTTCAGAGTTGTACGGGAAGGCCAGGGTGAGAAGAAATTGGAGGGTGGTGGAAGCAAAGAGGTTCGGTACCTCAAAGTTCAGAGCTTCCTGATTTAGCAGTCTAGTGGGTGTGATTTTGCAGGCTTTGAACTTGTGGTATGCATCCTCATTTTCGACATTCAAGAATCAAGCGCTATGTCGGCGAGAGGAAAAAGAACTTCCCGCTACCAAATGACCTCTCTTGCTGAAACTAGACATTGTGTACAAGCTGAGTGAGAGGTGAGAAGAACCAAGTGGATTGATTAGTGTAGTGCAAGTGAAGAGGTCGGCCTATCCACCCAATTTATAGAGTTTTTCACACATTGTACTATACGGTAGTACATCGTACAGTACGATATGGTAATAATTGCTCTGACGGTTCGTACTGGGAAAAGGAGGTCAAAACATACAGTACGATGAATATCGTATAGTACGATCAGATGAATATCGATCGTCCCGAGGGTCATCAGTACGACTTTTGACCAAAAGTATCGTACAGTACGAACATGTGTATCGTACAATATGAATGACATTAATATCGTACCAAACCCCTTTATTTCGTTCTCATCCGTTTGCTGACATGGCGCGTACAGTACGAAGAGGAGATATCATACCATATGATGACCAATAATTTATCGTACAATACGATGTGAGTCATACAGTACAATCAATAGAGACAAAATTTACCGGTTGGTGTGTTCTATGTAGATTGTAGTATACCGTACAGTACAATCGGTGTATCGTACAGTACAATATTACAGAGTCAAGGTTAGTGCTTTATGTGTAGTGAGTGTGTGATGATTAGGAGCAGCCCTATGTTTTTATTTTATTTTTTATTTTTTTTTTATGCAGTTATATCTATGACACCTAATCTAGTCCTCTAGGTGCTAAAGGTGTCGAAAGCTAGAGGTTTTGTGAATATATCAGCTAATTGATCTCCTGTAGCGATGTGATGCAATTCTATATCTCCCTTAGCAACGTGATCTCTAATGAAATCGTGTCTAATGTCTATGTGTTTTGTTCGAGAGTGCTGAATTTGGTTCTTAGAGATGTAAATTGCGCTTGTGTTGTCACACATGATTAAAATGATTTCTACAGGTAGGCCAAGATCAAGAATTTATTGTTTTAGCCATAGTACTTGTGCAACACAACTTCCTACTGCAATATATTCTGTCTCGGCTGTGGAAAGTACTACTGAGTTTTGCTTCCTACTGGACCAAAAAACTAATGATTGTCTTATGAATTGTCAGGTATACCAATTGAAGTTCCTAGATGGACAAGAGGGGGGTGAATTGTGAAAACTTTTGACAATAATTAAAACCTAAGCAGGAGTTCTAATTTTTCTTGATGTTTTTAAAAGTTTAACATGAAATTTAAACAACTTTTCTTTCACAAATTTTCTCAAGCAAATATTGTAAAACAAAATATACATAGTAATAAAAGACAATAAGGAAAAAGCACATCGAGATTTTTATAGTGGTTCGGTCAAACAATGACCTAGGTCCACTCCT
Organism: Dendrobium nobile; assembly: GCA_022539455.1. Classification (NCBI taxonomy): domain Eukaryota; kingdom Viridiplantae; phylum Streptophyta; class Magnoliopsida; order Asparagales; family Orchidaceae; genus Dendrobium; species Dendrobium nobile. The sequence continues at coordinate 26,284,405 of CM039733.1, forward strand.
CGGAGTCCACTTCTTCGGGTATTTCACTACAAGCAATAGATCTCCTTTTGCCCCCCTTGGCAAGGCGGAGAAGCCCTTACAATACTCCCTTTCACCAACCTGGCGTGGCGGAGTGTCAAACTCTATTTTCACCCTCCTAGCGACGGAAGAGAACCTTCTCGTTTTTCTCCCTCCAGAGAAGGCAAAGTACCTCGAGGTCACGGATGTAGAAGAGCCTTTCCCCTTGGAGATCCTCCCATAAATTCTTCTAGGGCCACAGGAGGAGCAAGATGCAGCAAGTTCGGAGCAACCATGTGATCTCCCTCACACCTCTTCTCCCTTACAACGCTCAACTTCTCCTTCCTCTCTCAAACCCTAAAGAACTTCTCAAGAGCTCTCTCCCTCGGAATCCCTCTCTAACCACGTTCTCCTCTCTGATTCACACACCCAAAATATTACAATTTTGACACCTAAAAATGGGCTCAAAAATCCCTGAAATCTCAAAGTAGTCGTTACTATCGTACAGTACGGGTTCTAATTGTTCCGTACGATATGTATAAACAGACTTCGTCCTGGTACGAAGTGGTACGAATAGTTCAAAAACATTCGTACAGTACGATTTTAAATCGTATGGTACGATCTATAACAATACTGTTTGTACAAGACGATATCCGAATGATCAAACATCGTCTCTGTTCATCGTATGGTATGATTGACATCGTACAGTACGATGAGACAAAACCCAAGAGATCGTCCAGGACGATCTTCGGGACGATTATAATTCGTCTCTGTTCATCGTATTGTACGAATAGGTTCGTACAGTACGATGTTCAAATTATAATTAAGCCCGAATTTCTTGCACTAATCACGGGTTAAATTAAGTAAGTATTTAAAATAAATCGTACACTACGAACGTGTTCGTACAGTACGAACGACATAAAATAACTTACTTAAGTTAATACGACGGCTAGGGTTTTGGATTTGAACATATCGTACAGTACGATTACATTTGTACGGTACGATCTATTCACAGAATCATCCTACAATGCTCTAATCGTATGATACGAAATAACATCGTACAGTACGATCTACAGAGAAAGAAAATCTCTAAATTTTTCATTTAAAAACACTCTCCCCCTGTGTGTGTGCTTGGTTGCTCAGACTTTTATGCATTTTGTGGCCAGACTCAAGAAAGTAAAAATAAAATAAACAACAAAATACATTGCAGACTCATACTCCTTATCTACCCATTCTTGAGTCTTCCTGTCGTCCTGAGTAGCTTTTAATCTTCCTGAAATGTTAGTACTCACGGACAATAGCAAATAAAATAATATTCAATAAATAGATAATTCAAACGACATTATTTATCATCATCAAAATCTCAAACTCGTGGTCATAGGTTGCAACACAAACTCCCATGGTTTTGCTTCCGATCAAAATTTGCAGGTCAGGTTCGAGTCTTTGAAATCAATTCGTTTGCAAAAACGGGTGGGGTTCCGATCATGTCAAATAGTCCTGGGTCAATTCCAAGTTGGACCCGAACTTGGTCCGTGACCCGATTTAGACAACCCTACACGACGGGGTCTATATTAGACCCAAGCAAGTTGAACCCGTTAGTCCCCTCGAACTAGTCCTTCTATTGGTCATAGGGGAGTTCCCTAAATAAACCCTTCATAAGGGCAAGTATCCTTATCATTAGCCAGTAGTCACCTGCAAAACACCCATGAAGATATTAAAAGTATGCAATAGATATAGTTAAATTAATTCTATCTTTATATAAAATATATCAGATTAAAATTTGTTTTAATAAAATTATTTTACCCAATTTCTTGTACAAGGACTGCCAAAATCCTCTCAAATCAGCTAAAGCACCATCGAACTTGTATGCAATTACACATCGAGCCACTCTCTTCTGCTTGTCCAGTATATTTTGGGAAGTATCTAGCGAATTAATTGAGCATGCAACAAAATTTAAGAGATTAAGACCATATTACTTAAATAAATTCATATAAAGAATGAGACGCATTAATTTTTAATACTAAATAATAAATATTATAAAAAAAAAACTCTGAAAAAAATTTGCATCGAATATATATATTTTATCTTGACGTTCAATATCTTATTCAATATTTAATATATTTTACTCCAAATATTAAATGTATTCATTAAATATAAGATGTTTATACAAAACTTTAAAAAAAATTAGTTTGATATATTGGATTTAACTAAATATTAAAATTTAAATTTAGACATACATAATTTTATTCATACCATTTTCTTATGGATATAAGTTAAAATAGTTAAATTTAAAGATCGATAAAATTGTTAATTTAGTATATATTGTTATGATATTAACTATTAATTACCCTATTTCTTTTATATATATAATATATATATATATATATATATATATATATATAATATATTATATATATATATATATATATTATATATATATTATAATATATTATGTAGCTCTGTAATCCTAAATAAAGGATCATCTGGCTATTTTAAAAGATAAGAAAGCCATTTGAGAGCACTTGACTTTAATAATATAATACTTAGAATCTTTCTCTTTCTCACCCCATTTTTATTTCTCTCCATCTACTATTATAATGTGATCTTTATATGTCTTGAAAGCTAGAACCTAATGTCATTTAAGAAAATTTTGAATAAAAATTTTTAAAAAGTATTTTTATTTTTAAATTTAAATGAAAAAAGTGCAATGCACTTATGATTTTATACAATTTATTCATATATGAATTATTTTTCTAAAAAAATAAGTGTAAAAACAGTATTCCATGAGAAATTCAATATATAGGAAATTTGTTCGCTATTATATTAACAGTTTGGTTGACTAGAATTTAAATATAAATGTATTTAAATATATATATTTATTTAATTTTAAAAATATAAATGAAACGGCATTTGTTATGTATATGAACTTAAAAGAAGTATTAGTTCTTCATTATAATTGCATTTGTTGGGATCAGGAATGAGCGTGCAAACATCACGCCATGATGCCAACCAAAAATTGTGGTTGCGAGCGAGCGTTTGAAGAAAATAAAAATAAAATATATGACCATTGTCACTAACCTCCATTATTTTTCCTGGCACCAAACTTCAAAGCTTCCACCTTTCCCTTTCCTTTCCTTTCTCCTCAGTATTTCGACTGTCTCTTGCCTTGATTTCTCCTCTAGGAGCGGCTGAAACGGCTCGATCAATCGTCAGATCGTTCTGTCTTTGTAGTAAATCAAAAAGTTTTTATTTTATTTCTTCTGATTCCTTCTACGAACAAATTATATATATAGTTTTTGCTTCTCCTCGATGGATTAGATGTCTTGATTCGAAGAAGCTAGCATTGCTTTCCCAAATTGTCTGAATTGAGTAATTAACTTTTTTTCCTTGACTTTTACCTTTTTTATTTCCTCTTTTAGCTTGGTTGCAAGTTTTAGCTAGGTGCTGTTCTTATTTTTGCGAGTTTTTTTTATTTTTTATTTTCTATGGTATAATACGGTTTTTTGATTGGGCTTAAAGCTTCTCTTTAACTCTCAAATGGCACCAGAAAGCTGCAACCTTGGTAAAGACGAGGCTGAGATCCTTAAGCCCTCTTCTCCTTCTTCTTCTTCATCATCATCTTCTTCTTCCTCCTCTTCTCCTCCTTCATCAAACCCTTCACCCTCTTCAACATCTTCCCAATTACTACCACAGCAACCACCTTCCTTTTTATTTATGGAACCTCCTCATCATGCTCAAAGCTCTGATGAGACGCCTGAAACTTCGATAACAAATGTCATCGAAGCTTCTTCCCAGCCAAAGAAAGAGGAAGAACCTCATCCTCCAGTTCTATTTGGCAACCGGTGCTCAACTTGCCAGAAAAGGATTGGTCTCACTGGGTTCCGGTGCCGGTGCGGCGATCTATTTTGCGCTCGACACCGATATTCTGATACCCATAGTTGCTCTTTTGATTACAAGGCTGCAGGAAGAGAGGAGATATCTAAGGCTAACCCGGTGATCAGAGCAGCTAAGATCATTAAGATTTAAGGTATAACACTTTGGCTTTGATTGAGCATGGTTTCTCTGCTTCAAGTTACCTGGTGTATGTCAAAAGCTAGTTGTAATTTCCTGCATGCATGGTTATTGTTAAACTGAAGTTCATGTGATTTGAATGTAAATTTTGGTCTTAAAGTTATGAGTTTTTTTTTTTTTTTTTGAACAATTCTCATCATTAAAATTTCGTTCTTTGGAGTTTGACTTAAAAAAAGAGTTTCGCTTGTTCTGGGTAATGATTCATTTGGTTGTTCGAAATTAGCAAAAAAAAAAGTCAGAAAAAAAACATTATGATATCGGTGTAATTTGTTTGATTCATCATTTGGTTGGGCGTAATTAGAAATCAGCGTTGATTTGAAACTTCACAAAGCTCCTTAAACGGTGTAATTTCATTTTCACACTAAAAAGAGTGAAACCAAAATCTTTATTTGTTAAAACATGTCCAAATGAGCACTAAAGGTGTTTGCTGCAAATTGGAAAATTGAACGATATTACTCTTTTGCTTTTCTGCGCTTTTGTTTTTTATGTTATTTTTTATAAAAACGATAATTAGTGATGGTGTTGGCAAGTTGTAAAGCCTGTACTTTATCATAGAAAAGTAGCTTTAGCTGTTGCATTTCTGTTGTTCATTAATTTCTTAATGCTGTGAAGCTTTACAGTGAATGCAGTGTATTTGATTTTAACTGAGACCACGTCAGAAAAATTTATGAAGTGGGGATATGTTCATTACTGTTACTGATCAGTTTCAATGAATAAGCTTTGATGTGTTCTATAAGAATAAGATTTGATCGGGATAGTGCATTGAAAAGTTTTTCCTTGAAGAGCAAGTTTATGAGCGCTTTATGCTTTTACTGTGAAGCTAAAGTACTCTATATTATCAGTTTGATAGTGCCTGTAAGCTATATTATCTGAACATTTTCATTATGATCTAGACATGAGCTAAGCTTTTAATGTAGTTTTATGAAGTGAGCAAAAGTGAGCAAGGCCTTGAGGAGATTACCTTTTCTAGCAGTTTAGCGAAGTTCCTAAAATGTCTGGATTATAAGGGTAATGCTCTTCGGCATGGTGGTATTGCTGTGATTTTATGGAATTTCTGTCCTCTCTGGTTTCACTAGAAAATCATGTAACATTTTTTTTTTTTTTTTGCATATCAATTAATTAATGAATGTTGACTCAAAATCGTAGGAATAAGAGAAAGCGGATTCCAAATAATTGGGATAAGGATCATCATCATCTGTTGTAGAATAAGCATTATATATTTATTATTCATTATGGTCATTGGTGCATAACACAATGACAATCATATATCTTTTAACATTAAATTTCTATGAAATTTTCTTTGGTCTAGCTAACAATGTTTTCTTTGCAAGAGATTTTATCATGATTTAGATATCTTGTAGCTATATTTCTTTTTTATTTACATATAATAAAATCTCTTCTTTCATTTCGGGTTGTGCTAACTGTTTTCTAGTAATGGATGATTTCATCATTATCAAAATCTAGACAATCTTTCTAGTAATCGTTGATTTTATCATTATCAGAATATAGACAATCTTTCACTGTATAAATTCTCTGACATCAGAAAAATTCATCAATCCAATGAATGGAGGATGATCTTTTGCAATGGTACAGCAGAGTTCCTAAAATTTCTGGTTACAAGGTTCTTGCTTGTCATTCTGGTCTTTATTTTGTTACATTTATGATTTTTCTGTTCTCCTTAATTTCATTAGGAAGTTAATCATGTTTTGCATGCAACATGATATATTTTAGGGAAAAAATATCCATGACAACCATAGGTGCATTATGCATTATCTATGCCAGTCATAGGCATTATAGCATCAATTTTTCATGAAATGCTCTTTGGCTGTGCCAATCATGTTTTCTTAACATGAGATTCTATCAAGATTTAGCTTTATTTCTATTTTAACATGCAGAAACAGAAAATATTTTTACATGTAATGCTGAAATTATTATGTTATATTTCTAGTTCAGCTATAGTGAATCCGAAGGTCAGCAAATCTTATTTTGTTGTTTAAAACATGGAGTCTTATACTGAAGAGAAGGTGGACGTGCTAGTTAATGCATAATTTCAGAACTGAATCCGAAGAATTCCTCAATTTCACTACTAAACTTATCATTGTTGGAAGCTTAAACGGTCTAGACCGTCCACATGTTAGTTCTCTAAGTTAAAGATTATTGTTCTTCTCTAGTGATTCGTATTAGATCTTCTTCGTGGCTTTGTAGAGATACTTCACATTTGCCTGTAATACTTCATATTTGGGGAAGAAGCTCGGAATCAAGAACCTATTAGTTCCTGTTTTTTCTTGTTTTTGCTTCTCTCTCTCTCTCTCTCTCTCTCTCTCTCTCTCTCTCTCACACACACACACACACACACAACATATTAGTTTTTAACATTTTAGCATATTTGAGAGGACTGTCAGAAAGCAAGCACCTAAACCTACTGAGCTCTTGTTGCTGTATGTTTGTGACGGTTATGCATAATGAAACAAGAAATAGCAAGCCTTGCATTTAGGAGCAGGTAAAACTATGCAAGTGTTTTTGATTAGGGCTTTGGATTTGCTTGAAGATCAAAGAAACTGAATCATTTTTTTAGCTACGATGGCGCTCCTTGTAAATTAAGCTTCTTGATTAATAAGCCAAACATTTTGTAGCCAACCTACCTCAGACTCAAGATTGAACTGAATGATTGAATCAATGTCAAGTCAGTCAAAACGACTAGAGATTAGATGATTCAGTCCTGTTGGTGGTCATGGCTGTGCCTCTGCATATTTTAGTGTACATTAAAGGAAATTTACATACATACTATAACATTATTCACATACATATCATAAATTTATTATATATTTTTATATCTAATACTAAAATCTTTATTTTTATTTATATAAAATTTAAAAACATAATTCATATAAAAAATATTACTACTATTATTTTTCTTGAAGCAAATAATATATATTTTAATGCATATGTGATATTTTGATGTCTATGTTACTCTTGGGATGTGATTGAAATATTAAAAATATTATTTATCGAAATATAGATATAAAATGCATAGAAATTTTGAGGGCATGTATTCAAGTCTCCATTACATTAATAAAATTCATAACTTGGCAGAATCATTGGAGTATCTTTATGAAAGAATAATAATGAATGGAAGAAGCGGATGATATATTGCTAAAGTATAAATAATACAAACAAATGCATTTTACGCTGCTACACAGATCTGGCATTAAGGATTTCCAGCCAAATTGCAAGTGTTCATATAACATTAAAGTGTCAACAACTAGCAACTCTGAACATAGGGAAGTTCTGCTCATTTAAGGCTTCTTAGCAAGCTTGAGCTTAGCTCGACATCTTCTATTTTCTAGCTGCAATCAAGCTGCGTTCGATGGAGATATTGGATTTGATTTAGAGACAACAAAATACAATATCCAGAAAAAATAAAATACTATCCTTCTGAAATCAAGAACAAGAAAATCTACTTTGAAGCAAGTTAACATATCAGCAACAGATCAAATCAATTAATCAAACAGCCACTCTGAAGATTTAGACTTTTTCAAACATCCAGGCTTTCTTGTACAGGTGATAAAAAGTAACTAATTTTTTACCCTACTTGCAAGATCATGGGAAGAACAGATGACTTCTTAACCATCAGAGCAGAGCACCAAGGTTCCTAACCAGACACTAGATCATATTTCGCCAAGAATAAATAGTTAAATACTACATGGATCGTGAACACTAGTGTTCGTAGGCTCCTGAGCTTTATCCTCGGCTTCCATTCCTGTTAGGGAATACCGTGAAGAAGAATGATTGAAGAAAAATGGATCATTTTCTCAACTGTAGGAACTCCATTGGGTCATTTACAAAGCCTGTTAATGCTGATACTGTGGAGGGCAAAGCCAGTAAATTTGTCCAAATAAATTTCATTTTTGTGGTTAAGCCATAAACTTGAATGGCCACTCGCTACTAAAAAGTTATATGTTTCAATGAATATAACTTTGAAAATCCCATTAAAAACTTTATTTGCATTTCTGCAAAGTAGGTTCATTACAATTTTCCTGAAGCTCATTCATTCAAGCATAGATATCACGAGGGTAGCGCAAGCAAGCACTACAACTAGTAGGTGTATCAAAAACAGCTTCAATGAAGGGCCAGGAACAAGTCTTTCCACCAGATCCTGGAATTGGGAGGCCTCAGGGATTCATCCAAACCTTCCAAATGTTCAAAGAAGTTCTATTACACTAGGAAGCGAGTTGAAAGAAACCATCTGAATCGCCAGAACAAGAAATGTGCAGATTTTGATTTTCTTTCCCGTGAAACATAATTCCATTATAAGCTAAAAAAATGTTAAAAACAAAAAAGAGATTCTTAAAAGAAACAAAACATCTCACCGCTCAAAGATAACCTACTTTCAAATTATTGGCACATCAATGCTCTTTTGGCCACTCGATATACACTCGATATATTATGTAATTTATGTCATTTGAGATATCTAATTTCAAACTCTATAAAATTTTTAATTTGAGGAAAATATGTTGTTTTCCAGGAAAAAAAAAACAGTAGAAAAACTACTTATTATGTTACTTGTGGCCTCTGAAAATTCGGCGCCGGCTTCCCCCGTTGCTTTTTCAATGGAGTTTTAACAGATTAAGTTCGGGGGTAAATTTTGCAAAGGCAAATGGATTTGTAGATAAGACACTACCTAGAGATTTCATCCTCATTTTTTGAGGACTTCATGATATGAGTTCTGGTTTCTTATAGGCACAAGCCCCTATAGTTAATTACCCCTCCTAATAACGAGAGAGAACTTTCGATTAAGGCTAGTTGTCAATCAAATACATAGAGATGCGCATTATCTGGCATATAGTAGCAACATGGGCATTTGTAATTGGAAATTTGATATTTAAAATTGAAAATCTCACCATCTTGTACTTAAAGCGGATGGTGGGGGAAAGGATGATGGACCCAATCAAGATCCCATGGTTCCGTCGTCTCGAGCCATCGTGGTCCCTGATCTACTTAGTCAGAGGAGGTAGTTGAACCAACCTGACAGAAGGATCCTTGTCGGCAACCATGGGTTGCTTCGCCGAAGGGTACCTTATAGACCTGGATGGATATTTATCTAATGGGACAATTTGAATCCACCTTAGCTAATATAAGGCTTTGTGTCTTATCAATCATATCATCTTTATTCATATATCAAAGATTTTATGTCACTAAGGAACTCATTGGCTCTGGCCATAACCATAATTTAGTGGTGTTATTTAGCATCAAAATTACTTGGTTCATAGGGCCCTTGGTTATAACCGTTTATCTTGTAGTCCCATTTCACGGCAAAACTGTTGGCTAGAGGACATGTGCCACAACTTTGTTGATAGGAGATTATTTGAGAATGAATCCTACTAATATTTTCAACAATGCATTAGATTTATGTAGCTGATTTTTTTTTTTTTTAACTTGTCCACCTCGATAAACTGTTATGAAGGATGAATGGATTTTTGCTTTAAGTATTGATGGTTGATTTTCATTTTAAATATTTTGAATTTTTTGAATTTTGAATTTCATGGGCATCTAGATGGCATTTAAAAAAAATGTAGAGTTAACCCCTCCTGTTAAGATATATGTTCAACACGGCCATCATTGGGTGTATGGGGTCATTATATTTTATGGGTTGAACTTTTTCGACTCTGTCCAATGATAGAGGATTGGGTTCATAAGCTTTATGTTTTTGTAAATGAATTTCTCTATTCATAGGCCTTGAAGATCTTATATGAACGTTTAAAATAAATATTCTGGTTGGCACCCTGTTCGTGTATCTATTTGATAGTTTAAGCCATGTCGACTCATATCTATCCATGTAGAAAGATCGGGCTCAAACTTGGGCTTATTTATTTACTCACGTAGCATCCCTAGGCGTCAAGTGTGTATCCAAAACATGCTCGTTGGGGCCCATGCAGGTGTTTGGGGGTATTTTATAATTATTTGTTGAACCTTGTCGACTCTTACTTATCTACTTAGGATGTTCAAGTTTAAATTTATTAACCCGTGTAACATTCCTTAACATCACATGTGTTCCTACAACACACTCGTCAGGGCCCATGTAGGTATATAATTGCACTTTCCCTTTTTTATGTATCTATGTGTTTACATATTACAGTGCATATCCGAGGGGGCATTTTTATAATATTTTGAGGCTGATCAGTTATGCAGGTGATTGCCATATGAATGCAGCATTCTAATTTGATTATGGTACATGCCTTCTGTCCCCTTGCATGAATGTTGTGGATCTAGTGGCGTGGCATCGTACTATGGTCTTTTGCTCATTTCATATAGGTAGATTGGTGTACACTACTTATTGCTTTCTGCAAGTGGATTGTAATGCACTAATGAATCTCCTGCTTTTTTCTGCTGGTTCTTGCATTTGTTATATTTTTTTGTATTCTACTTGTGGACAACATTTAGTTTTTATGTCTGGTTTTCTACAAGGGGCTGTAAACACTTACACTCGTTGTATATCATCCAATGTTTGCTTGTACATAACATGTATCATGTATACGATCTCTTAGAGCAATCCATGGGAGCTGGTATTTGTTGTAGTCCTTTAACATTTTGCTTGTGAACACCACATCAGGCGTACAATGAATCTTCTATGGTAGCTTTTGGGTACTTGCATTTGCTGCATTCTCTATGTATTTTGCTGTAATAATTTGTAGGTGTGTGGGTGTCCTATACATATTGTAGATATTTTTTCTTTTACTCACAGATGACTTGTTGTATGTATACATATGGTTGGTCGTAGGGAGGATCCGACATTTATTGTACATTGCTCGTTGTATGTTGACTTTTAGCATATATAGATAACCACATTATTCATCTGCAACTTTCCTACTATCGTTGCATCAATGTGGGCATAACATTTACCATTCACAAATCTATATATTATTTATTATATGTTGGCCTCTGTTGTTGGTTCCAAGAGTTTGGCACATTATCTTGCAAATTCAAGTTTAAAGACAAGTCCTTTGTTGTCTTTGCAGACAATAAGAGTGCAATACATTTGTTTGTATGCTTGATATATACATCAGTCATCCTCATCTTTATAAGAATTGCATGATATTCATTTGGATGTATATCACTGCCATTTATGCATAGTCACATATATCCCATAGTTGATTTTAACGGATTGTCATTTTCCTTTACTAGCTAGTTGATGTTGATTGTAAGGATATTCCAATGTTGACTGCATCAATTACCACATTTATCACCAATCCTTCCATACATGCTGACAGATGAATTTCTACCTTCGTTATCGATATAATTATGTATATTTATCGGTGATTCTCTACACTTGTTTGAACATGTTTCGGTGTTCGTAGGGCAATCATATGCGTTCCTAATACAATCGGTGTTGGTATTAAGGAGATTTTTTACATTTATAGAGGACCCATCACACCTTTAGTGTACTTACAGTAGCATATTCTAGCATTTGTCTTGGGGGATGTTATCATGTATACTTTGGATTTTCTACCATTTCTTGCAAGTATATACACTCAATACGGTATGATGTCTTGACTTATAGGTGATGTATTACATACAATGTAATATTTTGTATCATTATATACATTAAGTCGTTGTGCTCATTGTATACCAATCTCCCTCACTTGTGACTGTTCGATATAATTGTTTGCATGTTGACTTGCGTTGGTTGTAGGAGTGCCATACTTCAACCTGAACTTGGTATGCACTCTTCAAACATTCCTTCTTTGTGGTTCTTATACATTGATGCAGTGGATAAGTTATTACATTTTTTGTATATCTCCTATATCTACTTGTGCCATTTCATCCCTCACAATCTTCTTGAATAAGTTAGAAGGATGGTGGATAGTATTATGACAAGTATTTGATTTCATCCTCGCTCTATGTCAATCACCACCTTCATTCCTTGCTAATGAACATATCATGTAACAACTCATTATTCATTGACATGTTGCATTCTTTACAAGTCATTTGTTTATTTGTATTATTTATCATGTCTTGACTTAAATCTTTCATAAGAAATTGGTGCATTTGTGAGTGAGTAGTGTTTGCAAGCAAGTTATTTTATTCATTACTTGTTTGCTTCATACATTCATGAATGTCCACATTCCTTGAAAGTTCTTTATCTCTGCTTGCAAAACTCTAGTTACTTATTGTCATCCATTTGAACGCATCTGCACGAACTCCTTGCATAAGCTTGTAGGTGGATTATTACCTATTGGCACTTGCACTTGAATTGCCATAATGAATGAATGAATTGTAGTATTGAGAAAGCCTTCGTGTTGTGATTTTCAAGAAAGTCATATTTGAAGTCTTTTATTTAAATGCAATTCCCAAACTCATTCATTTGCATTTAATTAGGAATTCATTATTTTGTAAATTATAATTGCATTTATCATTTTGAGATATAGTTCGTTGTTTAGTGGCTTGTGACATGTTCCATATGGTCTGAATCAAGCTTACTTTCTATTCAAGTTCAGGTGTAGTTCACTATTGATTATTCAAGTCAAGTTATGCATAAATTTATTTAAGACTTTTGCTTAATTATTCAAGTTTGAAATTAGTTCATTTAATTTTCAATTTCAAGTCCCAGTCCTTTGTCATTTGGTCCAAATGAAGTTCATAAGTCCCCTATTAATTTGTCCAATTCTTGTGCATTTTCAGATGGGATTTTGGGAGCTTCTCGGCATCTCTCCAGTTTAGAGGAAACTATGAGAAATTGGGCCATCCCATCAGCTACAAGAGCGTGTATAGTTGATGTCGAGTAACACCATGGTTGTACATCTTTGAATCCCACATGTTACGAGAGCGTGTTTGGGGCCTTCAAAAGTACCTGTATGAAGAACACAAGTGGCTTTCCCCACTATGGTTTAAGAGCATGTATTGAGTTTACAAACCATGCTATATGCGTCTCATCGGGCTCCCTCCTGCCATTCTATGAGAGTGCGTATAGGTGGTTCTCCGATCTGCTGCAAATGCTTAAAATGGGATTTTAGGTGATTACCCTCCTAATCGTAAGTGTCACATTGGGTTTCCTCTCACCTAGGAGATTTTTTGGTCCACCACAAACGACGAGAGCAGAATTTTAAGTGAAATAAATAAAAAGTATCCTTCTCTCCCCTCCTCTTTTTTTTGTCATTTTTTTCTTTAACTTCTTTCTTTCTTTTTCTTAAACTTTCTACACACACACACACACACACACACACACACACACACACACATATATATATATATATATAATATATATATATATATATATATATATATATATATATATATATATATATATATATATAAAAAGAAGGTTATTACCACTGTCTGATTTAAAAGGGGTTAGGGTAGGAATTCGCTGGGGGAGATTCAATAGAGCAGGGTAGAGGCGACGGGCAGGGGCAGCATGAGGAAGATAAGGGTGAAGCTCACTCTCTCTCTCTCTCTCTCTCTCTCTCTCTCTCTCTCTCTCTCTATAATTGCAACAAACCAACTTTTATCGTCAGGGATGATATAAATATTATCATTTATGATTAGTGCAAATTAAGCTTAATTAGTCAGGATGATTTGGGACGATCAGAAGGTTTTTATTCATATCATCAAGGATGATAGGATATCGTCCTGTACGATTAGTATAAGTTGTTAAATATTATCCAAAAAATTGAACTGAATGGATATATGGACAATAGAAAAATAGCTTGATTGTCTCAGACGATTAGTTCAAATCCATAATAATCGTCTAGAGCATCGCCCTGAATAGTAGCTGGCCGATGTTGGTTGTCTAGAAACAACTAAGGTGTATGAACTAATCATCCCGGCTGATCCTGAGATCATCTAAGACGATATGATCGAGCACTCAAACCTTAATTTCTTTCTTTAATTACCGGATTAATTTAGGCATAATTGTGTTACATCATTCAGGAAGATGTTAAAAAATAAATAATACCTAAATAGATCTGGCGGCTGATTCTTTCTGATTTGAGCCTATCATCCCAGCCAATACAAATATCATCTAAGACAATGAGCTTAATAACAACTGCCTTAACCAGGATGCCCTTATTAGGGTTTATGTTTTTAACTGATCGCCCAGTCCAATTTGTAGATCATCCAGTATAATATGACCAAAAACAAAGAACTTTAAAAACAGTCAGGAATTTTCCCCCAAGTGTGTGTGTGAAAGGTTACTTAGCATCATGAACCACATAGTTTATAATAGACTCAAAAAAGGGAAAAGTTTACAAACTAATTTAGAACTAATTTACCCAATCTTGAGTTGATTAAAATTGCAGTTTGATCTTATAGACCTAAAATGTTAGTAGGCAAGGCAGTCATAGAGAAATAAAAGTATTTGTTATCATCAAAATTATACTCCCTGAAAGTAGATTCGTAATAATCTCCCCCTTTTTGATAATGAAAAATATAAAAAAAAATAGTTGAAGCAGTTCAAAGCAGTTGTAATGAAAATATGTAAAGAAACAAACACAGTTCAAATAGTTTAACTATCCAACATAAAAATATAACATACTAGAATAGTATAAACTAGTACAACTACTCCTCCTTTTGACATCACAAAAAGGAGGGAAAAAGAAAAATAACATAAACTACTAAATAGAAGTAAAATAACATCACACAAAAATAAGCAAACTAAACGAAAGACGGCCCCTGATCATCCAAAGGAGGAGGTGGTGGTGGTGGATGTGGCTGAAAGTAATTGGAAAGAGTCAGAAACAACTCCCCAAACTAGGCCATATCCTGGTAGAGTTGGTGCTGCTAATGAGCCACATAAGCATTGAAGCATGCAACATTCTCTACATGTTGCTGCTCCTGTGTAGCGATGTAGGTCTCAAAGCGAGTCTCCCGCAGGTCAAATCGATCCACCAGCTGATCTAGTTAAGAGTGTTGGCGGAGTGGAGTAGGTGCAGGAGCTTCCTCCTCCTCAGCCCCACCATGCCCCGGGTGGAGATGAGTACTGTGAAGAGTGTTGAAGGAGTTATTTGAGTAGAAGGCTGGCTAGAAATTTGGTGGGGTAGGATATTGGAGGTTATATTTTGATTCTAAGACATATGTAATGATATGTCCTAGGACATGATTAGGCTTCCTCCTATGTCCTAGATCTTGAATAGTAATCAGATGCTCAATGTAACAAAAAAGCATATCAATGGCATTGAATTCACGACAAGTCAAAATACAAAAAGTGATAATCGAAAGAAGAGGAGTGATATGAATACGATCACCATCTTTTAGAAGAATTGAGGTTCGAAGGATATGCTAGATTATCCTAGCATCTTTGAGTAAAGTATTAGACTCTCTAATGTAAAAGTGAGCATTAGTATTTTTGAGAAAGTGGTTGGCCGGAGCCCAGTTGTAGTCAGGATCAGAACACAGAGTGTGAAGTTTGTTCCCAATGGTGGAAAGTTGTAAAAGCTCTTGACAGTCCTAATATGTGATTTCAACGGGACGTCTATTCACATATGACTAGAGAGTAGTGAAAGAGAAATTTTTGTAAAGGCTAGCAAAAAATTCAAAAAGTAATTCTGAATTGAAAGGGATAGAGAGAGTAAGAAGAAAGGTTAAGGAAGTGTGCGTAAATAAATCTAGGACAGGATAGGAAAGAATATACAGGTTGACAGTTTGGGGTACAATAATCCCAACTATTTTGTACCTTTGATAGGCGGTTTAATCATCCACCTCAGTGAAGCGAGGGTTCATATTCGCCCTCGAGGAACTCCGAGAAGGATGGCGAGAACTCTTTCTACCGGACAATTATAGAGTTGAAGAGGAATTAATTGAATGAGAAATTATATGAGAAAAATAGATTGAATGACTCGATTTATAAAGAAATGATTCGATCATCCAAGACAATCATAGAATTGTCCAGGCCAATTGGGTGCAATAATTTCATTCAAGATGATTGGTCAAAAAGGCTGCAAAGTCGTCCAAGATGATCAGATATCATCTAGGATGATAAGACATAGGCGATCATCCTGAGGAGTCAAGCCAGACGACTGTTGAAAAAGAAGACCATCCTGACCAATTAGGTGGATCATCTAGGATGATGCACAATAATGGATCAAGTTGTGTGCCGAACTTTGTCACGTGGATCATACAGAACGAACAAGTATATCATCCAGAACGATCACCAATAGTTGAGCAGAAATTGTGAAGATTGTCCAAGATGAGGAGGATCGTCCAGGATAAGGAGGATCATCCAGGACAATCACAAATAATTAAAATAGAAGACGATCAAATCGTCTAAGATGATAATGAGTCATCCAGGATGATCAAAAGTAGATGAGTCAAAACAGCCATTAGATGAAATTTCAAGAGTGAATTGAATAGATCATCCAGAATGATATGAATACCATCCAGGATGATGTAAAAAATAAGTTTCAAAATAAAAAATGGATGGAGATGATCAGAGAAGGCAAAAACACTTGAAATCAACTTAAAAAGGAATAAAATATGAAAAAGATAAGAACAAAAGTAAAATAAAGTTTTTTTTCTTAATCAAAGCTTGAATATGATAAATTCTCCATGAGATTGAATAAAAAAATTTGTAAGAATCAATGAGTTGTCAAAATCTAAAGAAATGGTAGAACAACTGATCCTGTTAGCCCTAACTCGGACTTGTCCCAGGGGAAACCATCTTTTGAAAACAAGGATCTAAATCATAAAATTAGTTGGATAAGAAAAAGAAATTCATTCAAGACTTAGTTTTAGAAAAATATTTTATAGAATAATATATTAAAATAATTAGTTACAATCATGAATTCTGAAATCAAGCCTTTAAAAAATATTAAGTCACACATGAATTGTTCTAAGATTTAAACATTTTGAAATAGAAGAAGCTTGCTTTTGGTGGACTCATTTTATGTCTCTTGTCAATTTGATTGACGCTCTTTACGCATCATTTTATTTTTGATACACTTTGTGTGTGTATTACAATTTGGCATCATTGCACATCTTTTAATTTTGGCATCATTTGACACTTTTTTTTCATTTATTTTTTGCAAACTAGATCCTTTTTTAAAATTCTTAACAATTCTCAATTGTGATTATGTCTTCCAGATATTAGAGAAGAAAAACTCTTTCTCTAATATAAGAAAGAATGAATCACCAAATAGGATAAAAAGTTATATGAGAAATTCAATGAAATGATTATAAAAGTCTAGAGGTAAAATAAAGACTTTGAATATTATATATATAAGATAGATTACTGTAGCAAGATTAAAAAGATCTCAATTTCAAAGTCCAGTTGTTAATGTGAGATAAATTTTTATTTAGAATAGAAAATTACATCACTAAAAAAAGTTAGAGAGAATGAAACAATCAACGGTGTTTTCCCCCTTTAGCTGATTTAGATATGTCAATCATTGACTACAAATTAAAAAAAAACAAAAATACGACATAAAAAATCAATTCAGTAGTGATTAAAAGGAAAAATAAAACAACAAAGAAAAAATTAAATCAACAAAAATGAAATAGATGAAAAATATAAAAAAATATGTCAGAAAAGAACTATAAAAAGAAAATAACAAACAATAGATAAAATATCAGAAATCAAGTTCATGCATTTATGTCAATCACATCCAATCTGATTCTTAGTGCTGAAAGTGTTGAACGCCAGTGGTTTAGTAAAGATGTAAGCCAGTTGATTCTTAGTTGCCACATGGTGTAACTCAATGTCTCCTTTGGTCACATGGTCTCTAATAAAGTGATGCCTTATGTCTATGTGCTTGGTCTTTGAATGTTGGATAGGATTCTTAGAAATACAGATGGCACTAGTATTGTCACAAAGGAATGAAATTATGCCTACAGATAATCCTAAATTCAAAACTTGTTGGTTCAATCAAAGGACATGGGCCACACAACTTCATAAAGTAATGTACTCTGCTTTAGCAGTGAAAAGTGCAACATAGTTTTGCTTCCTACTAGATAAGGAGACTGAAGATTTTCATATGAATTGGCAAGTCCTAGAAGTACTCTTTCTATCCACCTTACATCCTGTAAAATCAGAATCAGAATATCCAATAATCTCAAAAGTTTTAGCATACTACGAGACACCAAATATAGTAGCCTTAAACCCTAAATCTAAAATGGGTTCAGTGTTCTACACCCAACACTAATGCCTGTGTCCTAACTAATGCATTATAGGCTGATATCCTACCTGAAAGGGAATGCCAACTAACCACCTAAGCCTGTAAAATTCATATTATCTAATTTTTATTAAAGAGGGGTAGGTAGTTCAGTTATTTGAAGTAAGGTTGACATCTAGAGAGTTTCCTAATTGGTCTAGGATTTATGTAGGGTGAATGCCACTAAAGCTAAAGCAATTAAAGTTTTTATTTAATTAATTTCTAATGAAATGTATGCCGATTAAAGGCTTCAAATCAAGTATATATGAAATTTTTAAAGGCTTATAAAAATAATTTTTTTAGAAAAGATTAGGCTTCCTAAGGTCTGGCAACTAATCCTCATAGGCTAGATTATCCAAACTCTACCTGCATTCGGGGAAGTGACTTATAGCAAAGGAGAAGAGAAATGCAATAATATGTATGCGACCCTAGACAATTTTGGCTATTCCCTAGCTCATTAAGTTTTTATGTTATTTAATTCTTAAAATTTTAGAATTTAATTGTGAGTAGAAAATATATCTTTTATTCCTAAAGAGCCTAATGATATCAGGCCAAACACATGCAAGCAAGAAATCTAAAAAAAGTATGCAATTTTTACTCCACACACAAAGCAAACATATTAATATAAATCAACCCAAAGTAATAGAAAGTCCACAACCCACGATAAGTGCTATATAAGTATAACTTAGACTCTACATAAAAGTAATGGTAGTTAGGCCCCACCGACAACAACCAGGATTCTAATCCTACTGAATGACGCATGTTTTAAAAGTAAGGCATTTTGTCTTCAAGACTTTGTCTTCAAGTGGATTATCCTCCTCCAGATCATTTTCCTTTGGATCATTTTCATAGGATCATCTTCCTCCATATCTTCCTCTAGAAGGGTATCCAAATGATTAAGAAATTCCCTATAAAGGGCTTTTTTTTTGTCTTTGGGTATCGAGTGTTTGAAGTGCCTCACTTTTGAAGACATTTATAACTTGGTATTACATTATAAATTACATTACATTACATTGAAAAGGGAAAAATCTAGACTCTCCTGCATGATAATCCTAAGCAGTTAAATAAAGAAACATCCCAAGCAATTTAGATATGAAGAAAACACACATTGCCAATCATACTTGGCCAAGATATTTTGATTTAAGGAGGGGGCTTAGCAATTTCTGGAGCATCTATAGTAAATAATATTAGTTTTTATATTTGATGATTTTTGTCCCATCTATCAGTGCTGCATGAGCACGGCCACCTGCACAAGATAACATAAATATTAAAGGCACCCCTAACCCTTGAGTAATCTATCACACAAATTATATCATCAACCAAGTATAGAAAGCACAATA
This sequence comes from Dendrobium nobile, assembly GCA_022539455.1. Taxonomy (NCBI): domain Eukaryota; kingdom Viridiplantae; phylum Streptophyta; class Magnoliopsida; order Asparagales; family Orchidaceae; genus Dendrobium; species Dendrobium nobile. The sequence goes on from CM039733.1 coordinate 26,303,954, forward strand.
ATGAAATAAACATCATTAAAACCAATCAAAGCAAACCAAGTAAATAAACATACGTGCCATAAACAAACACATCATATCATAGAAATAAAAAAAGTAAAACACCGGCCTAATCTAGAACTAGAAGTGGTGCCCTAACAATTCTATGTATGTGTAGTTGGCTTGTGTGGCTTTGTATAGGTCCTATATCATGTAATTAGTTTAAGTTGCTTTTATGTTCAAGTTTGTTGGAGGCCAACAGGGAAACTTTTGATTAAAGTTTAAATATTAATGGATTGGGGTCCATTTAGATTAATCAAGTTTGTGGACTATTTTTAATTTTAACTAGGTTGACCTAGGGTCTTGGTATAGGCTCACTAGACCTGGTTTGACCCACTAAGTCTAAGGGAGATGGTCTTAGGGCTTGTTGTTGCAAATCTATTTTTTCATGCTTATGTTTTGATGATTGACAAACACTTCTTCTCTTGGACTACTTGTTGCTTCTAACTTTTCAGGAATCGAAGACCGGACGATCATGAAGAAGCCAAGTTCAGAATTGCATAGGTTTAGGGTTGAGTCAGTCTGTACTTTTATTTTTCTCTTTTTGAGTCTACTTGTAATGGTCAAAGAGACTGATGCTAAGTAACCCTACACACACACACTTGAGAGACTTAGATTTTCTGTTTTTTCCCACATCGGCCCGGCCGATATTTATATCATCCGGGACGATCGGCTTAAAACAGAAAGTCTAATTAAGGATTCTTAATTAAGGCAGCCGACATTAACATATCGGCCTGGCTGATACGTGTATCGGCCAGAATGATAAGCTCAAAACATAAAGAAGTAGCCACCTTAGACAGTTAAGGTATACTGTATTTTTAAATTATCGGCCAGGACGATCCCCGTATCGGCCTGGACGAAATTACCAAATTATGCCTTAATTGATCAGGAAATCAAGGGAGTAATTAAGGATGATTGATACGATCAAATCATCCTGGACGATCGCAGGATCGGCCAGGACGAAACATTCAAAATCCTTAAGTTGCTTCAGGACGATAAATATCGGCCAGGTCATAAACAGGGCGATGCTCAGGATGATTTGCGTCTGATTTGAACTAATCGTCCAGGATGATTGTATGATCGGCCTGGACGATCAAGCCAAATTTCAATCGTCCAGGACTGTTCCCAGGGCGATGCTCTGGCCGATCTTCTTTGATTTGTACTGATCGGCCAGGCTGATGTCCAGATCGGCCGGGATGATAAAGTCGGCTACTTGCAATTAATGAGCTCCTTGAGAGCTCTTCTATTTAAGAGCTCTTGTTCAAACGTTTTAAAAGACCTTTGGCTGCTGCCTTGACCTGAGAAGACCTTGAGGAGAGAAAGAGAGAGAGGGAGAGAGAGAGGATCTTGTGAGGGGGAGCTTGTGAGGGGGATTCACAAGGGTTGCTTCAAGGATCGCTCTGCTTGTCTTTTGTCTGGAGTTTCTCGTCCGTGGAAGGGTCGGTAGAGGTAAGGAGTTTGCTTTTGGTTGTAGTTCTCTGCCAGCTTCAGGAGGAAGCAAAAGGAGGTAGGTTCTCTGCCTTGCCGGGGTGGCAAAAAGGAGGTTCTTGTAAGGGCTTCTCCCGCCTAGCCGTGGGGGCTAAAGGAGAGTCACGTTTTGTAGTGCAATACTTGGAGGGTGCCTCCAAGGAGTGGACGTAGGTCGAGTCGACCGAACCACTATAAATCTTGTGTTCTTCTTTTTGCTTCCGCACTTTTTATTCCGCATTAATTTCTTGTGGTGTGATTTGGTTTGTGTTTTTATTTCTTTGTCTTAAAAGTTTTTTTAAATACCAATTCACCCCCCCCCCCCCCTCTTGGTTAGCTTGGGACTAAGTTCATAGGGCTTAACATCCCGAACGAACTTTCACTTGTCTAGGTTAATTTGACCAAGTCAAACCCTTTGACCCTAAGTTTAAAAGAATATAAGGTCAATAATAGTAAATAAAAATAATAATATTTCTTATCATCAAAATCACAAGACTTGAGCCAAAATATGCAATAATCTCCCCCTTTTTGATGATGACAAACATTATTTTTAAAATCTCTTAAAGGTGTTTTGCTATTCCATAAACTTCCAATTACTAAGATAATTCTTTGAAAAATAGGAGAGGTGAAAAAAAACATTTTTTTAATGTAAAAGAAAAAAGTAAAATAAATAAAATAACTAAGTAGGTGCATAATAATAAGCACTAAGTAAAAATAACTTTTACAAGCACACAAGCTTTTACAAACATACATACTCCCCCTTTTGTCATCACAAAAAGGAGAAACTAGAAAACACTAGAAATAAAAAAAATAGAGTATAACAGAAAAAAAAACCAGAATAAGTAAAAATACAACGAATGATGATAAAAATAATAAAAATACCAAAAACAAGTGTTTTTTTATTATCAATCATCATTCAATAAATGAAAAAATTACCTTAAGTTTATATTTTAAAAAAGTAAGAAATGAATTGACAACACCAAAATTTGAATAATAGTAGAACAACAGATCTTGTTAACCCTAGCTCAGACTCCTTATAGATTAAAAATCTTTTAAAAACAACAATCTAAATCATAAAAGAAATAAAATAAGAAAGGAGATCTATTTACAACTTTGTTCCAGAAAAAAATATCTGATAGAATAATGTAACAAAGTAAATAGTCAAAATTATGGGTTTCAAAAATCAAGTGTTTGAAATATCAAGTGTCAAATTAATTATTCTAAGATTTAAAAATCTAAAAGAGAATGAAGCTTATGTCGTTATAGTCTCATTTTATGCCTCTTGTTAGTTATTTGACACACTTTGCGAATCTTTTGATTTTGATACACTTTGTGTATCTTTTAGTTATTTGGTGATCATTATACATCTTTTTCAGTTTTCTTTTGGGCTCATTTTATGCCTCTTATCATTTTTGTGAGCTATCTTCCTTTCAAAAACTTTGAAGACTCTCAATTATGAGAATATATTCTAGATATAAGAAAACAAAACTCACGCTCTAATATAAGGAAGAATAAACTACAAATCAGAATCATATTCATATAATGACTGCAACAACATGATCAAGAAAACTTGAAAGCGATTTAGTAACTTTGAACATTATTCATATGAGACATATTACTCTAAGAAGATAGAAAATATCACAATTTCAAAGTCTACCTTTTAATTTGAAATAGTTTTTTCTTCAAAGAGAAAATTACACCGCTAGGAGTTAGAGGAAAAAAATAATCGACAGTATTTTCTCCTTTAACTGATTTAGGGAAGTCAAAGCATATATTACATGTTTTTAAATAAAATAAGACAAAGCATTCATTTTGTAACTGGGTGAGCAATGATCCGATATTTAGTTTTTTTTTTTGTTTTTAAATTGTAAGACGAACGAAGAGAAAATCAAAACAAAGAATGAAAAAGCAAACTCTTTTAGGTAAAAACATCATAATGAAAAGAAATAAAAAATATAAAATTCAAGTTTAGCACTCATCAAGTTCATCCATTTATGTGTATAACACCTAATATAGTCCTTAAAATGCTGAAAGTTTCAAAGGCCACTGGTTTAATAAAGATGCCAGTTAGTTGGTTTTCAGTTGCTATATGGTGTAGCTCAATGTCTCCTTTAGTAACATGGTCCCTAATAAAATGATGCCTTATGTTAATATGTTTGGTTCTAGAATATTAGATAGGATTCTAAGAGATACATATGACATTAATATTATCACATAGGATTAACATTGTGCCTACAGTTCTTTCTAAATCTAGAATATGTTGCTTTAACCAAAGGAATTGGTACACACAACTTCTTAAGGCTATGTATTCAGCTTCAAAAGTAAAAAGTGCAACTGTGTTTTATTTCTACTGGACTATGAGACTAAGGATTATCTTATGAATTAACACATTCTAAAGGTGCTCTTTCTATTCACTCTACACCTTATAAAATCTGAATCATAATATACTATAATCGCAAAAGAAGTGTTATTCCTTTGATACCAAATTCCTAAGTTTTTGGTCCAAAGATATATCTAAGGATTATATTAACTACAATCAGGTGGGACCCTTTTAGATTAGCTTAAAATTTAGCACAAAGGTGAACACTAAATATTATATCAGGTCTGCTAGCTATCAAGTAAAGGAGCAATCTAATTATTCCTCTATATTTCTTTTGATCAACTAATTTTCCATTTGAGTCTTTATTTAATTGAACACTTGAGCTCATGGGAGTGTCTATTATCTTGTTTTTATCTATTTCATATTTTTTTAGGATGTCCATAATATATTTTGATTGATTAAGAAAAAATCCATTATACATTTGTCTTATATTAAATCCTAAAATGTATGATAATTCAACCTTCATACTCAACTCAAATTTCTTACTTATTATTTTAGAAAAATCATCACATAAATTGTTTTCAGAAGATTCAAAAAGTATATCATCAACATAGATCTGGATAATGAGTAATTCATTTCTTACTCTCCTCAGAAAAAGGGTGGTGTCTACACTCCCCTTAATAAACTCCCTTTCTAGTAGGAATGTACTAAGCATCTCATACCATACGTTGGGTGCCTGTTTTAATCCATACAAAGCCTTTTTTTATTTGAAAACATGATTTGGAAATTAGGAATTCTCAAAGCCCGGGGTTTCTCTATAAACAAATCTTCTTTTATTACACCATTTAAAAAGACACTCTTGACATCCATTTAAAAAAGCTTAAATCCCTTATAACAGGCAAAGGCTAATAGCACTCTAATGGCTTTTAACAAGCTATAAGGAAATAATTTTCTCAAAATTAATCCCTTCTAATTGGTTGTACCATTTAGCCACTAATCTTTCCTTATTCCTAATTACCACACCATAATCATTTATTTTATTCTGAAAGACCTATTTGATTCCTACTACACTCTGTTCCTTAGGTCTTTCTACTAGATCCCATACATCATTCCTAATAAATTGGTTTAGTTCCTCTTGTTTGGCTAAGATTTCGAATTAATCAGAAAGGGCTTAGTAGATGTTGGTGCCTAGTTCTAACACCTTCAGAAGGCATATTAGTTTACTTCTGTTCTAAGTCCATACCTAGTTCTAACACTTCATAAGGTTCTCCAAAGTTTGATTCTTTAGGATGACTCAAAGAATATCTCCATTCTCTAGGCAAAGTATTTTGGGGTTCTACCCTTTCCTCCAGATTTGTAGTTTCTACTTCTTGGGTAATCCCACCTACTTCATTTTCTTCCTCAACCCTAGACTTCTCAGAATCAAATTCATCAAAGACTATATGAGTAGTCTCCTCCTCCACCAATGTCCTCTTATTAAACAATTCCTTAGTGATTTCTCATTATTTATAATGAAAACCTTACAACCAAAGACATGGAGGTGAGAAATGTTGGGTGTCCTACCTTTAATGATCTCATCGAATATCTTATTTAATTTGGATCTAATATTTATCCTATTTAACACATACTGGGTTGTGTTCACCGCTTCTATCCAAAAATATTTTAGAAGTGAATACTCAGTAAGCATGGCTCTAGCGGCTTCCATTAAGGTCCTATTCTTCTTTTTCAGCTACCTCATTCTACTGAGGGGTCCTAGGAGTTGAGAAGTTATGCCAGATCCCTTATTCCTCACAGTAAGTTTCAAATCTCTCATTTTCAAACTCTCCTCTAAGATCACTATGGATGGTAAAGATATCACAATCTTGATTTTTCTGAATCTAAGTGGAGAATGATTTAAATTCATTAAATGACTCACTTTTATATTATAAAAATCTAGTCCAAGTGAATCTAGAGTACTCATAGATTATTATGAACCCAAAGACCTTTCCCCTTAAGCTTGTAGTACTAATGGGTCCAAATAAATTCATGTGAAGGACTTCTAAGGGTTTAGAGGTACTAATGACCTTAATAAAATAAAAATAGGATTTGTCTTATTTCCCTAATTGACAAGAATCACACAGGTGGTCCTTAGTGAATTCAAGCTTGGGGATCCCTCTTATTAAGTGTTTTTTGGTTACCTTTCTAAGTGTTTTAATGCTAGCATGATATAACCTCCTATTCCACAATCAAGACTCATAAACAGTAGTTTTCAGGCAAAGGGTGTTATCAAAATTAATAGAATTTAAATCTTGCATGCAAACATTATTCAATATTTTCCCATGTAGTATAATTTTTCCATTCAAGCTTATAATGAAGCTAGCAGTTAGAAATTTAATTGTATAGCCTTTGTCACACAGCTAAATTATGCTTAGCATATTATGTTTTAAGTCATCAACAAGTAAAATATTTTCAATCAAAGGTTCTTAGAGTTTCTGATTATACTTGCGCCCATAACTTTCTTGGTGGTGTTGTCTCAAAGAGTGACCTTTCCTTTAGTCCTAACCTCCAACAAAATGAATTGATTAGCATCTCTAATCATATGGTGTGAGCATTCACTATCCATGTACCACATGCTCTCATGAGGAATTTTTTGAGAGCACTACTACAAAATCATCAAATGTTAGATTTGGCAAGCCAAATAGGTTTTGCTCCCATCTTATGAAAAGAAGAATGAAATGCTTGCATGTTATGCTGTAAACTTTGAACTTTAGGTCTCCACACAAAATGTATTTTATGGTGAACAGTGCATGTGTGAGAGACATGCCCTAATATGCCACAAGAAAAATATCTAACACTAGGAAAAGGGTTTACTAATCTTCTCGGGTTATAGTACCTTTTCTTAGGTTTGAAAGATGCATGCTGATCTGATGAATTGTGAAGCTTGAGCATTATGGGTGGTTTTTTGTTTTCTTTGAAAGTAGTTAATTTAGCTTATAAAAACTTATTTGCATTTTCAAGAATTGAAATTTTTATTTTCAAAGCATGCTCCCAATTCTCTAAATTAGTTGCAAGAGTATCTAAGTGCTTATATGCATTTTATAGCTCAATATGTAAACTTTTCAAGGAATCATGCTTATTTGTTAAATCAAGATGCTTTGCATTCAACGAAGAAAATTCATCCAATAAAGTCATATGATTGCTATCCAGAGTAGAATGATCTTTAATCAAAACTTCATGCTTATTTTGTAAATTCAAAAATTACAGTTTTAAGCTAGCATATAATTTTTTAAGCCTTCTATAATATGAATGAATTTTTTTTAAAAGTTTAAGAAATTGATCGTATGTTAATTTATATACCTCTTTTTTACCAGAGTGACCAAGATGATCATATGCCATTAAATACAAGTTTGTTATCTCCTCTTTAGCTTCAGTTTCAGAGGAGTCAGGTGTAGAATCTACCCAAAAATCCTTTTAGGTTCTTAACTTTGCCTTTTTGAACTTGGCTTTCTCCATACCCTTATCTGTATTTGGGTGAGCCTTAAGTGTAGGGAAATAAGATTTTACATTTCCTAGCTTCCAGCATTCAAAGAAAATCACATCATAAGAACTTATAGAATTCTTATTATTCTTATATTTGTTCCATTTATGATGATGCTTTTGCTTCTTTCTCAAAAAGCTTTTGAATTGCCTTATAATTAAGGCAATATCGTCATTCTCAAAACATGAAATATCAGCGTTAGAATCATCAACCTTTAAGGCTATAGTTTTGTCCTTCTTTCTCTCCCCTTCATCAAATTATCTTTGGTTCACTCCTTGCTCATAAGCAATGAGTGATCCAAGTAAGTTATCTATAGAATAAACTTTTAAATCCTTATATTTAATTATAGCAGTAATTTTAGCATCAAAGGAGAAAGATAAACATCTCAAAATTTTGTTAACATTCTTATAGTTTGTTATCTCTCTTTCTAAGGCATGTAGGGAGGTGAGTATTTGTGTAAACATAGTATACATTTTAGATATTGACTCACTAGGTTTCATACAAAAAAATGTGTAGTCAGGAAGTAAAATATTTAACCTAGATTACTTAACTTCACTTGTGCCTTCATAAGTAATGTATAATCTATCCTAAATTTCCTTACAAGTTATACATGTTGAAACATGCATGTAATCATCTGATTTTTATGCATAGAAAAAGTAGATTAAATATTTTACATTAGGTTGTTCTAGATCTCTATCATCAAAAGTCCATTTAGAAAAAGAAAGTTCAGTTTTTATGTCATTAACTTTACGTGTTGGTGTATAATAATCTTCTTTCATAAACATCCACATGCGATAATCTTTAGATTGCAAAAATGTGGACATGAGAGTTTTTCAAAAATCAAACGGTATATTATCAAATAAGGGTGGTCGAGTAAAGGAATTCCCTTCCACCGTGTTCCGGTTACCAAAGTTAGCTATGAATATTTATTCAAAGTTTTCTAAAACTTGATATTTTGAATCCTGCTTTAATACCACTTGAAAGTTCATTAGGGTTGCTAAACCCTTATGATTTAGCCTGAGGCTAACCAAGAGGGGGGATTAGTGTTTTACAAAATTTAACTCAGATAAGAAGGAAAATCTTTTTGAGAACTTTTATATTTGAAAACAAACTACTTTTATCCTAAGGTGGTAGTATAACAATTTCACATAAACATAATTATGATATTTCAACCAAACAAATAATCAAGAGTAAATAATGTAGAAACTTAGTACATGAATAAAAATAGAAACAACACATCAAATTTTTATAATGGTTTGGTCAACCTGACCTACATCCTCTCCCTGAAGCCTCCCTTCCAGGTATTACAGTAAAACTATAGTGTCTCCCCTTTTGCTCCAATAATAAGGTGAAGAAGCCCTTACAAAATCTTTTCACTGACCTCGATGAGACATAGAACCTAGACTCCTTGTAGTTCCTCCTGAAATAGGCAGAGAACCCTAACACTTTTTTCTTCCTTCTGAAGTAGGCAAAGAACCTTGATCTAGTGCTGATGAAGACCTCCCTAGAGCAACTAAGGAGCGAAGGATGATGATTGGAGAAGATGAATTGAATCCTTGCTTGGAGCAATCTTTATGAATACCTCATAAAATCCTCCTCAAAAGATTATCTCTCCTTCCCAAGCTTTACTTCTCCTTCTCTAAGCTCTCTCAGGCCAGGATAACAGCAAAAGACTGTATCATAAGCAATTAAGAGAGCTTAAATAGAAGGCCTTAAATAATGCCCTAATTTTTAACTTACCATCTAAGATCTTCTAGGATGATCTAGGATGATCGACAAATTGTCCTCTATGATTAATTTAAATAAGCCCTTCCAGCCAGGATGATTTGGGTTTCTTGTACGATTAGAACACAAAGTTTATCGTCCATGATCATATGGACATTATCCTGTAGGATTAGTTTAAAATCTAACACCATAATCTAGTAGATAGTTCAGGACATCCAAGAGATAAATCATGATGATATGTAGAAATATAATTGATCATCCAGAATGACGTTGCAACCATCCTGTATGATTAGTTAAAAATTAGACACTATCATCCAGTAGATAGTTTGGGACATCTAGAAGATTTAGGAGAAAACTAAGGTTTTTCTTACAGATCGTCCAATACAATTATGTGATCATCCTGGATAATATGATCGATCAATCTAACCTTAATTACTCTCCTAATCACCTAATCAATTTAAGCATGATTGGTATGAATCATCCAAGATGATCAAGATCGTCCTGTATAATTAGTGCAAATTTGAGAGTTTTAAAATCTTTCCTAAATGAGTTTAGCGGATGGTATTCTTATTTAAGCATATTGTCTAGAACGATGGAAGTATCGTCTAGGATGAATTGATTAATCAGGTTTATATGACCCATATGTCGTAATTAGGGTTGAGAGCTGAATAAATCGTCAAGGACAATCCAAAATTGTCCTATACGATTTGGTCAAAAAAATTAATTTTCTCTATTTCCCTTTACTCACTCCCTTGAGTGTGTGTGTGCAAGGTTACTTAGCTTCAAGATCCATCATATTATAATTGACTCAAGAAAAAGTAGAACATGTATTTAAATTAAAATTATATACTTGACTCAGTCGTAATCTATCCAATCTTGAGCTAGCTTGAGAGTGAGCTTTTGGACCTAAAATATTTGTATTCAATAGAGAAAATAGATATGAAATGAACTTTAATTATTAGGATATAGCATATTAAATAAAAATAATAATATTTATTATCATCAAATTCACAAGACTTGAGCCCAAATCGGCAACACACTTTCTGTGTGTGTGTGTGGATTAAAGGAATCAGAAGGTTGGGCAAGGATTCGATGGAAGGTATGAAGCTAAGGGTCGGCTGGAGTTCGGGTGTGGCCATATGTGAGCTCGGCTAGGGCTGGGTTGATAAGGAAGAGATGGAGTTCATATTGATTGTGGTTAACAGGTTATGTATATTGAATGCCTGAGGCCTGTGAGTTGGTTCGACATCTCGAGATAGAAGGAGATTAGGATTTAGGTGGTTATTTGCGGCTATGTGGTTAGACGTGAGCTTACTATAATCAGACGTCGCTTCCAGTCGAATAAAGGTACTGTGATCGGTTTGATGTTAGGGTAAGGTGGATTGGGGTTGTGGGAGTTTAAGATGCTGGAAGAAGTCGAAGAAGAGCGAAGGTTTCATTTCACTTGCTTTTAACGACGTCAAAGAGTAGAGATCGAGGAGATCTTCACACGTGAGATGGACATTGATGGCGGTGTCATTTGTAAAGATATGACTATAGCAGTGGCAAATCTTCGGCAGGGTAATGGATTTGACAGAGGCAAGTAATGATTTTTAAGCATATTTTATTTTGTTTTGTTTGTTTCATTTTAGTTATAGTGTGGAGGTCAACATTACTCTATTTGCTTTAAAAGATTAAGAATAACTTTTCTACTAAGCAAATATAAAACTATGAAAACAATCTCTTTGTCAAGATTTGAAAACTTGGTTTTCACTCTCTAAAATCAGTTTAGTTTTTGTGATTTCTTTAGTTATGACAGTTTCAATAGTTAGCTCCAATATACAATTCTTATTCTTAAAACACAACTCACCTTAGTCTGTTGGTTGAGAGCTTAGGCTTCCAACTAAGAAGTCTTGAGTTCGAGTATTTGTGTATGCATTCCGTGTGCGAGTTTACCTTGAATGGCCTAAATGTCCCAAAAAAAGTCTTATTCTTAAATATGGTGAAGTATTTTAAAACTAAATTAATATTTATCTAACAATTATTTAAAATTGATGAGGATAGAAACATAAGTTCAGCATGTTAATTGAATTGCCAAATTTTGTCAATATTGCACGTATCTTATAAGAATAATTGTTTCTACTAATGTCTAACAATGGTAACTTCATAATTACTCTAAATTTGCTTAATTTATAATCGGATAGTTAAAACTAAGTATGAAGATTTTATTGGAAAGAGTACTTTTAAAGAACATTCATTCGGAGTAGGATCTTTTGTTTTGCTGGTTGGTTACCTTGGTTAGATATGGTGGTGCCGGTTCTTGGTTCCTTTTGGTTATTATGGAGGCCTTTGTTTTGTGGAGATTCAATCATCCTATTTACATTCTTAGAATTATGTTAAAATAATGGAGATTAAATGCTTCACTTAGGAACTGGTCCTTTAAATGTATTCTTTTGATCCAAGTTCTGTTCATTTATTTTTATCTTGCATGGGCGGAGTTGGTGGTGGTGGAAGTACAATTTTATTTTTATATTGTTTGAGTGGAGTTGGCGGTGGAACTGCAACTAAACCATCATGAAATTACTTTAAATCTTCACCATGAAATCACTATAAAAATTTGCAAATTCGTAAAATTAAAAAAATGTACTGAAATAAGATTGAAAAAAAAAATACGATTTAAACATATAAAATATTTAAAATATATTTAGTTATTTGATTAATTATAATAAATTTAAAGATTTCTTTTTTGACGCTTAGTTTGAAGAAAAATTAATTCATCATTGAACCAGACAGGGGACAACCAATCGATAGCTATAATATGTGAGAGGACGATCAATGGTGATGGGTAGGAAAACACGTGATGGTGGCAAGGGCAGCGATGGTTGGGGCTGGCTGCGGCAAGTGTCCATGGCTGATAGCAGGCGACCGACGACGACAATGGTGTGGCAATGGACAGTGGGTAGTTGGTAGCCAGCAGGGTTGACAGCAGTCGACCATGGTAGAGGCTGCCAAGTGCGGCCAATAACCTAGGCAGTAGTAGTCCTTAGTGTGGCAGTCACGAACGACACAAGCAAGCAAAGCTTACATTTTTTAATCTTGTGTAATTCAACAAAACCAAGCAAATTTAAATACATTTAAAATGAACCAAGCAAAAAATTCAAATACTTCAAAAAATTACCCTACATTTATTTTTTTAGCAGAACACCTAAAAAAGTCACATCCCTTGTATACTTTTACGCACAAAATATTTTTAAACCTTACTTTTAATTCATTCCTATTGAATTAAATGCATGCGATACTGATCACATTTTATGTTGATTATTTCGCAAACATTCTACCCTACGCCAGTTCGTCTTGGCCCAGATCTAGAACTACTTTCAACTATTTTTGTAGCCATAAATCCTCTTTCATCATGAGTTGAAATCTGTTGAGTTTCTATACCATTCCGTTGTAGTTATAAATAAATGACATTATCATGATCTTTGTGATCTTGAAATTATCGAAACAATTGAAACAACAACCCTAATGGTCATCTTTATATCCGGTTCGCTTGTAAGCTTTATTGGGTATGCCTTATTTACCACTTCTGGGCAACCCTCTCAAAAACTAAGAGATACCTTTGAAGAATATGGGGACTAGTTGAAGTAACGAGCCCCCAATAATATGATCCACCATTCTATCTGTGTTAGATATGATCCAAGTGTTTTTTTCCTATAAAATATTTGATACTAATTTTATATTTCTATTATATGTACATATTTTCTTATTTAGTTGTATATGTTCAAAGAAGCTAAAGTCTAGTCACAACCTTTATAACCAATTTAAAAATTGAACAATCAGATTTTAAGAAAAAAATAACCAAATGTGTCCAAAATATGCTATGCCAGGAGATATATTAAAGAAAATGGGCATTGTACAGAATTCATTATCTTTTTTCGACGCACAAGTTTGTCATGTGTTAACAGTTACATCTTTAAAAATAGGACTCAGACATCATTCAAGAATTTTTTTTTATTTTTTAATTTTCAAATCGTAATTATAATTTTTTTATCATTATTTTACCTTTTTTTTTGGAAAAATTATGAGCTTAGCCCGTTTTCATTGAATCAAAATAGTTACATATAAGAAAAGCAAAGGCAAAATAAAAAGTAAAATTTGCAAGAGCACAGACCAAAAAATAGGGGAACAGAAAAACCCTAGATAAAAAAGGAATTACATGGAAACACAAAACATCAAAAAACTAATAGCAGTCACCAAAAATAAACCCAATCCTGGAGTGAAATATTATCCACCGGGCTTAGGAATTGCAATTCTCTCAACCTGGTTGTAGATGAATAACAACCGACAGAAAAACTGTCGTCCAAAGGGAGAAAAAAACAATTTGATTATCCTAGCCCACCAACAGAAAAAACCTTCCTTTAAAACCAACATTGCAACAATGACATAACCGAGAGATAGTCACGAGCCCACCAACCAAAATACCAGCGTAGAAAGAAGAAATAGCAGCACCTGACGTATGAGAAATAACCACATTATAGCAAATCCAGATGCGTATAACCATTTTTCCATCTCAAAGCTTTAGAGAAGAAAGAAGCTTGAATTTTAAGAGCTAAGGTAGTAGATGAAACAAAGAGCTGGCCAAATCTCCTATCATTCCGTTCTCTCCAAATATGATAAACAGAGTAGCAAATAAGGAGATAGTAAAATTCCTTCTTCTTATGTTGATTCTCATCAGTATACTACAGAATTTGTAATATATTGGGTCTCAGAAGCAATGACCTCAAGTTGGGTATAAGCTTAGATAGGACAGAGAATGAGTAGTCGCATTCAAAGAACAAATGGGAAACATATTCGTTCGTGTTATGGCATAAAGGGCATAATGCATCCACAATAAGACCCTTAGATATAAGAACACCAGCTGTCTTGATACCGCCATTTAAAGCCATCCAACAAAAACTAGAGAATCTAAGAGCATGACGTTTATGCCAGACAATGTGATACCAGTTTACCTTAGCTTCATCCTTAAAATAAAAGTCCAAGAAAGCTCTATGATTGCTATTATTCCCTTTTCCCCAAAACAAGGAGCCATTAGGTTATGAACCCACAGGGAAAACAGAAAGGGCTTGGGTGACAGAGTCTGACAAGGCAGCAGGCAGTTCCCATCCATCATCATTAAGAATAATAGAGACTCTAGCATTGGAAGGGAAGTGATTGAAGATGAGGTGTAAATCCATAACCTCAATTAAAAGTTTGTCATTGAACTAGTGATCCCAGTAAAGGGATATTAGAGAGTTAGGAGAAACTTTAAAATGAAAATTTTCTTTGGCCTGTTTTGCATCCTTACAGATACTTTTTCACATTTTAGAGGCTTTAGAAGCAGGTCCCTTCCAAGGAGATACATACATGTTGAACAACCACAAAGTAAGAGGGCTATAATAATTGTATATCCTCTCAAGCATAGAGCAATTAAAGCTAAACTGAATAGAGTGCAAGGAAGGTAATCCAAGGCCTCCCACATCTATAGGTTTGCAATTATTTTGCGAAGAGGTTAAATGCAATTTTTGGCCGGTAGTCTCACCAAAGTAAAGAAATTTAGCGCAAAGCTTGTCAATTTGCTTAATAATGGTATTTAATATAATGGACCCATGAATCCAGTAAGCAATCATGTTCCAAATAGTGAACCTAAGAAACTGGAGCCTACCGACAAATGATAAAGCTTTAGCTTTCCAACTAGAGAGTTTGTAGGTAACAGTTTCCAACAGCTTAGAGAAGCTAGCAAGCTTAAGGTTGTAGGGATACAATGGAACCCCAAGATAGGAAATGCAAGTGGAGTTAGTAGCTATTTTAAAGATAGAGCAAATGTTATGAGCAATATGATAGTCAGGAGGCAAAATAATGGAGCTCTTTTCAAAATTTACTTCCAAACCAAAAGCCATAGAAAAATTCCTAAGAATTTGGCCGAGAATCTCACAGTTATTAATTTTTGCTTTCCCAAAAATTATAAGATCATCAACATCCATAAGGTAGGAAAGCCTATGACCACCAATAGAGAGAGCATCAAAGATAGTATCGTTAGAAGTACAATCTAGCAAACAAGAAAATGCATCCATGACAATAAAAAGGATAAGGACTTAAGGGACAACCCTGCCTTAGCCTAGATGAGGAGGGAAAAAATTCCTCAAGAGCTCCATCAATGCATAAAAAGAACCATACATCTTTAATGCAAGCTTCAATCCAATTGAAAAACATGGAGGGATACCTTTTTGAACCATCCTTGCAATAGGAAACTCCCTGGAAACTCTATCAAACGCTTTTTTGATATCAAGCTTGGCACACATAAGCTTGAATTTGGATAAGTTCCTAGAATGAAAAAGAATTTCATTGGCTCGTATAACATTATCTATGGATATCCTCTTATGAATGAAGCTAGATTAATTTTCTTTAATTATATGGGGCATAATGGGTTTCATTCTCGCAGCCAGAATTTTAGCAATTATCTTGTAGCAAGTGTTGCAAAGAGAAATTGGTCAGAAATCAATAATAACCTCGGGTGACTGGATTTTGGAATAAGGGAGATGGCTGTAGCCTTAGCCGAATGAGGGATATAAGCTTTATTGTAGACATAATTCATAGCATTGCAGATAGTTGGACCAATAATCACCCAAGTTGATTTATAGAACTCAAAATTGAAGCCATCATGTTCAAGAGTAGAATTTGGAGAACTAGAGAAAACCGCTTTTTGATTTCAACTTCTAAAAAAGGAGAAGTAAAAAGAGTTAATAAATTTAGAAGGGATAACATTAACATGGGGGAAGTTATTAATGTCAAACTATGATGCTTGGAAGCATTAAAGAGGCCTTGAAAGTAGGAGATGAAATCTTTAATAGCCGTAGGGAGAGAGGAGGTAGTGTTAGATATGGCCAATGAAATGGAAGATTTATTATAATTCGTCATCAAGTGAATTCTTGAATATAAGAATTTGAGATCATCCTCCCAATGAGATATCCATTTAATTTTGCCCGCTGGTTAATCCAAGAGAACAACATAGAAGATGCAACTACCAAATGATGGTTGATGCTTTTAAGAGCCAAAGAAGTATCAACAATGTTGCAATCAGTATTTAAGCTACTAAGGTATACTTTCGGCTTGCATTAGAGAGTATTAATATGATCAGCTATCAAGTTAGAGGTAGCCCAACCTTTCCCTCTAATAGCAATCTTGAGTTGTTTTAGCTTAGAGCAAAGGTAAACAAAATGATGCCCTTTGGATTTAATAGAAAAAATTGCATGCAGAGAATTCCAAAACTACTCATAATTTACCCAATAATTTTTAAAAAGGAAACTGTACTGAGAGGAGGTTTTATCTCCAGGCAAGAGCACAATGGGACAATGATTATAACACCTAGATATTTAATAATGTAATAAGTGTTGGGGAAGCCAACCAATCTTCACTGACCAATGTACGATCCAACTTGATGTGACTAGGTTTGTTTGTCCATTGATTGTACTAAGTGTAGGAAGGCCCAATAGATGCCAAATCATTAAGAGGAGTGTAAAAAATTAGGCTATTAAAGTTATGTAGCTGATTTTGTTGTAGAACACTCCCGCCTAACTTATCTGAGGGAAATTGACAGCAATTAAAGTCTCCCATTTCAATCCAAGGGGTTCCCCTAGGGACGGAGATGGATCTTAAATCATCCCAAAGAGCTTTTCTTTCTTCATGGTGATTAGAGGCATAAATAATCAAAAGTAGAAATGGTGCACTAGAGCCATAAACGACCAACCTAGTTACCATTTGAAAAGAGAGAAGGGAAGGCTTGAATGAAAGCCTGTCGGGTGACCATTTAAGCCAAATCCTCCTAGGATTGGAGCAATATATGTAATTGTAACTATTTTCCATATCAAACACCAAGTGATTCTTGAAAAATTTTTGGTGTGAGAAAGAGCAGAGAGTTGTATTCTATTCTCAAGAATACAACGCATATCCAACCGAAGAGATTGAATTAAACATTTGCAAAAAGAAACCTTATCAGAGGAGCAAAAACCTCTAATATTCCACGTAGCTATAGAGGGATTGATCATTTATGATCTGATGTAGGGGTGGGAGGATTTTAGGATCCTTTTCCCCTAGTGTTTTTGGATAAGGGTGGATTGGCATTCTTACCACTACAATTTAAAGGTGGTTCTGATAAGGATGTGCTGTTAGTCTCAGGGCAATTGGATGCTAGGTCACTAGAATTTTGAAGGGAAGCAAATTTATTGCCTGTCAGGATAGATGGAGGGTTCAAAGTTGGAGGAGGAACTATCTCCTGAATGTATGAGGTGCACCAAGAGGGGGGTAAATTGGAAATATTTGAAATAAGTAACAATCCTAAACAGGAGTTCTTTTTTTTTAAAAAAAAAAAAAATTAATAAAAATTTAACTTGATGCGGAAGCAAATGATTAAGACATGATTGCACATAAGTGGTGAAAATTTAATCACATAACAAAAGATCTAGAATAGACTTTCCACCAAGAAATTATAATAAATATAAAATGCAAAACATAAGTAAAGCGCATTAAACAAAAAAATCACAGCAGAAGATTTATAGTGGTTTGGTCACTTAACCTACATCCACTCCCCAGAGTCCTCCACTTTGAGAATTTCACTACTCAAAAGTAATTCTCTTTTGCCCCCATAGTAAGGCGGACAGGCCTTTACAAACCCTCACTTTTACCTTCCCCGGTGTGGCAGAGTACCAAACACTATGTCACCCTCCCGGTGATGGCAACGAACCTTCTCATTTTTCTCCCTCCTAGAAAAGGAAGAGTACCTTAGAGGACACGAACCTTGAAGAATCTCCCCCTCAGAAAGCTTCCCACAAGATTTTCTCAGGCCATAGGAGGAACAAGCAATTTCTTTGAAAAACATCGTACAGTATGATACAACATCGTCCATTACGATGTGTTATTTTCCTTGTATTCGTATAGGATGAATGCTGGGATAACCAAAACTCATCTCTATTCATCATATGGTACAATCCACTTCATACAGTATGATCTGTTAAAAGCTTAAGGTCATTCAGTACGATGTTCACATTGCCTAGTACGATTATATCAAAAATCAAGGTAACATTCGGTACGATATTCGGGACGATCAAAAGTAGCCTCAATTAATTATACAATGTGAACCATGTCGTATAGTACGATGACCAATCAGTAATTAATCCTTGATTTAATTGACTAATCATATTGGTTAATTTAAAAAAGTATTCAAATATTCATACTATACGATTTAATCTTACAATATGATCAGTTCAAAATTTAGTATTAAAAACTTACTTAAATTAATTTGATGTCTAGGGTTTCAAATTACAACTACATCGTACAGTACGATCATGATTGTACAATATGATTACTTCACAAGTAGCCGTTGAGTAGTAGTAGTTCATATAGTATGATCATGATTGTATAATATGATTAGTTCACAGGTAGCCATTGAGTAGCAAAAGTTCGTATAAAACAATATAAAAAGAGAAAAGGAAAATACAAAGTTATATACTTCACATACTATTCTACCCAGTCTCGTGTCTTTTATTGTATTTGAGAAATATTAGATCTCCTAAAAATGTTAGTACTTACAGATAAGAGCAATATCAAAATATTCAATGAATAATGAGATAATTCAAATCGATATTATTTGTCATCATGAAACTCTTAGGCTAGGGGTCATGGATTGCAACAATCTCCCACTTTTTGATAATATCAAATAAAGTTATCAATAAGCAAGTTAGCATAATTTTTTTTTAAATAAATGCAAAAGCATTAATCAAAGAATGAACAAATAAATAAACATGCATTTCATTGGAAGAATAAAAAGGTAAACAAGGCATCTAAATCAAGCATACTACACCAAACTTCTTTCCCTTTTGACATCACCAAAAAGAGGAGTAACAAACAAAAAATAGAAAAAACATAAGGCAATGACAAGTAAAAAAGTAGGATCCTGATCAGGTGGTGGGTGAGGTGGTTGAAAGTAGCAGTGGATGGATGTGAACTGCTAATCAATCGAAGAAAATCTTTTCCCAAACCATCATTTCATCCTCATGTTGTTGGTGTTGTTCTTAGATGTGAGCGTCAAATCAGGTTTGGAGCAGGTCGAAACATTTGATTAGATCATCATGAGGATAAGCCAGTGTAGGTCCTCATTGTGGTGCATGTCATCTTGGTGGAGCAGGTTCTCCTGCTGGAGTAGTTTCTCCTTCTTCATCAAAATCTGGTTCATCATGCACTTACCCTCGATAAAATAAAATATGGAAGGAGACATCTGTATAGAAAATAGGTAGATTCTCGGGTTCACCAAGATTGGTTAACTGGTATTTGTGTTGAAGAATATAACCTATGAGGTGGCCAAGGGCTAAGTTGAGTTTTCTAAAGGTGGTAGGAAGGCAAACTAGGGTCATGTTTTGGATATAGTCAAGAATTAAATCAGCTTCATCAAATTTAGTGTTTGACATAATAAGGTAGGTGACAATAGATAGGATTGGGTTCATTTGAATCCCATCACCAACTTTGGGAATGATTGATGTGCGAAGAACATATTGAATGATGCAGGCATTTTGGGTTAGAGACTGGACAATTAGTTGGTGTTGGTTAAAAGTAACATTTATAAGGACTAGATTGACGACACTCCAATCAAATTCATTTATAAGGAACGAGTGGGCTCTAGGACCTTCAGAAGAAAGCCTGATGTACTGTGCAAGATCGGCTTTTGTGATTTCTACCTTTTGATGACATACAACGGCGGTGAGGGTTAATGTTTTTACATTAATAGTTAGATTAGCTAAAAATTCAAAGAGTAGCTCAAAATTGTAAGGGAATGCCAAGGTGAGTAGGAATTGGAAAGTAGTGGACGTAAATAAGTTGATCACCTCAAATTTTAAGGTGGCTTGACTTAGCATTTAAAGAGGATGTAATCTTGCACGCCTTGAACTTATAGTATGCTTTTTCATCTTTGGCAAACAAAAAGAGGTCATCGTGACAACGGGAGGAAGAAGTGCTTCCTAGGACAAGTTGACCATGCTTGCATGCCATCAAGTAAGAATATGTGAGAGTGACTGAATTGGATAAGGAATGAGTGAGGTGATCTTAGGTCCCCGCCAATTTATAAAATTTTTGGACTATCGTGAAGTACGATATAGGATCGTATAGTATGATGTGCAATTATGTCTTTGTGATAAACGGTTGGGAATAGATCGTTAAATCATATAGTACGATCTGAAAAAATTTCATTCATCTCGAGGGGTCATTGGTATGATCTTTAACGAAAAGCTTTGTATAGTACAAATGAATGTTCGTATAGTATGAATCACAATTATAACATATCGACCGACTTTAATTCATCCCAATTTGTTTATATACGTGGATCATATAGTACGAAAAAGGGCTATCATTTAGTACGAAGTGCAATTATATCTTACCAAACAAATCGAATGCATAGTTATGTGGATCGTACAGTACGATGATTATCGTACAGTACAAAATGCTGAGAAGAAATGGAATTTGGACCGTTGGTTTAATAGAGGGTTGTGTTTTGTGCAGTTTTGATAGATCATACACATTACGAAGATGAATCATACAGTACGATGAAAAGAAAAAAAATGTCAAATTTGGGGCTCAGTGTGTTAAGTGTGTGACGATCAAGAAAAACTTTTGACCAATTTTTTTTTTTTTTTAATTATGCATGACTGTCTATGACACCTAATCTTATCCTCAAAGTGCTAAAGGTGTCGTAGGCTAATGGTATCGTGAATATGTCTGCCAGTTGATCTCCTGTATTTATATGTTATAATTATATGTCTCCTTTATTTACATGATCTCTTATGAAGTGATGTCTAATATATAGGTGTTTTGTTTAAGAGTGTTGAATTGGATTTTTAGATTTGCATATTACACTCGTGTTTTCACACATGATTGGGATGGTTCCTACGAGTAATCCAAGATCTAGAAGTTATTGTTTAAACCATAATACTTGTGCAACCCAACTTCCTACTGCTATATATTTTTGCATCAACCGTGGAGAGGGCTACTTAATTTTGGTTTCTACTAGATCAAGAAAATAAAGATTGTCCTATGAATTGGCAGGTGCAAGAAGTGCTTTTCTATCTACCATACATCCTACAAAACTAGAATCTGAGTACCCTAAGATTTTAAAGAAAGTTGGGCCTAGGATACCAAATTCCTAAGTTCGTGGTCTCTAGTAGATATATAGCCGTAGTTAAGTGAGACTCTTTAGAATCAGCTTGAAATTGGGCACAGAGGCACACACTAAATATTATGTCAGGTATACTGGCAGTTAAGTAGATGATAGATCCGATTATTCTTCTATATTTTTTTTGGTCTACTGATTTTCAATTCGGGTCTTTATATAGTTGAATCGTAGAGCTCATTGGAGTGTTTATGGGCTTAGCTGTCCATTTTATATTTTTTAAAAATATCTTTAATGTATTTTGTTTGGCTAAGAAATGTTTCATTTTTCATTTATTTTACACTAAAACCAAGAAAATAATTAAGCTCTCCCATCATGATCATTTCAAACTCTTTACTCATTTATTTTTATAATTCATCAGATAAGGTTTTATTTGAAGATCTAAATAGAATGTCATCTACATAAATCTGAACAATGAGAATTTCATCTTTTACCTTTTATAAAAAGAGTGTGGTATCCACACTACCCTTAACAAATCCTCTATCTAGTAAGAATGAGCTAAGTCTTTCATATCAGGCTCTAGGTGCCTTAACCCATATAGTTCCTTTTTTTTAATTTGAATATATGATTTGGAAATTTTGAGCTTTTAAATCTAGGGGGTTGTTTAACATAAACATCCTCTATAATTACCCCATCAATAAAAGCACTCTTTACATCCATCTGATATAATTTAAAACCTTTAAAGCAAGAAATGACTAATAGCACGTACCCTTATGGCTTCTAGTCTAGCTAATGGGGCAAAGGTTTCTTCAAAGTCTACCTTTAATCTAGTTATACCCATTAGCTACTAATCTGGCTTTATTTCTTACTATGGTTTCTGAGTCATTAAGCTTTTTTTAAAGACCTATTTTATTCCAACTACACTATGCTCTTTAGGTCTCTTGACTAGTTCGCAAACATCATTCCTAATAAATTGATTCAATTCTTCTTACATTGCTAGGTTCCAGAATTCATCTACTAAAGCTTAATCTATACTTATGGATTCTTTCATTGAGATGAATGCAGAATCACTAACCTCCTTTCTAAGTCTGTTCCTAGTTCTCACACTTTCCTATGGTTCCCCTAAAATTAATTCTTTAGGATGACTAGAAGAGTATCTCCATTCTCTTCGCAAATCTTCAGGAGGTTCTCCCCTTTCTCCTATGTTATAGTTTCTACTCCCTGAATTGCCTCTACTTCAACTTCTTCCAATTTAGGTTTAGAGGACTTATCTGATTCATCAAATTCTATATGGGTGGACTCTTCTACTACTAGGGTTATCTTATTGAAGATTCTATAGGCCTAACCTATAGATGAATAACATAAGAAGACACCCTCATCAGCCTTGGGATCTTCCTAAGAGAAGTTTTTCATTTATTAAGATAAAATATTTGCAACCAAAGACATGCAAGTGCGAAAGATTTGGTGTTTGACCCTTAAGGAGTTCATAAGGTGTTTTATTCAACTTTGACCTAAATTTTACCCTATTTAAGAAATAACATGCCGTGTTTATCTCTTCTGCCCAAAATATCTAGGAAGAGAGTACTCAGCTAACATTGCCCTAGCAGCTTCTACTAAGGTTCTATTTTTTCTTTCTACTATTCTATTTTTCTGAGGAGTTCTAGGGGCAGATAAGTTATTCTCTATTCCTATCTCTTGATAGAAGAGTTCAAATTTTTATGAAACTCTCCACCATGATTACTAAGGATTATTGAGATTTCGCATCCTAATTTTCATTGAATCCAAGTGGAGAAAGTCTTAAATTCCTCAAATGACTCATTCTTATGTGCTAGGAATCTTAGCTAATTGAATCTAGAGAAGTTGTCTATAATTATAAATACATAATTCTTCCCACCTAAACTAGCGATGCTAATGGGTCCAAATAGGTCTATATGTAGGATTTATAGTGGCCTAGATGTAATCACTTCCTTGATTAAATGAAATGATGATTTATTTATTTTCCTAGTTGCCAAGCATCGCATAGATGGTCCTTAGTGAAGTCTAACTTAGGTACGCCTCTAACTATGTTTTTGGTGATATTTCTAAGTGTTTTCATACTAGCATGACATATTCTCCTATATCATAGCCACGAGTCATCTATTATTGTTTTAAACACAATGGAATTGAATTTTCAATACAATCAAGATCTAACATGCAAGTATTGTTCATTCATTTTTCTTATAATACAAGTTTATCTTTTAAACTAATCAAGCATTTGTCGGAAAGAAATTTTATGTCAAAACCTTTGTCACATAATTGACTAATGCTTAACAAATTATGCTTTAAACCATCTACTAATAAAACATTTTCAATTAAAATTTTTTTAGCATTTCTAATAATACCTGAGCCCACCACTTTCTTGGTGGTGTTGTCTCCTAACGTCCCTTGTCCTCCAATCATGGTATGCAGTGTAATGAACTTCTTCAAGTCTCCAGTTATATGTCTCGAGCAGCCACTATCCAGGTACCACATGCTTTCACTAGGACTTCTGTGAGAGTACCCCTACAAAGTTATTCAAGGGTTAGATTTGGAAACCCAAGTGAATTTGGGTTCCTCCTTATGCTTGCATGAATGAGATGTATGCAAGTTATGCTATGATGAATGCAATTTAGGTCTCCACACTAAGTGTGTCCTATGATGAATCGTGCAAGTGCGGGCTATGTGACCTAGCATACTAGAAGAGAAGTACCTAACATTGGGAAATGGGTTCACTAACTTATGCGGGTGGTGAAGCCTCTTCCTAAAGTTATGTGATGCTTGCAATGCCGGGGGTTTGCTTGGTTGAGCTAATGTGGATGATGTCTTATCTTTTTCAAATGTTATAATTTTTGTTTTTAATGAGTTATTTTCTTATTCATATGCTGCAACTTTCACTTTTAGATGATGTTCATTGCTATATATTTCCCATGCAAGTTCCTCTAATTTTTTAAAATCCATTTGTAATTCAATATGCGATGTTTTCAAGGATTCATGTGCATCAGATAATTCAATATGCATCTTGTTTAATGCATCGAACTCATCAAGTAGGGATAAATGATCTCTATCTAAATTAGAATATTCTTTAACTAAGTTAGCATGCTCAGTTTGTAATGTACTCAATTCATCATTAAGATTTGTATGCATTTTCTTTAACTTTTTATGCGAGTCATGGATTTTCTCAGAAATGATTAATAAATCTTCATGTAAAAGTTGACATACCTCTTCTTGATCCAATTGATCAAGATTATCGTTAGTCATTAGACACAAATTTGTTAACTCCTATTCTACTTCTTCTAAGTATTCTGAGGCAGAGTCGACCTAAAATGTCTTTTATGTCTTCATCTTCCCTTTCTTATATTTTACCTTATCCTCGCCTTTTTCTTATTTGGTTGGATCTTAATGTTTGGGCAATCCCTTTAGAGGTGACCTAGTTTCCTATACTCAAAATAAATCATGTCAAATGAAACTTTAGTGATTTTTAAGCTTTTACCTTTATTCCACTTGTTTTGATAACCCCTTTATTTTCTTTTTAGAAAATTCTTAAATTGTTGGGTCATCAATATATCGTCATCTTCCTCCACTGCAAAACTTTTGCTCTCTGAGTTATTCTCTTTCAAAGCCACCGTCCGCTCCTTATTCTTATCTCCTGCATCATTTTGCCTTTGACTCATTCTTTGCTCGTAAGCAATGAGTGACCCAAGCAAATTGTCAAATAAGTAAATGTTTAAATCTTTGGATTCAGTAATTACAGTAATTTTTGCATCATAGAAACTCGGTAAGCATCTTAAAATCTTATTAATCTTTTTAGAATTATAAATTTCTCTACCTAGTGCTTGCAAGGATGACATTATCTGGGTGAACTTAGTGTACATATCTGATATAGTTTTGCTAGGTTTTATACGGAAGAGTTCGAAATCATGCAATAAAATAATTAATATAAATTATTTATCCTCACTAGTTCCTTCATACGTGATACACAGTCTATTCTAGATCTCCTTACCAGTAGCACAGGTAGACACAATCATGTAGTCATCTAATTTTAATGCAAAAAAAAAAAAAAACAATTCAAGAACTTTACATTTAATTGCGCTAGATCCCTATCCTCATTGCTCCATTCACTAAAAGGTACTTGAGTTTTTATGTCATTCATAAGTTTAAAAGGTACAGTGTAACCTTCTTGAACAAACATCCACATATGATAGTCTATAGACTATAAAAATAAAGACATTTTAATTTTCAAGAAATCAAATGGTATGTTGTCAAACAGGGGTGGACGATTTATAGAATAACCCTCCACAATATTATGATTACTAAAATGTGTCATGATTATTTTTCAAGGTTTTCTAAAACATTATTTTTGAAACCTCGCTCTGATACCAATTAAAAGTACGAGGTGTGCTAAGAGAGGGGGTGAATTGGAAAATTTTGAAATAAAGTAACAATCATAAATATGAGTTCTAATTTTTTTGTTTTTAAATTTTAAATAAAAATTTAACTTAATGTGGAAGAGTTAATTAAAACATGATTGCATATAAATGGTGAAATTTTAATTACATAACAAAAGATCTAGAATAGACTTTCCACCAAGTAGTTATAGCAAATGTAAAATGCAAAATATAAGTAAAGGGTAGTAAACAAAAAAATAACACCAGAAGATTTATGGTGGTTCGGTCACTTGACCTACGTCCAGTCCTAGGAGTCCTCTACTCTGAGAATTTCACTACTCAAATATAATTCTTCTTTTGGCTCCACAACAAGGCATAGAAACCTTTTCAAACCCTCACTTTCATCTTCCCAGGTGTGGCAGAGTACCAAACACTATGTCACCCTCCCGGTGACGGCAACAAACATTCTCATTTTTCTCCCTCTTGGAGAAGGCATAGTACCTTAGAGGACACGAACCTTAAAAGATCTCCCACTTAGAAAGCTTCCCACAAGATCTTCTTGGGCCATAGGAGGAGCAAGCGTGCAGCAGGCATGGAGAAACCGTGTGATCCCCTCACACTCCTTCTCCCTCACAAACTCACCTTCTCATTCCTCTCACAAACCAAAAATCTTCTTAAGTAGCTGTCTCTCAAGAAGTCCCCTTCTTGTCATGTTCCTCTCTCATGTTTTTTTAAGCAAAAGTTTCATATATAAATCAGGCTCTAAGAAATCCTAAATTTTCAATTTAGTCATTTTTGTTCGTACAGTGTGATCAGTTCAAAACAACCTTCATTCTGGTATGAAGGAGTATGAACACACAATTTTTCTGAACAACATCGTATAGTACGATACAATATTGTCTAGTATGATGTGTTATTTTTCTTATGTTCATACAGGATGAATGTTGGGACGACCAAAACTCTTCTCTATTCATCATCTGGTATGATCCAATTTGTACAGTAAGATCTGTTAAAAGCTTAAGGTCATCATGTATGATGTTCACATCATCTAGTACGATTAGTTCAAAAATCAAGGTATCATCCGGTACGATGTTCAGGATGATAAAAAACAACCTTGGTAAATTATACAATACGAACCATGTCATATAGCACAATAACCAATCAGTAATTAATCTTTGGTTTAATTGACTAATCATGGGGGTTAGTTTAAGTAAATATTTAAATACTCGAACTGTACAATTTGATCGTACAATACAATCAGTTCAAAATTCAGAATTAAAAACTTACTTAAATTAATCTGGCGGCTAGGGTTTCAAATTATAATTACACCGTACAGTACGATCATGATCGTACAGTATTATTAGTTCACAGGTAATCGTTGAGCTATAGTAATTTATATATTATGATATAAAAGCGTACAATACGATTTATAGAGAGTTAAAAAAAAATATCTCTTAAAAAAGTTCTCCACCTTTGTGTGTGCATGTTTGCTTGGTTTGCATATAGTTTGTGGCCAAACTCAAGAAAATAAAAAACAAAAAGATAAAATGAAAATACAGAGTTATAGACTTCACATCCTATTCTACCCAATCTCGTGTCTTCTGTTGTCTTTGAGCAAAATTTGATCTCCCTGAAATGTTATTACTCACATACAAGAGCAATATCAAATTATTCAATGAATAATGAGATAATTCAAATCACATTATTTGTCAGCATCAAAATTTCATGCTAGGAGTCATGGACTACAACATCTCCGTATCCCCTAAACATTCTTCGGTCGGTGACTTAAGATTAGGGATATTAGAGTTAAAAGAGGATTCTGGCACAATTACAGCTGGTGTAGGATTGGCTGAGTTGATATTAGGGAGAATGGAATCATTAGACGGCAGGGTGTTACGGGTCGGGTCAGGCCCAGCAGCTATGATGGTGGCGGCTTCGGGAGAGTTAAAAGTTAAAGCAACTTGTGGAGGAACAAAAGATAGAGAGAAAGCAGTCGGAGGTTCACTGTGAATAGGTATATTGCTTGGAGAGGGATCGAGAGCAGGTGAGTCCACAACAGCAAAACCCATGAAAGAGGGGTTCTGACGATTTTGCATTTTCATGCGAGGATTTCAAGAGGAGCTATGACCTCTAAAGTTGGTTTGAATGGCTTGTTTGGCTTGCGGGTTAGCAGGGTATTGTGAAGAAAAGTGAGATAAAGAGTTACAAGAAGAACAAGGGGAGGGCTTCCATTCATATTGAATTTTCAATCAGTAAATTTCCCCCTCAATTGCAATGGGAACCGTTTCCAGAAATGGAGAAGAGCTAGAAACATGGATACAAATCCTAACATATGTTAGCCTTGTTTTCACAGCATTTAAGGCATCTACCGCAATAGGTATGCCTATTTTAGAAGCAATTTGGAAATCCCTTCAGAGTTCCAACAGTCTAAGGGTAGGTTATGAACCCTCACCCAAATCGGCACAGAGGTAAAATTTTCCCTCGTAGGATGAAAATTTTTTGACCATTTCTGGAAGATAAATGGCTTACCATAATAAACTACGGTCCTTTTGACCAAACCATATTGTAATCTTCAACCCAAGAGAACTTGAAAAGGAAAAAAAATCATCTATAAGGGCTATGAACTGAAAGGTACCTTTGAGTTTCCAAATCATTTTTGCAATGGCATGCAAGGCTTCATAATAAGGCCTCTTACCGATAGAGTACCAGACGAGGCAGAGGCTCCATTCACAAGCAGCAACGTTGGTGAAATCTTTGTTGAACGGAATGATCTCCTCCAGGGTTTCGATGAGAGAAACCAGAATATTATTGGAGGAAGGCCCAAGATCAGCGATTATGTTAGAGCAAAGACGGTCTGAGGCACAGGGGGGGGGTGTGAGCAAGAGGTGAAGAGGTGGAGGGATTAGAATTGCGGGTAAATGATTAGGAGAAAGGTGGTCCATGGAGGCTACCAGCAAAAGGCCGGTGGCAAGCCAAGAAGAGTCGGCTAGGGCAAGGGGGAGGGAGGAGCAGCTAGGGCGCGAGAATCTTAGACATTTTTTATCACTACAGGAAAACCCTTAATCACCGGCAGACGAAATCCGTCGATAACATGAAAAATACGACGAAAAGTTAACATTTCCATCGCATTTCTGACCAAACGATTTTCAAAAACACCATACTTATAGTTGAATCGAATTGAAAGCATAAAAAGCTCCATGTCATGAATTGGAATAAGACTATTTTATTAATACCTCTTTTGATATATTTATAATTAGAGTCTACATCTTTATACATACATAGAGAAATTCTAAATTGTAATATAGGAAATTCTAAATTGTAATATAGGAAATTATTAATTAAAATAAAATAAAAATATGTCACATAAATCAAATTATATATATAATAATTGCTCATGAAATATGAAGGCATCATTATTGTCAACACAATCTCAATACCTTTAAATGATACTCAAAACTCTTTGGCTCTCACTCTCTCTCTCTTACCCTCTTCTTCGCTCTCAAAATCTTGCTCTCTCCCTCTTACTCTATGTTTATCAACATGAATAATATCATAAGCAAAAAGCAAACACCAATGTACATCCTCTTGCAAATGTCTAATAAAAAATTACAAGAAGTAAAATCTTACAATGGACGAAATCGACGATTAAGGCGGCGAATGTCGGCAAACAAGGTTGAACGGTCTTCACACCGACGGAACTACTCCAACCTTTAACACAAAACTGCTTACCATTCTATGAAAAATATTAAGAAAATCAACCAAAAAATTTGAAACTCACGGTGGATTTTCCCGAAAACTGTGTCCTTTCGCAGGCGACGGAGGCGGTGATCATCGGCGACATATCGTGGAAGTCTGGAAGCCTTGGCAGTGGTGATCTATGGTGGGGCGACGCTGGGGCGATGAAGCCGAGTGGAGATTTCAAATGAAACGGCAGAAGGAAATGAATAGGCAGACGGGCTCGGGTTCGTAAATAGGGCTTTCGCCGGCGGAATTTCCGCCGTATAAAACGACTGTAATATTTCGTTGTGTTTAAAATGACCGACGTCTACTCCGCCGGTAAATCTGCCGGCTTTTTTTGGCTTAAAATACGCTGCTTCAGATGATATTCTTGTATATTCTGACTTAAAAACCGGCATACCGCACGTCAAAAAAATATCGACGACTAATCCATCAGAAATAACACCGTAAAATTTCTGTCGCACAATACGCCAGTAACAACGCCGTAATTATGGTCGGATAAATATCCGCCGGAAGTTCCGACGTTAATCTCATGTTTTCCCGTTGTGGATAAAGATGCAACCTTGATTTTATCTATTTAAACAAAATTATATTAAAAAATTATTTTTTACAACAACATTTAAAAGTAACTTTATATAAAGCTGTTGAGGCATATGCTTATTGTTGGGGAATCTGCCCTAAATCAATTTTATTGTAGTATATACTTTCTATTTTATATATAATAACTAAATTAATGGACAATTCTATATTTTAAATTGTGTAAATTACACTATAAATTATAGAGTGCAATTCAATGTTTATAATAGAATAAAATTGAAATTAATAATTTTGCGTTATTAATTTAAAAGTAGAATTATAAATTTAATGGACTTTGAAATATAGGTTTCTTTATGTTAATATTTGTATTCCAGTGAGGGAGTGCCGGAGTGGTGAAGTAGAAAGCAACAATTCAGCTGTAAGTAGTTCTGACATTATGTGCTTATTCTATCATCTACAGTCTACATTTTACAATATAGGTGCACCAACCAAGCACTTCATTATCTTCCTGTACCAAATTTGAAAGCTAGCTGAGAGTAAAGTAAATAATTTTGTTATAATTAAATTTAGACGCTCTTGTGAAAACGTAAATATTGTTCTTGCTGGCATGTTTATTGAATATATGACATTATCTAATTTTTATCTTATTTCATATTTAAGATTTGATCTAGTATATTATTTGCTCTCTTTTATCAATTGGTATGAATGCTCAGGGTCTGATGAGGAACCATGAGGGTATAGTTGAATATTTCAAAAATAGAGGTGTTTCTGCTATATTCCTTCTTAGAAGAAATCTTCTTCGTCGGTGCGTCTCAATTCTAGCAAATTCTCATGACCGAGAAGCAAAGGAATTGAACGGAACTCATAAAGCTCATGTGCATTCACGACATAAAATTAGACTTATGAAAATTATATATATATATATATGTGTGTGTGTGTGAAAATAATAATAATAATTTGTAAAGAATAAATTTTATATTTACATTAAATCAAAAAAACGAACGAAAAATAAAAATTTATGTCATGATTATGATGAAAACATCAACAAATTTCTTGTGGATTGCTTCTCATATAGATTGTTAAAAAAAGGTGCGAGGACATTTCTTAGAAGTTTATGGTCATGTATTTCTATATACCACATTAGGGTAATTTGTAATAAAATATATGGGTTAAACTAAATAGGAAGTGTTGTCGTATGTTCTATTTTCATGAAAATGATATAATTTACATGTTTTTATATTTGTGCTGAAATGATCAAACTATGTTTTAAATATTAAAATACGCATAAGAATTAATCAGGTGGATAGAGAAAATAGATGTGTGTAAAGGATACATCAAAAGACTAAAAATGAGGATTGTAACACCTGCTAGTGTTGCATAAACATGATGTTTGCAAGTCTATATATAAAGATGATGATTGTATAAAAATTTGAGTGACCTAATGAATTTTTATTCTTAGCGGTGACTTGGAAACTCTCTTCACTTAATAGGATAAGAGTTGGA
Organism: Dendrobium nobile; assembly: GCA_022539455.1. Lineage (NCBI taxonomy): Eukaryota > Viridiplantae > Streptophyta > Magnoliopsida > Asparagales > Orchidaceae > Dendrobium > Dendrobium nobile. Next base: position 26,335,366 of record CM039733.1, read on the forward strand.
TTACAAAAGCCAAGTGGAATCATGATTATATAAACGGTGTAAACAATTTCATAGAGTTTGCAAGTCGAAGCCAGAATTTATCAGGAAAAATTTTATGTCCGTGCAAATTATCCATTAATAAGTACTTCCATTATATGAAAGATGTGAAAGACCATTTAATTTCTAAAGGATTTTTCGCTAGATATGTTGTATGCAAACGACATTGGGAAGAGCATCATATTATAGGTGAATGTGTAATGAATGAAGCATCTAGTGCCACACCAAATTTAAAGGAAGATGAAGCTCTTTTTGATGATATAAGAACAGTTGATATAGATGGATTATTAAGAGACATATTATGTCCAAATGATCCATTTAAAAATCCAATGATTGAGCATAATGAGTTCAATACTAATGAAAAAAATGATCATGGTGCGAAATTTCACAGGATGCAGGAGCAGAGTTGTACAAGAGGAGATGAAGGGAGATAATTGTTGTCTAAATCTGTTTTAATTTGGAGAATGAAATTGTGTTAAGAACACAAATTGAATTGAAAAAAAAAGAGTATTTATCAATAAATAATTGAAGTTGCCCCATCCACTCAATAAAATATATTTGGTAAGGTGTTTAGAAGAAAACGTCTTGTGCTCTGAACCAATATTTTGATTTTTTTTTGAAATAATTATTTTTAAATAAAAATAATTTTGAGAAAAGGCTCAATTTAATTTTCTATTTCCTGTTTTTCATTTCTGCGTTTATATATTAGATGTCTTAAATCCAATATTTATAAGTTTATAAACTATCCAGTTCTCATGATGCTCTTCTTGTTTGGCCCGTGAAGGAGAAAGAAACCAAAAAACTGAGTACATTAACAATATTGATATAATGGTTGATGAACAGATCGCAAAAATTACTTGATTTCATAAAAAAAGAAAAGGCTCAATACCGCTGGGTACCGCTAGGTACCCAGTGCTTGTGCGGACGGTGCGCACTCCGCACCTAATAATTTTTCTAGCCAGCATGGTTGTTTCATATGAGGATGCCCGTCATGTGATTTTTAAAAGATGGGAAACAAAGGTTAGGTTAGGTTTGAGATGGCTTTCTCACTGTTTCTTAAAGCAACTTTTAAGTATAAAAATTAAAAATTTTATATTAAAAAATTGCTAGAGCAGTGAGAAAGCCATTTCGAACGAATCCAAAGAATAAAAAAATATAATTAGAAATTTTATTGATCCTTATGGCAAAAGCATAAACCAGTGGATCCATATGTTATTGCTCCTCTTCTCTCGATCGGCAAGAAACAATGGTCTTATTTTAAAATTTGGGCGACCAAAATAATAGAAAACTAAAAGGAAAAGCGATGGGAGTTGGCAATGGAACTGCAGTGTAGTTCTAACAAATAAATACATAGACATGGCTAATAGTAAGGCAATCATTCTAATGATTTATGTCATATGCTTACATTATAACATTTACATTTATGCAATAGAATTTAATGAAGTGTTACTTTCTTTTTTGTAGCACATAGATAAAGGAGTGGGTTTAGTGATATCAAAAATATTAGAAATAATTTTGTTATTTTAGATGAATTATTTGATCAATACCATACAACATTCCATACTGATTTTATTAAATTGAAAGTCAAAAGGCTTCTTTAAGTGATCGCCAATGGTGTTGTAATATATAATCTATAATAAATAAAATAAGTGAGGTGTCGGAATGATGAAGATTTCATATTTTTTCTAATAAATTGACATCAGCTTCATTGGATATTTTGTGAGGTTGTCTTATTAATGTAAATGTTTACAGTACATGACTTTGACCACCCTTTCTAATTGCTATTAATTTTTTAGAGAAGTTAATGACATATTTCTAGAAACTTATTTATAATTATAATATAAAATTCAAATTTGTCTGTGGACGACAATCAACTTTATTATCGAGCTAATTTGGTCAGCTAGGAGCCGTGAGAATGAAGAGTTCAAAGAAAAAAGGAAAATTTGTAGAACGCTTAATAAACTATGAGTCTCAGAATTGGTAGAATATCTACTAAATCAATGAAAAGTCTCTAAAAATTATCATGATCACCCTTTATTTATAGGGTTATAAGGACTACAAGAAAGACAATACAAAAAAATTATAAAGAATTACACTACACAAATACCCATACAATACTACACTCTAATCTATGAAAGTTCATCTAGCTTGTTAGACCTTATAGAACTATCACAAGGCTAACCAGAAGGGGGGAGCGTGAATTGCTTGCTTTTAAAACAAAAATCATGGATTTTTGAAAACCTTTTTAGATCTTTTTAAAAAATTAAATCACTAATCCTGAAACATCCAGTTGCTTATTGAAATAATTATCACAGATGATTTTCCAACCATAAAATTTTAAATGAAGAAAAAAATGCAGGGAAAAATTAAAGGCAACAGAAGCACCAAATTTATAGTGGTTCTGTCCAACTAGACCTACATCCACTCCATGGAGACTCCATCTCCAGGTATTGCACTAAATAATAGTGACTTTCCTTTTGCCCCCACAGCAAGGCGGATGAGCCCTTACAAACTCTTTTCCACCAATCCAGTGCAGCATAGAACCATTGCCTTTTACACTCTCCAAGTGATGATAGCGTACCGTCACGTCCTTTTCACCCTCCTGATAAAGGGAGAAACCTTGATCCAATCTTAAGAAGTTGGGTAGAAACTTGAAGAAGAAAAAAATATTCTCACTTTAAGCAACCTTATGAATCCCTTATAAGTCCCCTTCAATTGATCTCACTCCTCACTCATAAAATCTCTCCCAAACACACTCTTAATGGTCCCTCTTAAGAGAAATTCAAAGCAAAGTGTTGTGAGACAGTTTTAAGGACTCTTTATATAAAAACCATAAGAAAAACTATCCAAAAATTAAAGTTTTCAAGTGAACTATCCTACAATCGCACTGTACAATCGTGTATCATCTGGTACGAAGAATTCAAAAAATTAGGGCTTCATTCGGTACAAACTTGGACGAACATAGTTTCATACACTGTTAGTCATATGTACAAATTCACATCATACAATACGAGCATTTCAAAAATGAATATGGTCGTTCGGTACAATCTGGTACGAACCTAATTAAATACTCTATTAGTCATTTGTATGAATTCACATGATACTGTACGAACAGTTCAAAAATGAAGGTGTTCATTCGATACGATTTGGTATGAACCCAATTTCGTACTTTATTATTCGTCTATACGAATTCATATTGTATTTTATGAATAGTTCAAAAATGAATATGTTGGTTTGGTACTATCTGGTACAAACATAATTTTGTACTCTGTCAGTCGTATGTATGACTTGACATTGTATAGTACAAATAGTTTAAAAATTTAAGCCATGATTTGATTAATTAAATTCTGAAGAAAAATACATATCAAATCATATAATACAATTAAATATCATAGAATATGATCATTTTAAAAAAATTATCACACTCTCCCTGTGTGTGCATGATTACCCAATTACAATCACGCTTGCTCATACTCAAGAAATAAAAATATAAATATACAAATTCTATTACAAGATATCATAATCTACCTTCTTTTGAAGTCTTCAATAATATGGAGTAGTATATGATTCCCCTGAAATATTAGTACATATAGAAACAAATAAAAATTTCTAATATGTCTTAGGAGAAATAATTAAATCATAATAATAATATTTCGTTATTATCAATAATCACAATCTCAATCTTGATTCTTGATTTGCAATAATTTCTTCCTTTTTGAAGATGGCAAAAATAATTATTATTTAAATTACAAATTAAAGTTATTTTATTCTAAGTCTCCCTCAATAAATGAAGATTAAAAAACATGGGGAAAAAATTCATCCTTTTTTTTAAATTTGATTTTTAGAAAATAAATACAAAACTCGGTAGAAATACATATAAAATAAAAACTACTAAATAAACATCAAATAAAACAAATTACAAACCTAAAATAAAAACTAATAAAAACACAAAATACCAAAACACAAACACACTAAAATACAAACATAGGACTAGAAGACTTCAAAAAAACACAAACAACCTCCCCCTTTTGACTTCAGTAAAAAGAGGAAAGAAAATAAACTATCCTTTAAATATGAAAGCTATTTTGGACGAATCAAAAAGTCAATAAGGAAAAGAATTTTAAAAATTTGCAAGACCAACATTAAATTCTTGATGCAAAAACTTGTATTTTAAACCAAAGAACAAATAAGATAAGAATAGTTGACCATGTTTAATGTTCATTTTAGAAAGCATCAATATTTAATCGAATAACTATCACAAAAATAATGAAATATTTTCAAATATAATAGTTGAAATTATAGTTTAATGTATGAGTTTTTCTAAGAATTAGAGATATAGATGAAAGAACTAAATGTTGTGTGGGCTCATTTTATACCTCTTTATCACCAAAAATTAAGAAATTTTTATTGATGCAATTGCATATTTTTTTGAATTTGAACTTTATTTGATGAACATTGCGCGTCATTTCACATTGGGCTAATTTTGTGCCTCCTTTCAAATTTGACGTACTTGGTATATCTTTTGATATTTTATTATTTCGATAACCAAAATCAGCAATCTTAGCTTGTGTGATTATCTTACAAATAAAAGAAAAAAAATTCACATATAAGAAAGAATAAATCACAAAATAAAACCCAATAGATAATAATAATAAAATCAAATTATAATTTGATTTAAAGTTTGAGTAAAAAATATAAGAAAATAAATTTATTATGAAAATAATTTAAAATGTTCATCATTTAGATCAGTATTCAATATTAGTCAATAATAACTCATAGATAATTTAAGGGAGGAAAATAAACAAATTATTAATAACCAAATTCCTTTAAAAAAAATAACATTGACTAAATGAAACATCACAAGAACTAAATTAGCAAAACATATAACAATCAACAATCAAATTAAAAATTGGAGGATCTTGATTTGGAGGAGGCTATGGAGGATTGAATTGGGTAAAGCAGTTGTTGATGGTAGCTACTTGAGTATTGAGTGAATTAAATTGTCCTCTAACATAGCTCATATCTTCATTGTATCTAAAGTCATGCTGGCCCAAACAAGTTTGAACATAATCAATCATTAATCTATATGATATTCAAGGTGATAAAATCTTGGTAGAATTGATGCTCAAGTCTAGGAGCAGGAGTAGGTGCTGGAGCAGGTACCTCTTCTTCACCAATTTTATCTCCCTCAACCCCTTGATCTAGTGGAAAATAATACAAAAAGAAGAATCAGTAAAATAGATAGACATATTATTTGGGCACTACATGAAAATCATTCATTTCCGGCGGCCTTTTCCGGGGGATCAGGATGAATAAGATTATATTTCTTCTTAAGAATGTAAACAATCAATTATCCTAAGGCCACATTCTTCTTCCTTCTAGTGGCAGGGAGTTTGATGTTAGAAAGATTATTGAAGTAGTCCAGAATCAACTAGGCTTCATTAATTGAAGTGTTTTAGAAAGCCAAAGAGTGATATTGATTCGATCACTAGCTTTAGGAATAATGAAGGTTCTTAAGAGATGCTGAATGATTCTGGCATTTTGGTTAAAAGTATGAACAAGGGGAAAGTGTTGAATTGAAGGTATACCCTTATGAGTTTGATTTATAGTAGAACAATCAAAATCACTTCTTGAAATCATAGATTATTCCCTTACTTCTTCAGTTCTATGATGTAGAAATATGCCCAAATCCTCCTTAGTAATTTCTACTAATTGGTTGAAGACATAAGAGGACAATATAGTGTGATTCTCTCTCATTCTCATATTTGCAAGAAAATTATAATAAGTGCCAGAGTGAAAAGCATAAATCAAAGTGACAATGAAGGAAAACTGAGAGGAGTCAAATAGAGGCATAATTGAAAAAATTATGTCTTATTGAATAAGAAGACGAGAAGGAGTAATCTTTGATTAAACAAATTGATCGTAGGCTTATTCATTTTCTCTTCAATGAAAATTATCATCTCATTTAGTACGAGATGAACTCCATTTGGTTTGACGTGCTCGTTTGCTGCTATTTTCCATTTGAAAATAATAAAACATGAGAACTGAATGTGGAATAGATTGTGAAGAAATTCAAAGAACGGCTTTCAATTTATAGAAATTAGACAATTTTTTACAATAAGAAATTGAGTTTGTATGTGATTTTGAACTTTGTTCAATACAAAGTTTGATTCGTACTGACAAATAAAAACCATCAAGAATAGTTATTGTAGTAAAATAACTTTTGTAAAGTATCATTCCCGATGAGTCATTTTTTATGTCCTTTGACTAAAAATGACTATTCAATATATAGATAAATAGGTGTTTGTTAGGTATGATTTTTCAATAATGATCATACCTATCAATTGAATTCATTGCTCATGCAACAAGTGGATCATACAAACGAATAGCTGTTCATCCGGAAAAATGTCCGAACAAAAACCATTCTAAGCCCTAAGTTAATTCATTTCCAGAATACCCGCCATATTCATACAGATAAATAATTGACACTTCATTCAAATGATGAGGTGTTCATACTGTATGATAATCATAAAAAGATATCAAATTTTCATCTATCAAACTCAGAAATGAAATTATGTAAAATTTAGAGAATTCATACAGTACGAATGTGGTTTGTATAGTATGAATGGAAATGGAATTTTAGTTTTGCACTTGATAATAATAATACTTTCTAAAACAAATCAAATAAGTTCCATGAAATAAAAAAACACAAAAAAAAAAGAAAAATTAAAGACTAAATAGAGAAGTAAAAATAAAACAAGCCAAAAATAGAAAATAAAACACAAACAACCAAACCAAAAATAGAGAATAAAACACAATCATAAACATAAAAGAAATACACCACAATTGCATTTTATAGAATTACAAATTTCAAGCATGAATATCAATAACACTCAATCTGGTTCTTAAGGTGTTGAAAGTTTTAAAAAACCAGTGGTTTTGTAAAAATATCTGCAAGTTGATTTTTAGTATCTACATTATGTAGCTCAATTTCTTCTTTAATGACATGGTCTCTAATGAAGTGATGCCTTATGTCTATATTCTTTGTCCTTGAGTGTTGGATTAGATTCTTTGAAATTCAAATGTCACTTGTATTATCACAAAAAATTGGAATAATATCAATTGAAAAACATAAATTCATAAGTTATTGTTTTAACCGAAAAACTTGTGCCACACAACTTCTTAAGAACATATATTCTACTTCGAAAGTAGAAAGAGCAACTAAATTATATTTTCTGCTATACCAAGAAATTAAAGAGTTTATGATAAATTGATAAGTTTCAGAAGTACTTTTTCAATCAACCCTACACCATGCAAATTTTAAATCAGAATATCCAATGATTTTATAATAGTGCTATTTTTAGGATACCAAATCCCTAAGTTTTGAGTTCCTAAAAGATTTCTCATAATTTTTTTAACAGTAATCAAATGGGATTCTATTGGATCAGCTTGAAATCTAGTACAAAGATAAATACTAAATATGATATTAGGTCTGTTAGTAGTTAAATAAAATAATGATCCAATTATTCCTATAAATTTCTTTTGATCAACAAATTTATTTTTAGAGTTCTTATCTAATTGAACTGAGAAACTCATTGGTGTAGTTATTAGTTTAGCTTTATCCATTTAATACTTCTTATTGATATCCTTAATGTATTTTGACTGACTAAGAAATGTGTAATCCTCTTTATGCTTTATGTTAAAACTAAGAAAGTAACTCATGTCTCCCATAAAACTCATTTCAAATTTCTTACCCATTATTTTTGAAAAGTCATAATAAAGATTTTTATTAGAGGATCCAAACAATATATCATCAACATATATTTGAACAATAAGAATGTCATCTCCTACTCTTTCTAATAAGAGAGTGGTGTCCACACTCCCTTTAATAAAAGATCTTTCTAGTAGGAATGTGCTTAGAATTTTATACCATACCCTAGGTGCTTGTTTTATTCCATATAATGCCCTTTCCAATTTAAACACATGATTAGGAAATTATGAATTTTTAAAACCTGGAGGTTGCTCAATATAAATATCCTTTTTTATCTCCTCATTAAGAAAGACACTTTTAACATCCATTTGAAATAATTAAAATCCTTTAAAATAAGTAAAGGCTAGAAGCACCCTTTTTGCTTCAATTCTAGCTACAGGGGTAAAAGTTTCCTCGAAATCAATTCCTTCTATTTGATTATACCCCTTGACCACCAATCTTGCCTTATTTCTAACCACTACATCTAAATCATTCATCTTATTTTTGAAATTCCACTTAGTTATAACAATACTTTGATTTTTTAATATTTATACCAACTCCCAAACATCATTTCTATGATTTAACTCTTCTTACATAGCTAGAATTCAAAATTTATCAAAAAGTACTTGATTTATATTAGTAGATTCAATCATTAAAATAAATGCTGAGTGATTCACTTCTTTGCTAAGTTCATGCCTGATTGTAACACATTCACTTGCGTCTCCTAAAATCATTTCTTTAGAATGACTTTTAGAATACTTCCATTCTCTAGGCAATATATTTTCTGCTCCAACCCATTCTTCAAGATTTGCATTTTTAATTCCTTGGGTAATTTTTGCAACATTTTCTTCTTCTAATCTAGACCCTCCATAATTTTCAGATTAATAAAAAACTACATGAGTGGTCCCCTCTGCTACCAATGTCCTTTTGCTAAAAACTCTATACGATTTACCAACATTTGAATATCCTAGAAAACTCCCTCTTCGAATTTAGGATCAAATTTTCTTAAAAAAGTTTTCTCATTATTAAAAAAAACACTTTACATCCAAAGACATATAGATATGTGAGGTTGGGTTCCTTCCTTTAAGAAGTTCATAAGGTACCTTATTTAACTTAGATCTAATGTTCACCCAATTCAGAAAATAACAAGTTCTATTAATTGCTTCAACTCAAAACATATTTAGGAAGTGAATATTAAGTCAATATGGCTCTAGTGGCTTATACCAAACTTTTATTATTTCTTTTAACAACCCCATTCTATTGAGGAGTCCTAGGAGTTTAAAATTTATGATCTATCCCTTGCTCTTTACATAAAACTACAAAATTTTTATTTTCAAATTCTCTACCGTAGTCACTATGAATTGCAAGAATTTCACAACCTAACTTCCTCTGAATCTAAGTAGAAAATTTTATAAACTCATAAAATGAATCACTCTTATATGATTAGAATCTAATCCAAGTGAACCTAGAATAATCATCAATAATTACATACCCAAAAACTTTTCCTCCTAGACTTATAATGCTAATAGGTACGAAAAGATCTATGTGAAGGACTTATAAGGGTTTGCTAGTTTGAAGATCTTTAATTGAATGAAAGAAGGATTTAACTTGTTTCCCTAATTGACACACATCACACATGTGATCCTTAGTAAAGTACAATTTGGGTATGCCTCTTACCAATTCCTTCTGGATAATCTTCTTAAGATTTTTTATGCTTGCATGACAAAGTCTTCTTTGCCATAACCAAGATTCATCTAAAATAGTTTTTAGACAAAAAGCATTAGAAGATTTAACACAATCTAAATCAAGCATGTTAACATTATTTACCCTATCTTTATGCAACACATCAACTTAATTTTGGCATATAATGAAGCTTGTGGGGAAAAAACTTATATTAAAACCCTTATCATAAAGCTGAGTAATACTTAGCAAATGATGTTTTAAACCTTCTACCAATAAGACATTTTCAATTAGAAAATTGTTCATGTTACCAATCATATATGATCCTACCACTATTCTAGTGGTGCTATCTCCAAGTGTCACTTTGCCTCCATTCGTAGGCTCCAACAATATAAATTGATTTACATCTCCAAGATATGTTTTGAACATCAACTGTCAACATACCAAATACTCTCATGAGGGCTTGAATGAGAGCATTTCTATAAAACAATCAAATATTAAACTTGGGAACCCAAAAAAATCTGGGATCACCTCTAGACAATGTTAATCCAAATGCATATTTGATATATTATGATTGATGAATCTTAGGTCTCCACACTAAATATATTCTATTATGAATAGTGTAAGTGAGAAATATGCCCCAACATTCCACATAAAAAATATTTAACACCAGAAAAGTAGTTTACTAATCTATAGGAGTTATAATGTCTTTTCCTAGGTTTTAAACTAGTATGCTTTTGGTTAGAAATATAAAATTGTTCAAGTGTGGGAGCTGACTTATTTTCCTTTAAAACTTTCAATTTTATTTCAAAATATGAATTTGCATTTTCCAAAATCAAATTTTAACTCTTCAAATCATGTTCCCTTTGATCAGATTCACCCATAAAAACTTTAAAATCATTTTCAAGCTCACTATAAGATATTTTCAATAGATTTTGCTTCTTATTCAAATTATCAAATTCATTTAGTAAAGTCATGTGATTGTTATTTATGTCTGCATGATCATTCCTTAGATTTCATGCTTTTATTGTAAATTCAAATACTCGATACTAATATTAGTATGTAATTTTTTAAGTTTCTTATATGCATTATGAATTTTCTCGGAAACTTTAAATAATTTATCGTAGGATAAGTCACATACCTCCTATTTATCTGAATAATCAAGTTTATCTACCATTAAGCATAATTTGTAACCTCCTCTTATGTTTCTATTTCTGAGGAGTCTATAGCTGAGTCATCATATAAAGCTCTTTGTATTCTTTTTTTGCCCTTCCTAACATTAGTTTTCTCCTTCATTTTCTCCTTGTTAGGATTAGCTTTGAGATTCGGGCATTCACACTTCATACATCCAGGCTTTCTACATTTATAAAAATTGCTTCATTAGAAACTTTTGATGTCTTATTGAATATATCTTGGTTCTAATTCTGACATCATTATTACTTTTTCTTATGAAAACATTTGAATTTCTTACTCATAAGTGCAATATCTTCTTTATCCTCTAGCATTGATTAATCACTCTATGAATCATCAACTTTCAATGCTATATTTCTTTCTTTCCTTTTGTCACCTACATCGATCTATCTTCGAATCACTCCTTGCTCGCAAGCAATAAGTAATCCAAGCAGATTGTAAATAGAATATACATTCAGATCATTAGACTTAGTAATGGCAACTATCTTTGTATCATATGTAGAAGGTAAACAATATAAAATTTTATTAACTTTTTATGAATTTCTAAGTTCTCTACCTAAAACATGAAATGAAGTAATAATATGATTAACTTTGTTTACATATAAAAAATTGACTCATTTGATCTCATGAGAAATAATTCATAGTCATGTAGTAAAATTTTAAACCTAGTTTATTTTACATTGTTTGTTTCTTCATAACTTATGTAAAGTCTAACCTAGATTTATTTTCTAGTTTTGTAAGCAGAAATATGCATATAATCCTCATATTTCAAAGCATAGAAAAATTGTTTAAACATTTTGCATTTAACTGTGTTAATTCTCTTTCTTCTAAAGTCCAATCAATAAATGGTGTTTTGATTCTAATTTGATAAATAATTCTAGTAGGTCTAGTATAACCTTCATGTTCTAAAATCCATATGCAAAAGACAACTGATTAAAGAAAATTAGACATGCAAGTTTTCTAAAATTAAAAGGAATGTTATCAATTACAGGAGGTCTTGTGATCGAATATCCTTCAGTAATATTCTAGTTTTCAAGATTAGGCATAATCATTTTTAAAAAATTAGTCTAAACTTTAACTTTTGAAATTGGCTCTGATACCACTTGAAAGTTTGTGCAGGTTTTTTTTTTTTAAAGATGTGCAAATTGCATTAAACCATAAAAAGGAAAGAAATACAAAGAACCTAAGTAATATCTACCCTATCACAATCCTTCCTAATCAAGTCAGAAATGCTTGATGGAAGTTCATCCAACAGAAATTCCTCCCAAATAAAGTCACCCAAAAGAGAAAAGTGGGAACAAGCATCTGCCACACAATTGCTATCTCTAGAAACATAATGAAAATTTACATTTCTAAAAACATCAAGAAAAGAAAAATCCAAGTTGAGAACCTTGTTGCTCCAATTCTCCAAACAAAGCCACTTCTATAGTAATTTGATAACATTAATGTTATCACCTTCAATCACAATTTCTTGCTTTTCAATCATCCACTCTTTAATAACCTCTTTGAAATTAAAAATCAAAATCAGTTCCAACATAGAGATATCCTAGTGCACCAATTTCCTTCTATATGCTATTAAGAATCTGCATTTGTGATCCCTTAAGACTCTAGCTATACCTTCTTCCCTATTTTGCATTAAGGACGCATCAACATTCAACTGGATCTAACCTGTAGGCGGGGGAAACCAAGTTTTAGATATCATGTGCTGGTTAGTTTCCTAGTTCTTATAAATTGGCAGTGTGATCGGATACATAAAATTAACCATTATTTGAGCAGCAACCAGTCCAACACTCCTTGCCTTTCTCCCATGTGTAAATAGGTTCCTTTCTTTCTAATTATGGTATACCGTAAATATATATAACCTAACAATTCCTGGACTACTTCTAGTAAAGTTCTCCAATATTTTCACATAATGAGTAAAACCATTAAAGACGGGGAGGAAAATACCCCACTTATGCAACGTAGAAAAAAATTCCTTTGAGCTTTGTACACTAGACAACTATGTGGCAACTATCTTCCAGTTCTAAACATCCCCACGGACAATTACATGAATCACTTAATTTCCTACTGCACAACCACAATTTTGTTTGTATAGACTGATTAATCAATCTCCACCAAAATAAGAACTCCTTAGGGGTTACTTTTAGTTTCCTCAACCAATTTACTTTATTAACAAGAGGTTGATGTTAATCCAAAGCTTGATAACCCAAATAAACATAGACTTACCAGAATTACTCTACATCAATTCCAGCGTGTCTTCCCCATCTTCAAGACAAATTGGGATACTCAAAATGATCTTCATTAACTCTTCAAAAAATAGCTTACTTAGCATCAGCTTATCCCAATTTCCTTCTCTATTGATAAAGATAGAAATAGCATTATGTTCCATCTCCTCAAAGTCACACAAAGCTGGCCACCAATTTAAGCTGCTATCAAGTATCCATTTATAATTCAGGATATTGATTCTTGCTCCATTAGATACTTTCCACCTGATAATTGGCTTCAAAAAATGAGCACCATCTATGATAATTCGCCACACAGGTGATGATGATTGCTTCACTTCACAGTCCCAAATATCCTTCCCATATTTTATTGACAATATTTTATTTAGAAGGACCTCTTTCCTATTAACAAAATTTCAAGCAATGCTTCCTCTTATCGAACCTTGTCTCTTCACTTCACCTTGAATGCCAAGACCACCTTGTGTCACTGGTGTACACATCATGTCCCAAGAAACATAATGCATACCAATTCACCCTTGCTCTTTATGCCATAAATAACTCCTACAATACTTGTCCAATTTCTTAGGAATACTTTAAGAATCAAAGAGTGAGCCATTTTAAATAAATGGATAGAAGAATAAATATAATTTATTAACACCAACTTACCAACCATGGAAAGGTAACATGAGCCCCAACTATTGACTCTGTACATAGCCTTCTCTAGAATGTGGTTAAAATCAATTACCTTCAATCTTTTGAGAGTCATCTTTACGCCAAGATAGTTAAATTCATCCACCATTCTATAGCAAAACAATTTATTCAATTTCTTCCTTCTACACTGAGTTACATATTTTCCATACATAATAATTGATTTACTTCTATTAATGTTCTATCCTGTTTAGCCACTGAAAGTTTGTTAGGGATGTTAAGCCCTTATGAACTAGCCCAAAGCTAACCAAGAGGGGGGTGAATTGGTATTTTAAAAATTTCTCAATCAAAAACCAAAATTCACCACAAGAAAAACTAAGTGGGGAAATTAAATGCAAAAAATAATAAGAAAGAACACACAGAAATTTATTGTGGTTCGGTTAACTTGACCTACATCCACTCCCCGGAGCCTCTTATCTAGGTATTGCACTAAACTCAGTGACTCTCCTTTTGTTCCCACAACAAGGCAGAGAAGCTTATACAAACCTCCTTTACATTGACACTGGGGAGGCAGAGAACCCAACTTCTTTTGCTTCCTCCTGAAGTAGGCAGAGAACCTGACTCCTTTTACTTCCTCCTGAAGCAGGCAGAGAACCACGATCAATTGTTGAAGTAGACCTCTCTAAAACCACCATGGAATAAGGGACAACGATTAGAGAATATGACTCAGATCCTTTCTTGGAGCAACCTTTATGAAACCCCTCATAAACTCCCCCTCACAATATCCTCTCTCTTTCTCCCTTACTCTCCCACTCCTCTTAGCTCTCTCAAGTCAAGACAACAACAAAAGATGCAATCTTGGGTAAACAAGAGGTCTTATATAGAAGAGATTTAGATTTGCTCTTTATTGCAAGAAACTGACATAATCATCCAAGATGACATTTATATTGTCATGTACGATTAGTTCAAATCATTGAGTATTGTCCAGAATATCGCCTTGAATGCATGTCTGGATGATAGAAAAGTAAACTAATTATTCAGGATGATTTCATGATCATCTCGGACAATTAGTTCAAAATGACAAATATCGTCCAGCACATCGCCCTTAATGCATATCTGGATGATGGAAAAATAACTGATCGTCTAGGCTGATTTTGTATCATCTTGGATGATTAATACAAAAATAATACACATCATCCAGAATATCATTCCGGTCCTCTACAATAAACTAAAGTTTGTTTAACTGATCATCCCTGGCGATCCTGAGATTTTTCTGGATGATATGATTGAGTAATCAAACATTAATTACTTTCCTTAATCACCAAACTAATTTAGGCATAATTGTAATGCATCATCCAGGATGATGTCCAAAATAAAACATGCCTAAACTAATATGGTGGTTGATTCTTTCTAATTTGAGCCTATTATCCTAGAAGATGTTAATATTATTTAGGATGATGTGCTTAATTTCTGTTGTCTTAACCAGGATGCCCTAATTAAGGTTTTTATTTTTAACTGATCATCCAGGATAATTTTAGGATCATCCCGGATGATGTGATAAAAAAACTCTAAAAATAGATTGAATTTTTCCTTAAGTGTGTGTGTGTGTGTGCAAGGTTACCTAGTAATGGGACCCACATTATTATAATTGACACAAGAAAAGGTAAAAAATCCTTAACGATAGTTTATAATTTGACTCAGTCCTAATCTACTCAATCTTGAGCTAACTTAATTTGTAATTGACATTGTGGACATGAAATATTAGTATGCAAGACAGTCGTAAAAAAATAAAAGTGTCAAAAATATTTGCTATAATCAAAATTATAATTCCTGAAATTAGATTCGCAATAATCTCCCTCTTTTTAAAGCTGGCAAAAAAAAAAACAATTTAAGAAGTTTAATATCGAAATTCAAATTTTACTAAAAAATAAACTAATGGTACAAACAAACACTAAATAGAAATAATATAATGAAAAAACATACTACCCCCAAACCCCCCCCCCCCCCCCCCCCCCCCCCCTTGACATCACAAAAAAGAGGGAACTATAAAAAAACATAACATAAAACTACAAAAAAAAGAAACAAACTCCAACACAAAAATACAAACTACAAGTAGAACGGCCCTTGATCATCAAAAGGAGGTGGTGGTGGCGGCTGAAAGAAACTAGCAATTGTAGCAAACTGCTACCCCAATCAAGCCATATCCTGGTCATACTGCTGCTGCTGGTGAGTGATATATGAGTCAAAATGAGCAACATCCTCTGCATGTTGGTGCTCCTGTATAGAAACGTAGGACTCGAACTGAGTCTCCCATTGGTTAAACCATTCCACCAGCTATAAGTGCTGGTGGAGCGGAGCAGGTGCAGGAACAGGTGCAGGAGTTGCCTCCTCCTCAGTCCCTCAGCTTCCTCGTGCTCTGCGTGGAGATGAGTACTATAAAGAATATGAAAAGAGCTGTTAGTATAAAAGACAGACTAAAAGTTTGGAGGGGCAGGATATTAAATATTGTATTTGGATTCCAAGACATAGGTTAGGATGTGTTCTAAGGCAAGATTTGGCTTCCTTCTATATCCTGGATCTCTAATGCTCATGAGGTGATCAATCTACTAGAAAATAAGATCACTAGCATTGAATTCTAGATGGGCCATGATATAGAAAGTGATGATCGAAAGGAGTGGAATAATATGAATAAGATCACCAGCTTTAGGAATAGCAGATGTACGAAGGACATGTTAGATTGTCCTAGCATCTTTGAGTAAGCTTCTAAACTCCCCAACATGATAGGAGACAAGAGTATTTCTAAGAAAGTGATTGGCCAGAGCCCAGCTATAATCAGGGTCTTGAGATAAGAGGTGAAGCTTGTCTCCAGTAGTGGACAATTGTAGGAGCTCATGACAATCTTGATACATGATCTTAATAGGATGCTTATTGACATAAGATTGAAGTGTAGTGAAGGAGGAGTTGATTCAGAGGCTAGCAAAAAAATTTGAAAAAGAAGTTCATAATCTAAAGGGACAATCAGGGTAAGGATGAAAGTGAGTGAAGTGTGTGCAAAGAGGTCAAGAACTGGGTACAAAAGCATATGTGGATTGACAGTCCATGATAAGGTGATCTCGGCTATCATGTAACACAGATAGGCGACTTGGACGGCTACCTCTATGAAACGAGGGTCAAGGTTGGCCCTCGAGGAGCTCCTACATAGCATTCAGATCTCTATCCACCTGCCATAAACCATAATTTGAAAGCTTGAGGGAGAGGAATGAAGAGAGGGAAGGTTTGATGTGAGAAAGAACCATTGAAATTGGTTGTTTAAAAGAAATGAACCAATTGTCTAGGATAATCACAGAGTCATCCAGGACGATCAAGTGAAATTATTTTGTTTAGATGATTGGTCAAAAAGGCAGTAATATCGTCAAGGATGATCAGACATCATCCGGGATGATAAAACATAAGCGATCATCTCAAGGAGTTATTTTGGACGACTGTTGAAAAAGTAGAGAGTCCATGATGATTAGGTGGATCGTTTAGGATGATCGACAATAATGGATTGCACCAGCCAAATTTAAAATGTGTAATGTCTTTTACCATATGGATTGTCTAGGAAGATCACTAATAATTGAGTAGAAATTAAGAGGATCATCCAAGATGATGAGTATCACCAAGGATGATCATAAATAATTAAAGCAAAAGATGATCATATCATCTAGGACGATCATAAACAGAGAAGTCATATAAGCCATTAGATGGAGTTTTAACTGTATATTGAATACATAGTCCAAGATGATATAAATATCATCTAGGATGATGTGACCAAAGATTGAAATTCTGGAGATGGATGGAGATGATCAGAGAAGGCCCAAAAATAAAAAAAAATAATAGTAAAAGATAAAAATAAAAAAAATAAAAATAAAAATGAAAAAAAGAATGAAGAACAAATGTTTTTTTAATCAAAGCACGAATATGATAAATTCTTCATGTGATTGAATTAAAAATTTTTAAAAATCAATGTGTTAACATCATCAAACTCTAAAAAAATGAGGGAACAACCGATCATGTTAGCCTTAGCTCGGACTTCTCACAGGGCAAATCATCTTTTAAAAATAAAGATCTAACTCAAAAAAATCAATTCGATAAGAAAAAGAGATCTGTTTAAAACTTGATTCCATAAAATATCTTATAGAATAATATATCAAAGTAATTAGTCACAATCATGAATTTTGAGCACTAGCCTTTGAAAATATCAAGTGACATATGAATTCTTCAAAGATTTAAAAGTTTGAAAGAGAAAGAAGTTTACTTTTTGTGGGCTCATTTTATGCCTCTTATCAATTGATTGGCACACTTTGTGCATCTTAATTTTTAATATACTTTATGTATCTTCCAATTTTTTGGCGGTCATTGGAAATCTTTTCAGTTTTTCTTCTTTTTGGGCTCATTTTATGCCCTAGATATTTTTTGCAAGCTATATCCCTTTGAAAACTCTTAAATACTCTTAGTTGTGCTTATATCTTCTAGAGAAGAAAAACTCACTCTCTAATATAAGGAAGAATAAACCATAGTTGCTATCAATTTGAGCATGATATTTACATAAAACTTTGTGCTCTTTTTGAAAATTTAAGAACTCCAATTTCAAACTAGCATGTGATTTCTTAAATTTTCTATATGATGCATGAATTTTCTCATAAACTTCAAGTAATTATTCGTAGCTTAATTAGCATACCTCTTCTTGGTCAGATTGACCAAGATGATCATTCGCCATCAAGCATAAGTTTGTAGTCTCCTCTTCAGCTTCAGTCTTAGAGGAGTCAGATAGAGAATCTGCCCAGAATGCCTTTTGGAATTACTTCTTGTTCTTGTCTTTTCTGAACGAGTTTTTCCTCACCCTTCTCCTTACTTAGGTGAGCCTTAAGTGTAGGACAATCAGCTCATACATGTCCTGGCTTCCTGCATTCAAAGCAAATCATATCAGAAGAACCTTTAAAATTTTTGCTATCTTTACCTTTTTTTCACTTCTGATGGTGCTGCTGATTTTAAATTGCTTAGTAATTAAGGTAACATCAGCGCTTTCATACTTGGAACAATTATTATCTGTATCGTTAGCTTTCAGCTCCATAATTTTAACCTTTTATTTCTCTCCTACATCAAGCTGTCTTTGGTTCACCCCTTGCTCGTAAGCAATGAGTGATCCATATAAGTTATCAATAGAATAAATATTTAAATCCTTAGATTCAATTATTACAATAATCTTAGAATTCAAGGAAGAAGGCAAGCATCTCAAAATTTTATTCACTTTTTCATAGTTAGTTAGCTCTCTTCCTAAGGCATGCAATGAGATGATAATTTGAGTAAACCTAGTATACATGTCAGAAATCAATTCAATAGGTCTCATATGAAAAAGTTCATAAAAATGCAACAAAATATTCAATCTAAATTGCTTAACTTCATTTATTTTTTCATAAGTAATACACAATTTATCTCAAATTTCTTTATCGATAGCACAAGTTAAAACACGCATGTGATTTCCAAGCACTGAAAAAATAGTTCAAGCATTTTGCATTAAGTTGTGCTAAATCCCTATCATCAAAAGTTCATACAATAAAAGGAAGTTTAGTTTTAATGCCATTAATTTCATGTGATGGAGGTGAATACCTTCTTTAACAAGTATCCACATACGATAGTCAATCAATTATAAAAAAGTAAACATGCGAGTTTTTTAAAAATCAAATGGAATATTGTCAATCAAAGATGGTTGGGTAATGGAATACCCTTCCACAGTATTACGATTACTGGAGTTAACCATGGATTGAAATTCAAAAGTTTTTAAAAGCTTGAATTTATGAATCCTGCTCTGATACCACTTGAAAGTTCGTTAGGGATGTTAAACCCTTATAAACTAGCCCAAAGCTAACCAAGAGGGGGGATGAATTGGTATTTTAAAAGTTTCTCAATTAAAAACACAATCTTAAACCAAACTAAAATTCACTATAAGAAAAACTAAGTGCGGAAATTAAATGCGAAAAATAGTAAGAAAGAACATACAAAAATTTTCAATGGTTCGGTCAACTTGACCTACGTCCATTCCCCGGAGCATCTCCTCTGGATATTTCACTAAACTTAGTCACTCTTATTTAGCTCTCACAGCAAGATGGATAAGACTATACAAACCTCCTTTCCACTGACATCGATGAGGCAAAGAATCGAACTCCTTTTACTTCCTTCTGAAGAAGGCAGAAAACATAACTCCTTCTGCTTCTTCCTGAAGCAGGCAGAGAACCTCGATCAATTGCTAAAGTAGACCTCTCTAGAACCACTAAGGAATAAGGAATGACAATCAAAGAAGATGACTCGAATTATTGCTTGGAGCAACCTTTGTGAAACCCCTCATAAACTCCCCCTCATAAGATCCTCTCCCTCTCCCTTACTCTCCCTCTCCTCTTGGCTCTCTCAAGTCAAGGCAATAGCAGAAGAAGCAATCTAGGGTAAACAAGAAGTCTTATATAGAAGAGCTTCAAATTTGCTCTTAATTAAACCAAACCAACATAATCGTCTAGGACGATATTTATATCATCTTGTATGATTAGTTCAAATCGTTGAGTGTCATCTAAAATATCACCTTTAATACATGTCTGGATGATGGAAAAGTAAACTGATCATCCAAGATGATTTCACGATTGTCCCGAATGATTAGTTCTAAATGACAAATATCTTCGAGTATAATGCCCTGAATGCATGTCTGGATTGGGAAAATAATTGATCATCCAGGCCAATTTTATATCATCAGGAATGATTAGTGCAAAAATAATACACATCATCTAAAACATCATTATGGTCATCCAGGAAGAAACTAAGGTTTATTTAACTTATCATCCCGGACGATCCTGAGATCATCCCGAATGATATGATTAAGCAATCAAACCTTAATTTCTTTCCTTAATCACCAAACTAATTTAGGTATAATTAAAATGCATCATCTAGGATGATGTCCAAAAATAAATCATGCCTAAACTAATCTAGCAGTCAATTCTTTTTTATTTGAGCTATCATCCCAGACGATGCTAATATTGTCCAGGACGATGTGATTAATTGTGGCTGCCTTAACTAGGATGCCTAATTAGGGTTTATGTTTTTAACTGATCATCCAAGATGATTTTAAGATCATCTCAGATGATATGATCAAAAACAAAAAATTCTAAAAATAGATAGAATTTTTCCCTTAGTGTGTGTGTGCAAGGTTACTTAGCAACATGACCCATGTTGTTACAATTGACTAAAGAGAATGTAAAAAATACTTAACGATAGTTTACAGTTTGACTTAGTCCTAATCTACCATATCTTGAGCTGACTAGATTTGTAATTAACCTTGTGGACCTAAAACGTTAGTAGGCAATGTAGTCATAGAAAAATAGAAGTGTCAGAAATGTTTACTATCATCAAAATTATACTTCATGAAATCTGATTCGCAACAGCCACTATAAACATAGAGGATTGATAAAATGATCTTTGCATTTCAGCATGAAGCTTTGGCTGCAATCAAAACATCATCAGTATATAACAAGTGCATTACCTTAGGGTGTTAGGAGCCAACTTAACACCAAGTTCATTTCCTCTTTTCACAAAAGCTTTTAATAAAAGTTCAGAACATATAATAAAAATACTAGGAGATAACAGGCATCCTTGTCAAAAACCAAATTCTGTATTAATCTATTCGCTTCTTTTCTCATTGATGATAACAAAAAAATTTGGGTTACTAATACATTGCTTGATAAGATTTATGAACACATCAGGAAATCCAACTTCATGCATGATCTTATAAAGAGTCTGCTAGCACATGCTATCATATGCTTGTTCCATATCAAGCTCAAGTAACATAAAGCCATGTTTAGATTTAAAAAATCTCACCTTGTTGACCAACTCATGGGCCAAAAGGCAATTTTTTGAATTCATTCTTCCTGGAATAAAAACACCTTGATACTTCGATATAATTTTAGGAAGACAAACTTTTAACCTACTCAACATCATGCCAGCAACCATCTTGTAAATCATTTGACATAAGATAATAGGACGGAACTTGCAATGTTCAGAAGAATTTGGAGTCTTTGAAATCAGCACGACCAATGTATCCTTCTAATTATCAGGCATTACACTAGTATTAAAAAAGTTAAGGACTATGTTCCACAACTCAGCATTCAAAATTTTCCAAACGTGTTTAAAAAAGAAGGCATTCACTCCATCATTGTTGGGTGATGTATTATTATTCATTTTCATTACCACCGAGAAAAACTCATGTTTCATATAGCCTATAGTTAACAGAGTTTTCTGAACATCATTTAACACACCTTCAGTTGAGAAACAAGGCAAAATAGAGAAAGATCAGTGTCTTTTCCTCCATTTCTTTCTGAAGAAGTTTTCAAACAAAGCCTAAATATCCTCAGGTTCCGTAATCAGGCAACCATCCAAATTTATAACTTGATTGACCACATTATTGTTCCTTCTGGCTAATGTAAAAGCATGGAGAAGTGTGAATTCCGATCTCCCTCCTCTAGGAAGTGAGATTTGGAATGTTGTTTCCACCACATAGCCAATCTAGCAAGTGTCACATTGAGATCATTCACCTTTCTTCTTAGCTCAAGTAGCTTAACCAAATCCAACCCACCCAAACTTTCTTCTTCTTGTAAAGACAATATATCCTTATGCAACTAAACCATAGACTTGTTTAGTTCTTTAAGCTTGTTCTTACTCCAAAAGAAAAGGTTTTTAAGGGACTTTTTAATTTCCTTTGGAGGATTTTAGAGGGGTTGCCAAAATCATTCTTACTGCAAAAATTGATTGCCACACCCCTCGAGGCTTCATAGGAGCACCAAGCATTCTCAAATTTATTGGGTTTTTTATTGACCACAATTGAATTGAAGAGGTTAAGAAGAAGAGGGCAATGATCAAAACACCATTAGGACTTTTTCAATTGCTAATGACACATTGACTAGAGGAGTTTAACATAGTAAAGGAAGAAATCTTACTTCTCCACAACACCAAAATGCCACCTAAAGTCCCTCTTGCATTGATATGGAAAAAATCCTACTCACTGCCAATGATTCTTTTCACCTCATTAAAATCCATAGAGCTTAACTTTGTTTCCAAAAGGCCAATGAAAAAAATCCCATAATCACCAACCAAACCACGCAAGTAATGGGAAGCCTCTTTTTTCTTAACTCCCATGTAATTCCAAAATAGTATAAAAGACATTATGAACCCAATGGGGATGAGCCCCTAGCACTATCCAACTTGTTATGGCCTCTCATGTCTCTGAGACTTCCTTTAATGGGACCAAACGAACCTCCATCTTTCTTTAGTCTTCTCTTGAGATTAATAAAGTTTGATGATCCTGAATTCTTTAGAACACCTCTTACTTTTCTTGTAGTACCTTCGAGTTCGTGTAGGTTGTTAGACCTTATAGAACTGTCCCAAGCCTAACTAAGTAGGGGCAGTGAATTGGTTATTTAAAAAAAAAATTCTTAGATTTTGGAAAACCTTTTAGATCTTTTTAGAAAATTAAATTATTAATTCTAAAACATGTAGTTGTTTATAGAAATAATTATCACAGATGATTTTTCAACTATAAAATTTTAAATGCAGAAAAATAAAAATGTAGGGAAAAATTAAAGGCAATCAAAGAACACAAAATTTTATAGTTGTTCAATCCAACTAGACCTAAATCCACTTCTTAGAGACTCCTTCTCTAGGTATTACACTAAATATTAGTGACTCTCCTTTTTCCCCCATAGTAAGGCGGTGAAGCCCTTACAGACTCTCTTCTAAAAACCCAATGTGATGGAGAACCGTCACCTTTTACACTCTCTAAGTGATGCCAGCATACTGTCATATCCTTTTTCACCCTCCTGGTTAAGGCAAAAAATCATGATCCAATCTTGAATATCTTCTCTCAAGAGCCTCCAAAAAAGTTGGGTAGAAACTTGAAGAAGATAAAGAGATCCTCACTTTGGACAACCTTGTGAATCCCTCATAACTCTCCTTCAATAGATCTCACTCATCACTCACAAAATCTCTCCCAAACAAACTCTCAATGGTCCCTCTCAAGAGAAATTCAAAGCAAAGGTTTGTGAGATAGTTTTTATGACTATTTATATAGCAAACACATGGAAAACCATCCAAAAACTAAAATTTTTAAGTGAACCATCTTATGATCGTGCTGTATAGTCCGATATGAATAGTTAAAAAAATTAGGGCTTTATTCAGTACGAACTTAGACGAACTCAATTTTGTAAAATGTTAGTTATTTATATGAATTCACATTGTATTATATGAACAATTCAAAAATTAATGTGTTTGTTCGATATTATTTGGTATGAACCTAATTTCATACTTTGTCAGTTGTCTTTATGAATTCACATCAAATATAAGCAATGATTTAATTAACTTCATTCTAGAGGAGAATATATGTCAAATCATACAGTACGATTAAATATCATATAGTACTATCAGTTTAAAAAAAATTATCACACTCCCCCTGTGTGTGCGTGCACGGTTACCCAATTATAATCACACTTGCTTAGACTCAAGAAATAAAAATAGAGACATTCAGACTCTATTATATAAAATCCTAATCTACCTTCTCTTAAAGTCTTTAACAATTTGAAGTAGTTTATGATTTCCCTAAAATGTTAGTACACACAGAAATAAATAGAAATATATAATAAATGCTATGAGAAATAATTAAATCATAACAATAATATTTTATTATCATTAAAAATCATAATCTCATTCTTGATTCCTAATTTGTAATAATCTAAACACGCGATGCCTCTTAATTGGATGAGGAAGAGTATGGGTTGTAGATTTTTATCAATCTATCTTTGGGCTAACTTAGTGTTGCCAAGTATGCAGTGGGCAAGCTTTCTGATGTGGAAGAGTTTAGCAGAAGTGGGTTATTCTACGAGCAAATTTTGAGGAGGATGTGCTAAATTCTCTAGAGGGTGCTAGCAATCTCTGTTGATCCTTGGATCAACTAAGTGAGATGTGATTATGGATAAAACAAGCTTAGTGATTGGCTGATCACAATTGCGAAAGTTGAGTTGGTATTTTCTTGTAGCTATATGGAGAAGATAGTTAATCTACGAGAGAGTGAGTGCCTGAGGTCGCTTAAAGGAGGAGCGAGTGACTAAAGTAGTGGTTCGGGTATTGGTGAGTTGATAGCTTTAAATCCTAATATATTGTTTGCTACCAACAATAAATAATGTTGTAGATTTAAATCCTCAAAACAACATTTTGAATCATCCCTATTAATTCAGTGAATTTCTAAAATTATAAAATTCTACTGAGTTGTCAAGTTTATTGTCTTATAGTACATTTTGGGGATTTTTGTAATTTGATTATTTTTATTTATTTTATTGCAATGCAATTATATCTACACATATATGCTTCAAATGTATAATTTTGTGGAGCTCTGATTTTGGGAAAAGTTTTGTTATGTTGAATGCACATGGACTCATAAGGTCTGAATTTCTGAATATATAAGTGCTAAGCATGAGGGTATATTTTCAAATATGAGCATAAGGAGTCATTAGGGCCTAAATTCTGAAATCTATTTTTTGATGGGAGGTATAAGGACAAAAGAGAACTCTAGAATTTTTTTGCTCTGATATACAAAGTACTTATTATTTACATTCAATGCAAGTATGTTAAATTTTAGTTACTTACAAGACATTTTTTATTTGGTACAATCATGATAAATAATTACTTTTAAATTCAATTACATGTAAAATGGGTTAATTTATAAAAATTTAGATCTGTGGATATGATATATTGAGCTGTATTGGCTTAAACATATTCTGCATTCTATTTTAGGTCACGAAAAGAGTAAATAATCAATTGAGTAACTGAGGTTGCAGGACCTGATATGCTTAAGTTTGTAAAGATACTTTCAGTTTTATAAATTGTATGTACTTATGGCTATATTTTTCTTTATCCTTTTTTTTAGTCCGTCAGTATGTACTCTAGTGTATAGATTTTGTTGTAAATATATTTTGATAATGAATTGTAAAGAAAAGAGTTTTTGGATTTGTTTACTATCTCTTCATTGGAAGTTCATTATCAATTGTATCATCTATTTTAAATTTAAAAAATCTAAAATTTTTTAAAACTTAGATCTTGAGATTGGTCTGTCACCAGTCAACACGATATGCCATGTTTATCTTTGGGTTGGGTTATGACACCGCTATTAGTAAAAAAATTTGTTATAGTTCTTTCATATGTTTTCATGTGAAATCCTTATTTTGGTTGTTATTGTGTATGATATTTCAATGAAAATTGTTGAAAAAGTGGAAAGAGCCTAATGTTGTAGCACCATGTTATCAAGTGCCGTAGCGGTTCATGAATCACTCTAACACTACAAGGCCAGTTTAAAAACACCATAGTGTTAATAGTCTCGAGTTTTTTTTTTTAATTTAATTTAGTTACCCTGTGCACAGAATCCAGTGCTATAGTGGATATGCTCTAAAAAAATTGAAAATAAATAAGCACCCTTATAATCTCACTTAAACTGGTCATAACCTCTTCCATGGTCTAAAATCATTAAAATCCACATAATGAGCTCAAAGCTAGTAGTAATTTAAAACTCATTAAAGCTTTCAATGCAAGAGCTAAAGAATCAATATGATATGCATAGTCTAATATAATTAATAGCAGTCAAAATAGTTAATGGCCAAATATTATCAATAAAACTCATAATGAATAATAATAAAAGTTGAAAATCATTACAATAAATCTAAAAATTAATAATTTGTATAAAACTCAATAAATCGATAAAACAATGGTGCAAAAATCATTTATAAATCACTAAGGAAATCAATCTTACCTATTAATATCCATCATCCCACTAGATGAAAATTGCCCAATACAGGTGGATTTTCGACAGACTATTTTCCTGCGATTTTTTCAGTAGATTTTCAAAGGACTACGATGAAATTTTTGACAGACTATTTTTTAGCGGTTTTTAAATCAAGAGGATTTTCTGGCAAATTTTTTTATAGAGTTTAGACAGATTTGTCATTTCCAGTAGATTTTATGATGGATTTTAATAATTTTTGAAAAAAATTATGTATTCATAATTTTATAACTTATTTTAATTAATTATCAATTTAACAAATTAATTTAATTAATTTTAATTAAAAACTTATTTTAATTATTAAAGATAATATTTAAATTTAATTTATATTAAATGAGTTATTAAATTAATAATTAACTTAAATAATAACTTAAAATAGTTATTAACTTAAATAGTTAAAATAAGTTGTTAAATTAATAATTAACTTAATTTTAATTTAATAACTTATTTAATAATTAATAATTAATTATTAATTACTAACTTATTTTAATTATTTATTCATTTTAATGTTTATTTTAATTTATTTAAAATGTTTATTTCTGTATTAGTTTACTTAATATAAAGTAGCTTGCTTTTTATTACCTTTTATTCCATAGCAAAGGAGTTGAGGACTTGGGCAGAGGGATCGAGCAGGCATCCCAAGCAACGGGCTAGTCAACATTCGGTCAAATCGGGCAGTGTGAGACTAGTGCAGGCAGCACGTGGTAGGCTAGCACTCGGGTAGTGAGATCATACGGGCGAGCAGGAGTCCAGGATAGAATTGGCTATTAATTTTGAAGGGCTTATTACGACAAAAAAATTCTATTGAAAAACTTTTATGGTGGAAAAAATCAGTTGGAAAATGTTTTAGGTGTAGTTTTTTTATTGGAAAAGCTTTTTCAAAGATCATCGTAAAATTTTTGCTAGAAATCCGCCAAAACTTTCCAAATCAGCCGAAAACTTAACAATTTTCCATAGGAAATTCTATAGATAATACATGATCTTCCTGTAGTGTTTGTTTATGTATTATCAAAGCATCCAATACTATCAATGATATTAATGTATCTTTTAATGTCATCAGTGAAATTAATATATGCATACATCAATGTATGATTTATAAGATAGGACATCTAGCTTTAATGTGGTATTTTTAACATCTTTTACCCAAATTGATTTCCATTTGGTAATAAGCCATATCAATTATCACTTATCTAATTAATCAATTATCATATTGAATTAATCAATTATCATTACATGTGGCTTCATTAAATTCAATAAAGCATCATCACTCTCTACCCATCGACATATAAGATCACCCTCATGTGCAAGGTATTTTATTTTAATAGCTAATCCATTTTATAGTGCTAACATCCAACCTTTCCTTTTTACGTAATTGCCAAAATCAAAATACAGTTGGACATAATCAATTATGTACAATATAAAAAATATATATATAATAATTAAAATTATTGAAAATTAATAAAATGAGATTTGTGTTACTTACAATAAATAGAAAAAATCTATGAACAAAATTGATTTATGAAAAAGCATCGAATAACCTTCTCTCTTTTCTTCGACCAGGCATGATGTTAAAATTCATATTTGTCATTTAAAAAAAAAATTTAGAAAAATTCAAATTATTACAGCCTTAATGGGAAAACTCAACAGCACCATAATAGAAGTTCAGTTTGTTGCGCCTTCATGCTATCTTTTTCTATGTCATAACACTAATGATAGTTTGTGTGCTTAATATAAATAAAATTTTGACTGAATTTGTTAGTGTGGCCAATTAGTCAGAGAGTGTGTATGGAGGGAGTGCTTAAGGGAGATTGATCTGAAGTGTGAAAAGTGTTTAAATTATATTATATAAGTGCTTACGGGTGACATATCCTACACAACTCCTTTTTGTATTTATTTTGATCTTCATAATGAAATATGTTTTATCTATTTTATATTCCATGGCTGGCAAACACGTAGTTCTAAATTTGTGAAGTGTGCTACAAAGTTGGATTTACTAAAGTAGAATCTAGTACTTGAAATATTTAATATTGTTTTTGAAGAACAAGAAGCAGTGAAAGAACAGAGAAACAAACGCAAGAAGAAGAAGAAGAGCGTGAACAGGAAATAGAAAGTATATTTTTCATATCATTTGAGTACACCGAAGTAATCTATATATAGACTAGATAAGTAGGAAATATGATGGTTGAGCCAGTAGAAATCAGCCACCTGTAAAGTGAACAAAATACAATATATATTTAGTACTCTAATATCCCCCTGCAAATTGATAGGTCTTGAATGACTGTCAATTTGTGTCGTAGTGCATGAAATTGGGGTGTTGAGAGTGGTTTGGTGAAGATATCGGCAAATTGGTCGATTGTACTTATAGGTAGTAGACGGATGTTGTTCTACTGAATATGATCCCATACAAATTTTTTATCAATCTCAATATGTTTTGTACGGGCATGAAACACCGGGTTATTTGGGAGAGCGATTGTGGAGGTATTATCGCAATTCAAATATGTAGGTTGAGCTAAGGAGATGCCGAACTCGGAGAGAAGACGGCGCAACCATACTATGTCTGACGTGAAAGCTGCAAGCGAACGATATTTAGACTCTGTAGACGATCGTGCTACCGTGTGCTGCTTTTTAACTGTCCACGAGACTAAGGTTTTGCCAAGAAAGGAGCAAAAACCAGATGTGGATTTCCAAGAGATAGGGTCATCGGCCCAGTCAGCATCTAAAAAAGAAGTAAGGGAAAAATCAGATTTTGTAATGGGAATACCATAAGTTAACGTACCTTTGATGTATCAAAGAAGACGTTTGAGGAAATAGAAGTGCTGGGGAAGCAGACTATGCATATGTTGAGACAATTGATTTATGCTAAAGGCTATGTCCGATCGGGTTAACGTCAAGTACTGCAAGGAGCCTATTAGTTTATGGTAAAATTTTCCAGCGGGAAGCTTTGCCGACGAAGGGTTGGAGAGAGGATTACAATTTTCCATGTGTGCTTGCTGAAGAATGGATTTGTCATATAGTTCTTGGGATAGGAAATACTGATTGTCAGTTTTGTTTATTTTGATGCCAAGGAACTCGTGTACGTTGCCAAGCTGTTTGATATCAAATCTAGTATTGAGTTGGCTTATTATGTTGGATATTTCCTACATGTTATTGCCAGTAACAAGTATATCATCCACGTAAACTAAAAGAAAAATTTGTGTTTTATTTGAGACATAGATTAACAGAGACGGATTAGCGGTGTTATGTTTAAACCCGAGAGAAATGAGGTAAGAACTGAAAGTATTATACCACTGACGAGGTGCTTGCTTGAGACTGTAAATGGCCTTGTATAATTTGCAAACGTACTCGGGATCAGAGGAATCCTCAAAACCTTTTGGTTGAGACATAAATACCGTTTCATTTAGAGTCCCATGTAAGAAGGCGTTGGCGACATCAAGCTACTGCACGGGCCACTCATGATAAATAGCAACTACAAGAAGAATCCGTATTGTAGGAAAGCTTAGCCACAGGACTGAAGGTTTCTGTGTAATCAAGTCCAAATTCTTGGTTCTTCCCAAGAGCGACAAGGCGAGCCTTGTATTTGGCGATAGAACCGTCTGCGTGAAGTTTCATTCGATATGTCCATTTGCAACCTAGGACCGAGGCATTGCTTGGAGGAGGAATTAAACTCCAGGTTCCTTGTCGCTGAAGCGCAAAGAACTCGGAAGCCATCGCCTTCCGCCAGTCCGGGTGTTTGATAGCCTCGGTATAGGAGGATGGAGTGTGCAGAGTATCTGTAACATTAGAAATGTGAGCAAGATTAAGACGATTAATTGGTTTTAATTTCCCAGTTTGGGTCCTAGTGACCATATGGTGAGGATGACAAGTAGCAGTGGACGACGAGATAAAATTGATCTGGGGTGCAGAGGGGCTAGGTGAGACAGTGGTAGCTGGGGTGATAGTGCTTAGTTCGGGCTGATTGGCAGAGGGAGTAGCGATCTAGTTGTTGTGAATAATCGACACAGATGTAGTAACAGAAGTAGGAGTAAGTAGAAATGGAGATGTGTTGATATCAGTAGAAGATGGCTGGGATGCGGTAGTTGAAGAGAAAGGAAATGAATGCTCGTTAAACTGGGTATGCCGAGAAATAATTATCTGATTCATGTCTAGATCAAGACACTTGTATCCCTTGTGCTGGTCAGAGTAACCTATAAAAATGGAGGATTTTGCTTTGGGTTGAAATTTGTGATGAGTGTGCGAGGGAAGGAGTGGGAAGCATTCGCAACCAAAAACACGGAGATGACTATAGTCGGGTGGGCGATTGTGCAATAGTTGAAAGGGAGTAAGATTTTGAGTTATGGACGAATGCATGCGATTGATAAGGTAAACAGAGGTAATGACGGCTTCAAGCTAGTAGGTATACGGCATAGATGAGGTAGATAACAATGTTCGAGTAGTTTCGATTATGTGACGGTGTTTATGTTCGGTAACCCAGTTCTGCTCAGGGGTGTACGAGCACGAAAGTTGATGTGTAATACCATTGCTTAGAAGAAAATTGCGAAGGTTATTGTTAACGAATTCTTTGCCACCTTCAGAACGTAAGATCTTGATTTTCTTGGATGTATAATTTTCTATGGCGGTTTTAAAATTTATGAAAATGTTAGTAACATCAGACTTAAAATGCATAGGAAAAGCCAACTAAAATGCGAAAAATAATCAACAAAAAGCACGTAGTAACGATAGCCGTGAGTAGAAGAAATTGGGGCCGGTCCCCAAACAACGGTGTGAATTAGATCAAGAATCGATTCACATCGGTGCTCAGCTTTAGAAAAAACAGTTTTATGAGCTTTGGATGTAGTACAAGCAGAATAATGAGAAAAATGTGTATTAATCTGTAGCTGAGGATTTGCACTTGAGATAGAATGCATTATTTTGCTGTTTGGGTGACCAAGACGACAGTGCCAAGATGAGGAGCTATTGGATGCCACCGAAAAAGCTTGAAAGGATGAGGACTGTGGGGCCTTCGGTAGAGAGTAGAGCCCATTGCTACAGGGTCCGCGAAGAAGAACTTTTTGTGTCATTAAATCCTTGAAGACAAAGCCGGAATGATCAAACGTTATGGAAATTTTATTATCTTTTGTAAGCTGCGAAATAGAGAGCAGATTAAATTGAAAAGACGGTGAATGAAGTATTTGGGAAAGAATCAACTTATGAGATGGGGTCGGTAACAATCCCTCACCGGAGTGACTGATGTTAACCGAACGCCCATCGCCTAATGTAACCGAGTCAGAACCGTGGTAAGGCTGGGAAAGAGACATGTTCTCCAGGGAGTTCGTAAGATGAGAAGAGGCTCCCGAATCCAAGAACCAGTTGGTAGAGCAGTGATCACCAGTTGCAAGAAGAGCTTTCTTGGACTGATTTGAGGTGGACGGTGTGTATTGGAGGTTGAGACGATGCCAACAAGATTGCGCCGAGTGTCCCTTTTTGAGACAAATTTGACAGATTTGGACATTCGACTAGAGTTGTCCGGTTTAGCATAGGAGCTTTGACCTTTTGAGTGGCGATCACGTCTACAGGATGAATATAAGGCATTTTTCGGTTCAGTGATAGCCATTTCTTTGGCTGCGTCGACATTGATGTGGATTTCTTCGCTTAGCATAAGAGAGTAAAGGTTGTCCAGACTTATGGGATTGAGCATGGTGCAAATTGCGGTCTTGAAGGATTGGTAGGGACTAGGAAGACCTTTCAAGATATATAAAATTATATCATCATTATCAACAGAGGACCCGGCGGCAGCGATCTGATCTACCACAGATTTAATTTCGGATAGATACTGCATCATTGTTTGATTTTTGAGAGAAACGTTGTGCTGTTCGTTCTTAAGCTGTATAACCTTGGAACGATTTGTAGATTGAAATCTTGTTTCAAGGCTACTCCAAATTTCAGCTGTGGTTTCAAGATTGATTACATAGGGAAGAACGGATGCCGATATTATGGAGCAAAGTGCTGCGGCGAGGTTTTGATCAGTCAGAATCCATTTATTGAAATTAGGATTTTGCACCATGGACCCATCGGACTGATGGATGGTTGGGCTCGGAGGTAGGCTTTCTGGATCAAGAAACTTGCTGAATCCATTTGCCTTGAAGATCTTGGTTATTTGAGACTTCCACAAGGAATAGTTGTCCAAACCTAGTTGATTATGAAACAGTGTTCTTGAGGTTGGAGACAACAAATTTGAGTGTAGAAGATATGAGCGGATCTTCGGCGTTCGTCGTTGAGTCAGATCTGTCGCCGATCTGGGACGTAGAGGAGCTTGCCATTGTTGACGAGCTACCTTCCCCGCTCTGATACCATGAAGAACAAGAAGCAGCGAAAGAACAGAGAAAAAAATGCAAGAAGAAGAAGAGTGTGAACAGGAAATCGAAAGTATATTTTTCATATCATTTGAGTACACCGAAGTAATCTATATACAGACTAGATAAGTAGGAAATATGATGGCTGAGCCAGTAGAAATCAGCCACCTGTAAAATGAACAAAATACAATATATATTTATTACTCTAATAGTTTTTAATTACTCCCATTCATAATTTAATTATTGCATAAGACATACTTTAAATCAATATCTAGTGTAATTTATTATCTCGAGGGAAGAGTAAGTGACTAATTAGGAGAATTAAATAGAATACTTTCAGGCCTAGATATAGGATGATTATGATTTTGGATTTTATGGAGATATAACAATTTTAATGGAGTGAAAGCTTTACTTTAAACTCATACAAGCTCGATAGAGTCCTAAAAGTGCATATATTCTAATTCATAACATGCATTAGAAGAGTCAACATAGGTAGATATATCCTTTATTACCATCATAGGTTCATAACACTTTTATTCATTGAATTTTAACTTTCAGGAATTACAGTATGAATTGTAGGTAACTTCTTTTTAATTTGGATTAGTAGGATAAATATAGTGACTTGAGTAGATAGTACTATGATAATTTTATGATACTTCAATTCCTCATGAGAAAAACACTCTACCCTAACTTTATTACTTGAATGGAACATATACTTGCGTATTAATAAGTCTTTCTTAACTCAGAACTAGCATATTTTATCAAAGAGCTATCAAGTTTTTGCACCATTATCAGGGAATTCTGATTATCTTATTATTTTCTCTATATTATTGAAAGAAAAGCATATTTAATCTTATCATTTTTATTATTATATCATTTTATTTATTGTGGAAATATATTTATTTTTCTTGTTGAACTTTGAGTTGCTTCAGTTAGTTTGCATTAACTTTTGTTGCATAATGCATTTATATTAATTGTTTGTGGTTATGCATGCATGGTATATTTAGTATAGGATTTTTTTTTTAATCTAGAAATAGAGAGAACTTTTACCATAACTTAAAAAAACCAAAAAGACTTTAGCTTTAGAGATGGCCAAACTTAATTAGGAGCACGACCCACCTAGACCACTTAGAGAGTATGCCAATTTCATGGTAGAGGGTATCCACTTAAGTATCCATAGGCCAAACACTCATGCCAAAAACTTTGTACTCAATCCTTTGATCATCCATATGGTCCAGAATTCATAGTTTGGGAGAACTCCTATCAAGGATCCCAACCTAGATATAGCCTATTTCTTAGAGATTTGTGATACATTTAAGTACAATAAAGTCTCTAATGATATCATTAGACTTCATTTTTTTTCCATTTTCTCTATAGGATAAGGAAAAAACATGATTAAATTTCTTACCCTTTAGACGTAACACCTCTTGGAATATTCTAGCCGATGAGTTTCAAGCTAAGAATTTCCCTCCTTGAAAGACAACTAAGCTTAAGAATGATATTGCTTCATTTATCCAATTTAATGGAGACTCAATTTACATAAGTTGAGAATGATCTAAAGAGTTACGCATGAGATTCCCCCACCATGTCTTACCTGATGGGTTCATACTTTAGCTTTTTACGATTGATTGGTAGGATCTGTAAGATCTATCATAGATGGCACCGCTAGAGGGTCATTGATGTCTAAGAACTTTAATGAGGCTTATGCTTTAATCAAGGAGATGGCCACCAAGAACTTTTAATGGCCATCAGATAGAGTGAATCCTAGCAAGGTCACCAGTGTCTATGAATCTAATGCTTTATCCATTCTTACCACCCAAGTAGTAGAAATTTTTAGGAAGTTAATAATCTTGGTATTAGTTCATCCTTAGGACCATTCATGCATTTAAAAAATGCTATCTTTAGTCCATTTAGTGATACAAATGATCAAGGGGTAGAGATTTTAAATGTTCTTAATAGAAGAAAAAACCCTATTCAAAGACCTATAATCTTGGTTGGAGGAACCACTCAATTTTCCAATGGAACAATAATAATATGACTAACAACTTGGGAAACCAATGGAATTTGAATCAATCCAACCTTGTAGGATTTTAAAACTACCATCAACATAAATTTAGAAGTCATATACCCATTTATCCCTTAAGTTTCAATTCTAATAACATATTTATTAATAAGAAGCCATCTTTGGATTATTTAGTATTGTAAATGGGGACTCAACTACTAAGTCAGGCTTCTATTATTCATAACATAGAAAATTAATTATGGAAGCTAGTCAATTCAATTAATAATAGACCCTAGGGTACCTTGCCTAGCATTACAGAAGTAAACTTGAAGGAAATTTGGAAAGGTGTAATATAAAGCATTCCAATATTGGAGTGGGAAGAAACTAGTAGAGATAGAGAACAAACTTTGATGGAATCTATGGTAGAATAACTTATAGAGACTGACCAGCCTAAGGAGTTACCTAAGCCTACTAAGGAAGTTGATAAACCCATTAGGAAGCTTATAGATATTCCACCACTGCCATACCCCCAAGGTTGATTAAGTAGAATTAGGATATGTAGTTTTCTAGGTTTCTAGAGGTGTTCAAGAAATTGACCATCAATATCTCCTTTATAGAAGCCATAGAACAAATATCTACATATTTCAAGTTTATGTAGGATATCCTCAATAAGAAAAGAAGAGTAAGTGAATTTGAGACTGTACCCTTGACTGAGAAGTTTGGTGCTATTTTGTAGTAGAAATTCCATAAAAAGCTAAAGGAATCTGGCAGCTTTAGTATTCCTATGGCCTTAGGAGACAAATTCTGTGAAATGGTGTTGTGTGACTTGGGAGTTATTATAAATCTGATGCCCAAGTCTAATTTGAAGAGGCTAGACTTAGGAGAGGTCCAACCCATCACTGTTAGACTTCAACTTGCTGATAGTTTTTTTTCATATATCTTAAGGGGATAGTAAAGGATGTGCGAGTTAAAGTTAGCAAATTCATTTTTTTCTCTAGATTTCATTATTTCAAACACATAGGATGACAAGGAGATACCCATCATTTTAGGAATACTTTTTCTAGCAATTGTTAGTACAATGATCAATGTCCATAAGAGAGAGATGATTATGAGAGTTCATGAGTAGAAGGTGACTATTAATATATTTAGGTCTATAAAGTTCCCTAGAGACTACATTGAAGACTACTTAAGAGTTGAGTTGGTTAAGGCTTGGATTGATGAGTGTGTAGAGGATCTTTTGATTAATAGTGCATTGGAGATGTCTTAGAGTGTTGAGGCTATTAGTGAGGAGGTTAGAGAGTTTATGAAAATGATTGGTGATGCATCTAGGTTGTTTAGGGACAAATTTAAGGTTTTGAATACTTCACTCCTAGTTAGATCATTGTGACCATCTAAGGAGGCACTTAATTCAGATCATAAAGCCTTCCTTACACATCTTAAGTATGCCTTCTTATGTGAGAAATCAACTTTGCATGTGATCATTTTTGTAGAGTTAGGATACTAATAGGAAGGCTAGTTGATTAGGGTTCTTAGAGATTATAAGAAAGCTTTTGGTTGGACATTTAAATACATTAAGGGGGTTAGTACATCCTTGTGTATGCAAAAGATCTTGATGGGAAAAAAAAATTCTCTATCGAAGGAAAATCTCTAAAAATGATTGAGCACTATTATGAAAGAGGTAGTAAAGAAGGAGACCCTTAAGTGGCTAGATGCATGAATCATATACCAAATTTTTATAGTGTGTAGGTGAGTCCTATCCACTATATCCCTAAGAAAGGAGGCCTAATAGTAGTATCTAGTGAGTAAAATGAGTTGATTCCTACTAGGACAGTGATGGAGTGGAGGATATGTATGGACTATAAGAAATTAAATAAACTCATTAGGAATGATCATTTTCCCTTGCCCTTTATTGG
Organism: Dendrobium nobile; assembly: GCA_022539455.1. Classification (NCBI taxonomy): domain Eukaryota; kingdom Viridiplantae; phylum Streptophyta; class Magnoliopsida; order Asparagales; family Orchidaceae; genus Dendrobium; species Dendrobium nobile. Next base: position 26,372,035 of record CM039733.1, read on the forward strand.
CCACATGCTAGATAGATTGGTAGGGCATTCATTTATTATTTTATGGATAGGTTTTTAGGTTATCATAAGATTTCTATTGTACCTAAGGATGAGGATAATACCACCTTCACCAATCTTTATGGAACATTTGCTATTAAGAGGATGCCTTTCAGGATTTGCAAAAATCCTTTTACTTTTAACATTGCTTGATGTTTATTTTTTTAAATTTTATTAAGCAGGGTATTAATTAGGTGTTTATGGATAACTTTTATGTATTTAGCACCTTATTTGATTCTTACCTAGATCATTTAACTATTATGTTGAAATGATGTGTTGAAATGAATTTGGGGTTAAATTGGGGAAAGTGTTAATTTATGGTAACTAAGGGGATAATGTAAGGACATAAGATTTTTGAGAAAGGATTAGAGGTGGATAGAGATAAGGTGCATGTTATTAAAACCTTTTTATTGCCTAATTCTTTGAAAGTCATTAGGAGTTTTTTAGGACATGCTAAGTTTTATAGGAGATTCATTATGGACTTTTTTAAGAACACTAAACTATTGTGTTATTTTGATATATCATTTGAGTTTGATGATGCATGTCAGAATTCCTTTACATTCTAAAATAGTATTTAATCATTGTACCCATCATTGTTACACTTGACTAGAACATAAATATTGAGTTAATGTGTGACACAAGTGATTAAGTTGTTAGGGCCTATTGGGTCAAAGGAAAGACAATAATTTTTGTGCCATATTTTATGATAGCAAATCTTTAAACGTTGCTTAATATAAGTACCCTAATTATGTTTACTTTTAAAAAATTTAGATGCAATTTGATTGGTAGTAAAGTTTTGGTTTACACAAACCATTATGTGGTCAAATATCTTATAACAAAAAAATGATGTCAAGCCTAGATTGGTGAGGTGGATACTTTGTTACAAGAGTTCGATGTTAAAATCCTTGATTGGAAAGGTAGTGAGAACTAAGTTTATAATCATCTTTCTATGTTAGAGTTGAAAGACTCTGCATCTCCTGAATGAGAAATAAATGAATTCTTCCCTGAGCATCTATTTATACTGCATTCTAGAGTCTTACCTTAATATGTTGATATAGTCAATTACATTGTGAGTGGAGTGATCCCATATAATTTATAACATACTCAAAGGTAAAATTTTTTGCATGATTCTAAATTTTTTCTTTTCAGATGAGCCTTATCTATTCAGAAATTGTAATGATCAAATCATTAGGTTACGTGTCCCCAAGGAGGAAATAGAACCCATCATTAAGGAGTGTCATGACTTAAAGAATGAAGGGCATTTTAGAGGATTTAGAATTGCTTCAAAGTTCATATAATCAAGATTTTATTGGCCTACCCTATTCAAGGATGTTAATGCTTATTTTAAGAAGTATGATAGGACTTACCTGGTAGAAAATATTAGTAGGAGAAATAAAATGCCATTGAATTACATGTTGGAGATAGAAATCTTTGCATATTTTTACAATCTCATTGGTAAAAATATATTTTAATTTTATAGATTATGTCTCCCAGTGGTTTGAGCTAGTTGATACCCCCAAAATTGATGCTTATGTATTGCCTAATTAAAAAAAAAAAACCCTTTTTTTTAGATTTGGAATGCCTAGAATTTTGATTAGTAATGAGATAGTCATTTCTGTAATAGTTGAGTGGATGCACTAATCTCAAAATTTGGTATCTAACATAGGGTTTCCACAACTTATCACCCCCAGACTACTAGTCATGCATAAATAAGTAATAGAGAGATAAATTAATTTTAGAGAAGATTATAAGCTCAAATAGGAAAGATTGGGAATTAAAATAAGAAGATGCATTATGGCTTACAACACTATATTCAAGGTATCCCTACCAATTGATTTATGAAAAAACATGTTACCTACCTTTGAAGTTGGAACATAAAGCATTTTAACATTTAAAAAATTGAACTACAACCATGCGGAAGCAAAAGAAAAAAAAAAGGCTCAATTGAATGAGTTGGAAGAGTTTAGAAATGAAGCATTTTAAAAATGCTAGGTTATATAAAGAATAAATGAAAATATTGCATGATCGTAAGATAAGAAGTAATTTTATTTCATTCAAGATTAAAATTAGTTCCAAGAATACTTAAGTCTAGATGGTCAAGACCATTCAGTGTTATTAGAGGTTTTCCTTATGGACCTATAGAGATTAAGGATAGAACCACCCAAAATTTTAAGGTTAATGGCTGAACGTTGAAGCACTATTTATTAGGGAACAAACACTACTTGAGAAGCACTACTGATTTAGTTCATCCTGAACTAGAATTTCACTTATCCTGGTTGAAGACTATAAACTTAGAGCTACTTGGGAGGCAACCCAATTGTGTTTGTAATGTGTTTGCATTATGTTGGAATTGAGTATTATTTAATTTTTCTAAGGTTTATGTGAAATTAGAGTTTTTATGATTGATTAGTACTCAATTGTGATGTCTATGATGCTTGACTAAAGTGTTCCTAAAAGTTAGAAAATGAATGAAAAATTTGTTATCGAATGTCAAATCATTGAAAACTGAGCTCCCGAATTCTAGTGAAAGAAGCTCCCGAATTCGAGTGAGAGATTTTTTCAAAATTTCTGATCCTAATCCTCTGGTTCCGGTTGAAGACTAGCGGAGGGTCGCCGGTCATCTTATCCTGATGACCGGAATACCTCAAAATTAAATTCTACCTGGCCTACTATTGAATCTATTCATTGCGGAAACAAAGGTAGTCACGCCTGGAACAAAAAATTGGTGATCAATCATAAACCTTTGGTTATCAATGAGGATCGGTCTCTTCCCAAATAGGATTTGGTACCGGTGGTGGGCAAAGGCAAAGAAGTTCTTAAAAGTTTAAGAAGAAAGTCTACGGTGATTTCTTTCTCCCCTGTGAAGAATCTGTCGGCTGGAGCGGCTGATGACTCGGAGGCTTCATCCTCCATTGCTTACAATTTGAAGGATTTGGTACCGGTGCTGGGCAAAGGCAAAGAAGTTCTTGAAAGTCTAAGCAGAAAGTCTACAGTGATTCCTTTCTCCCCTTGTGAAGAATCTGTCGGCTGGAACGGCTGATGACTCGGAGGCTTCATCCTCCATTGCTTACAATTTGAAGGTAAACCGATTTTCTAATTTACCTAATATTGAGCAGGAAATTTAGGAGCCTTTGAATTTGAATTTGATGGAAAATAAAGGAGATGATAAACTGGTTTCGGTTGTTGGGAAGAAATCAGCAGTAGACCAAAACAGATTACATAACATTGAAAATTTAAGTTCTGTAAATGCTTGGTCCAGAAGTCAGCATATTGTAGCTAAACCAATTCAGCTGGAGTTGGAAAATAATGATATCTCGGAGGCAGTAAAACTTGATTTGGTTAAAGTTGCTGGAAAAATCTCTTGTTTGAAAGTATTTGGGAAAGGAATCCCGTTTTCTCTTTGTAGCATTGAATTAAGGCGCCAATGGGATAAATTTGGGAAGTTTCACATTACCTCGTTGGGAGTTGAATGGATATTGTGTTCATTTCCTTCTTTTCAGATAATGGAAGAGGTATTGAATGGAGGTCCATGGTTTGTGGGAGGGCACATTATAGGTATGGAAAAATGGACACCTCAATTTTCCCCTACGTCTTTGAAAGGGTTATCATCTCCAATTTGGATTCGTTTACCTCACCTACCTTTACATTGTTGGGATGAGACTAATGTTACCAAAATTGTCTCAAAAATAGGAATTCCCTTGTTATTGGATGGAAAAATGTTCAAATGGGGAAGGCATGAATTTGCTAGAGCTTGTGTACGTATTAATCTGGACTCTAAGTTACCTCATGGAGTATGGATTGAAGGGTTATATGGAAAATTTTTTCAGAAAATTGAATATGAAAAGATTTCCTCATTTTGTTTCAATTGTTGAAAAATTGGTCATAAAAAGGAGACATGTATGGTAATTGATAAAGAAACAAGCAATGAAGGTTTACATGAGGGAATCAATGTGGTGAATTCAAAAACACTTGGAGATATGGAATTGAAGGGCAAAGTGAACAATGTGATTCCTCAAAACTCTTATGGTCCTTGGAACCATGTGAAATTCAAGAGAAATAGGAGATTTCAAAAACAAAAATTTCAAGTTGCAGCTGAGAAGGAAAATTCTGAAGATAACTTGGAACCGGTGAAAGAACAAGTAGGAAACAAATTTAAATTACTTTCACAGGTTTTTGCTGAAGAATTAGTTAGGATGGATGCTGAAATTCTTGAACTACCAGCCAAAGATAATAGGTTGGATCCAGATTTTCAAATTACTGATTTGGTGAGTGTTGAAACGGAAGAACTTGAAGAGGGAGAAATAAATCAAGGTGCTGAGCTAGCTAGAATGACAGAAGAATTGAAGGGTTGTTCAAACATTTTGGAACAAGTGGAAGCTAAAGGAACAGAGGGTTTTGTGACGGAAAATGCTGGGAACAAACATACAAACGCTGTTATTGAAGAAATTGATTTGGTTGATCACGTGAAGTGCAAAGAAAAGCTGAAGAACTTGAAAGCTTCTGATGGACTTGATAGTTCCATCACTCCAATGGCAAAGGAAAACAAGGGGAAAAATAATGAAACCATAGATGAAGATGGAAGGTTTTTTATTCCTTCCAAATCAGGGTCTCATAAGAAAAAATTCAATAAAGATGCAAATGTATTTGGTCCGATCAAAGGCAGCTTAAGAGGCAAGAAGGCGAGCATTGTTAGGTCCATTTCTTCATTAAACTCTTAACATGATTTCATTTGGAAATATCATTGGCTTGTTTGGGGATTGGAAAAAGAAGTTGAAGATGGAGATTAACAGAACTATTAAAACTAAGGAGAGGAAAATGGATCGTGTAGCAGCTGATTATGCTCTAATGTTTTGTGATTTTTTTAAAATTTTTTTATTTTCTAGTTTTAATTTAAGCAGAAATTGGAATTTGGAAAGAAAAACTAGATTAGTGGAATATAAGTATCTCTCTATTTTTTTTTTTACCTAATCGGGAATTCTGAGATACTAACCAACCTTTCAGGTTGTTTAATCTTTGGTATCCCCTCCACCCCAATTGGTTTAAAATGATAAGTAGAGAATCTTATTTTCATTATGATAGTTTCTTTTTTCTGAATTTTTGTCTTATGCTTAAATTTCTTCTAATAAAAGGCTTCCTTATTCTTTGTGAGGATTGCCATAGTACTAGTTTGTAATAGCTTCTTTTTAATTTCAATGCTATATGCATCTTTCAAAAAAAGAATGTCAAATCATTAAGTCCTTAAGCGTCGTTGCGTTTAGGAGATATAACACCACAATGCTCTATGTTATATGGAAAATTATAATTAATTCAACGATGCAGAGTAGTAGAATAGACCATTGTAGCATCTTGATCTTAATCACAGTACTACAATGTCATAAATTTCAGTGTTGTAGCACCATAACTTTAAGCGCTGCAAAACCATAAATTCAACCATCACAATTCCCGGTCAAATTCCATGAGTCCTAAGCATTAATTTCAATGTTCGGCAATTTATGGAAAATGGAAAAATTAATTCAGAATCTTAACATATAATCAAAGAAATTGTTTGAGTAGGTGGAGCACCATGGCACTAGTCCTTTCTAGCATCATGACAACAACAAATGTCATGCACTATCGTGGTTTCGTGATAAAAAAGCTAATATTTTAAGTGTCATGTACCAAAATCAAATTTTCTAGAATATTCTATTTTAATTTTTTTATCACCAACCAAAGCTTATGTAAATCATAAATATAGTTCAATATCAAGTGAATGTAATTAAATTTCATACACATTAAATTATTTTAATATATTTATTCACCAAAATTATATTTATAATAGCTAAAAATTAGTAACAATCATTGATCTATCAATAGCTCATAACTACAAAAGAATTCTCTATCTTTCAGATTTAGGTATAGTGTCAGGAGTCGAACTCGAGCTTAACTTTTGAGCTCAACTCAAGCTCAAGCTCAACTTCAAGCTCACTTTCTAACTGACGAAATAAGCTCGATAGTGCCAAAACTCGACTTGACTCAACTCGTTTACACCCCTAATATCCTATTCTGATTAATTATTATTATTATCTTTACATTGTGCATCACTCATTACCTGAGTAAGCATACTGGAAAGATGCAGCAAACTATTGGAACTATTGCTACACTCTATCAATTCTTTGGGTCCTGATTAGTAGGTTCCATCTATCCATTGATATAATTCTTTTTCCTAATCAACTAACATACACAATCAACATACATACATATGAAAATTAATCAATCAAATGCAAGGATGAAAATCCATACAACCCAATTTTTACTCCACTTATAATCAATTATTGTAGCTCTTATTACAACTCAATTGTTCCAACAACTACTCTAACACCAATTTGTTATGCCCATAATACAATTTAGAAGAATTGTATATTTTATCTTTTTTATCATTAACCAGAACTTCTATAAATCATCCATATAGTTTAGTATCAAGTGAAAGCAATTAAATATCATATATATTGAATCATTTCACTATATTTATTTATCAAAATTACATTTATAATTATCAACAGATCACTAACAATCACTAACATATAAATACTTGCTGACTATAAAAGATTAAAAACTAAAATAAAACAAAAAAACTTGAAGATCTTAATCAGTCTCATTCTATATAGTTCTGACCCCATCCCTGACCTGAAATCAATAAAACCATATAATATGCTTATTAAGCCCAATGATGTTGGGCTTGTAGGACTTGAGCTATGTAGTCAACGATGAGAATTATACATAGAACTAGTGTGCAATATGAATATACTTAGATTTTATATGATATAAATAATAATGAAGGCACACTAAATATACAATTATACATGACGATCAAATAATAAGGTGATATAGAAGAGTGTTGATTCTACAAGGAAGTATTCAACTTTATTACAATTAAACTATTAAGATTTTAATCTAAATGTACAGTTTATCATACTAAATGTGAAAAGGATATTTTTGAGTTTTTCCACTTAATGGAAACTTTAAAAAAATATTGATACCAATGCAAGTAAAGTATTTTGGACTAATGAATGCAAAATAATATAGCTTTCCTAGAGAGACTCTTTATTTTAGATGTGGATCAAAGTATATGAATCCCTAGATATCTATCAAGCTTGTTGTGGTGAAAAAAGAGATTTATGGCATTCCTATAACTATATTATATCCATATAACCTAAAAGGTTTAACATCCAATGTCTAGGTATGCTAGCATTCTATTTCAATACTCCTATTTATTCTAATATTCATCCAGTGAGGTAATACATCACACTGGATATTAAATATATATAAGGCCATTATATGCATTAAATTAAAAATAAGATATATTGAAAATATTTATGAAGGAATTTAATGCACAAGAGTCTACATTAGTACTTTCTATGCATTTATAACATTAACCTATAACTAAAAATTTTTGCTAGTTATAGATATCACAAAGAGAAAACTCATGCTCATTTTATTCATATAAGAAAAACATATATAGGAAAATGAATAATATCATTGTCACCTGAAAGGATCAATTGATATTCTTTGCACTCCTTCCTCCAACAATAAAATTACTTATACAATACAGGCTAAGATCTCCTAATGAAAGTGTCTTTCTCTTCTCTAGTCTCTCTTAGACTTTACTTTAAAGGAGAACTAAATGAAGACACTTTAAAGTATAAGACTCAAATAAAGTGATAGAATTCGCTTACAAAAAAATTGAAAAACTATTTATACAAGTGAAAAAATGGACTCACGTGCTTTAATGCTCGGCAAGATTATGTCGTGGGGGTACAAAATGAACTAGCACCATGGCGTTGTAATTCTTGCTCCACTAAGGCACTAGGCTGACTTGTCACAATTAATGGTTAAACTAGTACATCTTTTGCTTGAGTCAATGCAGCTCTTCATTTTAACAAATAATCAACTGCGGTGCACAATAGTTGAGTGTTATTGTGCTTGAATGCATAATCTGATACTACTGTGTTCTAATAATTAGCTCTCATACACTCATTTTCCTGAGACCCCAGCGTTGCAATGCTAATTTTTGGTGCAGTGAGGCTGAGAGGAGCTACGATGCTAACATTTTTTTTTTGTCGGGGTACTGCTATCTCCTTAAATTATTGAGAGGCTGATGATGTAATGTTAGAAATAGGTGTCAGAGTATTATAGATGGAAACACTGTGATTAATCTATTGGCGCTGCAGTGCTCGTTCAACACTTGTGAATTTTTAATATCTCCTACATATTTTCTATATAAACATAAATAAAATAATACATTTTCACCAAAATTTAAACATAGTTAATAGTATAAAATTTATACTTAATAAATTTCTCCCAGCTTAGACTTTTAGTTGTCCTTAAGGAATGGTGAAATCACATATTGATAAACTTAATAGCCAAAGTAAAAATTGATAATTTAAAATTACTAAAATATAAGATAATACATCATAGTTTAGAATTAATTGAGGATGATCAAATTTATAATTCTAATTTGAAATATTATAGCAATTATCCTAATATGTCACCCTTGTTATTACTTGTATTGAACCAATCCATTATGATTGTATGTGTATGATTAGCTTTTGATTCTAGAAATAAATAATATATTATTTTGGAATTAGTTGTGTTTGTGGTTAAACTTAAAGTTAATTTGTACACAATCATATTTATTATTTCACTTATCTTATCCTACTTTGTTTAATTATTAGGAAGCTTTTGGACTTGGGCTTTAACTTATACTAATATTTTTAATGCACTTGTCTTTTTATTTTTTGTCATTTTTCATAATTTCTTTTATGATTTCTCATTTTTTTTTTTACTTTTTTCATACTTGTGTAATACATATTTAATAATTTTGAATACAATTTTCACTTTCATCCTCCTACAACCATAATTGATTTAATCTAAAGATTTAATAACGTATCTAATTCCATATTCATTCAAACTATCATCTAGGGATTTATTATTATGTTAATTTTACATTTTTTAATTATCATTTTATTATGGCTAAATAAGTAATCAAAGTGTAAGTATTATATAGAGAACAATACTCAACAGTTAAGTATAAAGGAGTTTAAATTAAATATAAAAAATTACACACATTGCACTATAATAAGTAAAAATTGAATATGAAATAGACATGTCTTTTCATTTGAATAATAATAAACTCATAGTCACTTCATTACAATTATATAAATAATTCAAGATAATCAATGCATGAAGCACTATTCTCTGAATCCATCTCCATCCAAGATCCACAAGATTTGTTCTTATCAGAATAATAATAATGGCTCACATGTACACAACACAATATCACTCTCACAACATCAAATCATAACAACATGGGATCACCCCCAAGCAAAAGAACTAAAAAATAATTAAAAAAAAGATATATATATATATATATATATATATATATATATATATATATATATATATATATATATATATATATATATATATATATATATATATATATCAATGCATGCATGCCAGGAATAATCAACAAAAGAAAAAAAAAAGACTCTTGTGACTTAGAGTCACTATCCTCCTCCTTCTCATCATAATCATCAGGCTATATTCATACAAATGACTGGTATTCCAGAGCAATAAGAAAATGTAGCTGGTCTAGATTCTCTACAAAAGGACTCCTCTTGAAAATCCCCACTAAAGCCTCATAGAATTTTGCTATATAGAGGTAATATTTTTCTTGGATACCTGAGAAGTGTGCTTGCGATTCCCTACACTCATAAAATTTAGTCAACTTCTCCATCTGCTCCCTCAATTAGCTACTTTCCCAACAAAAGATTGAGGGGCCCTATAACTCCTACTTCTAATACTAAGCCTACTAGTCGAATGAGGCTAACTTGGACCACTTCTATACACCTAATATTTTAAAGCTCTAAATTTCAATTTTTCTTTTAGCGAGGGTTGTAATAAGAAAAAATTGCTCTTCACTGTTATCTCCACTCACACTAGTATTTATACATAAAGTATATATAAATGAAGGATACCCCTAGCCCACAGAAGTAGTTCCCCTAATAATGTATATCAATGAAGAATGTATAAGCTTTCCCACATGAATGGTGTACCTAACCTAAATACCATAATTAAGAATAGCACGGTCCTTGGTTGCCTCACTAATGTTTTTGATGGGCTAAAGTTGAATAGAAATAAAGTAATTCCAAGTCTTAGATAGTTGGGTTAAATAAGATGGAAGGAAATTAATAATTTTTTCTCCCTTTTTTTCCAATAGCCCTAATATTAGGCTAACACAACACTCTTAGAATTTCCTCATATCAAAGGCATAAGAAATAAGGGTATACTCAACGTTTGGAAGCTTATAAAGATGGTTAGTGGTAACAAGATTGAATGGTACCCACTTCCCTCAAACATAACACTTATTTTCCACAGCCGCTTTCCTATTAGCAAAAAACTCCTCACTACATTAATAAATATTGCATAGGATTCCTTACAAAATTGCTCCCAACTAAAATTTATATTCATTTTCATAACTTTGCCTATCAAGTTTATGAAGCCTCTCTCAGGGATCAATTTCTTGGATACCACTCTTGTCCCATACCTTTGCTCAACCTTAGTAGAAATGAATATGCTCTTATCTTAGGGTTATGAAGATCTCTTTTTACCGATTATTTTTTGGGCCATTTTGTATAGAGATGAAATAAATAAAAAAAAATAAAACTTAAATAGAATGAAAAAATTAAAAATAATAATAATTTCTAAACAAGCATCCTATATATAAACATCACGAGCACTATAGAGGTCAGGAGAGTAGCACTGTCGAGCCTAAAAATAAAGAAAATGTTAAAGAGTTAAACATATTGACATTGTAGTGGTATGAGACATGTAGTGATGCGGTGTAAGCATTAGAAAATGAAGTGTCAACTTTTTGATTCGGGAAATACAATGTCACTTGGCATGAATGAGCACTACAAAGCTTACAAAGACTACCACCAAGGCACTTTAACTATCATAATAATGATTTTGACCTATCATTGTGGTGCTAGCAATAGTGTTGTAGTGCTTAATAAAATGTGATATTATAAAAGTTATGAAAGTATGGCTTATTGACTATATTTTGATTAATACTATAGAGATAACAAATCAACACTATAGTGCTTGAAAAGTATAACCGAGGTGCTAGATAAGATAAAATAGAACTATGATGTTTAATGATATAGCGTTGAAGTAGTGCAATAAAAAAAAAAGAGACATTAGCATTTCAATGTTATTTGTATGTGGTGGCATTTGGCCTACAAACACTAACGCTTCAAATACTAACACTGTGGCGCTAATTTAATTTTTAGTTAAATGGTTTTTTTCTCAGGAAATATGTTCATAACTTAGTCAAAATCAAAATTAACTATTTTATAAGCAATAAAACATATACACATAACAAAATCTATAAAACATAACATAAAATAAACATAAATTACAAATAAAAAGATAAAAAAATAAAGAACAAAAGTGGGTTGCCTCCCAATACAACATGAAATTTATAGTCTTCAGTCACACTTGCCTAGATAAATCATCTTGGATGTAATAAATCACCACCACTTCTCAAGTGGTCTCTAATATGCTCTTTTCCTTTCTCCTTTGGATTAATTTTAGTATTACTGGGTAAAGTTCCAAGAGATCTACTACTGAAAGAGATTACAAGCCATCTTAATTGATTTTTAATATTCTTAATTTAAGATGTGTAACTTTTAATCTGGTTTCCTAACTGAATCATAACCTCTTTTGAAGGTGATTTCCTCTCTATGAATTGATTTCTTTGGTTAAAACCTGGGGATATGAAGGTCTAGGATTTATTACACGTTAACATGCATTCCATTAATTCTTAGCACCAATATTATTTAACCAACTGAAATATGGATGGTTCCTCCAACCTGGATTTAATGTACTAGAGTACATATTATTTTGTCTTTCAATCAAATTCACATTCTCAATCCCTGTTGCATTACTATCATCAATTAAACTTAAATCGCACTCTTCTAATTGTATAAATGACCATAACTCTGAACTAACTCCAATAATATCTAACATTTTATAAATTATAATTATTTGTATAGTCAAAATAGAAAATGCATCTGATTCATACCCACCAACAACTCTCTTAAACATTTCCTTAATTAGTTCATTTGCTTCCTCAAATGGCTTAGATATTAAAGATTTTCCAACTACTACATCCATGATCGACCTAAGGGATCCTACCAATATATTATAAAAAGTTTGAATAACCAATCAATTGGGTAAAACATGATGATGACATCTCCTAAGAATTTCCTTAAATATCTCCCAACTTTCATAAATTGACTTTCCCTCAAATTGAGAAAAAGATGTGATATCATTCCTAAGTTTAGCAATTTCTGAAGATGGGAAATACTTAGCAAGGAATTTGTGTATAAACTCAATCCTAGTGGTTATAAAGCCTGGGAGTAAGGAATTCAACCACATTTTAGTTTTGTCCCTTAGAAAAAAATTGGAATAATCTAAGTCCAATAGTATCATTACTCATACTATTATACTTAAATATTGCATAAATTTTTAAGAAGCTAGCAAAGTGTAAGTCAGGATCCTCAACAAGTATTCCCCCAAACTAAGAATTTTCAACCATCTAATTTATGATAGATTTTAGTTCAAAGTTAATGGCCTTGATAGTAGATTTATTTATACTTTGATGGATTTTTTCTACTATGGGGCTAGCATACTCTCTAACAGGTATAAGATGATCATGATCTTGTATTAATTCAAATATCTCAAAAATCTTTTTTTTTTTAAATTTTTTTTTTAAATTTTTGTAAGGGTCCTTTCTATCTTAGAATCAAATAATAAAAGCTTTTACTAGATCTACTAAGCTTGCAACAATAATAAAATAAATAAATATTTATAATCTAATAATTTACATAATACTTTATTTTTAATTTTAACAAACGCAATTAAAAAAAGATATATGATACAACTAGAACTAAATATGCACTTATTTTATAATATAGTTTAGAAAGCGATATGCAGGGGGGGGGGCTTATGGGACTTGAGCTATATAGTCAACGATGAGCACTATACACAGAACTTGCATGCAATATAAATATGCATAGATTTTCTTTGTTATAAAAAATAATCAAAACCCACTAAATATGCAAATATACATGTCAATCAAAAAATAAAGTGATAGAGAGAATATTCGATCCCATGAGAAAGTGTTCTGCTTAATTATAATTAAATTACTATTATTTAGTCTAAATGTACAATTTATCATACTAAATGTAAAAAAAGATGTTTTTGAGTTTTTTCCACTTAAACAAAAAACTTGCAATAAAATTTAGTACTAATATAAATAAAGCATTTTCGTCTCATGAATGTGAACCAACATAACTTTCCTAATGAGACTCTTAATTTTAGATATGTATAAGAACACATACATCCTTAGATCTTTATCAAGCTTGTAGGGGTGTAAATGGAGGTTTATGGCCTTCCTATAATTATAGTATCTCTATAAAACCTATAAGGTTTAGCATTCTGTATCTTGGTATGCCAACATTTCATTTTAATACTCCTATTTATTCCAATTTTCATCCATTGAGGCAATACATCACACTAGATAATAACTACATGTCTAGTCATTATATGCATTAAATAAAAAATGAGATATATTAAAAATATCTATGAAGTAATTGAAAACATAAGAGCCTACATTAGTACTTGCAATGTATTTGCAACATTAACCCAAAACTCAATGATTTAACCATATATAAATAACATAAAAAGTAAACTCATGTTCATTTCATTCTTATAAGAAAAAATATAGGAGAATAAATAAGATAAATAACACCTGAAAGGATCAATTGATATTCTTCACACTCCTTCCTCCAATAATAGAATTACTTACACACTATAGGCTAACATCTCCCAATAGACTTTACTCTTAGGGGAAATTAATGAAAGACACTATAAAGTACAAGAATCCAATAAAAAATAGAACTCGCTCAAAAAAGAACTTAAAAAACAATTTATATAAGTGCATAAATGGACTTAGGAGCTGCGATGCTTGACAAGGCCACGTTGTGACCGTATAAAAAAAACTAGTATATCGTTGCTGTAATGCTTACTTTGCTATAACACTGGGCTAACCTGGTACGACTAATGGTTCAATTGGTGCATCTTTTGGCTAAGTTGGTGTGGCTCTGCATTTTGATAATCGCTCCTCCATAGAACATGAAAGCAAATTTTGATGCTATGACATTTCAATGATTATCTCTCTAACGTTCATTTTCCTAAGACTCCAATGTTGTGCTGCTTATTTTTGGCATATCGAAACTAAGAGGAGCTGCGATGCTAACTAGGGATCTAATTTTTTCTTAAATTCTTGATAGACAAGCATTGTAATGTTAAAAATAGGCACCATGGTGTTTAGACGACAACGTTGTGGATTGAATCTATAGGCACTACGGTGCTCATTCAACACTTGTGAATTTTTTCCTTCTCCTGAATATTTTATGTACGAATATAAGTAAATTAATATATTTTCACTAAATTTAAATATAATAAATAGTACATAATTTACACTTAACACCTAGTAGAAATCTAAAACTTGATAAAACTTTTAATGCAATATCTAAGGTAATCAATATGCATGCTCATCTTAATTAATAGAATCAATAGTGTTCAATGCTCAATCATCATTTGTATAATTCAATATGATCAATAATAAAAAGTGAGAATTAATACACTTAAATTTATAAATTAATAACAAGTGTGAAATGTAAATACATATGTAATAAATAAATCAATGTTGTAGCATGAACATATAGGTGTAAATATCATCAGTCTTGCCCATCTTATCAATCATATGAAATAAGTACATGTAATGCACAAATAATTCTCTATCTATCTATCAATGCTATAATTCTATCAATATTATTAATACTATCAATATTATTACTTCCATCAATGTACATATTTCCTTAGTATATGACCCAGTGTATGATATAACAAAGTAAGAAATCTAGCTTTAATGTTATATTTTCATTCTTTCATATTTATTCATTGCATCATTATATAATATTTATTATAATTATCTTTATCATGACTATTAGTACATATGAATTTTATTAAATCATGAAGAGTCATCACCCACTACCTGTCGGTGAAATCAATCATTAATCACAAGCTATAATTGGGATAACACCACAAATCATCTTTAAAAGAAAAGCCTATCGTCCGACCCTCCTTTTTAGGGCATTATATTTTAACAGCAAACCCGAATTAGTTATAGTATTAATAGCCAACCTTCCTCACTAACATGCATGTACTATATTTATTTTATTTCAGTTGCATCAATCTCTCTTTCATTCATGAAATGTAATAAGAAATACTAAAATCTATTTGTTCAAGAAATTTTTATATTAATTTGTAACTTAGAAAATAATAAATTCTAATTTACCTGGTGAAATTCAATAATATTAAAATCAAAATGTTCATAAAATCTATATCTATCATGTATGAAAAGTTACATAGTAAAATTGTGGCAAATTAAGAGAAAATATATTTTTATCAATTTTAGAGAGATTAAATTCATCCAACACAAAATCATGAAAAATGAGAGTGACATTTGTGCCATACTTTTTATAACTGAAGAAACAGACAAAATTTCCCAAAATCAACTCTTTCTCCTCCCTCTCCCCTCTTTCTCTTCCTTACGCTTTCTTCTTCCATAGAGTGTAACCAAAAATGGGGAGGAGCTAACGGAACTATAGGCTTTTAGTTTTTAGGATTTGATTAATAAATTATAAATACTATTAATGGCCTAGCGCCATAGCACTCTGACCTAGCACCACATATTGATTTCAAAATTACTATAGAATAGGAGCGTCAACGTACCAACAATGATTTCTGGAACTATTATGCTCTTAATCCAAGTGCCATAATGCTAGCAAGCATTGCGGTGAAGTGCTGAAGTTTAAACAAAAAAATTCAAGTTTTCATTTTAAAATACTTTTATAGGTTATTATGTTAAGTTACAATGACAATTGCGACAATACCACTTGATATCGGCACCATAATGCTTATACCACCTTTGATGAATTCAGCATTTTATTTAGTGTAGTACTGCAACAATTAAACTCTCACCTTCACAGCATAAGAACCTTTATATAAGTTATAGAGCCATTTTCTACCATTTTTTATGTTGAATTCTTGCATCGTTTTTGTTTAGTTCTTTGTAATTTTGAGTTTTCAATCCTCTAATTTGTAATGACACCTAAGATCTCCTTAGGAAAGAAGCGTGCTTCCTAATCCTATTATAATAAGCACTTCAATGGTGATGAAGTAGTAGAAATGTATGCAAATATAGTTGTATTCAAATAATTGATCCCTAAGAGAGGGTTTAGGAGTCTATAAGTATCTGTAGATTATACCATTATGAATAGGGCATTGTGTACATTCTGTGAGGAACCCTCTGCTTATATTTTGCATATTGTTAGAGATTTCTTTGCTAATACAAATGATGCCCAAAATAGCAATTCTTTTGTAAGGGGGAAGTGTGTCCCTTTTGACATTGTTAGTACTAATAGGATTTATATGACCCAAAATTTTAAATTTGATAAGTATACCACATTTTTTTTTATTTCCCCTATTAACCCCCAAGAGATTCTCAGGGTGTCAACAAGCACACACAGTAGGGCTGTGTGGAAAATACGGGAGGGTAGAATTGTTAACTTTCTTACTTCCACTCTTAATAAAGTTTCTAAATCTTGACATTATTTTATTTATGCCTGATTTCTATCAAGATAGAACAATAATGAGGTGATAAAGGAGAGGGATTATTTGAATTATTATATTCAAGTGGGTCACTCGATAGATGTAAGTAAAGTTAGCCATTCATTCCTTATGTATGCGGTTAGGGGGTCGACCTTTGTAGCTTTTTAGCACCCTACTTTAATTTACTTCTTATGCCTATTAGTGCATGTTATGGGTGCGTTTGGGGAAGAGATGAACTTACCTATTTCTATGATCACCTAAAATAAAATAAAATAAAAAATTAAAAGATAATAACAAGGAAGAAGGGGAGGGACTTAACTAGCCTAGCTCTAGCCATCCCACCTCCAACAAGAAGAGTTTTAGTCAGCTTAGGTCCAAAGCCCCTAGGACCTTAGGAGAGTAGGTACCCAACCTCATTGAACAAATGACATGAATGCATACTTAATTTAATGAAATAGGTTACGGGTGATGAGAGAGTTGCTACTTAGCTTTGCATGTTTTACTTTCTCGCAACTTGTATGTATTTGATGATTCCAAATATTATTATTTTGATTATTATTTTCTCCTAACACATTTTGGAAGAATTATTTTTGCTCTTGTGTGTACTAACATTTTAGGGAAATCATACTCCAGATTGTTGAAGACTTCAAATCAAGATCAGCTTAGAATGTTTTGTAAATTGAAGTCTATATTTTTTATTTTATTGAGTCTGAGACAGTGTGATTGTAATTGAGTAACTTAGCGCATGCACACAGGGGGAGAGCTTTAAAATTCAGAATTTTTTTAAACTGATCGTACAGTATGAACCATGTCCGTACGGGATGATCTGGTCAGTTATACTCCCAAATGAGCAATGGAACGAACAGAGAGGGTAAAACTTTCTCTAAGTATAGATCATCTAGATAATATTTATCATTAGTCCCAAGACGATACTCTCTGTATGCCTTCATCCAGACAATATTTATTATTCATCTCAGGACGATGCTCTCTGTATTCCTTTGTTCAAACAATATTTAGCATTCATCCCAGGATGATGCTATATGTATGCCTTTTGTTTTTATCATTCATCCCAGGATGATGCTCCTAGATGCATTCGTTCTAATGATATTTATCATTCGTCCCAGGATGATGATCTCTAGATGCGTTCGTCTGAACAATATTTATTATTCATCCCAGGACAATGAGCTCTGGATTTGCCAAAATGAACTATTCATCCAGACGATATTTATGGTTCATCCCAGGATGATCTTCTATATTCTAAAAACTTGAAATTCATCCTGATTTTTCATACCAATGAACTTTGAGAATAATTATTAGTACTGAAAGAGCCAGGTTCGTATAGGACGATGATCGAGTATGAAGGTAGTTCGTACCAGTTCACATTAAGTTTGTACACAAAATTTTTACACTGTTCATACGTACGAAATTGGATCGTACGAGACTATCGTGGACAGTCAAAAATTAAAAATTGCAGTTTTTGGACAGTTTTTCATGTCTTTTCTATAAAAGGTCCAATTTAGACTGTCTTAAAATCTTTTTGGCATTTGGTCTTCGTGCATACTAAAGAGAATTTGAAGGAGAGAGTATGTGAGAGAGTGTTTGAAAGAGATTTCTTACTACTGGAGTGCGAAGGGCTCACTTGGTTACTCAAAAGTAAGGATCTCTGTTTGATTACTTCACTCTTTTCTCTTGTACCTCTAGATTTCTCGTGAGAAGATTCTTCAAGAAGATTCGATTCTCTGCCGATGCTCGAGGAGTGTGAAAAGACGAGGGTTCTCTGCCTACACTTGGAAAGTGTGAAAGGATGAAGGGTTCTCTTCCTACACTTGGAGAGTTAGAAAGGATGAAGGGTTCTCTGCCTACACTTGGAGAGTGTAAAAGGATGAAGGGTTCTCTGCCTACACTTGAAGAGTGTGAAAGGACGAAGGTTCTCTACCTACACTTTGAGAGTGTGCCGACGATTCTCTATCGACACTTGGAGGGTGTAAAAGAATGACGGTTCTCTGCCGCACCGGGTAGTGTTGGAAGAGAGTTTTTCTTAAGCTTATCTGCCTTGCTGTGGGGGCTAATGGAGAGACACTAGTGCTAATAGTACAATACCTGAAGTGGGAGACTTTAGGGAGTAGATGTAGGTCGTGTTTGACCAAACCACTATAAATCTTGTATCTTTTATTTTCCACTGCTTTTTATTTGTTTTTGAGTTGTTATTATCTGTGGTTGAAAAATTGCTTTTATATTTTCAAAAACAATTTCATCAGTTTTTCAAAATTAAAATAAGAGAAATTTTTTAAAATTTCCAATTCACCCCCCCCCCCTCTTGTTTAGTCATTGGGTTAAAAGATTAGGTCTAACAACCTAACTAATATTTAATAAGTTTGAACAAGTGGTATCAGAGCCTTTTTTCAAAACCACAAGTTTAGACTACTTTTTTATTAATGACCATGGCTACATTTGGAAACCGGAACACACCAGAAGGTTACTCTATCACTAGACCTCCCTTGTTTGACTATATTCCTTTCGATTTTAAGAAAACACGCATGTCAATATTTTTGCAGTCACTAGACTATCGTATGTGGATCTTAGTTCAAGAAGGGTATACAAAATCAACTAGACTAGTTGATGGCATTAGAGTAGAAACACCCTTTGCAGACTGGACTATAGAAGAATGTGACTTAGCATAACTTAATGCTAAATATTTAAATAGCTTCTTTTGTGCACTTAAGTCAGAAGATTACATGCGGGTTTTCACTTACAAGAGTGGAAAGGACATATGGGATAGACTCTGTATAACTTATGAAGGGATTAATGAAGTTAAACAATCTAGATTAAACATCTTGTTATATGACTATGAATTGTTTCACATCAAATCCAATGAATCTATTTCTGACATGTATATAAGATTCACACAAATAGTCACCTCTTTACATGCATTGGGTAGGGAACTAAAGAATGCTGAATCGGTTAATAAGATTCTTCGTTGTTTGTCTACTACATATGATGCTAAGATAATTATAATTACATAGTCATAAGAATTAAATGTTTACTCTATTGACAATCTTCTTGGATCACTAATTGCTTACGAGCAAGGAGTGAGTCAAAGAAAGGTTGATGCAGGTGTACCTCGAAGGGAGAAGAACATAACACTGAAAGTGGAGGAATTAGAGAGTGATCTATCACAACCTGAGGATAAGGACTACATCACGTTAATGACTAGACAGTTCAAAAGCTTTCTGAAGAGGAAGTAAAAGAGACGTCAGTAATGGAACCGAGGTAAGTTCAATAGGAATGTCAAGGTTTCTAATGATGTGATTTTCTACGAGTATAGGAAACAAGGACACATTAAGTCAGGCTACCCAAAACTCAAAACCACTCCTAACAAGGAGAAGGTAGAGGAGAACCAACTGTGAAGAAGGGAAAGAAGAAATTCCAAAGAGCTTTTTGGGCGGACTCAGCTTCAGATTTTTCATAGACCTAAAATGAAAAAGTAGTTACCAATCTGTGCTTGATGGCCGATAATCTTGATCAGTCCGATCAGGAAGAGGTACGTAACTTAACTTATGCTGAACTTTTTGAAGTCTCTGAAAGAATACATGTCGCATATAAGAAGTTAAAGAAAATGCATGCTAGTCTTAACCTAGAACTTCAAGAATTGCAAAAAGAACATGAAATCCTTAGAAAAGATCATGCATTGATTGATAACAACCGCATGAACTTACTTGATGAATTTGACAACTTGAATAAAGAAAATGTGAATTTAAAATCATCCTATGAAAAATTGGAAAATGATTTTAAGAATTTTAAGGATGATTCGATGAGTAGAGAGCATTATTAAAATTTTGATAAATATATTTTGAAAGATGTAAACACTTTTTTGAAGTTAAAAGTGGAAGCTCTCGAGAAAAATATGATACCCGCAACACTTGAAGATTTTACAAATCCTATTTTATATCTGAAATTTTTAAAACATAGTAGAAAATATAACAATTATAGAATATTGAGAAATCCATTTCCTAGAGTTAAATGTTTTAATTGTGGCATGTTTGGACACATAGAACACACATGTACTTTGGATAGAAAAAAATTTTTGGTGTGGAAACCTAATATGCATAAACCTAGACATATCATTCATGCATCTATTTTAAAATTGCCAAAAGGAGAACCCAAACTTGTTTAGGTTCCCAAGTCTAACATTTGATGTTTTTGTAGGGTCGCTCTTATACAAGGCCTCGTGAGAGCATATGATACCTTGACAGTGGTTGCTTAAGGCATATGACAAGAGATACTAAGCAATTTATATCACTGGAAGCCAGACGTGGAGGAAGGGTTACACTTAGAGATAACACCACAAGGAATATGGTTGGATCAGGTATGATTGTAAATCTTGAAAAATTTTTTATTGAGAATGTATTACTTGTAGAAGGCTTAAAGCATAATCTGTTAAGTATTAGCCAGCTATGTGACAAAGGATACAATGTCAAATTTTTTTATTACTAGCTGCATATTAAGCCTAAATGTTATTGATGTTTTGCATGGTATAAGGATAAAC
The DNA here is from genome assembly GCA_022539455.1 of Dendrobium nobile. NCBI lineage: Eukaryota > Viridiplantae > Streptophyta > Magnoliopsida > Asparagales > Orchidaceae > Dendrobium > Dendrobium nobile. Next base: position 26,393,399 of record CM039733.1, read on the forward strand.
AAGGTCTATATGCTAGATTTAAATCAAAACTCCTACTAATTTTTATTTAAAAACAATTTCTGATGAATCATGTCTTTGGCATAGGAAACTTTATCATTCTAGATTGAAAAACTTAGGAGGATTACCCAAAAGAACTTAGTGAGAGGTATACCAAAACTAGACTCTACTAACGATCACCTTTGTGATGCATGTCAATTAGGAAAACATGTGAAGTCCTTTTTTAGTCCAATAAGGATCTTAGAACTAGTAAACCATTGGAGATTTTGCAAATGGATCTTTTTGGATAAGCTGGAACTGTAAGTCTAGGAGGGAAAGTATACGGATTTATGATTATGGATGATTTCCTTATATTCACATGGGTTCGATTTTTATATCATAAGAGTGAATCATTTGAGGAGTTTAGAAATTTTTTGACTTGGATTCAGAGGAAACTAGGAAGTGAGATTTTGACAATTCAAAGTAATCATGGAGGAGAATTTGAAAATGAAAAATTTGAGGATTTTTGTAAGGAGAAAGGGATTAATCACAATTTTTTTGCACCTAAAATCCCTCAGTAGAATGGGGTAGTCAAAAGGAAAAATAGAACATTAATAGAAGCCTCTCGAGCCATGTTGGCAGAATATTCACTTCCTAAATATTTTTAGGCTGAGGCGGTTAGCACAACATATTGTGTTTTGAATAGAGTGATGTCAAATCAAACTTGAATAAAATACCATATGAGTTACTTAAGGGGAGAACACCTAATTTGTCATATTTGTATGTCTCTGGATGTAAGAAAATTTAATCCAAAATCAGATGAAGGAATTGTTTTAGGATACTCTAGTGTTGGAAAATCTTATAAAGTATTTAATAAAAGAAATCTGGTAATTGAGGAGACCACACATGTTGTATTTGATGAATTTGAAATTTTAGAAGAGCTGATTATTGAAGAGGATGAGATAGAGATTGACTCCCAAAATATTGACAAAATAAATTTGGAGATTGAAAACCCGTTGCTTAGAGATTATAGATTTTCTTAAAACCACCCAAACGAATTGATTATAGGTGAACCAAATTAGGGTGTTAGGACTATGCATGGACTGAGCAAACAAGTCAATCATTCAGCCTTTATTTCTACCATAGAACCCACAAATATTGATCAAGCACTTTTGGATGAATTTTGGGTTTTGGCAATGTAAGAAGAATTAAATCAATTTGTAAGAAATGAAGTATGGGAATTAATTGTTAGGCCGAAGGATCAAAGTGTAGTTGGGACTAAGTGGGTATTCAAGAATAAAATGAAAGACTCAGGAGTAGTCATTAAAAATAAGGCTAGATTGGTGGCTAAGGGGTATAATCAGATTGAAGGGATTGATTTTGAGAAGACGTTTTCCTCTGTAGCTAGACCTGAAGCAATTAGGGTTTTATTAGCCTTTGCCTGTTTTAGAGGTTTCAAGTTATCCAGGTTTTAAAAATTCAAAATACCCTAATCATGTGTTTAACTTGAAAAAAGCATTATACGGATTGAAACAGACACCTAGAGCTTGGTATGAGAGGTTGAGCACCTTCCTACTTGAGAGATCTTTTGAAAAAGGGAGTGTGGACACAACTTTATTTTAAAAGAAATTGAGAGAAGATATACTCATTGTATAAATTTATGTTGATGACATCATCTTTGGATCTACTAATAAAAATCTTTGTGATGAATTTTCTAAAATAATGAGTAATGAATTTGAGATGAGCCTAATGGGAGATTTGAGTTACTTTCTAGGCTTTAGCATTAAGCAAATTGAGGAGGGTATATTTCTTAGTCAGTCAAAGTATGTTAAGGACATTCTCAAAAAGTATGAAATGGTTAATGTCAAACCTGTTAGTACACCTATGAGTTCCTCTGTTCAGTTAGATAAGGACCCAAAGGGAAAATCTATTGATCAAAAAAAATTTAGGAGAATTATTGGATCTTTGCTATACTTGACAGCTAGCCGACCTGATATTATATTTAGTATTTATTTAAGTGCTAGATTTCAATCATATCCAAAAGAATCACATTTGACAGCAGTGAAAAGGATTTTGAGATATCTCTTGGGAACTCAGAACTTAGGGATTTGGTATCCTAAGTTTAGCTCTTCATTCAAAATAATTGGATATTCTGATTAGGACTTTTCAAGTTGTAGGGTTGATAGAAAGAGTACTTCTGGAACATGTCAATTTATTAGAAATTTTTTAGTCTCTTGGTCTATTAGAAAATAAAATTTCGTATCCCTATCTACTGTTAAAGCTGAATACATTATCTTAGGAAGCTATGTGGCACAAGTACATTGGTTGAAACAACAGTTGATTGATTTAACATTAACGATATGCACAATTCCCATTTATTGTGATAAAACTAGTGTCATTTGTATTTCTAAAAATACTATTCAACATTCAAGAACCAAACATATAGACATCAAGCATCATTTCATAAGGGATCACGTATCCAATGAAAAAATTGAACTTAATCATGTCTCAACAGAAAATCAAGTTGCGGATATTTTTACAAAACCACTAGCCTTTGATACTTTCAATACATTAAGAATAAGGCTTGGTGTTATTGATTTGAATGCCTAATTAAATGTTTATGTAACCTTGATATGTGTTTTTGTAAGTGTGCTTTTGGTTTTGTGATTTTAATTGTGTGTTTTTGTCTTTTTTATGCATGATTGTTTTTGTCTTTTTTTTTTTTGTATTTTGTGTGCTTTTTTAAAACTTTTTCAACAAGTGGTATCATATTTTTCAAGCAATCATACAAAATTTCTAATTGAGAAATTAGTCTGTATGAAATTAATTTCAATTTGGACAAATCTTGTAGCATATTGATCCATTGGGTAGATTGAATGCGTATAATTTTTCAATTTTTAATACAGTTTGTATGTACGATCATGACGATCATCTGGATGATGTGTATTCAATCATATGTAAGCATCTAGACGGTTATACGGATAAGCACAGTTATTATTTCTGATCGTACGTACGAACCTGGAGTTCGTACATACGAACCACGCATCATTCGGAATGGGTGACGATTCTAACCGTCATAAAAATGATATTAAATAACGGATCGTCCTGGATGAACACCTGTTCGTCTATACGATTGTTTGGTCAAAAAGTCTGTACGAAAGGACGCATCATAACTCATATGATTATAAAAAGTCATTTCTTTTTAATCGCATTCATTCGTACATACGAAATGTTTCTTCGTACATACGAACCATTGCATCGTACGGGATGAATCTAATTTCATTTGTACAAAAAATCATTTTTCTTTAAATTGAAAGGGTTTCGAACTCAAACTTCATTCTCTTCAAAAGCCTTTTCAATCTTCTATTCCCTTTGATCTTTCTATGGCAAGCTCAAGCAAGAGGGTTAGGGACGCTAAGGAACTGACTAGGGAACCTTCCTCTAGGAATGCCAATGAAAACTTCTTGTCCAAAACAAATGAGGAATCCTTTCCTATGTTGTATCTTCATAAATAACCCCTTCCAGAGTTCTGATTTAGGAAAATATAATTTATCAGATACTCCCACTCTTTGCCTCTACCTAATTTTAGTTTATCCTTACTCTGATTTACTCCTTCAACATATCAACATTTCATTATTTCCTAGCAAACATGACCTTTAACTTTGATCAATATATGATTAGATCCTATGTTCTAGGGAAGAATGTAGAAATAACCAAGCAGGATCTGGGAGTTTTCTTAAACTTAAGGACTAAAGGAATAAGAGCCCACACTTTGACTTCTACTTCAAATCTTGATTGGACTAAGATAAACTGGGTACTTAGAGGAATTAGACAAGAATGTCCTAGAATCATCCAGCATGTTCTTAGAACTTCAATATTCCAAAAGCTGGTGATAGAGTTAATATCACTCCTCTTCTTTCCACTGTCATTTATTTGATCATTACTGGTCAACCCATTGATGAAGCTCAACTCATTCTTGACTATCTTTATGGGCTTTCTAAAATTGTCCATGTATCACATAAGAGAAATAAGAATATAGCCTTAGGACACCTTGTGGTATATATTCTTGAGAAGAAGTATAAATATGTTCATTCTGATGTGTCTCATCTTGTACTACAATGACGTTCATTTCGAGCTATCTTTGCAAAACATGATGAAGGTGCTTACACTAAGGGAGAAGAGAGAGGACATGCACCTACGCCTGCTGGTGGACCAAATCTTCAGGAGTTGGTTCATCGCTTTGATCGCCTTGAGAGTCACTTTGATCGACGCTTTGATCAAATTGAGACTCATCTACAGCAGCAGGACGCACAGTACCACTAGGACATGGGCTGGATATGAGGTCAATTCGATGCTATAAGCTCAAATATGGCTATGATGAGTAGCCATTTTAATTTTTACAACCAGCCACCTCCTCGAGATCAAGGCCCCTCTGAATGATGACTTTACTTCTTCGGTGTTTTTCTTTGTCGGTTCTGATGATATGATGTTATGTGATGTGTTTATGTTTTGGAAATTTCTGTAACTGTGTTTGTATGTGTTTTTCTATTCGTTGTTTTTATTTCTGTATTTTGAATTCATATCAAATGTGCTTTACTGTAATATCAATTTCTTTTGATATCAATAAAAACCATCTTATCTTGTTTTAGTTTATTTTGATATTTTCTGGAAATGTTTGTTAGCTTATATGATTATCTTGAGATAAATGATCTAAAAAGTGATATATTTCAAAAAGCAATACAAAAATTAATATCATTAGAAAATCTATTTTTTCATAAATTTAAATTAGCTTATAACTTAATCAAGTCAAGGATATCATTCTCATATTCTTTTTAGACATACAAAAATTTTAGTATTATTATTGCAATCTTGAAGTCTTATTATTATTTATTTTATTTTTTAATATAAATTATTTTTGTTCTTAGAAAAATTTAAGCTTTTAGATTATTGATATTTGAAAGAACAACTTGAAAATTTGAAAACTGTACAAAGGTACAAAAATCGAAAGAATGTGTAATGGTTCGCAAATTGAAAAAGAGGCATAAAATTAGCCCAAAAGTAAAAAGAAGCACAAAGTGTGTCACAAATATAGGAAAGATGCACAATGTCGCCATAAGTTTATGTTCTTTCCTCTATCTTTTAATCTTCAATTTCAAATCAATATAATGTCTAACTATAACTCAAATTGGAACTTGACTTATATTAATTTTCATTTCATATCTTTTGCAATAATTTTCCTTATCAAATTATCTAGATTGATTTATGACCTTGATATATTTATCTTATCTTTATTATATCTTAATTTAAGTGATATGAATCTTTATTTTTTTAAATGAACTTTACTTTTATCATTGCTGTCATAACTTCATCACTTTCAGGATCAATTATCAAATATTTTCTCATTTGACTTCTTACATTTCTATTGTTTGTTTTTTCAACTCTTTTTGTTGTTTTCAAAAAGGGTGAGAAATATTATTTGCTTTCTTGTTTAAGGTTTTTTGTTTTTTGTTTTCATTTCAGTGTTATTTTTTATGTGTTCGTCATTGTGTGTGAAAAACTTTAAAATTAAAAAATGGATTTGTTCATAATATATACCCCTAATTCTCACATGCTTATTCATTCAAGGGGAGTTTAAGAGAAACTTAAGATTTTTGAATTTACACAAACAATAATTATTTTTCCATCATAAAAAAGAGGGAGATTGTTGAGAGAGTTGCTACTTATCTTTGCATGTTTTACATTCTCGCAACTTGTATGTTTTTTATGATTCCAAATATTATTGTTTTGATTATTATTTTCTACTAACATATTTTGAAAGAATTATTTTTGCTCTTGTGTGTACTAACATTTCAAGGAAATCATACTCTAGATTGTTGAAGAATTCAAATCAAGATCATCTTAGAATGTTTTGTAAATTGAAGTCTGTATTTTTCATTTTATTAAGTCTGAGAGAGTGTGATTGTAATTGAGTAACTTAGCAAACACACACAGGGGGAGAGCTTTAAAATTCACAATTTTTTTAAATGATCGTACAGTACGAACCATGTTCGTACGGGATGATCTATTCAGTTATACTCCGAAAAGAGAAATGGAATGAATAGAGAGGGCAAAAATTTTTCTAAGTATAGATCATCCAGATGATATTTATCGTTCGTCCCAGGACGATACTCTCTATATTCCTTCATCTAGATGATATTTATTATTCATCTCAAGATGATGCTCTCTATATGCCTTCATTCAAATGATATTTATCATTCGTCCCAAGATGATGCTCTCTGCATGCCTTCATCCTAACGATATTTATCATTTGTCCCAGGATGATGCTCTCGGGATGTGTTCGTTCAAATGATATTTATTGTTCATCTCAGAACGAAGCTCTCTGGATGTGTACGTCCGAACAATATTTATTATTCATCCTAGGATGAAGATCTCTAGATATGCCAAAATGAACTATTTGTCCATATGATATTTATGGTTCGTCCCAGGATGATCTTCTCTATTCTGAAAACTTGAAATTCGTCCTGCTTTTTCATACCAACAAACTTTAAGAATAACTGTTCATACCGAACAAACCAATTTCATACAGGACGATGATCGGGTATGAAGGCAGTTCGTACCAGTTCACGTTAAGTTCATACACAACAATTTTTACATTGTTCGTACGTATGAAATTGGATCATACGAGACGATCGTGGATGGTTAGAAATTGAAAATTACAGTTTTTGAATGGTTTTAAAAGGTCCAATTTAGATTGTCTTAAAATCATTTAGTCATTTGGTCTTCATGCATACTAAAGGGAATTTGAAGGAGAGAGTGAGAGAGAGTGTTTGAAAAAGATTTCTTACTACTGGAGTGTGAAGGGTTCACTTGGTTACTTAAAGATAAGGATCTATGTTTGTAATTTATGATTACTTCTCTCTTTTCTCTTGTCCTTCTAGATTTCTCATGAGAAAGTTCTTCAAGAAGATCTGGTTCTCTACCAATGCTCGAGGAGTGTGAATAGCCGAGGGTTCTCTGCCTACACTTGGAGAGTGTGAAAGGATGAAGGGATCTTCGCCTACACTTGGAGAGTGTGAAAGGATAATGGGTTCTCTGCCTACACTTGGAGAGTGTAAAAGGATAAAGGGTTCTCTGCCTACACTTGGAGAGTGTGAAAGGACGGAGGTTCTCTACCTATACTTGGAGAGTGTGAACAGCCGACGATTCTCTGTCGACACTTGGAGGGTGTAAAAGGATGATGAATCTCTACCGCACTGGGTAGTGGTGAAAGAGAGTTGTTGTGAAGGCTTCTTCATCTTGCTGTGGGGGTTAAAGGAGAGACTAGTGTTAATAGTGCAATACCTAAAGTGAGAGACTTCAGGGAGTGGATGTAGGTCGTGTTTGACCGAACCACAATAAATCTTGTGTATTTTATTTTCCACTGCTTTGTTTTTATGTTGTTATTATCTGTGGTTGAAAAATTGATTTTATAATTTCAAAAATAATTTCATCGATTTATCAAAATTAAAATAAGTGGAAATTTTTAAAATTACCAATTCACCCCCCCCCCCCCCCCCCCTTCCCTCTTGGTTAGCTGTTGGGACAAAAGCTTAGGTCTAACAACCTAACTCATATTTAACAAGTTTCAACAATAGGAGTAGGGAATGATGTATCAGATGGATTATATTATGAACATGTAATAGTGTCAGTGCCAATATGCTTCAAAGTTCACTGAACCATTAATGAATAGCCCGCTATTTGAGAATCTGCATTAGTACTTTTTCCTTGTCATCCTCACTTTTGATTTTTATAGTGGAAGGAGCCCCTACGGTCAATCCCACCACCACCAGCAACAGACATCAGTAAGGAATAGGATTAAAATGATTGATTAGTTTTTTCTTATGTTTTTAGGTTTTTATTATATTTTGTGTTGTCTTATTTTTATCAATTATTATTTTTATGTGTTTTGTTTATGTAGTTTAAAATGAGTATGTGTATCCAAGTTATATTTCAATGAAGTCTTATTTCCATGTTGTGCCTTACTTCCTACGTTATGTGATTGACTGTTCTTACTTTCTATTCAATTTCACTTAAGATTATTAATTTAATTACTCAAAATTGCAAATTAGATTAGTTAAAAATAAGAAAAATATAACACTCGAGGTGATTAATTAAATAGGAAGTGGAAGATATTTAAGGTTAAAAAATCATAAAAGTAACTAATGGAAGTCATTAAAACTAATATGTCTTGCTAAAATTAACTCCTAAACCACTAAGAAGCACTTGACTACTTACTTTATAATTGAATGACTAACATTTAGAAAATGTGTAATATTCATATTAATTAAAAAGTTCATTTCGAGTAGTAGTTATGGCATTGTAACTCATTGTAATTAAAACTTAATTAATGATAACTTCAATTACTATAACGAGAGCGACAAATAAGTTTTCAACACCTTTACAAAAGGTACTCAACAAAAGAAAAAGAAAAAAACAAATGAAAATGAAAAAGGAATGAGAAAAAAGTATTGTAATATAAAAAATTAGTTCCTAAAAAGTCCAACTCTACTTGAAGAATCTACATTTTTAATTAAACTAAGAAAAGTTATAGTAACTATAATTCATAATAAAGCTTAAAATAAGCTTGAAGACTAAATTAATATGAAGGTTTCCTAAATCTAAAATCACTCTACTTAACTAAGTTTGTTAACTATTGCACATTCACATTTAGAAGCTAAATTTTGAAAGAATATTTATTGCAATGATGATTCAGGATGTTTGTTAATGATTGTATTGATTGAAGTTATCAACTACCAAATTATTGAAATTAATATCACATAGTAAAGTATTATATTTCTCTTAACATCTCTAAGTTTCAAATTTAGTGAAATTAAAGTGCAATAATCACAGGTGCATTGAAATTGCCTGAGGATAAGTAATGACTTAAGTTTGGGGGAATTTATTAGTGAAAATTGTTGTTATAGTTTTTTTATATGTTATCCTATAAAAAGCTCTTTTTTTTGTCTTTATTGTGTAGAAAATTTCTAGGGAATATGGCTGAAAATGTGGAAAAGAGTGTAGCATTATGATACAATCTTATTAAGTGTCACAATGCTCCATACATCACTCTAGCTTCTGTGGGCTCCAAAAATCTGTCACCAGCCTCCGCCCGCTTAATCGCTTTTTTTTCTTTCGGCAAGGGAGTTTTAACGGAATTACGTTCTGGGGTAAATTTTGGGAAGGCATATGGGTTTGTAGATAAGACACTACCAAGAGATTTTTCCCTCATTTTGCGAGGACTTAAATTATTTGAGTTCTGGTTTCCTATAGGCGCAAGCCCCTATAGTTAATTACCCCTCCCGATAATGAGAGAGAACTTTTGATTAAGGCTAGTCGTCAATCAAATACATAATAAATATGTACTATCTGGTATATAGTAGTAGCATGAGTTTGGGATGTTAGAAAATTGGATAATTAAAATTAAAAATTTCACCATCTAGCACTTAAAGCGGATGGTGGGGGAATAGATGATGGACCCAATCAACGTGGTTCCATCGTCCCAAGCCATCGTGGTCCCTGGTCTACTTAGTCAAAGGAGGTAGTCGACCCAACCTGATAGAAGGATCCTTGTCGGCAGTTATGGGTTGCTTCGTCCAAGGGTACCTTGTAGACCTGGGATGGATATTTGCATCAGGGGACAAATTTGAATCCACCTTAGCTAATAGAAAGCTTTGTGCCCTATCGATCATATCCTATTGATTCATATCTTACGGATTTGATGCCACTAATGAACGTATTGGCGCTGGAAATAACCGGTATTTCGTGGTGTCATTTGGCGGCAAAACCACTCGGTTCAGAGGGCCCCGGGTCATAACCGTTTATCCTGCGGTGCCATTTGGCGACAAAACTGTCGGTTAGAGGACACATACCATGTCCTTACTGGCAGGAGATTGTTTGAGAATCGATCCTAGTGATACTTTCGACTAGGAATTTGACTCTTTGTGAGCAGAAGTAGTTTTTAATTTGTCCACCTTGACAAACTATTGCGGAGGGTGGATGGATTTTTCTTTAAATATTCAGTTGGTCGATTTCAATTTTAAATATTTTGGATTTTGGGATTTTTGAGATTTTTTGACTTTGTGGGTATTTGAGGTGGCATTTGAAAATGCCTGAAATTAACTCCTTTAGTTGAGATCTTCAATCAACTAGGCCATCATCGGGGTGTTTGGGATCATTTCCATTTGATTAAACCTTGTCGACCCTATCAATTTGCCGATAGAGGATTGGGTTTTGTAGGTTTTGTACCTTTATTAGTGAATTCATATTATTACAGGCCTTGAAGGCCTAATATGAATGTATTAAAATAAATATATCAGTCACCACAACCGTATATTTGCTTGATGGTTCGAACCCTGTCGACTCATATTGATCTGTATAGAAGGTTTAGGTTTGAACTTGAATTCACTTATCGACCCGCACAACATCCCTAGACATCACATGTGTACCAATAATACGCTCGTCGGGGCCCATGCAGGTGTTTGAGGGCATTTCATAATTAATCTCTATCGACTCCTACTTAGGAGGATCAGGTTTTATAGATTTTATGCCTTTATTAGTGAATTTTCTTGATTATAAGCCTTGAAGGCCTAATATGAATGTATTAAAATAAATATACTAGTCACCATAACCATATATTTATTTCATAGTTCGAACCCTGTCGACTCCTATTGATCTATATAGAATGATCGGGTTCGAACTTGAATTCACTTATTGACCGGCATAGCATCCCTAGACGTCACATGTGTATCCATAACATGCTCGCCAGGGCCCATGAGGGTGTATGGGGGCATTTTATAATTATTTATTGAACCTTGTCGACTCCCATTTACCCGCTTAGGAGGATCGAGTTCAACTTTATTGACCCGCGCAGCATCCCTAGACGTCAAGTGTGTACCAATAACACGCTCTCTAGGGCCCATGCGGGTTTTGATTGTATACCCTCTTTTAGTGTACCTATGTGTATACAAACTACACTGCATATGCGAGGGTATTTATTTCATACTTTGTTAACGCCTTCTATCTGCTTGTACGAGTGTTGCAGATCCAGTGGCATGTTGTAGCAACTTTTGTATTGAATTATTTGCTTTTTTTTTTTAAGAAATTTCTGAAGCTAGCATATATTAATAAACTAGAAAAAAAATACAACAAAATGGTGGATTCCTCCTTCAAAATGTTAAAGAATGAAGGAGGAACCTTATTCAAAGTAAACTCATCCCAACTAAAGCTACTAACAAGAGCATAGTTAGCACACAAGTTTGCTAACTTATTGCTTTCTCTACCTATATAATTGAAAATGACATAATTAAACTCCTTAAGAAAGTCAAGGTCCTCTTCTATGTAATTCCCTTTTTTCCAAATACCTTGTATAAAAGACATGATATTGGAATTGTCACCTTCAATTATGATACCTTTATATTTGAACATCCAATCCTTGATCACCTCCTTCAAAGACTGGATTGCTAGAAGCTCCAATTGTGCAATATCCCAATGAATGCAAGTTCTACCAAAAGCAAATAGGAATCTTCCTTTATAGTCTCTGAATACTATAGCAATACATGCTTTATAAGAAGGAAGTAGAGATGCATCAACATTTACCTTTAACCATTCGAGTGGAGGAGGTTGCCAAGAATTTGACAGTCTGATCGACTTGTTGACATCCCAGTGGCCCAAATTGAAATGGCTGAAACAACCCGATGTGTAGCAAATAGCATTAGATGCAATAAAAGTAGGACTTTCTTCTACTCCTTCATGAATGCTCTTGTTCCTTGCTTTCCATGATAAAAATACTGCATTACAGTATAAATTTGCTAGCATACCTTTCTTCAATGCAATAAAATCTAGCCATTTTGTACTTTCTTCCCAGCTTAGAAATGTAGGAATTCTACACCCCCATTGATTTAGAAGATTGATTACCTCTTTTAACTTCAAGCAATTACACACAATTTGCTCTGTATCTTCAATAGCATTGCATCCTCTTGGACAGTTAGCATTGTCCAGTAACCTTCTATACTGTAAGAATTTGAATGATGGGATTGCATTTTTACTCACCCTCCACCAAAACAATTCGACCTGAGCATTCAGCTTTGCTTTTCTTATCCACTTCCAATGTTGTGAATCACTGCTCTCTTGCACTAAAGCATTAAACACCATTCCAGCAATTGACATTCCAGATTTTTGCTGAACCAAATCCATTCGATCCCCCTCCCCATCTTGTACAATCATCACCTGCACTATAAGATTAACCAATTTCGTACCAAACATACCCAGTAGCTTTGGTACATTCCAACATCCATCATGAATAAATTCTTTTACCAAAACAACTTCATCTTCCTGTGGAACTACAAATGTGGGCCATAAATTTATACACTTATCTAATATCCAATTATCTTTAAAAACATCTACTTCTTCACCATCTACCAATGACCATCTAAAAATTGGTTTTAGCATCTTACAACCTTCATTCAATAATATCCAAGATGAGGAGCATTTCCCTCTAATGTTTCCCATGTCGAGCCTTTCTCCATATCGAGCAGCCATTACCACATGTAGAAGAGAGTCCATATCTTGAAAGAACCTCCATGCCAGCCTTGCTCTTAAAGCAACGGCTTTAGAAGCAATTGAATACAAACCTCTTCCACCTTTGCTCACCGGTTTACACATTTCCTCCCAACTGACATAGTGCAAACCCGTAGAACCATTCAACTTGTTCCAAATGAAACTTCTGCAGAGTTTGTCTAAATCTTCCAATACCCCTTTTGGGACAAGGGAATGTGTAGCATAGACTGAAGGTAAAGACAACATCACCGATTTAACCAAAGTTAGTTTGACTGCTAGAAATAAAAAATTACTTCCCCATATGTTGAGCATGAAAGTATGTTAGGGATGTTAGGCCCTTATAAACTAGCCCAATGCTAACCAAGAGGGGGTGAATTGGTATTTTAAAAATTTTTCAATCAAAACACAAAACTCAAACCACAATTCACCACAAAGAAAAAGTGCATAAATTAATGCTGAAAAATAGTAGTAAAAGAACACAGAGATTTATAGTGGTTCGGTCAACTCGACCTACGTCGACTCCCCGGAGGCGACCTCCGGGTATTGCACTAAACTCAGTGTCTCTCCTTTTGCTCCCACAACAAGGCAAAGAAGCCTTTACAAACCTCCTTTTCACCGACACCGATGAGGCAGACAACCCAACTCCTTTTGCTTCCTCCTGAAGCAGGCAGAGAACCTTGATCAATTGTTGTAGTAGACCTCTCTCAGCCCTCCGAGGATAAGGGACGATGATCAGAGAAGATGACATGGAACTTTGCTTGGAGAAACCTTTGTGAAGCCTCTCACAAACTCCCCCTCATAAGTTCCTCTCTCCCTCTCCTCTAGGCTCTCTCTGGTCAAGATGGCAGCAAAAGATTTCCTCTAGGAAAGAACAATAAGTCTTAAATAGAAGAGCTTCGGAATAGCTCTTATTTTATACAAATTGACTTTATCGTCCAGGTCGAAATGAATATTGGCCTGGCCGATTAGCGTAAATTTCGCTCAATCAGCCCGATCGGTTTGGGAAGATTAGAAAAAATTTTGTCACATCATCTAGGATGATAGGATATTGTCCTGGCTGATTAGTTCAAATCCAAGGAAAATCGTCATGAACATTGCCCTGAATAAAGGCTGGCCGATGTCAATCATCCAAGGGATTATCCCAGCCGATCCTACAATCGGCCCGACTGAAGTGATCGTGCAATCAACCTTAATTGCTTTCTTTAAATACTAGATTAATTTAGGCTTAATTATGTTGCATCGTCCATACTGATAGGATATCATCCTGGACGATGTCCAAAAACAAAGATACCTAAATAGATCTTGGCGGCCGATTCTTTCTGATTTGAGCCTATCGTCCCGCCCGATACAAATATCATCCAGGCTGATGGGCTTAATGTCAGCTGCCTTAACCATGATGCCCTAATAAGGGTTTCTATTTTTAGCAGATCGTCCAGGACGATTGTAGGATTGGCTGGATGATATAATAAAAATAGAGTACTCTAATTAATCAGACAGAAATTTTCTCCCATGTGTATGTGTGTAAGGTTACTTAGCATCATGAACCACTTTTTTTACAATGGACTCAAGAAAGAAAAAAGTATACAGACTGACTCAGACCTAGTCTACCCAATCTTGAGCTGGTTCCAATTGCAGTCTGATCTTGTGGACCTAAAATGTTAGTAGGCAAGGAAGTCGTAGAGAAATAAGAGTGTTTGCTATCATCAAAATCATAATCCATGAAAATAGATTCGCAACAATCTCCCCCTTTTTGATGATGGCAAACACACAATTTAATTGAAATAGTTTGAAGTAGTTTTTAAAAGAAATGAGTAAGGAAAAAAAACACAGTTTTAATATATCAACTAATCAACATAACATAACAACCTAGAACAAACTGGAATAAACTAAAATAACTACTCCCCCTATTGACATCACAAAAAGGAGGAGAAAACAAAAAAACTGCAAAATAAAAAAAGGACAACAAAAAAGGAAAATAAAAACACAAAAATGCACTAAAAGAAAGATGGGTCTTGATCATCCGAAGGAGGAGGTGATGGTGGGGGTGGATGTATAAAGTAGCTAGAAAGAGTTTGCGAACAGTGCTCCAAACTAGGCCATGTTCTGGTCGTGCTAGTGTTGTATGCGAATAATGTCCTCAGTATGTTACTGATCCTGTGCAGCAACGTATCCCTCGAAGCGAAGCTCCCACTAGTCGAATTGCTCCACCAGCTGATCCAGTTGAGAGTGCGGGCAGAGTGGAGTAGGTGCAGGAACATGTGCAGGAGCAGGTGTAGAAGCCTCTTCTTCCTCCTCCTGAGCTTCCATGTTCCCCGGGTGGAGACGAGTACTGTGAAGAGAATAAAAGAAATTATAAGAGTGGAAAGCAGGTTGGAAGTTTGGAGGAGCAGGATATTGGAGGTTATATTTGGATTCTAAGACATAAGCAATGATATGTCCTAGGGCTAAGTTTGGCTTTCTCGTATGTCCTGGGTCACGAATAGTGGTCAAATGCTCAATGTATCAAAAAATCAAGTCAGCAGCATTGAATTCGCGATGGGCTAAAATATAAAAGGTGGTGATCGAAAGAAGAGGAGTAATATGAACGAGATCACCAGCTTTTGGAATTATGGATGTGCAAAGAACATGCTGGACGGTTCTAGCATCTTTGAGCAAGCTGCTAGTCTTGCCAATATGAAAGTGAGAATGTGAATTTCTAAGAAAGTGATTGGCCAAAGAACAGTCAAAATTGGGGTCAGAACATAGGATGTGAAGTTTATCCCCTATGGTGGAAAGCTGCAAAATCTCCGCACAAGCTTGATATGTGATCTCGACGAGACGTTGATTCACATATGAGCCTATAGAGGTAAAAGCAGAATTAATACAGAAACTCGCAAAAAACTTAAAGAGCAACTCAGAATTGAATGATACATAAAGAGTAAGAAGAAAGCACAAGGATGTGTGGGCAAATAAATCTAGAACCGGATAAGACAGAATGTTGGGATTGACGAACCGGGAGACAGTTATTCTGGCCATCTTGTAGCATTGGTAGGCGGCTAGATCACCCGCCTCCAGGAATTGAGGGTCCAGAGTGGCCCTCGAGGAACTTCCAGAAGGGTGGCGAGAGCGCTTGCCTCCGGCCATTATCTTGTAATATCAAGAAAAGAGAAGTAGAAAGCAAGTAGAAAGGAGATTGTTGTGAGAAAAATGGCTAGAAGGGCTCTGTTTATAAAGAATCGGCCAGATCAACTAGGTCGATTGCAGGATCATTGAGGATGATCTGGTTCAATAAATATGTAAAATACTGATTGGTCAAAAAAGAGGTCCTATCATCCAGGCCGATCAGATATCGTCCGTGAAAAAAAGACACATGAGATCATCCCGAGGAGTCAAGTCGAACTACCGTTGAAAAGAATATCATCCTGGCCAATGCAGTGGATCATCCAGGACGATGCCCAATAATGGATCATACCGGTCGAATTTAAAATGTTTAAATCATGAGCCACATGTATCGTCCAGGACGAACAGCTGGATCGTCCGGGATAATTATCCAAAAATGGATCGTCCTGGCTGAATTTAAGGATTTTAAACGTTCTTCCACATGTATCGTCCAGTACGAACTGGTGGATCGGTAAGGATGATTTCTCATAATTTGAGTAAAGATAGAATAACATCGGTCGGGACAAAAAAAAGGATCGACCAGGTCGATAGAAATTATTGAAGCAAAGGATGATCATATCGTCAAGGATGATAATTGATCGTCCAGGACGATTAGAAGCAGAAAAATTAAATAAGTCATTAGTGCAAAGTTAAAAGTGTAAAATGATCGGATCATCCAGGCTGATAATAATATCATCCGGGACGAGGTGAGAAAAAAATTGAGAATCAGAGGATAGATGGAGATGATCAGAGAAGGCATGAAAACTTAACAACACACAAAAAATAAAAGAGTAAAAAAAAGAAAAAGGAGAGATAGGAAGAAAAGAATACAACAAAAAAAAAATTTATTTTAACAAGGTATGAAAATGATAAGTGCTCCAAGTAATTGAATTTTAAAGATTTGTAAGATCGATGAGTAAACAATGTCAAAATCTGAAAATAGTAGAATATCCAATCCTGTTAACCCTAGCTCAAACTTTTTTCAGGGTAAAATCATATTTTGAAAACAAAAAGACCTAACTCAGAATAAACTAATTGGATAAGAAAGAAAGATTCGTTCAAAACTTAGTTCCAGAGAAAAATATATTATAGAATAATATACCAAAGTAATTTGTCACAATCATGAAATTTGAAATCAAGCCTTTGAAAATATCAAGTAACATATGAATTCTTCTAAGTTTTAAAAGTTTTTGAAAGAGAAGTAAGCTTATCTTTAATGGGCTTATTTTATGCCTCTTGTCAATTTTAAATGGCGTACTCTGCGCATCATTTGATTTTTGATACACTTTGTGTATATTTCAATTTTTTGCGATCATTGTGCATCTTTTGTTTTTAGCGTCATTGGCCATTTTTTTATTATTTTTCCAGGCTAGATCCCTTTCTCAAAAACTCTTAAATACTTTAAGTTGTAAGTAGATCTTCCAGATATTAGAGAAGAAAAAAATTCACTCTCTAAAATAAAGAAGAATAAACCATAAAATAGACTCAAAATCATATGAAAAATGCAATGACAAGATTTCAAATAATTTAAAAGTTATATAACGACTTTGAATATTATATATATAAGTTAGATTACTGTAATAAGATAGAAAAGATATTAATTACAAAATTCAGTTGTTAATTTGAGATAAACTTTTGTTTAAAAAAGAAAATTACACCACTAAAAGAGGTTAGAGGGAGGGTAACCATCAATGGTGTTTTATCCTTTTAATTGATTTAGAAATGTTTAAATATTTACCAAAAATCTTCAAAAAAAAATCATAAAGCAAAAAGAAACCAACTATAATAGCAAACATGAAAACCTGACACAAAGACTAAAGTAGACAATAACAACACTCAACAAAGTAGTAAGCATGCAATTCAGAATTTTATTAAGCAACAAATTTAAGCAATTTATGAGCTGCGAGCCTCCGCTATCCAAGTATCATATGTTCTCACGAGGTCTTTGTGAGAGCACACCTACAAAAATATCAAATGTCATATTTAGTAAATTAAACAGGTTTGGGTCCCTTCTTATGAAAAGAAGAATGCAATGCATTTGTGTTATATTATGAAACATGCAATTTTGGTCTCCACAACCAATGTGTACTACGGGGAATAGTGCAAGTGTGTGAGATGTGTCCTAGCATGCCACATGAGAAACATCTAACTCCAGGAAAAGGATTTACTAATCTATTTGGGTTATAATACCTCTTCCTAAATTTTGGCTTTAGTTCAAGTATTGATGTATTCCAATTTCTCTCAAGTGTATTCAATTTTGCTTTAAATCTCAAGTTAGCACTTTCTAATCAACATCAAAACAATGCTTTTTATGCTCATATTCTTTAGTAGAAGCTTTAAAATCAGATTCAAGCAAGGTGTATGAAGCTTTCAAAGAATCATGCTCAACAATTAATTCAGAATGCTTTTTATTTAAATAATCAAATTCATTAAGTAGAGACATGTGATTGCTATCAATTGTAGAATGATCTTTAAGTAAAATTTCATGCCCTTTTTATAAATTTAAAAACTCCAATTTCAAGATAGAATGTGATTTCTTGACTTTCTTATATAATGCATGAATTTTCTCACAAATTTTAAGTAATTATGCATATATTGGTTCGCATACCTCTTCTTTGTCACTTTGACCAAGATGATCATCTGCCATTAGACACAAGTTTGTTGTCTCTTCTTCAGCTTCAGTCTCAGATGAGTCACATGCAGACTCCACCCAGAAAGCTTTTTGGTACTACTTCTTATCATTCCTGTGTTTGGGTTTTTCCTCGTCCTCCTCCATGCTTGGATGCTCCTTGAGAGTAGGATAATCAGCTTTAACATGTCCAGGCTTCCTGCATTCATAACAAACAAGATCAGAAGAACTTTAATAATGTTTGTTATCCTTACCTCTTTTCCATTTCTGATGATAATTATTGTTCTTCCTTAAAAAGCTTTTGAATTGCCTAGTGATGAAGGAAACAACATTGCTTTCAGATCCAGAAGAGTTGTTGGCCTTCAGTGTCACAGTTTTCTCCTTCTTTTTCTCACCTTCATCAAGATTTTTATGATTCACCCCTTGCTCGTAAGCAATGGATGATCCAAGTAAGTTATCAATCGAATATGTATTCAAATCTTTAGATTCAGTAATTGCAGTGTGAGAGTTCGTTAGAGACGTTAAGCTCTTAAGAACTAGCCCAAAGCAAACCAAGAGGGGTGGTGAATTAGTATTTTAAAAATCTTTCTTATAATCAAAGAACAAAACTTAAATTCAAAATCACCATAGAAATCAAAGTGCGTGAAAATGAATGCGGAAATCAAAACAAAGAAAGATCACACCAGATTTATAGTGGTTAGGTCAACTTGACCTACATCCACTCCCCAGAGGCACCCTCCGAGTATTGCACTACAAAAGTGACTCTCCTTTTGCTCCCACATCAAGGAAGAGAAGCCCTCATAAAAACTCCTTTCTGCCAACCTCGGCGAGGCAGAGAACCCAACTCCTTTTGCTTCCTTCAAAAGTAGGCAAAGAACCCAACTCCTTTTGCTTTCTCCTGAAGCAGGTAGAGAACCTCGACTATTTTTGCTTCCTCCTGAAGCAGGTAGAGAACCCAACTCCTTTTGCTTCCTCATAAAGCAGGTAGAGAACCTCGACTCCTTTTGCTTCCTCCTGAAGCAGGCAGAGAACCTCGACTAATTACTGAAGCTTACCTCCCTTGAACCACCAAGGACGAAGGATGAAGATTGGAGAAGATGCCTTGGAACCTTGCTTGGAGCAACATTTGTGAATCCCTCTCACAAACTCCCCCTCACAAGTTCCTCCCTCTCTCTCCCTCTCCTCTTGGCTCTCTAAGTTTAAGATAGCTGCTAAAGGTCTACTTGGGTGAGAAAATTCGGGTCCTTTAAATAAAATTTCAAGAATCGATATTATTATCCAGGATGATAAGAATATCATCCTGGCCGATTAGTACAAAGTAAGCTCAATCAGCTGGGATGATTTGGGATGATTAGAAGAAAATTGGTAACACCGTCCAGGCCGATACAATATCATCCTGGCCGATTAGTTCAAATCCGAGTACAATCATCCTTAACATCGCCTGGAATAGATGCTGGCCGATGTCAATCATCCAAGCCATCATCCCAACCGATCCTGCGATCGGCTCAGCCGATGTGATCGTATCAATCAGCTTTAATTGCTTTCCATAATTACTAGATTAATTTAGGCATAATTGTGCTGCATTATCTAAGCGGATATTAAGATCGTCCTGGCCAATGTAATAAAATAAAGAATACCTAAATTAATCATGGCGGCTGATTCTTTCTAATTTGAGCCTATCGTCCTGGTCGATACAAGGATAGTCCAGGATGATTTGCTTAATGACGGCTGCTTAACCAGGATGGCCTAATTAGGGTTTCTATTTTTTTTAGTTGGATCGTCTTGAACACCAATATGAATATCGTCCAGGCGGATGTACTTAAAATAGAAAAACTTAGAAAACCCCTCAAGTGTGTGTGTGTAAGGTTACTTAGCATCATGAACCACTTTTACAATTGACTCAAGAAAAAGAAAAACATTATAGCTTGACTCAACCTAAGTCTACCCAATCTTGAACTGGCTCGAGTTGCATTCGATCATGTGGAACTGAAAAGTTAGTAGGCAATACAGTCGTAGAAAATCATTAATGTTTGCTATCATCAAAAGTCTAATCCATAAGCTCAAATTTGCAACAATCGCCCCCTTTTTATGATGGCAAACACACCTAAAAAATTTTCAAGCAGTTATGGCAATTTAATACAGAATTAGATTACAGGATACATCAGACTACTCCCCCTTTTAACATCACAAAAGGAGGAGGGAAAACAAAAACAAAAAATAGAATAGAAACTAAAATAAGCTACAGAAAAATATATTAAAGAAACAATTTTTTTTAATCATGGCATGAACATGATATAGTCTTTCATGTGATTGATTTTTAAAAATTTGTAAGTTAATGAGTTAACAACATCAAAATCCAAAAAATGGTAAAATGTCCAATCATGTTAACCCTAAGCTCGGACTTCTTTTAAGGTAAAATCATCTTTTGAAATCAAAAGGCCTAATTCAGAAAAAAAATCAATTGGATAAGAAAAAGAGATTCGATCAAGACTTGGTTTCAGAAAAATATCTTATAGAATACTACATCAAAGTAGTTTGTTACAATCGTAAAATTTGAAATCAAGTCCTTGAAAATCTCAAGTGATACATGAAGTCTTCTAAGTTTTAAGAGTTAGAAGAAAGGAAAATAGTTTGCTTTTTGATGGGCTCATTTTATGCCTTTTGTCCATTGAATGGCGCACTTTACGTATCTTCTAGATTCTTTTCCCAAAACTCTTAAATATTCTTAGTTGTGAGTATATCTTCCAGATATTAGAGAAGAAAAAACTCACTCTCTAATACAGGGAAGAAAAAATCACAAAATAGAATAAAAAATCATATAATAGATGCATTGACAGGATAACAAAAAATCTTGAAGTAACATAAAGACTTTGATTATTATAATATAAGATAGATTACTGTAGCAAGGTAGAAAAAATCTCAATTGCAAAATCCAGTTGTTAATTTGAGATAGACTTTTCTGTTTAGAAAAGAAAATTTCACCAGTAAAATAGGTTAGAGAAAGAGACACAATCAATGGTGTTTTTACCCTTTAGTAGATTAAGAGATGTAAAACATTGACTAAAAATTTTCAAAAAGAGAAAACAAGGCATACGATATCAATTCAGCGATGATTAATAAATAAATAAATAAATAAAAATTAAGGCATACGAAAAAGTAAAGTACCAAAAAAAACAAAGAGAATATAAAAAAAATAAACAACACAGAGAAAAAAATCTAACAAAATATAAAGCTAAGTAATCAGCAGATAATAGAAAAAAAAATAGTTGAGATCAAGTTCATGCATTAATGTCATTCACACCCAATCTGGTCCTTAAAGTGCTGAAAGTGTCGAAGGCCAGTGGTTTAGTAAATATGTCAGCCAGTTGATTCTCAGTCGCCATATGGTGTAACTCAATGTCTCCCTTAGTCACATGGTCTCTAATAAAGTGATGCCTTATGTCAACGTGTTTAATTCTTGAATGTTGGATAGGATTCTTAGAAATGCATATGATACTAGCGTTGTCACAAAGAACTGAGATGGTGCCTACAGGTAATCCTAAATCCAGTACTTGCTATTTTAACTAAAGGACTTGGGCAACACAACTTCCTAAAGCAATGTACTCAGCTTCAGCAGTGGAAAGAGCAACAGAGTTTTTCTTTCTACTAGACCAGGAGACTAAAGATTGTCTTCAGAAGTGCTTTTTCTATCCACCTTACGTCCTGCAAACTCAGAATCAAAATATCCAATAATCTCAAAAGAAGTGCTGTGCCTGGGGTACCAAATTCCTAAGTTTCGGGACCCTAAAAGGTATCTAAGAATTCACTTAATTACAGTCAAGTGGGATTCTTGAGGATCAGCTTGAAATCTTGCACAAAGACAAACACTTAACATTATACAGGTCGGCTCGCAGTCAGGTAAAGTAGAGATCCAATCATCCCTCTGTACTTCTTTTAATCAACTCATTTTTCATTTGGGTCTTTGTCCAACTGAATTCCTGAGGACATGGGAGTATTAATTGGCTTGGCTTTGTTCATTTCATTCTTCTTAAAGATGTCCTTTATATATTTTGATTGATTCAGAAAGGTTCCATCATTCATTTATTTTATACTAAACCCCAAAAAGGAGGACAACTCTCCCATCAAACTCATCTCAAACTCCTTACTCATTGTTTTAGAAAAATCATCACATAGCCTTTTATTAGAAGATCCAAAAAGTATATCATCGACATAGATCTAAATAATGAGTAAATCATCTCCTACTTTCCTCAGGAATAGGGTGGTGTCTACGCTCCCCTTAACAAACTTCCTTTTTAGTAAGAATGTGTTAAGCCTCTCATACCAAGCTCTAGGTGCCTGTTTTAATCCACATAAGGCCTTTTTTAATTTGAAAATATGATTTGGAAATTGGGAACTCTCAAAACCTGGGCGGTGTTCTACAAACACATCCTCTTTTATTTCCCCATTTAAAAAGGCACTCTTAACGTACATTTGGAAAAGCTTGAATCCCTTATAACAGACAAAGGCTAATAACACTCTAATGGCTTCCAATCTAGCTACAGGGGCAAAAGTCTCCTCAAAATCTATCCCTTCTATTTGGTTATATCCCTTAGCCACTAATCTTGCCTTATTCCTAACCACCACTCCAGAATCATTCACCTTATTCTTAAAGACCCACTTGGTTCCAACTACATTTTATTCCTTAGGTCTTTCTACAAGCTCCCAAATATCATTCCTAACAAATTGGTTCAACTCCTCCTACATGGCTAAGATCCAAAACTCATCAGAAAGGGTTTGGTTTATGTTGGTGGGTTCAGTTATTGAGATAAAGGCAGAGTGGTTCACTTCCTTCCTAAGTTCATGTCTAGTCCTAACTCCATCAGAAGGGTCTCCTAAGATCAGATATTTAGGGTGACTCGAAGAGTATCTCCAATCTCTAGGCAAAGTGTGTGAAGGTTCAACCCTTTCGTCCAAATCTACACTTTCTACTCCTTGGGTAACCTCTCATACTCCTTTAGAGTTATGATGCTCTACTCTCTTCTCTAAATTTTCTACTCTAGTGGTAATCTCTCCAACATCATCATCATCCACATCTCTAGGCTTTCTAGTGTCAGACTCATCAAACACTACATGAGTAGTTTCTTCCGCCACCAAAGTTCTCTTATTAAACACCCAAAAAGCTTTCCCAACACTAGAATATCCTAAGAACACTCCATAAGATTTTGAGTCAAATTTTCCTAAGTGAGACTTCCCATTATTGTGAATGAAAACCTTACAACCAAAGACATGAAGGTGGGAAAGATTGGGTGTCCTACCCTTAAGGATCTCATAGGGTGTCTTATCTAATTTGGCTCTAACATTCACCCTATTCAACACATAACAAGCTGTGTTAACCGCTTAAGCCCAAAAGTATTTTGAAAGTGACTACTCAGCAAGCATGGCTCTAACAGCTTCCACTAGGGTCCGGTTCTTTCTTTCAGCTACCCCGTTCTGCTGAGGGGTCCTAGGAGCTAAAAAGTTGTGGGTAATCCTCTTGTCCTCACAAAAATCTCCACTTTCATTTTCAAACTCTCCCCCATGGTCACTATGGATGGTCAAGATCTCACAACCTAGCTTTTTCTGAATCTAAGTGAAGAAGGCTCTAAACTTGTCAAAAGACTCATTTTTGTGTGACAGAAATCTAGTCTAAGTGAACCTCGAGTAGTCATCGATAATTACAAAACCATAGACTTTCCCTCCCAAGCTGGCAGTGCTAATGGGTCCAAACAAATCCATGTGAAGGACTTCTAAAGTTCTAGAGGTGCTAATGTCCTTAATGGAGTGAAAAGTGGAGTGGACTTGCTTTCCTAATTGGCAGGAATCACAAAGGTGATCTTTTGAAAACTTAAGCTTGGGGACACCTCTAACTAGGTCTTTTTAGGTCACGTTCCTAAGGGATTTCATACTAGAACGACATAATCTCCTGTGCCACAACCATGAACCATCAATAATATTTTTTAAGCAAAATGAAGCAGCACTTTCAATGTTATTTAAATCAAGCATGTAAACGTTGTTGATCCGCTTTCTCTGCAAAATAGTGTTATTATTTAAGTTGATAATGCATGAATTTGCCAAAAAATTTATGATGAAGCCCTTGTCTCAAAGCTGACTGATGCTGAGCAAGTTGTATTTCAGTCCATCTACAAGCAAAACATTTTCAAACAGAAGATTCTTGGAATTACCAATTATACCTTCTCCTACCACCTTCCTGGTGGTGTTGTCTCCAAGAGTCACCTTGCCTCCTATCCTGGTCTCCAGCAAAATGAATTGATTGGCATCTCCAGTCATATGTCGAGAACATCCTCTGTCTAGGTACCACATGCTCTTATGAGGCCTTTTGTGAGAGCTTTCCTACAAAATTATCAAATGTCAGATTTAGGAACCCATACATGTTTGGGTTCCTTCTTATAAAAAGTAGAACGCAATGCATGTTGTGAATCATGTAACTTGGGTCTCCAGACCCAATGTGGACTATGGTGAATGTTGTAAGTGTGTGCTATGTGTCCTAGCATGCCACATGAAAAGCATCTAACTCCAGGAAAATGATGCACTAATCTATGGAGATGCTTTTTATATGATGTATGAAATGAAGGTTTTTTATTTTCAAAAGCTTTTTGACTTTCTAATTTTTTATATTCTTTTTCTAAATCAGCATGGAATGATTTTAAAGAATTATGAGCATCAGATAAATCATCATGTTTTTTGTTTAATGCATCAAACTAATCAAGTAAAGCCATGTGATTAGAATCAATTATAGAATGAACTTTAAGAAGAATTTCATGCTCTTTTTGTAAATTTAAAAATTCTAATTTCAAACTAGAATGAATTTTCTTGAGTTTTTTATATGATGCATGCATGTGCTCACAAATTTCAAATAATTGATCATAATTTGGTTCACAAACCTCTTCTTGGTCACTTTAACTGAGATTATTGTCTGCCATTAAGCACAAGTTTGTTGTCTCCTCTTCTGGTTCAGTCTTAGAGGAGTCTGAAGTAGAATCTGCCCAAAACACCTTATGAAATCTCTTCTTGTCTCTTTTGGACTTGGTTTTCTCCTCACCCTTTTCCTTGCTTAGGTGAGACTTGAGTGTAGGACAATCGGTTTTAACATATCCTGGCTTCCTACATTCAAAACAAATTGTATCATTAGAATTTTTGAAATTTTTGTTACCCTTACCTTTATTCCACTTCTGATGATTCTTGTGCTTCTTCCTTAGAAAGCTCTTAAATTGCCTTGTGATTAAGGCATTATCATCGTTTTCAGACCCGGAGAAGTCAGTGTCCGAGTTGTTCACCTTAAGGGGCACTATTTACTCCTTCTTCCTCTCACCTGCATCAAGATTTCTTTGGTTTGCCCCTTACTCATAAGCAATGAGTGAACCAACGATCGAATAGGTATTTAAATCTTAAATTTAGAAAATATAGTTATTTTAGCATCAAAAGAGGAAGGCAAATATCTTAAAATTTTATTTACTTTTCTATAGTTAGACAATTCTCTTCCTAAGGCATGCAACGAAGTAACAATCTGAGTAATTCTCGTATACATATCAGAAATAAATTCATTAGATTTCATACAAAAAAGTTCTTAATCATGCAATAAAATATTCAAACGAGATTGCTTAACTTCATTAGTGCCTTCATAGGTGATACACAATTTATCTCAAATTTCTTTACCAGTATGCAAGTAAAAACACGCATGTAATCTTTAGATTTTAAAGCACAAAAAAAGCATTTCAAACACTTTGCATTAAGTTGTGCTAAATCTCATTCATCAAAAGTCCATTCAGTAAAAGGTACTTCAATTTTAATTCTATTAAGTTCACGAGAAGGTGGTGAATACCCTTCTTTAATAGGCATCCACATACGATAGTCAATCGATTATAAAAAAGTAGACATGTGAGTTTTTAAAAATCAAAAGGAAGATTATCAAATAAAGGTGGTCGTGTTATATAATATCCTTCCGTTGCATTACGATTATCATTGTTAGCCATGGATCAAAATTCAAAAAGTTTTCAAACTTAATTTTTACGAATCCCGCTCTGATACCACTTGAGAGTTTATTAGGAATGTTAAGCCCTTAAGAACTGGCCCAAGGCTAACCAAGAGGGGGTGTGAATTGGTATTTTAAAAATCTTTCTTATAATCAAAGAACAAAACTTAAAACCAAAATCACCACATAAATTAAAGTGCGGAAAAATAAATATAGAAATCAAAACAAAGAAAGATCAAACCAGATTTATAGTGGTTCGATCAACTTAACCTACGTCCACTCCCAGGAGGCGCCCTCTGAGTATTGCACTACAAAAGTGACTCTCCTTTTGTCCCACAACAAGGCGGAGAAGCCCTCACAAAAACTCCTTTCCGCCAACCCCAGCGAGGCAGAGAACTCAACTCCTTTTGCTTCCTCCTGAAGCAGGTAGAGAACCCAACTCTTTTTGCTTCCTCCTGAAGCAGGCAGAGAACCTCGACTCCTTTTGCATCCTCTTGAAGTAGGAAGAGAACCCAACTCCTTTTGCTTCCTTCTGAAGCTGGTACAGAACCTCAACTCCTTTTGCTTCCTCCTAATGTAGACAGAGAATCTCGACCAATTGCTAAAGCTTACCTCCCTTGAACCCCCAAGGATGAAGGACGAAGACTAAAGAAGATGCCTTGGAACCTTACTTGGAGTAACCTTTGTGAATCCCTCTCACAAACTCCCCCTCACAAGTTTCTCCCTCTCTCTCCCTCTCCTTTTGGCTCTCTCAAGTTAAGACAGCAGCTAAAGGTCTACTTGCCTGAGAAAATTTGGGTCATTTAAATAGAATTTCAAAAACTGACATTATCATCCATGACGATAGGAATATCATCCTGGCTGATCAGTACAAAGTAAGCTCAATCAACTGGGACGATTTGAGATGATCAAAAGAAAATTGGTTACATCGTCCAGGCTGATACAATATCGTCCTGGCTGATTAGTTCAAATCCGAGTATATTTTTCTTGAACATCGTCCAGAATAGATGCTGGTAGATGTCAATCGTCCAAGCCATCATCCTGGTCGATCCTGCAATCGGCTTGGCCGATGTGATTGTATCAATCAGCCTTAATTGCTTTCTATAATTACCAGATTAATTTAGGCATAATTGTGCTATATCGTCTAGGCTGATATTAAGATTGTCCTGGCCAATGTAATAAAATAAAGAATACCTAAATTGATCATGGCGGCTGATTCTTTCTTATTTAAGCCTATCGTCCTAGCCGATACAAGGATCGTCCAGGACGATTTGCTTAATGACGGTCGCTTAACCAGGATGCCCTAACTAGGGTTTTTATTTTTTTAGTCGGATCGTCCTAACTGATATGAACTTCATCCAGACTGATTTACTCAAAATAGAAAAACTCAGAAAATCCCTCAAGTGTGTGTGTGTAAGGTTACTTAGCATCAAGAACCACTTTTATAATTGACTCAAGAAAAAGAAAAACATTACAAACTGACTCAACCTAAATCTACCCAATCTTGAGCTGGCTTGAGTTGCATTCGATCATGTGGACCTGAAACGTTAGTAGGCAATGCAGTCATAGAAAATCATGAATGTTTGCTATCATCAAAAGTTTAATACATAAACTCAGATTTGCAACACAGTGATCTTAGTATCAAAAGAGCAAGACAAGCATCTTAAAATTTTATTCACCTTTTCATAGTTAGTGAGTTATCTTCCTAAGACATGCAAAGAGGTAACAATTTGAGTAAATCTTGTATACATTTTAGAAATTGATTCAAAAGATTTCATACGAAACAGTTCGTAATCATGCAACAAAAATATTTAATCGAGATTGCTTAACTTCTTTAGTTCCTTCATAAGTAATACATAATTTATCCCAAATTTTTTTACCAATAGTGCAAGTTGAAACACGCATGTAATCTTCATATTTTAAAGCATAGAAAAAATAGTTCAAATATTTTGCATATGCTAAATCCCTATCATCATGAGTCCATTTAATAAAAGGAGGAACATTAATGCCAATAAGTTTACCAGTCGGAGGTGTATAAACATCCTTAATAAGCATCCACATGCGATAGTCAATCGATTGTAAAAAAGTAGACATGCGAGTTTTTCAAAAATCAAAAGGAAAATTGTCAAACAAAGGTGGTCGGGTAAAGGAATACCCTTCCACAGTATTATGATTACCGGAGTTAGCCATGGATCAAAAATTCAAAAAGTTTTCAAACTTAATTTTATGAATCCCACTCTAATACCACTTGAAAGTTTGTTAGGGATGTTAGGCCCTTATGAACTAACCCAAAGCTAACCAAGATGGGGGGGGGTGAATTGGTATTTTAAAAATTCTTTCAATCAAAACACAAAACTCAAACCACAATTCACCACAAAGAAAAAATTTGGAAATTAATGCGGAAAAATATTAGTAAAAGAACGCAAAGATTTATAGTGGTTCGGTCAACTCGACCTACATCGATTCCCCGAAGACGCCCTCTGAGTATTGCACTAAACTCAGTGTCTCTCCTTTTATTCCCATAGTAAGGCAGAGAAGCCTTTACAAACCTCATTTTCACTGACACCGATGAGACAGAGAACCCAAATTCTTTTGCTTCCTCATGAAGCAGGCAGATAACCTTGATCGATTGTTATAGTAGACCTCTCTCAACCCTCCAAGGACAAGGGATGACAATCGGAGAAGACGACTTGGAACTTTTCTTGGAGCAACCTTTGTGAATCCTCTCACAAACTCCCCCTCACAAGTTCCTCTCTGTCTCTCCCTCTCCTTTAGGCTCTCTTTGGTTAAGACGGTAGTAAAAGATTTCCTCTATGGAGGAACAAGAAGTCTTAAATAGAAGAGCTTCGAAATAGCTCTGATTTTATATAAACAGACTTTATCATCCATGCTGATATGAATATCGGCCTGATTAGTTCAAATTCAAGGAAAATCATCCTGAACATCGCCCTAAATAGAGGCTAGCCGATGTCAATCGTCCAAGGAATCATCCCACGCCGATCCTGTGATCGGCCTGGCCGATGTGATCGTGCAATCAACCTTAATTGCTTTCCTTAAATACCATATTAATTTAGGCATAATTGTGCTGCATCATCCAGGCCAATAGGATATCATCCTGGATGATATCCAAAAATAAAAAATAGCTAAATAGATCTTGGCGGTTGATTCTTTCTGATTTAAGCCTATCATCCAGGCCGATCTGCTTAATGTCGGTTGCCTTAACTAGGATACTCTAATTAGGATTTCTGTTTTTAGCATATCGTCTAGGACGATTATAGGATCAGCCCGGATGATGTGATCAAAATAGAGAACTTTAACTAATCAGACATAAATTTTCTCCCATGTGTGTGTGTGCAAAGTTACTTAGCATCAGGAACCACTTTGTTTACAATGGAATCAAGAAAGGAAAAAGTATACAGACTGACTCAGACCTAGTCTATCCAATCTTGAGCTGGTTCCAATTGTAGTTTGATCTTGTGAACCTGAAATGTTAGTAGGCAAGGCAGTCGTAAAGAAATAAGTGTGTTTTCTATCATCAAAATCATAATCGATGAAAACAGAATCGCAACAGAGCATCCTCATTGCTTTATCAATGATGAATTGGAAATTATCAGAAGAGAGTTTTCTTAATGCCACCTTCAACCCCAGGTAGTTGAATTATTTTACTATTTTGAAACCCATTATCCCTACAATGCTTTTTTTCTTCTTCCTGCATACATGTTTTCCAAACAACATGGCTGATTTGCTCAAATTTATATGTTGACCCGTCCAATCACAAAAATCATATAGGATCTCCTTAACCTTCTTAGCAGCCCTTTTGTTAGCTTCAAAAAACATAATCACATCATCTACATATAATAAATGTGATTTTCTCGGTCCACCAGAATTGATTTTAATTCCACAAGAGCTTTGAGCAAAAGCATTTGAAAGAAGTTGTAAACAAAGTATGAAGAGGATTAGAGACAAAGGACATCCTTGGCAAAAACCACTCTTTGCTTGTATCCAACTCTAGCAATTGCCATTGATAATCAAAGCAAAATTAGGATCTTCCACACATTCCATGACTAGTTTAGATATCTTTAGAGAAAAGTTAAAATACTCCAACACATTCCTGAGAGAAGTCTAGGACATGGAATCATAAGCTTGTTCCATGTCAACTTTGAAAGAAACCAGTCCTTTAGCAGCTTTTGAGAACCTATGCTTGTGGAAGATTTCCTGAGCAACCAATACATGATCTGATAATGATCTCCCTCTGATGAATATCGCTTGCTCCTTTGAGATAAGCTTTGGAATGACCACAATTAACCTGTTTAATAACACCCTCGCTGCCACTTTGTATACAGAATTACATAGACTTATAGGCCTATAGTTAGAAGGAAAAAGAGGATTTGATACCTTTGGTATTAGGACAATTAAAGTTTCCTTCCATTCTTTATTTAACTCCCCATTACAAAGGAATTGATTCAATGCTTTCTGAAATCATCTTTTATGATGCTCCAATATGCCTTAATGAATGAGTATGTGATACCATCCTTGTCAGGTGAGATATTACCGCCCATTTGCTTCAGCACTCTCTCCGTTTCTTTTATTGAAAATTCTCCATCCAGAAAATTCATCTCTATCCTGTTCAAGCAAACAGTTGCTGCCGATCAACCATCTAAATTTTAGTTTTTAGCATCCCATTTTCTTTCAAAGAATTTGAAAAATGCTTCTTCAATCAGGTCTTGCTCTTCCACCAATTCACCTAATTCATTTTTAACTTTGACAATTTTATTTGAATTTCTTCTAGCATTGGCATATGAATGAAAAAATTTTGAATTGCCATCTCCATCTACTAACCACTTCACCTTTGCTCTTTGCTTCCACCAAGAATTCAATCTAGCCATAATAGAATTTACTTCATTTACCTTAACTTTAATGCTCCAGCATTTGAATTCCGAGAGGGATCCATCTAAAGATCCTTTGTTTTGCAATTCCATGATTTCTTTCATAAGTTCCTCTTTTAGCTTGTTAAGCTCCTTGAATTTGGCCTTGCTCCAAAAGAATAAGGACTTCAATGATTTTTGAAATTTCTTGTTGAGAACTTGAGAGCTATCCCCCTGATAATATTTACTCCATTCCTTCTTCACCACCGCAAAATATGCTTGATAGGATACCCAACAATCTTCAAACTTGATATTCTTTTTGACGGGAGCAAAAAGACTCAAGAATGTTGAAAAGGATTGGACAATGATCTGAGGCTATTCTAGCCAAATGCCTAACAATCAATCATTGAGAAGAGCACAATGCAGTCGAATTAATGAAGAACCTATCCAATCTTTTAAGTATCCTTACTCCCACACTTTTATTATTTGCACCAAGTGTATTTAGGTCCAATAAACCCAACTCCATGTAGATCGTTTTTCATTAAGAATTCTTTCATATCCCTTGGAGCTTGGGAAAAAAGAAACCTTCTACCACCAATTTTATCCTCCTTAGCCATTATACAATTAAAATATCCACCTATTTCCATAGGTACTTCAGTAACAGAGTACTTACCTATTATATCCCATAATTCTCTTCTTTTTTGCACTTCTCTGCTGCCATAAACTGTGGCCACCCTCCACAAGCCTTTGTTGTGCATTTTTAAGGTCTCAAATGACCACTTGAGCAGAATAATCAACTACCAAAAAGTTAGCTACATTTGTCTTCCATAAGATCAAAATACCACCAGCTAATCCTAATGAAGGAATAAATACATATTCCCATTCATTTCCAATCATAAGATTAACTTCAATTCTATCAATAGAATTAAATTTGGTTTCCACCAATCCAAAAAAAAAAAACACATCACGTAATTTAACAAATTCCCTAAGATATAGAGGAACTTGCTCCTCTATAATTTAAATGCCCAAATTTTCTCAATTCCATAAGATATAGAGGCCCTATCAACGCTTCTTCCTTGCTCCGCTATAATTCCAAAATGCAATAGAATACATTAATTGGGATTAGAGGAATACATCCCCAAGGTACCTTTCCCTTCGAGTTCCAATCTCCTAGTTCTGGATGAAGAGTTGATAGGGCCCAGCTCCCTCAACTACTTTGGTATCTTCTTTTTTTATAATTGAGAGCAGCCATCCTTCCCTAAACATCCATTGTTCACAGATACTCCATTTCTAGGAATGTTAGTTTAATTATCATTCTTCCCTTCAGCAGTTGCTATGACATTTGAATCATTTTATGTATTTAACTCTTTATCAGTTGTTCCATCTTCCATAAGTTGGGCAATCTCTCCTTCTTCTTCAAGATCCAAAAGAGTATTAAAGCTATTTCCATCTTTGAGAACCATGGATTTTTTGGTTATTGGAACATCTAAAACTACTACTTTCAGTTTTTCAGATGCATTAATGGGTAATTGTTGATGCTTTGTACCCTGAGTTACAAATTGCTAATTCTCCTTGCTGTCTGCATTTCTTTTATCATTGTTCTTCACTGGTACATAGATTTTTTTACTTTCTTCCCGAGGAACAGGTCTCCTCAGCACATTGTTGTTAAACTTCTTCTTCCCATACTTCACCAACATCCATGGCCCATACTCTTCTTTTTCAGTCTCCCCATCTTTTTCCAGACTCTCATTACTTTCAGCCTTACGAATTTCCTCCATGTTTTTCAGATTTTCACTTACAGGCAATACATTCTTCATCTTATTCTCCATGATAGATTTGGCACAGTTATTTTTAACATGGCCAATCTTCCCACATTCAAAGCAGAAGTTAGGAACCCTTTCATACTCGATCTTCTGGTAGAACTTGCCTTTGTCACCTTCTACCCATACACCTATTGGCAGCTTTGCATCCAGTTCAATTCGAACACATACCCTCCCAAATTATCTCCTGGACCATTGAAACATATTGACATCGATCAAGTAAGGCTTACCAACCATGGAAGCTATACGACATATGTTTATTTTATTCCAACATTGCAGTGGTAAGTTTGGTAATCTAATCCAAATAGGGGCATTAAGTCCTTTGAGCAAATTAGGATTGAAACTTTGCGACCACCTATCAATTCCCACTATATTGCCATTGACAAACCAAAGGCCATTGGTTAACACTGCTTCCACATGGCTGGGGTCATAGAATGAACATAGAATCCATCCTTTCCCAAGCACCGTAAGATGGAATTTCTCATATATAGCCCACTGTTTCCTCAGCTCATAGCTGATTAAAGAGAA
This sequence comes from Dendrobium nobile, assembly GCA_022539455.1. Classification (NCBI taxonomy): domain Eukaryota; kingdom Viridiplantae; phylum Streptophyta; class Magnoliopsida; order Asparagales; family Orchidaceae; genus Dendrobium; species Dendrobium nobile. Next base: position 26,426,957 of record CM039733.1, read on the forward strand.
AGGAGCTTCTTCACCAAATACTTTTACCAATAAGGAGTTCTCAAGCTTCTTACTATTCTCTAACACCTTTTGCTCGTGAAGCTTGATTGATTTCCCATCTTCTGATAAAAAATTTCCAAAACCCAGATCAGCAACTCTAATGTTCTATTTTCTCTCCCAAGCATTAGGTTGATTTCCTAATACTGGTCTCTCAGGCATTTCAACATTCACTTCGTCGCATCTTGCAAGATCACCATTGCTGCATTTGCGAACCTCTTCCACATCTGAATTTGTGATAGCTTCCATGAGCATGTCCTTCTCTATTCCAGTGACATCAGATTCACTAGACATAATTGTTCCTTTTAAAGGATTATCTTCCTTCTTCAAATGATTAGAACATTTCTCCTCTATGCTGGGACTTTGAATTACATTATTCTTAAGAATTGACAATAGAGATATTGTCGAAACTCCTTTGGCTAGCACGGCTGTTCCAGCTGGACCAAAAACATCAAGATTATCTTCCTGCAAGATTCCCTTTCCCTTACCAATAACTTCAGGATCTTTCTTTTTCAACAACAAACCTCCCTCATTAATGATTAATGTCTTATTCATTTTGACATTTGCTCTGTTGAATGAAGATCTCCCATCACCAAATGTCAGAGGAGAAGATGAAACTCCATGAGCTACGCCGGTCAGGGAATGTCTTGTGGTGCAATGTTCTTCAGGTGGTCCGCCGGCCAAAGGTGGCCGGCGATCGTTAGCCGCCATCAAAAACCGCTAAACCACGATTGGAAATTTTCAAAAAATTTCTGTCAAAATCCCAGACTTTCTCTCTCTACTTTCTCTCTCTTCAAGTAGCACCCAACTAAATTATTTGCTTCTTTATACAGGTAGACTGTCATACACTATTTATTGCTTTTTGCAAGTGGATCGTAGTGCACTAACTAATCTCCTGCCTTGGATTATAGGAACTTGCACTTGTTGAATCTCTTTTGTATTCACTCGATGATAGCTCTTGAAAGTTCGTTCGGGATGTTAAGCCCTATGAACTTAGTCCCAAGCTAACCAAGAGGGGGGGGTGAATTGGTATTTTAAAAAACTTCTTATCACAAAGAAATAAAATCACATAAACCAAATCACACCACAGAAATAAAATGCGGAATTTAAAAAGTGCGGAAGCAAGAAAAAAACACAGAGATTTATAGTGGTTCGGTCGACTCGACCTACGTCCACTCCTTAGAGGCACCCTCCAAGTATTGCACTACAAAACGTGACTCTCCTTTAGCCCCCACGGCTAGGCGGAGAAGCCCTCACAAGAACCTCCTTTTTGCCACCCCGGCAAGGCAGAGAACCTACCTCCTTTTTCTTCCTCCTGAACCTGGCAGAGAACCACAACCAAAAGCAAACTCCTTACCTCTACCGACCCTTCCACGGACGAGACACTTCAGACGAAAGATAAGCAGAGCGATCCTTGAAGCAACCCTTGTGAAACCCCTCACAAGCTCCCCCTCACAAGATCCTCTCTCTCTCCCTCTCTCTCTTTCTCTCCTCAAGGTCTTCTCAGGTCAAGGAAGCAGCCAAAGGTCTCTAAAAAACGTTGAACAAGAGCTCTTTAAATAGAAGAGCTTCAAAGGAGCTCATTAATTGCAAGTTGCCAACAATATCGTCCAGGCCGATATGGACATCGGCCTGGCCGATCAGTACAAATCACAGAAGATCGGCCTGGGCATCACCCTGTTTTGGGTGCTGGACGATTGAAATTTGGCTTGATCGTCCCGGCCGATCTTACGATCGTCCTGGACGATCAGTTCAAATCAGAGGAAAATCGTCCTGAGCATCGCCCTGTTTTTGAGCTGGCCGATATTTATCGTCCTGAAGTAACTTAAGGATTTTGAATAAATCGTCCTGGCCGATCCTGCGATCGACCAGGACGATATGATCGTATCAATCATCCTTAATTACTCCCTAGATTTGCTGATCAATTAAGGCATAATTTGATAATTTCGTCCAGGCCGATCCGTGGATTGTCCTGGCCAATAATTTAAAAATATAGTATACCTTAATTGTCTATGGCGGCTACTTCTTTCTATTTTGAGCTTATCGTCCAGGCCGATATGTTAATGATGGCTGCCTTAATTAAGAAACCATATTTAGACTTTCTGTTTTAAGCTGATCGTCCAAGACGATATGAATATCGGCCTGGCCGATGTGGCAAAAAACAGAAATTCTAATTCTCTCAAGTGTGTGTGTGTAGGGTTACTTAGCATCAGTCTCTTTGACCATTACAAGTAGACTCAAAAAGAGAAAAACAAAAGTACAGACTGACTCAACCCTGAACCTACGCAATTCTGAACTTGGCCTCTTCATGATCGTCCGGTCTTCGATTCCTGAAACGTTAGAAGCAACAAGTAGTCCAAGAGAAGTAGTGTTTGTCAATCATCAAAACACAAGCCATGAAAAAATAGATTTACAACAATCTCCCCCTTTTTGATGATGGCAAACACAAGTAGGAAAATTTTCATTAAGACTTCAAAGTTACAAACCCAAGACCAAACAGCTTTTACCTACACCCTACTCCCCCTTTTGTCATCACAAAAAGAGGGTCCAAAAACACAGGAAAAATATCACAAAAGACTTATCAAGCAAACTAGAAAGGACAGGAAACAAACAACACAGAGTACAGACTAAAAAAGCGAGGGATTCAGATCATCTGATAGAGGTGGTGGAGGTGGCTGCTGAAAGTAGGTGGCAAGTGTGGTGAACTGAGCATTGAACCAGGCGATGTCCTGGTCATGCTGCTGCTGCTGCTGAGTAAAGAAACTGTCAAATCGGGCTAAATCCTCAACGCGGTGCTGCTCGTAGCGGGTAATATCCTCAAAGTGTTGCTGCTCCTGTGCAGCCACGTAGGCGTCAAAACGAGTCTCCCAACGATCAAACCTCTCTATCAACTGATCAACCGGTGAGTGCTGGTGGAGAGGAACAGGATCAGGAACGAAAGCGGGAGCGGGAGCCTCCTCCTCTCTAGCCCCCCGACCATCCCCATCTCCTGGGTGGAGACGAGTACTATGAAGGGCAGTGAAGGAATTATTTGAGTAGAAAGGGGGGTGAAGGTCAGGACGAGTAGGATATTGAAGATTGTATTTAGTTTCAAGGACATAGGCAATGATGTGTCCTAAGGCTAGATTGGGCTTTCTCTTATGGCCTGGATCGCGAATTGTGGTTAGGTGATCGATGTAACGAAAGAGTAGATCAGTGGCATTGAATTCTCTCTGGGCCATAATATAGAAAGTAGTGAGGGAAAGTAGTGGGGTGATGTGGATTCGGTCCCCGGCTTTTGGAATTATGGAAGTGCGAAGGACATGTTGGATTGTCCTAGCATCTTTAACTAAAGAGCTAGTCTCCCCAACGTGGAATGGTGCATTGGTCTGGCGAAGGAAGTGATTCGTCGTGGACCAATCAAAATCAGGATCAGAGGCGATTAGGTGCAGCTTATCCCCGGTGGTGGATAGCTGTAAAAGATCAACACAATCCTGATATGTGATTTCGACAGGGCGTCGATTCACATAGGAGGTCAGGGCTGTGAAGGTGCGGTTAATGCGCAGGTTTGCATAAAATTCAAGGAGGAGTTCGGAAGAGAAAGGGACGTCGAGAGTGAGTATGAAACAGAGAGAGGTGTGGGCAAAAAGGTCCATTACCGGATATGAGAGATGTGCAGGATTAATTGTCCGGGAGAGGGTGATGCCACACTCCTTGTAGCGACGATAGGTAGCCTGATCTTCTGCCTCCCTGAATCGAGGGTCCAGAGTCGCCCTCGAAGAACTTCTAGATGCCTGGCGAACACGTTTCCCACCAGCCATAGGAGAGAGCTAGCAAGAAAACACACAAGGAAGAAAGGTGGAGGGTGAGAAAACATGGCTGGAATTGGCCTGTATTTAAAGAAATGGCCATATCGTCCTGGCCGATCGCAGAATCGTCCAGGCCAATATGGTTCAATAATTACGTACAGGCCGATTGGTCAAAAAGGCGGTCCAATCGTCCGGGCCGATCAGATATCGGCCAGGCCGATTAGACACAGGCGATCATCCCGAGGAGTCATTCCGGATGACCGTTGAAAAAGCAGATCGTCCGGGCCGATTAGGTGTATCGTCCAGGACGAAGCACAATAATTGATCGTACCAGTCGAAGTTAAAATGTTTCAAATGCTTGCCACATGTATCGTCCAGGACGAACAGTGGATCGGCCCGGCCGATTGTCCAATAATGGATCGTCCGGGGCCGAATTTAAAGATCAAAATGTACTGACACGTGGATCGTCCAGGACGATCCAGTGTATCGGCCAGGACGATGCTCATAACATGCATCGGTCAGATGAAATATTCCATCGGCCAGGACTATAACCATGAGTTCGATCAAATCGTCCAGGACGATATAGGATCGTCCAGGTCGATGAGATACATCAAGCACAGAAAAGTTCAGTAGATGGATTTTGAAGAGAATTTGTCACATCGTCCAGGACGATAAAAGTATCGGCCCGGCTGATGTGACTTGAAATTGAAATCAAGAGAAGAATGGTGATGATCAAGACCCTCAAAAATAAAGCAAAAAAAAAAACAGTCAAAACACAGTAAAACAAAACAAAAAACACAACGAATATTTTTGGATTTTAATTTTCTATTAATTTTTTTTTTAGAAAAGTATTTCATATGATAAAATCTCAAATATTTTTAAACTTTAGAGTTCCAGGAGATCAAGGAGTTTAACAAATTCCAATCAGAAGAAGGTAGAACATCTGATTCTGTTAAACCTAGATCAGATATCCTTTAGGGTACAGAATTCTTTTGGAAATCAAAAATCCAACTCAGAATAACTATATAGGATAATAAGATCCGTTCAAGACTTGTTTACAAAGAAAATATCTCATAATTAATAATCCAAAGTAATTTTTCTCAATCATGGAAATTGAAATCAAGTCTTTGAAAACATCACATAATCAATGAGTTTTCTAAGTTTTAAGAGTTTTAACAAAGAGAGGATAGCTTGCATTTAGTGGGCTCATTTTATGCCTCTTGTTATTTTGATTGGCTCTTTTGAGCATCTTTTGATTCTTTGATACACTTTTGTGTATATGGCTTTCTTTTCAATTTGGCTTCATTGGCCTCTTTCCTTTTTAACTCTTTGCAAGCTAAAAACTCTTTAATATACCCTTAAAAAAAGGACTTAGTTGTGAGTATATCCTCCAAATATTAGAGAATAGGAGCTCTCTCTCTAATATATGGAAAAACAATCCACAACACAAAAATCAAAATCATGTGATAAATGCAATGGCAAGATTTCAAAAGCATGAATGATATCTAAGAACTTTGGTTATTATGCATAAGATAAATTAATGTAGCAAGATAAGAAAAAGATCTTAAATGAAAAGCCATTGGTTAAACTGAGTTTAGACTTTTGTTTAGAGAAGAAAATCATACTACTAAACAAAGTCAGAAGGAGGGAAAACATCAACAGTTTACTCCCTTTAACCAATCTAGAAAAAGCTAAACACTATCTCTAAAACTCAAAATCTAAAGGCTTGAAAAGATTCATCATATGAAAGACCAAATTTAAAGAGCAACGCGAAAACAGAACACATAAACACAAACAAAAAGAATGAAAACAACGCAAACTAGACTACCACCAAGTAAGCACAAAAAATAAAAAGTAACACAAAAACTAAAACATTTCAAGCACGTGATAAAGCAGCGAGTTTAAGCAATTTTGAGCTGCAAGCCTCCTTATGTCCAGTTATCCTATGCTCCCACAAGGTCTTTGGTGAGAGCACTCCTGCAAAACTCAACAATAGTCAGATTTAGGAACCCAAACAGGTTTGGGATCCTTCTTAGGAAAAGTAGAATGCAATGCAGGTATGGTATGCTGTGAATCATGCATCTTAGGTCTCCACACCCAATGTGTACTACGATGAACGGTGCAAGTGTGTGAGATGTGTCCTAGCATGCCACAAGAAAAACATTGAACTCCAGGAAAAGGTTTTCTTAAATGGTTAGGGTAAAAATGCCTCGGGTTCTGGCTTTTGATTAGTAGTTTGTGTCATCCTAGCTTTCTTACATGTTTCCAAATCATTTTGAATCCTCAAATTTGTTCTTTGTAATGCATCAATCTCAATCCTCAAATTTTTCTCAATCTCTTTAGATTTCTTAAGATCAACCTTAAGTGAGGTGTGTGTGAAGCTTTTAATGCATTATGTTCATCAAATAATTCCAAATGCTTTTTGTTTAACTCATCAAATTCATCAAGAAGAGCTATGTGATTTGAATCAATCATTGCATGATCTTTGAGAAAAACTTCATGCTCTTTTTGTAGATTTGAAAGTTCTAAGTTTAGGCTAGCATGAGTCTTCTTAAGTTTATTGTATGATGTATGTATTTTTTCACAAATTTCAAACAATTCATCATAGGTTGGTTTTCATACCTCTTCATCACTTTGATCTTCTCCCATGAAACACAAGTTTGTAGTCTCTTCCTCTGGTTCAGTCTCAGAGGAGTTAGTACCAGATTCTGCCCAAAAGCTCCTTTGGTTTTTCTTCTTGTCCTTCCTAGACTTAGCTTTCTCCTCACCTTTTCCCTTGCTTGATTGATCTCTAAGCATAGGACAATCAGTTCTCACATGTCCAGGCTTCCTGCATTTTGAAGCAAACAACATCAGAAGATTCTTTAACATGTTTATGATCCTTATCTTTTCTCTAACTCTGATGATGCATTTGTTTCTTCCTTAGAAAGCTTTTGAATTTCCTTGTGATGAAGGCAATTTCATCGCTTTCAGACCCAGAAGATTCAGAATCTGATTTGTGCGCCTTCAGTGCGATTATTTTCTCCTTTTTCTTCTCACCTGCATCAAGATTTCTTTGATTCACCCCTTGCTCGTAAGCAATGAGTGAGCCAAGTAAGTTATACATAGAATAGGTGTTCAAATCTTTAGATTCAGTAATGGCAATAATTTTTGCATCATAAGACGAAGGCAAGCATCTCAAAATCTTGTTAACTTTTTCATAGTTTGAAAGCTCTTTTCCTAGTGCATGCAATGAAGTAACTATCTGAGTAAACCTAGTGTACATGTCAGAAATCGATTCATGAGGTTTCATACGAAAAAGTTCGTAGTCAAGCAAGAGAAAGTTCAAACGGGATTGCTTAACTTCATTAGTCCCTTCATAGGTGATGCATAATTTATCCCAAATCTCTTTACCAGTTTTGCAAGTTGAAACACGCATGTAATCCTCAGATTTCAAAGCACAGAAAAAATAGTTCAAACACTTCGCATTTAATTGAGCTAAATCTCGTTCATCAAAAGTCCATTCAATAAAAGCAACTTCAGTTTTAACACCATTAATTTCACGAGAAGGTGGAGAATAACCCTCTTGAATAAGCATCCACATGCGATAATCAGTAGATTGTAAAAATATTGACATGCGAGTTTTCCAAAAGTCAAAAGGTAGGTTATCGAACAGGGGAGGTCGGGTAATGGAATACCCTTCCGTAGTGTTACGATTCCCAATGTTAGCCATAGATCAAATTCAAAAAGTTTTCAAACTTTAATTTTCGAATCCCGCTCTGATACCACTTGAAAGTGCGTTCGGGATATTAAGCCCTATGAACTTAGTCCAAAGCTAACCAAGAGGGGGGGGTGAATTGGTATTTTAAAAAACTTCTTATCATAAAGAAATAAAATCACATAAACCAAATCACACCACAGAAATAAAATGCAGAATTTAAAAAGTGCGAAAGCAAGAAAAAAAAACACAGAGATTTATAGTGGTTCGGTCGACTCGACCTACGTCCACTCCTTGGAGGCACCCTCCAAGTATTGCACTACAAAATGTGACTCTCCTTTAGCCCCCACGGCTAGGCGGAGAAGCCCTCACAAGAACCTCCTTTTGCCACCCCGGCAAGGCAGAGAACCTACCTCCTTTTGCTTCCTCCTGAAGCTGGCAGAGAACCACAACCAAAAGCAAACTCCTTACCTCTACTGACCCTTCCACGAACGAGAAACACCAGACGAAAGACAAGCAGAGCGATCCTTGAAGCAACCCTTGTGAAACCCCTCACAAGCTCCCCCTCACAAGATCCTCTCTCTCTCCCTCTCTCTCTTTCTCTCCTCAAGGTCTTCTCAGGTCAAGGCAGCAGCCAAAGGTCTCTAAAAAATGTTGAATAAGAGCTCTTTAAATAGAAGAGCTTCAAAGGAGCTCATTAATTGCAAGTTGCCGACAATATCGTCCAGGCCGATATGGACATCGACCTGGCCGATCAGTACAAATCACAGAAGATCGGCCTGGGCATCGCCCTGTTTTGGTTGCTGGACGATTGAAATTTGGCTTGATCGTCCCGGCCGATCTTACGATCGTCCTGGACGATCAGTTCAAATCAGAGGAAAATTGTCCTGAGCATTGCCCTGTTTTTGAGCTGGCTGATATTTATCGTCCTAAAGTAACTTAAGGATTTTGAATAAATTGTCCTGGCCGATCCTGTGATCGTCCAGGACGATATGATCGTATCAATCATCCTTAATTACTCCCTAGATTTGCTGATCAATTAAGGCATAATTTGATAATTTCGTCCAGGCCGATCCGTGGATCGTCCTGGCCGATAATTTAAAAATACAATATACCTTAATTGTCTATGGCGGCTACTTCTTTCTATTTTGAGCTTATCGTCCTGGTTGATACACGTATCGTCCAGGCCGATATGTTAATGACGGCTGCCTTAATTAAGAAACCATATTTAGACTTTTTGTTTTAAGCTGATCGTCCAGGACAATATGAATATCGGCCTGGCCGATGTGGGAAAAAACAGAAATTCTAATTCTCTCAAGTGTGTGTGTAGGGTTACTTAGCATCAGTCTCTTTGACCATTACAAGTAGACTCAAAAAGAGAAAAACAAAAGTACAGACTGACTCAACCCTGAACCTACGCAATTCTAAACTTGGCTTCTTCATGATCGTCCGATCTTCGATTCCTGAAATGTTAGAAGCAACAAGTTGTTTGTCAATCATCAAAGCACAAGCCATGAAAAAATAGATTTACAACAGCTCTTTGTGGATATGATGAGCAGTTTGGTCTTTTTTTTTTTTGCTAAATATCATATAATCTACATTTGTAAGAGGATGATGTATCAGGCTCCCATTGGATGATTGTTGATCGTGGGGTGTGGTAGCATCCATCACCTTTGTTGCACATATTCTGTATTCATTTGCGAACATTGTGTTATACACATGATGAGATTTTGTAGCAGCTCGTAGGAGGGCAATGTACTTGTTTGAATGATAGATACATATGTCATAATCCTTCATTATTGTCTCCATATGATTTGCAAAATTTATCTATATTTAATTATGATCAAACTATACATGTCCATCTTGATCATAGCTTGGTAATAAATTAATGTTGCTAATCCATTGTCAAGCTATAAAGAACTCAAGTCATGGCTTTTTGACCAAATCATATCCTCCATAATCTTCTCATTATTTGCAAAACAAAATCCCCACTTGCAAGTTCTTGGCCTTCAAAGGTGATTTACAATAAGTGTAAGGAACTTGATATTATCATCAATGTCTTTATTCCAATCCACATGACTCTTATAAGTCAAGTATAGTCATCCAAAAATTTCATTCTAAGGTTTATGATTAATTTATACATAAATCCTTTTCTACTTGCATGATATTAGTTTGGTTGAGTTAAAATTTCCAAAGTGGCCATCTTAATGTTCAATTGAAGATCCTTGTATTGTTGCTCATTCACCTTAGCCATATTTAACTCTGAGTCAAATTCATGTACATTGCACTTCCACTTAGCTCTTGCTTGTATGTTGATCATGCTTGGATGCCCTCCTTTATGAGTCTCATGTTTGTATGTTTGAGATTTATTTTCAACATTTTCCATAAGTTCATTTAGTGTTCACTTTCAAATTGAGATGATATTTATTTGCTCATTTTGAAAGCTTAGTATTATGGTTCAAATCAATGATTATATTGATTATTTGTTTGATTAAATTATTTATTCAAGTTAAGTGCAGTATCATTTGAGTCCAATTTAAATTTGAGTCCAAGTCTTTCTCATTTGATGTTCAAATTGGTGTTCAAAATAGGTTCATTTGCACAAGTCCCCTATTGTCCTTTTTGAGCTCAAGCCCTTGTCCAAGTTTGAGTCAAAGTTCAGTTTATCCAAATTTTGTCCAAGTTCAAGTTCAATGCAGTCCCAAATTGAGTCCTCTTGCACTTTGTTCAAATGGTCATTTCATTTGATTTGCAAGTTCACTTATTGTTTGAAATTGAGTTAAAGTCCTTTTATTTGCTCATATTCAAATTGTCCACATTTTGTCAAAGTCCCATATTTCAGTGAAAATTTCGGCAGCCTCCCGATGTCTCCCCTGTTTAGGGAAAAAACCAAGAGGCAACATTCCCCTCGACGCTACGTGAGCGCTTCAGGTAGGTGTCAAAATGACACCGCGGTTGCAAAATTTTTATTTTTATCCCCGCGCGCTACATGAGCATTTTTTTTTCTTAAAACCCACCAACGGGCCTACGCGTTAATATCAGGAAAAAGTTACACAGTCCTTAAAGGGACCTCTAGCTCACTACTACTCCGAAGAGCTACAAGCAAAATCAAAAAGAAACCTAAGAGCCGGAGTTCCCTACTAATCAAAATTACAAAATAATCTAGTAACATTCTAAGAACCAAAAAGCAAAGGGATAAATTAATCACTTTCAGCATAGCCCTTCCAACAACACTCGTACCCTGCCCAAAACGAGCGCGGAGTTCCAAAAACTTAAAAAACAGGCCTGCAAGGATACTAAAGCAAAAATAAAGCAACCAAAAATAATGTAAAGCAAAATGAAGATTTAAGTAATCAGTCATGCTCCCAGGCTTATAAAAGACCCACATTGTTTTATACCCACTAGTATAATAGCTGTTAGAATACCTGCTGCCGAAAAACCAAACCCACAAGGGCATACAATTCCAGGCAGTAAAGTTAGCCCCATAATACTCAACCCCCTTCCAGGCAACCACCATAAACCACAGATGCCCCATATTAAAATAAACAATACAATGCATGATGGTAGTATTCATATCCAGAATCAGAGTTGAGATAATACTGCCCCAACTACAGCAACAAACAAACACAGAGACGGTGAGACCAGAAAAATCACTCCAGCAATAAGAAAATTTTAAAATGCTGCTGTGCCTAAGCCCGACAAGCCCCACATTGTTGAACCATAGTAACTTGATAAAGCACCTAATGGCCAAAAACAACAGACCAAAATCGTTGAGATCAAACACATAGCAACACAATGGAAAAGATAAATCATAAAGAAGATTGTCAATAGAAATAAACAGCCAGAAAAGGGAAGGAACCAAACAATCAGCAACATGCAAAAAGCAACAACCAGCAAACATGAAATAACAAAGAAACTAGCATAAAGAACATAAATTCACATTAATTAAACTGAATATATGGAAATCCCATCCTGTCCAATTTGATAAGCCCCTTGATATCCCTGGGAAGGGAATTTTCATTAAAATGCAAAAAACCAGCCATGTAACACCCCAACTTAGCTAAGCCATCAGCCACCACATTTCCCTCACGCAGAATATGAGAGATAGAGTAATTAATACAAGAGAAACAACTCTTAATATCTCTAATCTTGTAAAAAATAGTAGGGTTAGGATTCGAATTGCCATTAATATAATGAATTAAAAGCAAGGCATCAACTTCCACCCAAATGTTAGTAATGCCAAGGGAAAGACATAATTGAACCCCATACAGCAGGCTATCAGTTTCAGCTTGGATAGCATTAGTATTAGAAGAGGGACCAGCATATGCCGCAACAGCCATGCCATTATAATCACGAATAATGCCACCACAGCCAGCCTTGACGTTATTATAAGAGCCATCTGTATTGAGTTTAAAATAACTAGTAACAGGATGCCTCCAATAAACCAATTCTTCAGTTTTGATGATAGGCTGAAAATTAAACTTCAGGCCAAATTCATTAGCAGTAGGAATGCAATTCTTAAAAGACTCAACTTTAATTAACTTCGCACCATAGAGTTGAAGAACCTTGTTCTTAACTTTAGCAATGACATACAAAGCATTCATACCAATATTCTCATGTTTGGAAGCATTCCGGCTTTCCCATAAATACCAACAGATAATAACAGGGATTATATTTCTAATATGACCTTTGGTAGGGAGAAGCCAATCTTTAAGAATAGTAGTAATCGAATCATAGTGAAAAGAGGTAAGCACATTAAAAATATTGTCAAAGTAAATCAACACTTTGGTAGCAATCGGGCCATTGATGAAGACATGGTTAAGATTCTTGATATGATAGCTACATTGGCATTTAGAAACAATAACCAAACCTTTTTTCATCAAAAGAGAATCGACAGGTAAGTAGTTGTGTAAAATTCTCCAAAGTAAAAAAGAGTAAGTAGGAGGAATATTAGCATGCCAAATAGAATCATAAATATAGTTTTTAGGCAAATTCTGTCTGATCGAATTCCAAACAAGTTTAGTGACAAACCGCCCATCATTAGACCGATTAAGTAAAATACAATCCTCATTCCCCCTATAAATGGATATCTTAGTAATTAAACTAATGATGGTATCAGGAATCATATTTGCAAGCATGTTCAAATCCCAAGTGTCATTAATAAAGAAATCTTTAACTTTCAGAGTAGAAGTAGAATGAGTATGTAAAAGATGGTCAATAGAAAAATTACCCAGCCACTTATCCTGCCAAAAGTAAATGTTCCCAACGCCCAATCCCAATTGAATGAACTCTTCAGCTTCCCACTTGATATTGCAAAGCCTTTTCCAATTGAAAGAGTCCCCTTGTTTGAAGCAACAATTTAAGGGATGATTGACAGAGCAGTATTTGGTAGCCATAAATTTAGCCCATAAACTTTTATTAGATCTGAAAGAAAACCAAAGTTTATGGTTAAAAGACTTGGTCATATCAGTCAAGGTACAAAAGCCAAGTCTTCCCTCATCCTTGTTCCCAGCACATTTAGTCCAAGAGCTCCAGATAATAGAACGATTTCCATCTTTAGAACCCCAAAGAAACTTATTAAAAATAATTTCCATTTTGCTATAGATATGATTAGTAGGGCACTAAGTATGCATCAAATAGATAGGAACGGAGCATAACACATGTTTTATAAGAACAATTCTCCCACCATAAGAAAGAAAATTAAAAGCCCAAGAAGAGAGTTTCTTATGGATAATCTTAAAAACCCCATCAAATAGATGAGAACGTTTCTTACCCTTATAAAGAGGAACATCAAGATATTTCATAGGAAAAAATGTCTCTTTCACACCAAACTTCCTTTCGATGTTAGCAATATGAGTATTAGAAATAGACTTAGCAGGAATAAAACTGCACTTAGTAGGATTAAAGATTAAACCACTAGCTTGTTGAAAGATATTAAGAAATTTAAAGAGGAAGTTCAACATTTTCGTAGACCCATTTGATAAAATAATAAAAGCATCAGCAAAGCTCAAATGAGTAATAGGAAACCACCATTCATTTTGTAGTAAAGAGTAGAATGAAGCCGGAAGAGATTATTAATGCCACATGATAAAAATTCAACAGCAATGATAAAAAGAGCAGGGGATAAGGGGTCACCCTGTCTGATACCATTAGAAGATTTGAAGAAACCATGAGACTTACCATTGATAATAACAGAAAAATGAAAATTCTCAATACAATTTTTAATAAGATTGGTAAATTGTAAATTAAAACCAAAAAGATTTAAAATTTTGTAAAGAAACACCCAATTCAAATTATCGTAAGCCTTGGAAATATCCATCTTAAAAATAACATTACCTCCAGTAATTTTAGCATTAAGGTCATGAACAAGTTCTTGAGCAAGTAAGACATTATCAAAAATCGATCTACCTTTAACAAAACCAGTTTGCACTAGAAATATGATTTTAGGAAGAATAGTAGCAAGCCTACCCATAATAATTTTAGCAATAAGCTTGTTAAAAAAGGTACATAAGCTAATGGGACGACAATCACTCCAATAATTAGCACCATTAGACTTAGGAATTAACACAATAGAAGTGGAGGTAAAAAATTTAGGCATAGTAAAAAAATCCACCACAGCATTAATAATGTCATCTTTAATAATAGCCCACGATTTTTGAAAGAACTTGTTCGTGAACCCATCAGGGCCGGCCACAGAACCTGAATTCATATATTTTAAAGTATTCAGAATTTCCTCTTCAGTCGGAATAGTGGAAATAATCGCAGGCATAAAATAGAAATCAGTATTTAAATCAGGCCTAAAATTATTGTTGTAAATCTTCTCAAAAAAATTGGTACCCGAAGAAGCAATAAGTTCAGGATTAATAATTTCATTCCCATCAGGAGTCAAAAGCTCGTGAATGATCCTACTAGTTTTGTTATGATTAGCAATGTTATGAAAATAAGAAGTATTCCTATCCCCTTCCACAAGGAATTTAGAAGAAGCTTTTTGTCTCCAAAAAGCTTCCTCTTTTTCCTGCAGATTAAACAAATTAGACTTGGCATTATTAAGAGTAGACAAGTTAGTAATAGTGGCATCTTGCATATAAGCCAGATCAGCATTAGCTACATCATTTTCAGCAAGCTTCATATTAGCAAAAACATTTTTAAAGATGCATTTATTCCACCATCTAACAGGTTGCTTAAGCCTCTTAAGTTTGAACCACAATCTCGTCATACCAGTCACACTATCATCAGGAAAAAGAGGCGCTTCCCAATTGCTCTTAACAATATTCTCAAACTTATCATCCAGAAGCCATATGTTCTGAAACCGAAAAGGTTGGAAAGAGGAGTTGTTAGTATTATATACATTAAGTAAAATAGAGTATGGTCAGAAAGAGTTCTGGTTAAATGCTCAGTATGGGTATTTTGAAAAGCAAAAATCCAGTGATCGTTAAAATGGATACGGTCCAGCCTTTGCCACATAGTAAATTTATTCCAAGTAAAACCATTACCCGAGAAGCCAATATCATGCAAATTACAATTTAAAATCATGTCATTAAAGTCCTTCATAGCCAGAAAATTAGGAGGCTTACCACCAATTCTCTCGGAACCATTAGTAATATAATTAAAGTCACCACCAACCATCCAAGGAACATTAACTGTGGTGGCAAAAGAGGAAAGTTGGTCCCAAAGGATTTTTCTACCCGTTCTATTACACGAAGCATAAACAAAAGAAGCATAGCTAGAAACATGATTAATAGTAACATTCGCATGAATAACTTGAGGTAATTCAATCAGAACATCTAAAGAAATAAACCGTTTCCAAAAAATCCAAATTTTGTTACTACAATTAGCAAATGCAAAATCAAAACCCAGAATTTTACAGACAGATTCCAGTTTAGAAGCAAAAACAAAAGGCTCAAGTAAAACAAGAAGTTGAATGTCATTAATCCTACACAGATTCTTAACACGGTCCTTAGAAAGAGACACACCCACCCCCCTAATGTTCCAAATGAGAGCTTTAACCATTAATAACTATATTAGAAGCACTAGTGGCCCTAGGGGTCTCTAGAGGTGTAGCCTTTCTATTCTTACCCTTATATTTAGGATCAGACACAGAGTTAACATTAACATCGCTAAGAGTATCCACAGGTAGAACAATTTCAATAGATCCAATTTCCCCTTCTTCTATACCATCAACTTTTTCCTCCATATCCTTCAAATTACAATTTTGCTCAATAACTTTAATACCAACATGGCCTTGAGAAGTAACAAAATCATTAGGACAATTGTTTAGAGAACGGCGTTCCCTGTTTCCCTCCACCAATGAAGTGTTAACCATAGGAGAGGAAGCACCTCCCTCTTTCATCTCACCAGCAATTTCATCCTCATTAACATAAGTGTCGTTTTCCTCTATAACCTCACCCATACCTCTAATAATGTTCATTTCACCCTCCTTATTTTTTTCCAAAAAAATCTGGGGTGCCATTATTGGTATCTAAAGATGTAGACTCTGTGTCATTATCCTTGTTATAATGCTTAGAAACCGGAGGATTTAGATCATATCCTTCCAAATCCACATTACTTCCCATCACCTTAATTTCTCCACCGACCGGATCAATCATATTTTTGGGACCCGCAATGTTCTTTTTTAGTTGGGGATGTGCAACAAAACAATCTTGTATAGCGTGACCATGAATCTTACAATGCAAGCAAAAATCGAGAACTTTTTCAAAATCAACTTTTTGTAAATACCCAAAATTTTCAGAACCGATCCATATATCTTTCGGATGTTTCTTTGTGATATCGATTTACACAAGAACCCTAGCAATATAGGGTCTTGACCGATTAGCCGTGGCCTGATCAGTTTGCAAGGGCCTTCCAAAAATAGATCCTAAAGCATGAAGCACATGAGTATTAAAAAAATACAACCGTAAATTAGGAAAAGAGATCCATATAGGAATAATGGGCGACTCTTCTTTGACATCAAAGAAAGGAGTCCATTTTAGTAACCTCATTTGGCAATTTAGAATATAATAAAATCTCCTAGAAAACACACGCCTATAATCAAGATCATTCGATAACTGCATGGAGACGTGTCTAGCATCAAGCAATCCGATGGAAAAATTCCTAGATAACTTTAGTTTAGCAAAAAAATTTCTAATCGCATCCAGATTCGGACGTCTCACAGAGAAATTACCAACCAACATAAATTGATACGGACTAGCCAGTTTCAGAATATCATCTTCCGACATTAAGAGAGCCGGGACACATTTAATAGTAGATTTGGTAAAAGAGATTACTGGAGATTTAGAAGCCCCCGCAAGAACATCTCAAAAAGACCGAGATGTAGAAGGAGAAACAGTAGATCCAGGTAAGCCTTTCATCGGGACACCCGTATTTGATGGCGGAACACCCCACACATCATTCGTCAGAGAGGTCTTACACTTCTCCATGAGGAGAAGAGAGCACCAAAGGCCAAAAGGCCATATCATAGCTAATTACCCGAGCCAAGCACACCAGAAAATGGAAGCAGATCGGTGGAGGATCGATCGGGAGGCGAAAAAGCAAGGAAGCTGCAAAATCGCCAAAAAAGTCGCCAGAGCCCAAGAGAAACCCTAGTGCTAAAAATTTGCCTAAATTGCCCGCTACATGAGCATTTAAGGGGTTTTTTATTATTATTAAAGAACACAATTTCTTTTCCCCCTCTGCACTACATTAGCATTCGGGGGTTTTTATAATTTTTTATTTTTTTTATTTTTATCCCTCGCCGCAAACGCCGCACCGGCTTCCCTCCCTACAACGCTACGTGAGCACGTAGGGGGTTTGTCGGCTCGTCGCTAACATTGAAGAAGAATTTTAGGCGATTTCCTGCCTGGTCGTAGGCGTCTCACTAGCTTCCCTCTCCACAACGCAACGTGAGCGTGTTGGGGGGTTTGCCAGTTCACCGCCAATGACGAGAGTGAAAATTTAAGTTTAGAGATTGTACCTTTGCATTCCGGTGGCGACGAAGATTTTACAAAAATGCACAAACTCTCTTTCTCTCTTTTTTTTTTTAACTCGCTCTTAAGACAAGCTCAGAGGTTTCATGATCACAACCAGCAGGATGCTGTTTTTTGTTTTCACTAAGACTTATTCCATATTTCTTGCTCATAAATCGTTTGCTTCCAAAAACTTGTAGTTCATGATCTGAATAATCACATCCAAACATTTTTTATTTACCTCATGACTTTGACTTCTCCTTGGCACCTTCTCCCTTTTTTTTTAACTTGAATTTGATCATCTGAAGAAAAATCTTCTAAACCCACGACCTTGGCAATCACATTTGGAGCTTTCAACTTCTTTGCCAGCTTAAATCAATGAAGCTTTATTATGCAAACTCTTTCCTTTCACTTTGCTTTGTTTTCTTCATTAACATTTTGCTTGATGCGATCTGAAGACTTAAAAGCATTAATAGTAATTCCTGGTGTTCCACTATTCCTTTACTGCATATCTTCTAGTGGCTGAAACATTATCATCTAGCTTTGCATTAATCAAGTAAGCCATCATTTTTTGGAGTTTCTTAATCAAGGCATCTTTATCCGCATCAGGTAGAGCATTGAAGGTGAAGACAGAATTGTTGCCAATGTGATCCTTGATGGGTTGTTGAAACTTTATTGCCACAAATACATAGCAAAGTCCCTCTTTGAATTAGAGCTGTAAAGAGGAGTCCAACAAACTACCTTGCAGATATTTTCTATGAAATATTGTACCAAGCCGTCATCTGATGGAATAGCCATATAGAGATATGTTGCAGCAGATCCATAAAACGCCAATAACCCACAATGCTTGGACAGGATCACCTCTCTGACATCCGAAGGCTTCATTGACTACGAACCATAGATTCCCTTGTATACAATTCCATCAAAGCTTTCTGATGATCCTTCTCCCGCCACTGTCGACCAAGGGGGTCCGGCTTTGCATGAGGTTCAGCGGAGAGTTGGAGGAGGCATTTGGAAGGAGGGGAAGATACGTGGACCAGCTCTAGTGGAGGAGTTTGTGAAGTATACGACTGTGATTTGAATACAGGGGACTGGAGAGGCTTCACACGGATAGGAGTTTGCTCAATAGCAGGAAGCTTTAAATAAACAGGGAGATATGAGATTTGGCTTCAGGAAACTTAGGGAGCTTCTAAGCGTGATCGACTGTGGGAGGCGGACAAGGATCCATAAGCTGGGTTGACGGGAGGGAGGTGCTGGAAGACATCGTGGCTTTTTGCTTTGGGACTGAAGCAGCGGATCGCAAAAAAAGAGAAGGGGTTGCCTGGGTAAAAAGTGAACCAGCCATATAGCCACCTTCGATATCATGTAACAAAGGAGTTTCGTGTTTGAACGAGGCATAGAACAGTATATCATTTCAGTGGAAAAGCTGGGATTTGCATTTAATTATGATTTGATTTTACATTTTATTTGACAATTTTAAGTCAAATCCACTAGTACCGTCAGTGATGACTTGTCATTACTAGCATGATTATTAATTTAGGCTGAGAGTTGATTTTCATATCATTTCTTGATTTATGTGCATTTTCTCCTCGTAATACGTGTTGAGCTCACCAAAAAATTGTAATTGAATAAATTAATAGCGCATTTAAGATATTGATGATGTTCCGGTCGCAAAGACATAGTCCATTTTGCGATCGAAGTTCATTAGAGCATCGTCGAGCCTCATTTCCCTCTAGTGCGTGCATTCACATTATATTTGAATCGCCTCGAAATTCATGTAATCACCTCAGACGATCCAAATTGATTAAATAAAATGTATACTCGGAATGTTGGCTATGCTGCGGATGCAATGGCGCTGTCCGTTTGTTGATCCAACATCATGTCATCTCCGTAGAGGCAAATTTTCTCAATATGCGTGCTTTACATTGAAATTCGTGTCACCAATCCGGATGATCCAAATTGAATATAAAAAATATTGTTCTTAAGTATTTGCACTATTCTGATCGCAATGGAGAAATCTATTTCACAAACAGACATCATTTGGACAGCGACAAGGTCAATTTTCCTCAAAATTTGCGATATTGCCTCGATATCCATGCCTCCAATATGGATGCTTGAAATTGAATAAACAAAATACAATTTTTAAAGGTTAACAATGTTCCAGATGCAACAGAGAAGTCAGTTTATCGTTCCGACATTGTTTGATCAGTCTTGCGCTTCAATTTTGGGTGTCGGTCATCCCTTTTAATTAATCTTATCCGATTTGATTGCGAGGGGCCTTGACCTAGTAGAATTCGACGTCCTGATCGCAACGACGCCATCCATTTGGCAATCAAAGGTCGTTTGACCCTTCAAATGATGTGTGGCACCAATGTACGTATTGCTTTATTCCCTTGTTTGGTTCCTTTCTTGCGTGGTATGAGGTATAGGGGTTAACAGCTTCATAGCACAAATCCAAAAGTGTCGCAACATTAACTAGAAGCGCCATAGTTTTTATACTCTAAGATTTCTTACAATTTGATTTAGTGCCCCTGACATTGTGTATTCAAGCACTATTACACTACTAGCACCCTTAACCCTATAATCCAACATTATAACATATATGATCTTAGAAAAATTTGGAAATAAATCAACACCCGAGTGGTCTCTTAGAGTGTCCCAAAGACAATCAGTGCCACAACACCAAGAAAAATGAACACCACAGTGTTGTGGGAACGATGTGGCATTAAATTGCCAGAGGGCCAAAATGTAAGAGTTGGAACAGTTCAGCAGAGAAACACTATAAAGATTGAGACCCAACACTGCAGTGGGAAAACTTATCGACACCACGATGTTAATTTAGTTTGTATCATCGTGACACCATTTTTTTTAGGGTTGTGACATCAGTGACAGTTTGTGTCCTTTTTTAAATAAATCTTTTGGCCAAATTTGTTAGGGATGCTCAATTATTTTCTTGAATAAAATAATAAGTGCATGTTAGAGAATGTGTAGAGAGGGAATGCTTGAGGGAGATTGATTCAAAGTCCAAAAAGCATTTCAATTGCATTCATTACAAAAATTTATGCCTTATTAGTGTCCCAAATCCGCCAAAAATCACAAAATTTTGCTGGAAAATCTATTTTTCTGGCGGAACATCACTTAGCGATAAAATAAGCATCATAAACCTTTTTCTAGGTGAACAGTTTTGCCAAAAATATTTATAACGGCCTTATCGATGTAATACAGTGGTATGATGTGTCGATTTATCCACCAGAATTTTTAGTGGAAACTTATTGCTTGAAATTTTGGCAAATAATATGTCGGACACATAATGACATATTATCCACCGAAAATACTAACAGAAAATTTTAGCCAAAAATTTGATACATTTTGTCGTATCTCCATTTCTGACTAATAATCCGCCAAAAATTCACTAGAAATCAATATAAAAAAAAATCACTCCCTCTTATGTTTATGTTTTCTACAATACAACAAACTTGCATAAAAATATACAAATACCATATTCATTATAACATTGAACAAAAAAAATTTTAACATTCAACAAATAGTTTAATAAGAATTTGATCATTCCTAGTTCATTTAAAATTTACCAAAAAGTTTAAAATTAAATATAAAGTTCGTTCGTTGCACACTAAAATATTAACAATAAAATAAACAACTATACAAATGAAATGTCCTACATATAAAATAGATGTCTAGAAATAAGAAAAAAAATATGCATCCATTAACATAACAATCTATATTTGTGTATGTCAAACCAAATTTAGAAATTAGCTTCTTAGTCCAATATAAATCTGTATGAATTTTGTTATCCACCAGATTGTTTTCCTTAAGCAGCCCAACAAATTGATTAAAATACTTTGGCTGGAAATTACATTCTGCCTTGATTCTTAAAATCATCACAACAACAAATAACTCTAAGTGAGTGTTGCACCCCTTCCATATTAGTTGTTGGGCAGCATGTAACAAATCATAAAAATTTTATACCTCCTCATTTGGTAACTCTTATGTATATTGTTCAAATTGTGCTCCAGTTGCATCATAAACTACGTCTTCAAGAGGTCAGATATTTTCTTCCTCAACTATATTAAAACTTGTAGATGGGCCACATTGAGAATCGAAATGTGACTCGTACTCACCATGAGAAGTCCAATACAAATATTATGGTATGAACCCTCTGCGATACATTATTATGTACCATATACACTAACCCCTTTACCTATTCATGCATGCATACACACATTTTATTTATGTAATGTATGTTTAGCCAAAATACTTATGCCTGACAAGGGCAAAGGTTGTGGGAGTCTCATGTGCTCAGAGGATATTATCGCTTTTCCTTTGGTATAGGGTCATTATGCTACCAAAATTTCATAAAAATTTTGGGAGTTAAGAAATTTTGTTAGGATAATTAAATAAGATAAAATATCAAATTTTTTGTGAGTCTTCTTGCAAAAGTCATTTAAACTTAAAGTTAAAATTACTCATCTTGAATCAATAGTTTAATATACTCCTTTTATCTCTTAAGATAGAGTTGATCAAATCGTACATTACATCTAAGATGATTACTTGAGCATTAGGTTGTTAGCTGGTAGCACATTCCAAGCAGGTGTAAGCCCGGAGGTATTTGCCCACCTCAAACTCCTTTTTTGAAATAGTCTAAAGAATTCAAGGATATTTGATAAAATTTAAAGATATTTTTGAATGGGTTATTAATATTTTTAAAATAAGTAAGGAAACTATCACATGTTTTAAATCCAAAATGAGTCTAAGCTTCACTTTAATAAAAAATTTTCTCTTCATAAATGTAATTAATTGTAGGGGCTTTCCTCGACAGGAACCCAACATCCCAATATAAAATAAACCCTATCTTAGTTCACTAAGATAGGGACCAAATTTTTTGGATGTAGACTAAAGCTATATTCCTAGGTTAGTTTTGTATTTAAAATGATAGGTGTATGTGAATGTTATCCTTCATGATGATATTCATATCCCTTATGCCAAATATGAATACAAAATTAATTTTTTATTTTCTCAAGTCAATAATATGAGTGTTAGTTTATATTTTAGATTAATTAAGACTAACTATGTTGATTTGATTATAGAAATACTAAATCCCAAATCAGTGGTTATTATCATTTAAATTTATCCACACTTCCTTGAACATCACATCTCCAATGTCCACATATTTAAGGGTTCATCAATAAAAAATAATCATTTTCTCTTAACATCATGTAAAATAGTTTATTATTTGATCTTTACTTGAGGAAGAGTGAAAAGATGCTTCTATGTCCAATATTTATTTTTCATTAGATTTTCTATATTTAGTATCAATGCATCCTGATTATCCTCTATGAAATAATAACCACCATCTTTTCAATTGACTTTTTACTTTACTTTGACTTCTTCCTTTATTATTTTAATATGTGGTCAAGTTTTCCATAATATTAGCATCAACTCAGACGATCTACTATAGTTTATAGAGTGTATCCAGTGATGTGGAAAATACTTGTCAAGTTTGCCATAAGTTTTGTTGAAATTTGACTATTTGTTCTTCTTTAAAGATTTTGATCTACATCTCCTTTTAATGTTGTTGTTGTTTTGTTATTACTTATACGGTCAATATTTAAAATAGAAGCATAGTACCCATTTTCACATCTTCTGATTTCCTCACTAAAGTTCAAATCTTATATGTCACCAAGCTTCATTGTTGATAATTATAGGAATGATTAATAGCTGACACAACACCATTTCAAATTTTTAGTGGTGATAAAAGTAAACTTAAAAATATGGATCTCATATCATGAATTTGCACTTATCTATGAGCTTCATTTTACTTTTTTTCCTGTTGCCGTTGAATAGAATCCAAAGGATACTTGTGAAATAAAGAAATGCATCATTTAATTGATTGAATGCAATTCCATTTATTTTATTTAATATTCAATTGATGTTTATTTAATATAAAATAATTATTAGAAGTGTGTGGTTTGGTTGCATTAGAAATAATACATGAATTGGAGAGTGATCATTTTTATTAATGTGGGTTACCGAATTCTAAAAACAATATATATATTTTTTAACTCTTGTATATTCATTATGAATATGTTTGCTTTTAAATCATTAACAATCATAAATCCTAAAATATGAAGCCAAACAGTTTGTCGGGATTTAACATACTTCATGCCAAATAGTTTAATTTAAAAGCCCTCAGAATTTAGTAAATATTTTTCTTTTTTTGGGAAAACCCACGTAGAGGACTACGCTTTAATAAAGGAAAAAATTACTGAGTCCTTAATGGGACCTCATGCCCACTAATAGTCAAAAGAGATACAAAATTAAAATAAAAAAATAACTACGAGCCCAAGGTCCCTACTACGCAAAAGTGCAATAAAACTTAGATACATTCTACGGTGTGCAAGAGGGAGCACCCAAAAAGGAAGACAATAAAAATAAGCTTGGAATAGCGTCTTCCTATCAAAAATCCCATCAACACAAATACCAGCAATAGCAATATCCTACAAAAATAAGTGATAACCACCACAACAATTCAACAAGGAGCAATAAAAACTAGCAATAAGAAAAATCACTAAATAATGGTTAACACAGACTAAAATATGAAAGAAGAAAGCATAAAAAAGCCACCTCATAAGATAATACCAAGAACCCGAGCGGTGAGCATGCCAAAAAGCAATAAACCACCCAACTAATATCCAACCAAATAATCATGAAATGGCTCCAGGTTCCAGAAGATGACAAGATAGAGCTGGAACTAATGTAAACAACTAGACCCACAATAGCTATTAAAATAGTCTCTCAAGGATAATCCAGGAAAAAAACATTCAAAATCACCAAGGAAATACAACCAACAGTAACTAAAACACCAAAGTGCATTACATAACTCATTGCATTCCAAGCCAATATAATTAAAACAACGCAGAATGGGCCCAACCATGAACCACCACCATCCACCCAGAACGCGAAGCCAGCTGAGAGCACAGAACCATAAACCAATAGAAGATCAAATACCAAAATAGAAAAGAGAATAAGAAAATACTCATGATACACCAAAAAAGGTTTCCCAAGCAGCAGAAACTAGAAACCAAAAATCGATAAGCAGCCAACCCATCCCAAAGAAACAAAGCATACTAAAAAATGCCAGGGGAAATCCCACAGCCGACAGAGGGAAGCAACACCACCAACACTAAGATGTAACATAAGATAAACCAATTTGATTCAATCTTTAGAGGCCTTTAACCAGAAAAGGCATATTAGAAACTGAAAGCTCAGTCATAGCATTCAAACCACAACCCTATCTAGCAATCAACTGAGCACAAGCATTCCTCTCCTCTAGAATGACATAGAAAGAGCAATTTAAAATACTCAATAAATTCCTAATGTCCCTCTGAATATAAAACAACACAGAGGAACAAACTTTATCCTCCTTAGTATTAAGAGAATGATAGTCAAAGTAAGAACCAACCTCTACCACCACATTCATGTAATTAAGATTGGAACAAAGACTTAAACCATGAAGCACATCATAGGTAATAGCAAAATTTTCATCACCATTAGCAACAGGACCAGCAAAACCCAACATATAATTACCAATTTGATATCTAATCACGCCACTACAGCAAACAATAGAATCCATAATCGCACTAGCCACATTCAATTTAAGAAAATTAGTATGAGGCTTCATCCAATAAATACATTGTGGGCTCCGAAAATTCGGCCCCGGCCTCCGCTCGCTCTTCTTATTCGGCGAGGGAGTTTTAACTGAATAAGTTCCGAGGTAAATTTTGGAAGGCAGATGGGTTTGTAGATAAGACACTACCCAGAGATTTCGCCCTCATTTTGTGAGGACTTTATGATCTGAGTTCTGGTTTCCTATAGGCGCAAGCCCCTATAGTTAATTACCCCTCTCACTAAAGAGAGAGAACTTTCGATTAAGGCTAGTCATCAATCAGATACGTAGAATATACGTGTTATCTGGCATATAGTAGAAGCATTGGGTTTATAATATTTGTAGAAATTTGATTTGAAAATTAGAGAATTTGGTTTAGAAGATTTGGGCAAATTCTATATTTAAAATAGAAATTTCACCATCGTGTACTTAAGGCGGATGGTGGGGGAATGGATGATGGGCCCGATCAAGATCCCATGGTTCCGTCGTCCCGGGCCATCGTGGTCCCTGGTCTACTTAGTCAGAGGAGGTAGTCGACCCAACCTGACAGAAGGATCCTTGTCGGCAGCCATGGGTTGCTTCGTCCAAGGGGACCTTGTAGACCTGGGGGGAATGTTTGTCTAAGGGGACAAATTTGAATCCACCTTAGCTTACAGAGGGCTTTGTGCCCTATCGATCATATCCTATTGATTCATATCTCAAGGATTTAATGCCATTAAGGAGCGTATTGGCTCTGGCCATAACCGCTATCTGTGGTGCCATTTGGCGGCAAAACCACTCGGTTCAGAGGGCCCCGGGTCATAACCGTTTACCTGCAGTGCCATTTGGCGGCGAAACTGCCGGTTAGAGGACACGTACCACGTCCTTACTGGCAAGAGATTGTTTGAGAATGAATTCTAGTGATATTTTCGACCAGGCATTTGGCTCTTTTGTGAGCTGAAGTTATTTTTGATTTGTCCGCCTCGACAAACTGTTGCGGAGGGCGGATAGATTTTGCTTTAAGTGTTTAATGGTTAGATTTCAATTTTAAATATTTGGGATTTTTGGGATTTTGAGATTTTTGTGGAGTTTTATGGAATTTTAGGATTTTTGTGGGTATTTGGGTGGAGTTATGAAATATTTGAAATGAATTTTGGATATTTTGGAGATATTTGAAAAATATTTGGAAACCCCTCCGGTTGAGATCTGAATTCAACACGGCCATCATCGGGGTGTTTGGGGGTCATTTTCACTTTATGGATCTTGTCAACTCTGTCAGGCTGGCGACAGAGGATCGGGTTTCTTATAGGCTTTGAGCCTTTGAAAGTGAATTCTTTTGAATTTAGGCATTGAAGGCCTAATATGAATGTATTAAAATAAATATTCTGGTTATCACGGCCACATATTTATTTGTTGATTCGAACCTTGTCGACTCCTATTAATCCGTATAGGAGGATCGTGTTCGAACCTGAATTCACTTGTCAACCCGCGCAGCATCCCTAGACGTCACGTGTGTACCAATAACACGCTCGTCGGGGCACATGCGGGTTGAGAATATATTTCCCCCTTTAGTGTACCTATGTGTATACAATTTATAGTGCACGTGCAGGGGGTATTTTGAAATAATTGTAGACGCCTTCTGTCTGCTTGTACGAATGCTGCAGATCCGGTGGCGTGGCGTAGCAGCTTCTGGATAGAATTATTCGCTGCTTCGTACAGGTAGACTGTCGTGCACTATTTGTTGATTCTTGTAGGTGGGTCATAGTGCACTAACTAATCTCCTGCCTTGGCTAGTATATGTTGCTATTTACTATAGTTCTTTTGTATTTGTGCACATACAACTTGTTGAATGTGTGATGAGTCTTTGACAATGTTGTTGAGCCTTTCTACTTGTAGGGAACTTGTATATTCACTTTCAATCAAATGGCGTTGATTGTACGAAGGAGACATTTGCCTCAAACCTCTTTTTTTTTATGCATCTCCAATAGCCATTGTTGATTGCAGCTTGCAAGATTGAATGTGCTTGCTTACATTTTGATCTTGATTGTAGGATTCCTCCATACTTACTGCCCCCTTATTATACAGTTCATAGATGCTTTCATATACTACAATCTTTTATGTCTTGTTTGTGATCTAACATATCGCATGTTCATGTTCACAAAGGATCCCTTGTATTTGCAATTTCTCTATTATTGTTTCTTATAGGTGAGTAATATTTGTCATACCGTCCTTGGTATTGCACTTGCGAATAGTGGACCTTCATAGGTGGTCGTATGCATTGCAATCATACTGCTCTCTCCTATAAACAATATGCAAATGGGACTCTTACTAATTGCATACTCTTCATTATTCTTTCTTAAATATCCTCTTCAACTTCGTCGGTTGCATGGTTGGTTATTGATTGGAAGGAAGCCTTGTTATTCCTCTCACATTCTTCAGGTGTTTCTTTGTGAATAGGGCATCCATGATTGAGATGAATATCATGCACTCGTGTTAGTACTCTCATTAATTTGATCGTATACAATGAATCTTATATCATTTGTTGATTAGTATATGCACTTCCATTGATGCAATCACTTCTCAATGTTCAATTAGAAACCTTGCATTGTTAAGTACAATCATACCAATGTATTCTCCCCATGATCCTTGCTTGCATGATTGACCTTATCATCTTGCCAAACTACAAGTTCCATTCTAAGTATTGAATTACATTCCACTTGGGCCTTCAATACTTTTATTGCTCTTTGTATGTAACATGTTCAAGGCTTATGTATTTCATTCTTTGGTTGTCTTGTAAAGTTCAAGTATGAATCCAACTTGAGCTTATGCCCACAAAACTTGATTCAATTGTTTTGTGTTCTTATCATTTGATTTTTAAATCAAATGCAAGTTCGAGTCATCAAGTTCTTTGCATGAGTTCAAGTGTTCAACTAGCAAGCTGAAGTCCTTTTATCGTTTGATTCAAATTTTGAGTTTATTTTGATTAAGTCTTTTGTAGTTCATGTCACATTTGAGTTTGAATTGGATGTCAAAGTCCCCACTTGGTTCAAACCAAGTTTATGTTCAAGTCCTCTTGTAGTTGTTCAAAAACTACAATCTCAAGTTAATGTTCTTTGTACCAAGCTCTTTATCATTTGAGTTCAAGATCAAGTTCAAAACACAAGTTCAAGTTTTCTTGTAGTTGTCTCAAATTTTGTGCAAGCTTGAGTTCGATTTGTTCTTCTTGAGTTCATGTATGAGTTCAAATTGAGTTTCTTGTGATCTTCTTAAGTCCAAAAATTCAAGTTCTGATTGAGTTCATTTGAGTTCACTTAAATTATTCAATCAAATTCCAATTTTTGTCCAAGTCCTCAATTTCAGTAGAAATTTCGGCAGCCTCCCGGCGTCTCCCCCGTTTAGGGGAAAAAACAAGAGACCACCTACCCGCCACGTCAATAAAGACGTGCACGGTTTGTGTTGGTGAGACACCGCGGCAGTTGTATTTTTTTGTTTTCTCCCACCACGGCCAATAAAGGCGTGCATGGGGTTTTAAAAAAAACATTTTTTGAAAAGAGAATTTTTGCTTTCCCCCCGCCCGGGGGTACTTATAAGCGACCCCGCTTCACCGTACGTGCCGCACCGGGATTCCATCCTACCACGGCCAATAAAGGCGTGCTTAGGACAGTTCTCCAATTTGCCACGAATATTGAAGTAGGGTTTTGGTGATTGCCCGCTTTGTCGTAAGCATCGAACCGGCGTTCCTTCCCACCACGCGCAATAAAGGCGTGCATAGGCGGTTTTCCGGTCCGCTACGAACAACAAAACGAGAATCTGAGTTGGGAATTCATACCTTCGCGGGGTTGATGAAGTCGGCGAGATGGCAATAGAAATATACAACATGAATATATCACAAAATGATGCATAAATAATTAATGACATTAACTAAATTATAGTTTAAATAGTTAGTGAAATCAACTACATTAACTATAGTTTAAAAGCTAATTAATTAACTAAATCTCTATAATGAAGAAGTTAATAAAATTAACTATCTTAACTGTAGTTTAAATAGTTAATAAGTTAACTAAATTAACTATAGTTTAAATAGTTAATAAAATTAACTAAATCCCTATAGTGCAAATAGTTAATAAAAATTAACTAATTTAACTGTAATTTATGCAGCTAATAAACTAACTAAGTTAACTACAATGCAAACTAGAGCATGGAATCTCACTGTATTTTATTTATATATTTTGACCCCTTTTTTTTGCAACACATAGACACATATACATGTTTGAACTTAAGAGCAATGAAAATACAAACGACTCAAAATAATGACCGATCAATATGTGCAATAACTACAATCTTTATTGAGAATAACAGCCTTGTCCTATATGTTGAACGAAGCATCAAATATTGCTTCCATGAAAGGTATGCCCGTCACTTTTCGGATGCAATCTTTAGTGAGGTGTAGGATAGACAAATTTTTTTTGGAATCAGGCGATGAGTATTGCACTTTATTGAACCCAATATAAATATTGATGGTAGCATGCCATGCTCACATTGATACATGAGATAGAATAATAATAAAAAAAAAATTAACACAAAAGTTGGTAACTGAATGCAGGAAAATGCAATAAAGACTTTAATATGAATACCATTTCACAACTAATTAACAGCAGACATGATAGCTAACGACAAATTTTGTAAATAGATCTTTTCTTTTAAGAAAAGAAAATAAATAAATAAATAAATAAATAAATAAAATAGAAAATTTATAAGCAGATTTTAAAACTACAAAAATATTTTTAAAACAAAAAGCTGATTTTAAAATTACTAACATATCTTAAAAAAAATTTATTTTCTGACAGAACTAAAAAAAAAAAAAAAATGTATTTTTATTCATTTTTTTTTTACTACAAAATAGATTTTTTTTTTTTACAGCTAATAACAGGTTCTATGCTCAATAACAAAAAGAGAAGTTAATAACTAATAGCTTTAATTACTGCTACTAACTCAAAATAATGACTATAATAAAACAAAACAAAATAATAATAATAATAATAATAATAATAATAATAATAAAAGGCAAAAGAAAGCTGTAGAAGTACGAATGATTCCTTCAGCTTCAACTTGGGTGAGTAAAGCAAGCATTAAAAGCAGATGAAGTCACATGGCTACCAGATTGTCAGACATAGATACAATGTGAGGAAAGGTGGAATGTCGTTTAGTGATCCACGAAGAAAGAAGAGGAAGAGTCTATATAATAACATGTAAACGAAGCTCGGAAATCACACAGCAAACGACTACCAGTGCAAGGAGTTTTCACGTGATTGTGGGGAGATTTCGCCTATCACTGGCGTTCAACTTCAACAGGGAATCCCGTCCTTCAGCCAAGGTACAGGGCGTGAGCTTTTGGGACTATTGCGATTCAGCTTTGACAAAGGGAAGCTCGGCTTGCACTGGTCGTGCAGCCTTGACGTGGACGGAATCCTAGTGAGCCTTCACGGCAGCAAGCAAAACTACAGGATCTCAGGAAACCGTCCAGCCGAGTGGGGGAGGAGGAGGCGGACAGTTAGAGTGGCTGAACTGTGAGAAGTAGGAAAACGGGAATGCGGGATTCAAAGAGCTGCTGTGGATTGTGAGGGTAACGAACAGCCAAGCCAGTTATCCAGTTCCTCATTTTAAAGTAAGCAGGGACGACGTCCGAGGTGCACCACGGGATATCAGGGAAGAGACTCAAAAATCAGCGGAATTTAAGGGATTTAGCACAGAAAATCCATTCATAAGATAGGAAGTAAATTAATGTGATTTGCTGTTTCATTTGACTTTGCATCATTTTGGTTAGATTCCTCTGTGATGTTAATAATGATTTTCTATTATTAGTAATAGTCTTCATCAAGAATATCTATGATGCATCAGCCGATGAAATGAATCTCGACTTGTGTAATTTCTTGAAATGCGTGAATTTCTCTTGGAGTCCGTGTGCGATACCTCGAAATATGTGTAAATTGTCTTGTTTAGCGTGTCAAATTCATCAAACATAGATATTAGGCAAATTGGTAATGCATTTAGGGTATTGCTGACGTTCCGGTCGTAATGGCGCAATCCGTTTTGCCACCGGACGTCGTTTGGGCGGCGGCGAGGCTTAATTTCCTCGAAGTGCGTGTTGTCTCGATTTGCGCGCAAAACTTCATTCAAACAAATTGGCACTGTATTCATAATATTGATGGTGTTCCGGACCCAATGACGCAATCTGTTTTGCAATCGGACGTCATTCGAGCATGTTCGAGGCATCGTTTCCTTCGTAGCGTATGCCTTCGCAACATATTTAAATCACCTTTGAAATTTACGACGCTACCTTAAATGGTCCAATTCAATTGAATAAAATGTATATTCTTAATGGTGACGACGTTCCGGACGCAATGGCACCGTCCGTTTGTCGATCGGACTTCGTTTGATCATAGTCGAGGCTAATCTCCCTCGAAATGCGTGCCTTTGCAATATATTTTAATCGTATTTGAAATTTACGACACTACCTTAAATGATCCAATTTGATCAAATAAAATGTAGAATCTTAATGCCGACGACGTTCTGGACGCAATGACATTGTCCGTTCGTCGATTGGACGTCGTTTGAGCATCGTCGAGGCCTCGCTTCTTTCATAGCGCATAAATTTACATTATATTTGAGCATACTTTGAAATTTTTCAACGCTTCAGACGATCCAAATTTATTAAATAAAATATGTATTCTCAATGTCGGGGATGTTCCGGACACAATGACGCTGTTCGTTCATCAATCGGATGTCATCTGGTCATTTTCGAGGCCTCATTTCCGTCGTAGCGCAGGCCTTTATATCATAGTTGCATCACCTAAAAATTCACCACCATCTCAGATGATCCAAATTTATCAAATAAAATATATTTTCTGAATGTCGACGACGTTCCGGACGCCATGGCGCTGTCCGTTTGTCAATCAGATATCGTCTGAGCATTTTTCGAGGGCTCCTTTCCGTCGTAACGCAGGCCTTTATATCATCATTTTGAATTGCATTGGAATTCACGACACCTCCGATGACCGTTGCAACAAATGGAGATCCAAAAAAACATTTTAATCATCTCTCTAGTAGCGGATCTTAATCTTTTTATAATCATTAGGACTCTTCTTATCAGCAAATGCATGAGGGTTGAGGGGCTTCAGCACTGACCTTTCTCCAAGTCCTCTAGTCTAAATATTTTTGTCTCCTTTTTAATGACCGTTGCAATCATTATTGTAGCTGAGCCCATTCGAATTCTTACCAAAATTCTACTACCAAAACTCCCACAAGCCAAAGGGACGAGCATCTTCTCCTATTTACTTTTATCTTATTTCTCATCATCATCCGAAATGTCACCCAGCATAAGTAAGAATTCTTGGACATGATCTCAGCTCTAAAGACTTATTTTGAAGCGCCTTAAGCATCTCCAAAATAGGCCTCTCATTCTTAAGAGATTCCAACATATCTGTAATGACTTTTCTTCACATCAAAGTCGTTGGCAACACAAACTCACATTTTAAGATCAAATTCCTTTGTCATTTCGTCTTCATAAACATGTTGTAGGAGAGTTGTCTTTCCCATACCACCATGGCCCACTATAGATAAAAGAGAAATGTTTATGTACGAATTTGTCCGAGGCTCATTTGGTGGCTTCCTCAACCACTACATAACAAACTCGGCTTTGCCTCTACTGATGAGGTTACTTATAGGAAAGGATCGTATGTTAGGGGTCAACATACATCTAGGAACCTTATAAAAAATATCCTCCTCCAAGTTAATGCCAAAAGCAACCGCAGTAAAGAAATAATTTTTAAAATTCTTGGTAGAAAGTAGATTAGCAAAGTAAAGAGCCACAACTTTATCCTTAATATTATGGATAATTCTCTGGCAGTTCATAACCACCCCATTGAAATGAGAATTTTTCCTCTCCAACTATAAGAACCAAAGGATAAAAGAAGGAATCACATTTCTGACATCACCTTTGGAATTAACAAGCTAATAGTTAAGCATAGAATTAATAGAACCCATAGCAATAAAATAGTTGAAATGAAAGATAGATTTGTAGGATTTACTAAATTCTGCTTCGCTACTAAAAATTGAATATTTTCGCAATAAATCCTATTGGTGGTCTAAAAACCACCCCTATTTATACTTTTCCATAGTTGTTAAAGCTGTCGGTAATAAAAGTGGTTTAAATCGCTTCTAATGGCAGCAGTTTAAACTGCCTCTAATACTGGCAATTTGACTGTTGATGTACCCCTTAGCAAACTGCAACTCAGAGCCCTAATTCTTTATAGCATTCCTTATAGCTCACTCGCTAGCTCGTCGTTTTTTTGCAGGCTTTCGATCGATTTCTTCTCCTCTCACCCTTTTGATCTTTTCCCTGTCTGATTAGAGACGAGGTTCATCCACTCATCAGAGTCATATCACTGTCACTAATGTATCTAGCTATCATCTAGTTTCGCTATCCGAGTCCTATTATTGGAGTCCTGCCGCGTAGATTCTCCAGCTATCCGTGAAATTTTGGTTAAACAATGATTTCTTTAGCAACTTTTTTGCCATTTCATGTTTTTTTTGTCACTGTTCTGTCATCTTGTACCCGATGTTTTATTTCCAATTTAGCTGATATAATTGTAAACTTCATGAAAGCTATAAAATTGTAAAATATTTAGTATGAAATATTATATGCTAATATCTTATTTTATTGAGATGGTTTTTGTTTTAACAACTTATTTTTAGTTATTTTGCGATGTACCCAATGAAATTAAATTGCTTTGAATTATAACTCTCTTGAAAAAACTCTTTAATAACTTTTACTCCTCTAAAATAATTTATTTACTTTATTAAGTAACTCTTTTTTTACTTTTACTCTTATGGTAGCGGCGTAGTAATAATTTTTACTCCTCTTACTCAGAACTCCTATTTAATGAGGTTGAGGAAGGATATCATGCAGAAGATAATAGTATAATCAACATCCTAAAATGATGAATATAGAGCATATGTTTGACAACCTTAAACAATAAGTGCCATTAGAAAAGGATGCAGAAGACGATGATATACTAATTTGATTGTAGCTAACTAATACCACAAATTTTGAATTTAAATTAGAATAGCATAATTAAGGATGAAATGTGGTAATTTGTTTAGACAAATTTGTATTTGAATTCATACCAAATTATCATTTAGTTGAATTTAAATAATTTATTATAATTAATAAATTTTTTTCTTTGTAGAGTTTGTTTAAGAAAAGAAAAAGAATATATACATGATGTGTTTGCCAATTGTACTTGGGAATTCATATAAGTAGTGCTTATCTAATATAAAATTGACTTTTGAATAATAAAACTATTGTTGAAAAGTTATTCTCTTGTGAGTTAGAGTTTGATGACCTAGCATGCACTCACCTTATCTATTTTGTAAGCTCTAACAAATGACCTCAAGAAATCTTTCGAGGTGAAGAAGACTTGTACAGAGTATTATAACATAAGTATTTATGTGGTCGATCTCATCTAAAATTAATACCATTTCAAAATAGATTAATGTATATTAAACACTTCATGTCTATTCTTATTGGAAGATATCTACTTCAATTTAGGTTGCTCCTTTTTTGGAAGATATCTAATAGCATTTTTTTTACTTTATGATGTGTTTGTTAATTTGAAAACATAAATCTATATTAAGTATAACAAACAAATGATGAGCAAATTGAGCAAATCTATTTTTATAAAAGCAGATTGAAACTTCATTTCTTAGTTAAAATGGATAATTGTTGGATAACAAAATCCAAATAGAGTTGTGATTATGTTAAAGGTGTTGATAAATTTTTTGAATTTGTAAGTCCGATTTAGAATACAACATGAAAAATCCAACGTCCATAAAACTTATGCGTTAATAGATACTTTCATTATATTGAGGATGTCAAGATGCATTTACTTTCCAATGAATTTTTCCTGGATATATTATATGGAATTGTTATGGAGAGTGGCATGATACTATAGGTGAAGGTATAATACATCAAACATCTATTGCCACATCTGAAGTTGAGGAAGTAACAATTCAAACTAAGCAACCAAACATATAGAAGATATAGAGTGACTATTAAGGGATACAGTTGGCTCAAGCAATACTAATATAAATTTAGAGGAAGAA
Source organism: Dendrobium nobile (assembly GCA_022539455.1). Lineage (NCBI taxonomy): Eukaryota > Viridiplantae > Streptophyta > Magnoliopsida > Asparagales > Orchidaceae > Dendrobium > Dendrobium nobile. The sequence continues at coordinate 26,462,267 of CM039733.1, forward strand.
CATAATGAGATAAATGAAGATCCATCAGATGATGATGTTATGAAATTTGGCCATTTGCTTCTAAAAGTAGGAGTAGAACTATACCTGACTATAAGTCATTCATGAAGTTATCCTTAATCTTGCATTTATTTCATCTAAAGTTCCTTTACTATTTGACAATAAGATCTTTTGACCAATTACTAGTGTTATTAATTGATGCTTTCCCTAATGGGGTTTTGTTACCAAAGAACACATATGTAGTGAAGAAGATAATGAAAACATTAGATATTGGATATAAAAATATATATACATGACCAAATGATTGTTATATGTTCCATAAAGTTAAATCTGATCAAGATGGATGATATATTTTGTTTCTTCAAGGTGGACCAGTACTAATAAGAGTTATGTAATGGGAAAGAAAGACCAAATGAAGTATGCTAAAGTTGTTTGATATTTCCCATTGATTCATAGACTTCAAAGATTATTCAAAACCCAAAAAAATCTGCTAAAGTTATGACTTAACATGCTAAATAATGAAATGTAGATGGGTTGTTGTGGAATACAAAAGATGTAGAAGTCTAAAAATTCTTTGACTCTAGATATGCTGAACATGCTTTCTAATCCATGTAATGTTCATCTTGTATTAGCAAGTGATGGGTAGCATGTACAACATTTAAGATTATGAGTAGCATGTACAACATTATTCCCATACGTTTGGTTCATAACAACATGCCTGATTGAATTTCAATGAAACAAATTTCTTTTATTCTATCTATTACTATACCATGAGAGAAAAGTCCAAGGAATAATATTGATACTTATCTCCAACCTTTGATACATGAGTTGTGTGAATTATGGAATGGAGGAAGTGCTACGATGAAGCAATCAAACAATCTTTTAATTTATGTGCTTCCTTGATGTGGACAATTAATGATTTTCCTCCTTACGATATGCTTTTTGGTTGTGCCCAAAATAAATAAATAAAAATATTCATGGTTATATAGAGAAAAGAAATTTTTATATATGGGTTATCATCATTAGCTTCAAGGGATTCATTTATTTTGTCACCATAAATAGTTTTTTGATAACACAGAAAGGTCCACAAAGCACCTCAAAGAAAAATTGATAGTTATATGTTAAAATAATTACATGGTGTACAATTTCCTATAGGTAAATCAAAAACCATAAAAAGCGGTTGTAATGAAAAGTTGACGAAACAATAAAGTTGTTTACAAATTTGGAAGAGCAAATCTAATTTTCATGATTTACCTTATTAGAAGTATAATTTACTACCAAACAATCTAGACGGCATGCATATTCAAAAAATATTTGTGATAATTTAATTGGTACTTTATTTGATCTAAATAAATCTAAAGATAATATGTAAGAATGACAAGATTTGGTTGAGATTGGAATCAAGAGTGGATTGCATCCACAAGTTCTTGAAGATGGATCTTATTTTTTGCCACCAACATGCTTTAGAATGCCGAAAAAGGACAAGTTGATGTTATGCCAAGTTCTGAAAAATATAAAATGCCTAGAAGTTATGCATCTAATATTTCAAGGTGTATTAACATTTATGAATGTAAGACAGTGAGCCCAAAAGTCATGATTATCATGTTCTTATAGAAGAAATTATGCCAATCGCTCTTAGGTCATGTTTTCCATCTAATAAAGTTATGCATATTGTTGTGGAGAAATTATATTTTTTGAAGTCAATTTGTGCTAAGGTTATCAATCCAAATGTGTTAGAGGTGTTATAAAACAAAATTGTAATGACATTGTGTAAGATGAGAAGATCAATGCTCCTGTCATTTTTCATTATCATGGTTCATCTACTTATTCATCTTGCAAAGGAAGTGAAATTAAGCGATCTAGTTCAATACATATAGAAGTATTCATTTTAGAGGTAATTCGTCATCACTTAGGAGATCCTAAGAAATCTATACATTTTAGTTGTGTGCTCAAGAGGGCTTTTGATTTTTTTTAGGTTCTTCTTGTTGTGAATCTATTTTTCAGGAAATATTTTTTTGATGATAGCAAACACTTTTGTTTCTCTATGACTATCTTTCCTATTAATATTTCAGGTCCACAAGATCAAACTGCAATTTGAACCAGCTTAAGATTGGGTAGACTAGGTCTGAGTCAGTTTGTAAACTTTCCCTTTCTTAAGTCTATTATAAATAATGTAGTTCCTGATGCTAAGGAACATTGCAAACACACACATGAGAGAAAATTTTTGATTGATTTTAGAGTTCTCTATTTTTGGTCGTATCATCCGTGATGATCCACAAATAAGCCTGCATGATTAGTTAAAAATAGAAACCGTAATTTAGGCATCCTGGTTAAGGAAGCCGTCATTAAGCACATCATCCTGAACGATATTCATATTGACCTGAATGATAGGCTCAAATCAGAAAGAATCAACCACCATATCTATTTAGGTATTATTTATTCTTGGACATCGTCCTAGAAGATGCAATATAACTATGACTAAATTAATCTAGTAATTAATTAAGGTTTGATTGCTCGTTCATATCATCCTAGAGGATCATAGGATTGATCGGGGTGATCAGTTCAAAAAACCTTAGTTCTTCTAGATGATCAATAATGGCCAGCTGCTATTTAGAGCGATGCTCTAGACGATTTTCACAGATTTGAACTAATCATCTAGGACAATCGTGAGATCGACCGGGACGATCAAGCTATTTTTCCATCGTCTAGACATCTATTCTATGCAATTGTTTGGACGATATTCACTGATTTGTACTAATCATATAGGACGATATCCTATAAGCCTGGACGATATGAACAAAAACCTTTTGATCATCCCAAATCATCCTAGCTGATTGAGCTTAATTTGTACTGATCGTATAGGATGATATTTAATGATAAAGTCAACTTGATGCAATTAAGAACTATTCTGAAGCTCTTTTATTTAAGAACTCTTATTCTTTTGAAGAGAGTATCTTTTGCTATTATTCTAACTTGAGAGAGCCAAGAGGAGAGGGAGAGCAAGGGGAGAGAGAGAGGATCTTATGAGGGGGAGTTTATGAGGTGGTTCACAAAGGTTGCTCTAAGCAAGGATCCATTGTCATCTTTTCTAGTCATCGTCCTTAGTTCCTTGGGGGTTCTAGAGAGGTCAACTTTAGCATCTGATCAAGGTTCTCTGCCTGCTTCAGGAGGAAGTAAAAGGAGTTGGGTTCTCTGCCTGCTTCTGAAGGAAACAAAAGAAGTTGGGTTCTCTTCCTCACCTATGCTGATGAAAAGGAGGTTTATAAAGGCTTCTCCGCCTTGCTGTGGGGGTAAAAAGAGAGACACTGAGTTTAGTGCAATACTCGGAGGGCGCCTCTAGGAGTGGACGTAGGTCGTGTTGACCAAACCTCTATAAATTTCTGTGTTCTTTATTACTGCTTCCACATTTAATTTTTGCATTTTGATTTTTGTGGCGAATCTTGATTTTTATTTTAAGATTATATTTTGATCGAAAGATTTTTTTAAAATACCAATTCACCCCTCCCTCTTGATTAGCCTTGGGACTAGTTCATAAGAGCTTAACATTCCTATCAAACTTTCAAGTGCCATCAGAGCACTTTCAAGTGATATCAGAGTGGGATTCATAAAATTTAGTTTTTGAAAGCTTTTGAATTTTGATCGATGGCTAACTTTCGTAATCGTAATACAACGAAAGAGTATTCCATTACACGACCACCTTTATTTGATAATATTCTTTTTTTATTTTTGGAAAACTCGCATGTCTATATTTTTACAATCACTTGATTATTGTATATGGATGCTTATTAAAGAAGGATATACACCTCCTTCTCGTGAAATTAATGGCATTAAAATTGAACTTCCTTTTACTGAATGGACTTTTGATGAAAGAGATTTAGCACAACTTAATGCAAAATACTTGAGCTATTTTTTCTGTTCTTTAAAATCTGAAGATTATATGCGTGTTTCAACTTGTGCAACTGATAAAAAAATTAGGATAGATTGTGTGTAACTTATGAAGGAACCAATGAAGTTAAACAATCTAGGTTGAATATTTTGTTGCATAACTATGAACATTTTCGTATAAAACCTTCTGAATTAATTTCTGACATATATATTAGGTTTACTCAAATTGTCACCTCATTGCATGCTTTAGTAAGAGAGCTAACTAATTATGAAAGGGTCAATAAAATTTTGAGATGCTTTCCTTCTTCTTTTGATGCTAAGATTACTGCAATTACTGAATCTAAAGATTTAAATACTTATTCTATTGATATTTTACTTGAATCACTCATTGCTTACAACAAGGGGTGAATCAAAGAAATCTTAATGCATGTGAGAAAAAGAAGAAGAAAACTATGGCCTTAAAAGTCAACAACACGGACACTGATTGTTTCGGATCTGAAAACGATGATGTTTCCTTCATCACTAGGCAATTTAAAAGCTTTTTAAGAAAGAACAACGAGTATCATCAAAAGTGGAAAAGCGACAAGGATATAAAAAATTATAAAAGTTCTTCTGATGTTGCTTGCTTTGAATGCAAGAAGCCTGAAGATGTTAAAGTTGATAGTCCTACACTTAAAGAGCACCTAAGCAAGGAGACGGATGAGGAGAAACCTAAATACAAGAAGAACAAGAAGCAGTACCAAAAAGCTTTCTGTGCGAATTCTGCATCTAACTCATCTGAAACTGAAGCTGAAGAGGAGATTACAAATTTGTACTTAATGGGTGATCATCTTGGTCAATTTGATCAAGAAGAGGTATGTGAATCAACCTATGATCAATTACTTGAAATTTGCGAGAAAATTAATGCATTATATAAGAAACTTAAGAAAACACATGCTATTTTAAAATTGGAGTTTTTAAATTTATAAAAAGAGCATGAAAGTTTAAGTAAAGATCACACTCGACTTGATAGCAATCACATGTCTTTATTTGATAAATTTGATGATTTAAATAAAAAGCATTCTGATCTGATTGTTGAATATGATTCTTTGAAAGCATCCTATATCTCTCTTGAATATGATTTTAAAACTTATATTAAAGAATCTGAATATAAAAAGCACTATTTGAATGTTTATAATGCTATTTTAGAAAGTGCTAATTTGAGGTTTAAAGCTAAATTGAATACACTTGAGAGAAATTAAAAAACATCAACACTTATTCTAAAATCAAAACCTAGGAAGATGCATTATAACTCAAACAAATTTGTAAATATTTTTCCTGGAATCAGATATTTTGCATGTGGCATGTTAGGACACATTTCACACACTTGTATGGTTCACTATAGTACACATTGGATGTGGAGATCAAAATTGCATGTTTTACAGCATAACATAAATGTATTGCATTCTACTTTTCATAAGTTTATTATAGGTTTTGATTCCTAAATCTGACTTTTGATGATTTTTATAGGTTTGCTCTCACCAAAGCCTCGTAAGAGCATATGGTACTTGGTTAGCGGAGGCTTGTGGCTCATAATTGCATAAACTTGCTGCTTAATAAATTCTGAATTGCATGTTTACTACTCTGTTGATTGTTATTTTTTCCTATTTTAATTTATTATGTTTACTGTTATTTTTATAGTTGTTATATCTTTGATGTTTTTTGTTTTTTCTTTTTTTTAGTTAAAATAATAATTTGCCTTATGTTTATTTTTGGAAATTTATAGTCAATGTCTAAACATTCTTAAATCAGTTAAAGTGAGAAACATCGTTGATTGTTTTCCTCCCTCTAATTTCTTTTAGTGGTATAATTTTCTTTTCTAAACAAAAGTCTTTCTCAAATTAACAACTGGACTTTGCAATTAAGACCTTTTTTATATTGCTATAGTAATCTACCTTATATATATAATGTTCAAAGTCTTTATATTACTTTCAAGTTATTTGAAATCTTGTTGTTGCATTTTCATATGATTTTGATTCTGTTTTATGATTTGTTTTTTCTTATATTAGAGAGTGAGTTTTTTCTTCTTTAATATCTAGAAGATATACTCACAACTGAGAATATTAAAGAGTTTTGAAAATGAATCTAGCTTGCAAAAAAAAAATATAAAAAGTGGCCAATGACGCCAAAATAAAAGATGTGCAATGACATCAAATTGAAAAATATACACAAAGTGTATAAAAAATTAAAAGATGTGCAAAGGGCTCCATTCAATTGACAAGAGACATAAAATGAGCCCACCAAAAGCAAGTTCTGTTCTCTTTTCAAACTTTTAAATCTTAGAAGAATTTATGTATCACTTGAGATTTTTAAAGGCTTGATTTTGAATTTTACGATTGTGACAAATTATTTTGATACATTATTCTATAAGATTTTTTTCTGGAATCAAGTTCTGAATGGATCTCTTTTTCTTATCCAATTAGTTTGTTCTGAGTTAGGTCTCTTATTTTCAAAAGACGATTTTTCCTTGAGAGAAGTCCGAGCTAGGGTTAGCAGGATCGGATATTCTACCATTTTCAAATTTTGACGATATTGACTCATTGGTCTTACAATTCTTTAAATTCAATCACTTGGAGAATTTATCATATTCATGCCTTACTTTTTAAATAAAAAAATAAAAAAATTCAAAAATTAAAAATAAAAAAAAATATTTCATTTTTTTGTCTCTTCTTTTCTATCTTTTTGTTTTACTTTATCTTTTACTGGTGTTGTTGTATTTTTTGGCCTTCTTTAATCATCTCTATCCATCATCTGATTTTGAACTCTTTTGTCACATCATCCCGGATGATATTCATATCATCCTAGATAATCGATTAAATTCACTGTTGAAATTCCATCTAATGGCTGATATATTTTCTCTATTAATCATCATCCTGGATGAAACTTTATCATCCTGGATGATCTGATTGTATCCTGCTTTACTTACAGTGATCGGCCCGGATGATCCTCTTTTTCAACGATCGTCCGGTTTAACTCCTCAGGACGATCGCTTATGTCTTATCATCCCGGACAATATCTGATCGTCCTGGACGACTTTATCATGTTTCTGACCAATCGGCCTAGATGCAATTCTTGCACCCGATCAGCCTGGACGATTTTACGATCGTCCTGGACAATCGAGCCAATTCTTTAAAATTTAAGGATTCTAACACACTCTTATTCCATCAGTCTTGCACTTCCTATTTCCTTATTGTTCTTGATCATGGTAGGAGGAAAGTGGTCTCACTATCCTTTTATCTGAACCCTCGCTTCACTGAGGCGAATGATCAAGCCGCCTATCAAACATATAAAATAGCCGAGATTACTATATCTTAAACTGTCAACCCGCACACTATTTCCTATCATGTCCTAGATTTGTTTGCGCGTACTTTCTTGTCCTCCATCTTTGTCTCTCTATCCCTTTCCATTTGGAACTTCTTTTTGAATTTTTCGCTAGCCTCCATATAAATTCTTCTTTTACTACTCTCGGGTTCTATGTTAATCGACATCCCGTCAAAATTACATATCATGACTATCAAGAGCTTTTGCAACTTTCCACCATAGGGGATAAACTCTATATCATGTGTTCTGATCCTAAATACGACTGGGCTCTAGCCCACCACTTTCTCAGAAACACTAATACTCACTTTCACGTTGGAGAGTCTAGCACCTTACTCAAAGATGCTAGGACAATACAGCATGTCCTTCGCACCTCAATTCTTCTAAAGGCTGCTAATCGCATTCATTTCACACCTCTTCTTTTGATCACCACTTTTTACATTTTAGCTCATCGTGAAATCAATGCCATAGATTTTCTTTTTCACTACAATAAGCATCTGACTACTATTTGAGATCCGGGACAGAAGGAAGCCCAATCTTGTCCTAGGATATATCATTACCTATATCTTAGAATCAAAATACAACCTCCAATATCATGCCCCACCAAATTTTTAGCCTGCTTTCTACTCAAATAACTCCTTCCACATTCTTCATAGTACTCGTCTCTACCCGGGCACGAGGAAGCCAAGGGAGCTGAGGAGGAGGTAGATCCTACACCTGTTCCTGCACCTACTCCGCTTTGCTAGCACTCTCAGTTGGATCAGCTGATGGAGTGATTCGACTAGTGGGAGACTCACTTTGAGACCTACGTCACTGCATAAGAGCAGCAACATGCGGAGGATGATGCTTGCTTCGACGCTTACGTAGCTCACCCGCATGACCAGGATATAGCCTGGCTTGGGGAGTAGTTTGCGACTCTTTCCAATTACTTTCAACCACATCCACCACGACCATCTCCTCCTTTGGATGATTAGGGGCCATCTTTCTTTTAGTTTGCTTATTTTTATGTGATGTTATTTTTTCCTTTAATGTTATTTTACTTCGGTTAAGTAGTTTGTATTATTTTTCTTTTTTCCTCCTCCTTTTTGTGATGTCAAAAGGGGGAGTAGCTGTACTAATTTGTAATATTCTAGTCTATTCTAATTTGTTAATGTTTTTATGTTGGATAGTTATACTATTTGAACTATGTTTGTTTCTTTACTTGTTTCCATTAAAATTGCTTTGAACTGCTTCAATTATTTTTATGTATTTGTTATTATCAAAAAGGGGGAGATTATTGTGAATCTATTTTTCAGAGAATATAATTTTAATGATAGCAAACACATTTATTTCTCTATGACTGTCTTTCCTACTAATATATCAGGTCTACAAGATCAAACTATAATTCGAACTAGCTCAAGATTGGGTTGACTAGGTCTGAGTCAGTTTGTAAACTTTTTTCTTTCTTAAGTATATTGTAAACGATGTGGTTCCTAATACTAAGTAACTTTGCACACACACACATGGGGAAATTTTCTGACTAATTTTAGAGTTCTCTATTTTTGGTCACATTATTTGGGATGATCCACAAATCGACCTGGACAATGAGTTAAAAATAGAAACCCTAATTAGGGCATCCTGATTAAGGCAATTTTCATTAAGCTCATCATCCTGGATGATATTCGTATTGCTCTTGACGATATTCGTATTGGCCGAGATAATAGGCTCAAATTAGAAAGAATCAATCGTCATATTTATTTAGGTATTGTTTATTTTTGGATATCATCCAGAACATCATTCTAGATAATGCAACATAATTATGCCTAAATTAATTTGATAATTAAAGAAAGCAATTAATGTTTGATTGCTCGATCATATCATCCGGGATGATTACAGGATCGACCGGGACGATCAGTTCAAAAAATCTTAGTTGTTCCTAGACGATCAACATCGACTAGCTGCTATTCAGAGCGAAGCTCTAGATGATTTTCACGGATTTGAACTAATCATCTAGAATGATCATGAGATCAGCTAGGATGATCAAGCTATTTTTCATCATCCAGACATCCATTCAGTGCGATTGTCTAGATGATATTTAGCAATTTGTACTAATCGTACAAGACAATATCCTATCAGCCTGGACGATATAAACAAAAATTCTTTTGATTATCCCAAATCCTCTTGGCTGATTGAGCTTAATTTGTATTGATCATACATGAAGATATTTATATCGCCCTGGATGATAAAGTCAATTTGTTGCATTTAAGAGTTATTCTGAAGCTCTTATATTTAAGAACTCTTGTTCCTTTGAAGAGAGTATATTTTGCTGTTGTTCTGACCTGAGAGAGCTATGAGGAGAGGGAGAGAAATGGGGGGAGAGAGAGAGAGGATCTTATGAGGGGGTTTACAAAGGTTGCTCCAAGGAAGGATCCATTATCGTCTTCTCCAGTCATCATCCTTAATTCCTTGGAGGTTCTAGAGAGGTCTACTTCAACATTTGATCAAGGATCTCTGTCTGCTTTAAGAGAAAGTAAAAGGAGTTAAGTTCTCTACCTGCTTCTGGAGGAAGCAAAAGAAGTTGGGTTCTCTAACTCACCTGGGCTGGTGGAAAAGAGGTTTATAAAAGCTTCTCCATCTTACTGTGGGGGCAAAAGGAGAGACATTGAGTTTAATGCATTGCTCGGAGGGCACCTTCTGGGAGTGGACGTAGGTCGTGTTGATTGAACCACTATAAATTTATGTGTTCTTTATTATTGCTTCCATATTTAATTTATGCACTTTAATTTATATGGTGAATCTTGGGTTGTGTTTTAAGATTGTGTTTTGATCGAAGGATTTTTTAAAATACCAATTCACTCCCTCTTTGTTAGCCTTGGGACTAGTTCATAAGAGCTTAACATCCCTATCAAAATTTTAAGTGCCATCATAGCACTTTCACTTTTTAGTACAAAAGGATTATGTAGCTAATAAAATGCATCCTTAGGGTTTTATTGTGGAGGGTTATATTGCTGAGGAAGGGATATCTTTGTGTTCAAAATGTTTAGATATGTCACTATTTTCAGATAAGGACACAACATCAAATGTAGTGCATGCTATTTGTTGATATTGTTGCAATTTAGTTTTTTTATTGTTAAAGATTCATGCAATATATATGTTTTTGATGATTTTAAATATTACTATTTTAATTATAATTTCTCTTAATATATTTTGGATGTATTATTTTTGTTATTTGTGTATACTAACATTTTAGGAAAATCATACTCCAGATTATTGAATACTTCAAATCAAATTAGATTTGGGTTTATTATAAATAAAATCTATATTTTTTTATTTTATTGAGTATGAGAGAGTATGATTGTAATTGAGTAACTGTGCAGACATATACTGGGGAGCATTTAACATTATAAATTTTTAAACTAATCATACTATGCAAACTCATTTTGTACGGGATGATTTGTTCAGTTATTTTCCCCTACGAGCAGTCAAACGAATTATAGGTAGAAAATTTGTCTAAGTGCGGATCATACTGTACGATGTCATCTTCATGCATATGCCATCCAGAGTATGAATTGAATAGGTCCCTTTCTGTTCTGATGAATTTGAAAATTTTTTGAATAGATCATACTGTATGATATCATTTTCGTATGTATGTTGTCCACTATATGAATTAGAAGGATCTATTTTCATCCCGATGAACTTGAAAATTTTATTAACGGATCATACTGTACGATTTCATCTTCGTACATACACCGACCAAAGTATGAATTGGATGGGTCCTTTTCGTCCCTACGAACTTTAAAATTTTCTGAATGGATCATATTATACGATGTCATTTTCATACGTATGACATCAAGAGTATGAAAATGTTGGATCCCTCTTCATCCCGATAAAGATGAAAAATTTTATAACTATTTATACATTATGAACTTGGTTCATATTGGATGATCATCGTGTACGAGATCATTTCATATAGATTCACAAAATGTTCGTATGCAACAATTTTTGAATTGTACGTACGTACGAACATACGATCGTACATGCTCAAAATGAAAAATTTCAGTTTTCTAGATGATTTTTCATGTCTTTAATATAAAAGGTCCTTAAAAACTTATGTGAAAAGTGTCATTCTTCATGATTTTTCAAAAGCAAGTGAGAGAGTGAGTTTGCGAGAGTGTTTGAGAGAAAGTTCATGCAAGTAGAGTGTGAAGGGTTCATAAGGTTACTCAAAGGTAAGAATCTCTTTTGGTTTTATGTTATAATATTCCTTTTCTTATTTCTAGTTGCTCGAGAGAAGATCTTTGAAGAAGATACGGTTCTCTGTCGACACTTAGATGGTGTGAAAGGACGATGATTCTCTTCTGACACTTGAAGGGATTGAAAGGATGACGGTTCTCTACCGACACTGAGAGGGTGTGAAAGGATGATGGTTCTCTGCTGCACCGGGGATTAGTGGAAAAAAGAGGAATTGTAAAGCCTTCTTCACCTTGTTGTGGGAGCAAAAAGAGAGTTACTTTGATAATAGTGTAATACCTAAAGAAGGAGTTTTTAGGGAGTGGGTGTAGATCGTGTTTGACCAAATCACTATAAATTTTTGTATCTTTATATTTTTCGCATTTATTTTTTGCAATTTGTTTACTATGATTGAAAAGCTCATTTTAATTTAAAATTGAGTTGATGTAAATTTAAAAAAGGTTTTCTATTAAAAAATCCAAGAGAATAATTTTTTTTTTAAATTTACCAATTCACCCCCCCCCCCTCTTGGTTAGCCTTGGGACAATTGCTTAGGTTTAATAACCTATTCGGAATCAACACTATTTTTAAGAATTTTAATATAAATTATTTTATAATTAGCATCTTATAGTCTTCATACTATTTAAAGGGCAACAATGAGAATTTATCTGATGGCTGACTTTCTTGTGGAAAGATCCTCTTAGTGTATTAGCTTTAGTTTTTGAACTTAAGTGATTCTTATGATGTTTCTCCTTGTCTGTATTATCTTTCTATTTCTGGTTGGGGTGGCATGCTAAGTTGCTTTGGTTGATAGAAGATTAGCTTTGATCAAAGTGTGCAAAATTCTATGGCATTACATTGTTTGTAAGCTTTAACTTCTTTGATAATTATTTTAGATAAGCTTATAAAGTTTTGAACAATTGTTTTGGAAAAGTTATGCTGATGTGAAAAATTTATGTTGGTGCTCTCAAAAATCTCTTTATTTTCCTTGTAATGAGGATGGTTTGGGAATAGGAATTTAAGGGATATATTGAAAGCTTTTTTATTTCAAGCTTTAGTGGAAGTTCTTGAAAACAATATTTTGTGGATGGTCAAATTCTCCATGCTAAATAGGAATTTTTATTGGATCAGGTTACTTGACGTAACTCTACATTTGGTATGCGCTAATCAAGCACCACGTAGCTTGCTCATTTCTGCGGACCCGGTCCGACGAATACTGAGTTTATGACACGTGCGATTTTTGAATTTAGCGGCCTAACCAGCATACCTGAAAAATTCCCGGCGGACCCGAAAATTATGTATATTTTTCAAATAAAGAACAACTACTTTCACTTCAGTCATCATTTGCATAGACGAAGCTTTATTTCCAGCAATTGTTCATCTTCTTCCAAGTTCCAAGCTCTAAGCATTTGCATTTCATTTACTCAGAGAAAAAATGCCTCAGGTGAGTTCGGTTTTTGGAAATACAAATAAATTTTATCTTTTTCAGTGTTTAGGGTTAGGGTTTACGGAGAAAGTCCTTCTATAGCTGCCAAAATTTTAATCTTTCGTGAAAACATAATCTTAGAATCAAGGTCAGTATTACTCGGTACTGATTAGTACTGCTCGGTACTGCTCGGTATCGAGCGATTTTGGCATTTATAAACACTCGGTACTACTCGGTATTAGTGGTTAAAAGTCGGTATAAGCTTAGATAGAAACATAAAAATATTTTTGTTGGTTATAAAATATATTATTGATTCAGTACCGTGTGAAATTATTTCAAAATGTTTGATATGAATCAGTATAAGCTCAGTTATATTGCTCAGAACTGCTAGGTATTTATAATCATTAGTTCATATAAGCTTAGGAATATTGATCGGTATAGCTCGGTACTGCTAGGTACTCCTCAGTATTATGATCAATAACTCAGTATAAGCTTACTTTAATCATCCAATTCATGTTATATGCTCGGTATTGAGCGATTTTGTCAGTTATAAACACTCGGTACTGCTCGGTATTGGTGGTTAAAAGTCGGTATAAGCTCGGTACCGATTGACTTATTACCTCTTTTTTGATCGGTACCGATTGTCTTTTGTATGTATTATTTAATACTCGAAACTGATTGTCTTTAATACTCAGTATCCGTTATGTAGGAATATACCCCAAAGATTCATTTCAGATGCCGAACTTTGACTTTTAGAGAAGTTTGTAATCAACTTGTTCGGAGATTTATAGATCCTTTTGTTGAAAGACTGCGGCAACTACAAAATTAGCCAGTTCCTGATGGTTCCTCTTATGTCTCAGAATGTTCCACTTATATATATGCTGCTATTTAAGTGGGTTTTAAAAATAGAAAGTTTTATTATTAACGGACATAGGCTAGATTTCACATCTGATGAGGTTGCTCTAATCATAGGCATGCCGAATAGAGGTATTATATTTGATGTTGTCAGTGCTAGATCTAGTGGCAAAATATCTAATGACATTGGCCATGACATTGATATGATGGATAATTCAACTCCAATGGATGATCTAGTGAAAGAATTTGTCCTTTACCTATTATCCAACATTTTTTATCCAATGGCGAACTTCTGTATACTGGAAGTTGTCGAAAATAATGATAGGTTCAATACATACAACTGGCCAGAATCAATTAGGGGTTTCCTGGTTAATGAATTCAATACAGTTGCTACTAAGCAATCAAAAGGATGCGAACTGGGCTATGTCAATGGTTTTGTCATGATTGTAATTGTGAGTATATACATTTGTTATTTTGTTCAACCATAGTATTGGTAATTTATATTTTTGAAATTCTATAAGAAATTTAAATTGTCTTATTTTCTGCAGATTTGATTTCTTGAACATACAATCATTCTCACCGTTGAGGATGAACTATCCCGCCCACGTTTTACTCGGTGGGATGATAATTTTATGTACAGAGAGAAAGACGTGAATGATATATTTGCAGACTTTGAGGATCATGAGGTAGCATCACTACGTGTTTTCATTTAAATGTCTAATTAAATTATATGTTTAAATATTTAAATTAGATGAAATATTATATTTTATAAAGATTCTCAATCATTTCCAAGGAATCCAAGGAATAACAGATGATGAGAAGACTTTATTTCACAGTCCTTCAAAGATTTCATCTAAGTCATCCTGTTTATCTCCACCTACTCCAGCCAGTCCAATCAGGGTGTCAAGTCCAATTAGGTTGCCAAGCCCAAGTGGACCTAATTCATCTCCACCGACTCTAGCTAGTCCAATAAGGGTGCCAAGTCCAATACGGGTGGCAAGCCCACCTAAATATAATTCATCTCCACTGACTCCAGCTAGTCCAATCAGGATGGAAAGCCCAACAACCACAGTTCCTGATTCAACTTGAAATCCGCCTGAATCAAGTCCAATAATAGAAGAATCAAACTTGAAGATCTTAAATCAAGCAATATACAAGCTTTTTAGCAAGCACAATTTAATGAAGAAGAAGCTTGCATCGGTGGAAGCAACAAATAGTTTACTTGAAAGGCATGTAGTGGTCTTGGAACAAGCTGTTTTTGATTTGAAAGAGGAGAATAAAAAAAAGATGGTTTTATAGAGAAGTTCTTACAAGATCAGTTCCCTTCTTCTTTTAAAACTGACATGAATGAAATGTCTGTTGAATCTACTTAATCAATAACTGAATCTGAGAAAATAGTGTATAAGGATGCCAGGCAGAGTGAGGATGAGGAAATTATTTGATCCATCCTTACAAACCGGCATTGCAAGAAGAGTTCGACTGAGAAATGATAGAAAGAGGAAACTTATATCTACACCTTTTATAACCGGTGATAGGAACAAAAAAAAGAAACAAAAAATGGCATCCAAAGAGAAGATGAGTGAGTCAATTCCAAGTCATGCTCCTGCACCTGCACCTAAACTTGCTCCTACTCCTACACCAGCTCCTGCACCTGAACTTGCTCCTGCTCCTACACCAGCTCCTACACCTGAACTTGCTCCTGCTCCTGCACCACCTCCTGCACCTGCACCTGCTCCTTCATCTGAACCTGCTACTGAACTTGCTCCTGCTTCTATGGCTGAATCAACTGCGGGTCATGATGTTTAAATGATCATTTATGAGGTTGATGACTTAAAAGAAATAGAATTACATCCTGCACCTCAAGCATTAGATTACTCTAGGCAATCTTTAATAAGTGAAGATAAATGGATATTCATTGATAATTGCCTAAAACAATTTAAGGATAAGTGAATAAAGTACTTATACCGAGTAATAATCTTGTTTATACCGACAAATGTTCTCAGTACAATATTAAAACTGCTATGTAATGATTAATATATTAGGTTTATTACTTATTGTGTGCCTTATAACAAACAGTACAGAGCAAAATCAATCAATACTGAGCAATATCATTATTAAGTGAAATATACTTGGTACTATGTGTTGAGTCTAGTGAATAGGTTGTTAGACCTAAGTTAATGTCCCAAGGCTACCAAGAGGGGGAGGGTGAATTGGTATTTTATAATTTTAAACCCTCTTTAAAAATGTGTTGAACCGAAATGAAAATTTTTATTAAGTTTTTATAGAAAACGTTCTTCAACCACAGAGTTTTTAAATAAAAGAAAAATGCGGAAAATAAATAGCAGTAAAGTAAATGACACAAGATTTATAGTGGTTCGATCTAAACTAGACCTATATCCACTCCCCAGAGGCACCCTCTGAGTATTGCACTAATACCAATAGTGACTCTCCTTTTGCACCCACAGCAAGGCGGAGAAGCCTTTACAAACACTATTTTCACCACTACCCGGTGCGGCAGAGAACCGTGCGGCAGAGAACCGTCATCCTTTTACACAATCCTCAGTGTTGGCAGAGAACCTTCCTTCCTTTCACACTCTCCTAGTGTGGGCAGAGAACCCTCCGTCTATTCACACTCTCCAAGTGTAGGCAGCGAACCCTTCAGCTGTTCACACTCTCCAAGTGTAGGCAGCGAACCCTTCGGCTGTTCACACTCTCCAAGTGTAGGCAGCGAACCCTTCGGCTGTTTACACTCTCCAAGTGTAGGCAGTGAACCCTTCGGCTGTTCACACTCTCTAAGTGTAGGCAGCGAACCCTTCGGCTATTCACACTTTCCAAGTGTCGGCAGCGAACCGGATCTCCTTGACAGATCTTCTCACAAGAAATCTAGAAGGAATAAAGAAAAGAGTGAAGTAATCCAAATTCACAAGTAGAGATTCTTACCTTTAAACACCAAGTGAAGTCTTCACACTCCAGTGGTAGGAATCCTCCTTTGAATGCTCTCTCACACTCTCTCCTTGACTTTTCTCTCAATAGGCACAAAGATCAAATGACAAAAAGATTGGGTGGCAGTCTAATTTGGACTATTTATACAAAAGACAAGAAAAATTGCCCAAAAACTGTAAGTTTTCAATTCTGTACGCAGTGGATCGTCTCGTACGATCGTGGATCATCCTGGACGATATTACTTAAAAGCATTGAAATGAACCTCTTTGTATATGTGTACGAAATATTTTCGTACAAGCTGATCGTCCCGTACGAACCAAGTTTGTTAGGTACGAACGGTTATTACAAGGTCGGTTCCAAAAATTGAATATAGAAAAACTGTCCTAAGTCGGTTGTATCGTCTGGACGAAAATTTGTTCGTCCGGACGAAAATCTTACAGAGACCAAATCGTCCCGGACGATATTTAATTTCGTCTGGACGAAATTCTTACATAGAGCAAATCATCCCTGACGATAATTATTTTTGTTTGGACGAAATTCTTACAGAGAGCAAATCATCCCGGACGATATTTAATTTCGTCTGGACGAAATTCTTACAGAGAGAAAATCGTCCCTGACGATAATTATTTTCGTCTGGACGAAATTCTTACAGAGAGCAAATTGTCCCGGACGATATTTAATTTTGTCCAGGACGAATAGGACTTAGAAAAATTTTTTTAGCCAGTTCCTATTCGTTCCATGTGATCTTAATAGGAGATAACTGTCTGATCGTCCCGTACGAACTGATATCGTCCATTACGATCAGTATAAATTTTATATGATCTCCTTATGTGTGTGTGTGTGTATGTTTTTATTCACTCAATTACAATCACTCCCTCTCAATTAAAAAGATAATTTTAAGCTTCAAAAACTAAAGTTATTTCTTGCTGAATTTGATTTGAATACTTTGTGTTTGAGAGTATAATTCACCTGAAATGTTAGTACACACAAGAGTAAATACAAATCTTCTAAATTTATTAGGAGATAACTACACATTTGAACAATAATGTTTGGAATCATCAAAACTATACAAGTTGCAAAAATGTAAAACATGCAAATAGCAACTATCTTAACAATCTCTCCCTTTTTGATGATGGCAAAATAATTATTGTTTGTATGATTTCAATTTACAAAATCTCCTAAACTCCCCCTGAGATGATGAATACATGAAAATAAGGAGGCATTTTGAACTAAAGAACACAATTTTTGTTTTTCAAAATTTTTAACAAAACAAAATAAAAAAATTCAAGACAATACTAATAACACAAGCGAAATGATACAAAACCAAAATACAAACATACAAACACAATAATTTTAAATATACAAACACAATAATTTCTCCCCCTTTTTGACAACAACAAAAAGTGAAGAAGAAATAGACAAGAAATATATGTAATTATATGAAATTCATTTGAAAATTTAATCTAAAGAGTGATTGACATATGGTATGTAATTTAAAACTAATAACATTAGGTAAATCATAGAAATTCATAGAATTTAAGAAGTGATATAACATTATAAGTAAGAAGAATTTATCAAAGACATGATTCAATTTAGACATTTGAGATAAAGAAAATCATTACAAGAGAGATGAATAAAAATTGTATATTTCAAAGTTCAATAGAAATATAAATGAACATAAGATCAATTTGAATTAAGAGATTGAAACAATCTGGAAAGAAGAGAATTACCACATGTGGCGCTCTGCGCATCTTTCTCAATTATTTGTCACATTTTTGTACATATTTTTACATTGGGCTTATTTTGTGCCTCTTTTTCACATTTGCGAACCTTTGCGCATTTCTTTTGATTTTTGTACTCTTTGTACAATTTTTAAGAGTAATTGAAACTAATTCTTTCCAAGATCAATAATCTAAAATTTTAAATTTTTCTAAGTGCATAAATATCACTTGAGCAAAGAAATACAAAATAAGAAAGCATCTAAATTACAATAATAATATTAATTTTTATGTAGTCTAAATGAATAGACATGAAATTAAAAATTCTAATTATAACAAGTTATAAAAAAATTTTAAATTTAGAAAGACTAGATTTTCTAATGAAATTAATCTCAAATTACAATCTAATTTAAGCCCAATTAAGATTAAAAAGATTAATAAATTCATAAAAACTAAACACATTTAAAAAACAATCCAAAATTAAAGCAAATACAACATATATTGATATTAATGAAAATGATTACAAAATCACTTCATAATATCAATACTAAAATAAAAAGAAAAAATACACTGAGCTTTTAACACAACTAAAACAAACTAAAAACAAACACTAATACAAGAAACATCTAGAAAATCATCACCCAAATCTCTATTCTTCTGGAGGAGGAGGAGAAGGAATGCCACCAAATAAGTTGAAGTAGGAAGTCATCAACATAACATTGGTATTAATTTCATGAACTTCATTTCTTATACCACCAATGTCTTGTTGCTGCTGCTGAAGTTGAGCATCAATTTGATCAAATCGTTGATCAAAATGAGTCTCAAGTCTATCAAATTTCTCAATCAATTTTTGATAATTTGATTGAGGTGCAGATGATATCCATTCAACTGCTGCATTCAATCGTCCCGTCGTTTGAGAGAAAGAAAATTTTGTCCCGGACGATCATGTAGATCGTACAGACGAACTACATTAAAAACTACTCTCAAGACGTTTCAAATCATGCAAACTGAATTTTACACACATCGTCCCGTATGAAAAATTTTCGCCCCGGACGATTACCACAATATTTTTGATTTTTGAATTTTTATCAAAGAAAATCAAACTAAACACACAAATCACAATAGACAATGACAAATTCACATACTCTAAAATGAAATCACTCAAAACAAATAAAAATCACAAAAAACAAAATCAGAGAAACATAAACTACGAAAACAGAAATATCAATGTTGCAAAAACATTTTTATTTAAGCATTCAAATCAATTACACCAAGCTTTGTTCTTAATGTACTGAAGGTATCAAAGGCTAAAGGTTTTGTAAAAATGTCTGCAAGTTGATTTTCAGTTGAAACATGAGTAAGTTTAATTTCTCCCTTGGATACATGATCCCTTATAAAATGATGCCTTATGTCAATGTGTTTGGTTCTAGAATGTTGAGTAGGATTTTTGGAAATGCAAATAGCACTAGTATTATCATAATAAATTGGAATAGTGCCTATAGTTAATCCTAAATCAATCAATTATTGTATTAACCAAAGTACTTGTGCCACACAACTTTCTAATGCAATGTATTCTACTTCTGCAGTAGATAGGGCCACTGAATTTTGTTTTCTACTAGACCATAAAACTAATGAATTTCCAATGAATTAACATATTCCAGAAGTGCTTTTCCTATCCACTCTACAGCCTACAAAGTCAGAATCTGAATAACCAATAATTTTAAATGAAGAGCTAAACTTAGGATACCAAATTCCTAAGTTCTGAGTTCCTAGTAAATATCTTAATATCCTTTTCACTGCTGTCAAATATGATTCTTTTGGATCTAATTGAAATCTAGCATATAAGAAAATACTGAACATAATATCTGGTCGGCTAGCAGTCAAGTAAAGTAAAGATCCAATAATTCCTCTAAATTTCTTTTGATCAACAGATTTTCCCTTAATGTCCTTATCCAACTGAACTGAGGAACTCATTGGTGTACTAAAAGGTTTAGCATTATCCATTTCATATTTTTTGAGGATGTCCTTAATATATTTAGATTGACTTAGAAATGTACCTTCCTCAAGTTGCTTAATGCTAAAACCTAGAAAGTAATTTAAATCTCCCATTAGACTCATTTCAAATTCACTACTCATTGTTTTAGAAAAATCATCACAAAGATTTTTATTTGAAGATCAAATATGATATCATCCACATAAATTTGAACAATGAGTATTTTCTTTCCAAATTTCTTTAAAAAGAGAGTTGTATTCACACTTCCTTTTTCAAAAGATCTTTCAAGTAGGAAGGTGCTCAACCTCTCATACCAAGCCCTGGGTGCCTGTTTCAATCCATATAATGCCTTTTTTAACTTGAAAATATGATTAGGGTATTTAGAATTTTCAAAACCTCGAGGTTTTTCTACAAAAATATCTTCTTCAATTACCCCATTTAAAAAGGCACTTTTGACATCCATTTGAAATAATTTAAATCCTTTAAAACAGGCAAAGGAAAGTAAAACCCTAATTGCTTTAAGTCTAGCTACAGGGGCAAAAGTCTCCTCAAAATCAATTCCTTCAATTTGATTATACCCCTTAGCAACTAATCTAGCCTTATTTCTAATGACTACTCCTGAGTCATTCATTTTATTTTTGAATACCCACTTGGTTCCAACAACACTTTGATCTTTTGGCCTTAAAGTTAATTCCCAAACTTTATTTCTTACAAATTGATTCAACTCTTCTTGCATGGCCAATATCCAAAATTCATCAGAAAGTACTTGATCAATATTAGTGGGTTCAATAGTTGAAATAAAGGCTGAATGATTGACTTCCTTGTTTAATCCACGCCTAGTTCTAACACCCTCACTAGGTTCACCTATAATCAATTCCCTTGGGTGGTTTTAGAATATCTCAAATCTCTAGGCAAAGGATTTTCTGTTTTCAAATTTTCTTCCACATTTTCTTCCAAATTTATTTTATCAATCTTTTGGGATTTTTCCTCAATCTCATCTTCAACGACATTTGACTCTTTCAAATTTTCAGATTCATCAAATACAACATGTGTGGTTTCTTCAATTACTAAGGTTCTTTTGTTGAATACCCTATAAGATTTTTCAACACTTGAATATCCAACAAAAATTCCTTCATCTGATTTTGGATCAAATTTTTCTAAGACAGATTTTCCATTATTATGAATGAACACCTTGCAACCAAAAACATGCAAATGAGACAAATTAGGTGTTCTACCTTTTAGCAACTCATAGGGTGTTTTATTTAAATTTGATCTCACATTCACCCTATTCAGAACATAGCATGCAGTGCTAACCGCCTCAGCCCAAAAATATTTAGGAAGTGAGTATTCTGCTAACATTGCTCGGGCAGCTTCTATTAATGTTCTGTTTTTCATTTCAACTACCCCATTTTGTTGAGGGGTTCTAGGTGCAGAAAAATTGTGATCAATCCCTTTTTCTTTACAAAAAATTTTAAATCTTTCATTTTCAAATTCTCCTCCATGATCACTTTGTATAGAAATTATTTCACACCCTAATTTCCTTTGAATCCAAGTCAAAAAATTTCTAAATTCCTCAAATGATTCACTCTTATGAAAAAGAAATCTAACACAAGTGAATCTTGAGAAATCATCCACTATAACAAATCCGTATACCTTCCCTCCTAGACTTACAGTTCCTACGGGTCCAAAAAGATCCATGTGAAGAATTTCCAATGGTTTACTAGTCCTAAGATCCTTATTGGACTTAAAAGAGGACTTCACTTGTTTTCCTAATTGACATGCATCACAAAGGTGGTCCTTAGTAAAATCTAGTTTTGGTATACCTCTCACTAAGTTCTTTTGGATAATTCTCCTAAGGTTTTTCATACTAGAATGACAAAGTCTCCTATGCCAAAGACATGATTCATCAGAAACAGTTTTCAAACAAAAAGCAGTAAGAGATTGAATACAATTTAAATCTATCATGTAAACATTATTTACCCTTTTTCCATTTAAAACTTCTTTCCCATTTAGGCTTAATATGCAGCTAGTAGGTAAAAATTTTACACTATAGCCCTTATCACATAGCTGACTTATACTTAATAAATTATGTTTTAAGCCTTCAACCAATAACACATTGTCTATAAAAAAGTTTTTCAAATTTCTAATCATACCTGATCCAACCACTTTCTTTGTGGTATTATCTCCAAGTGTTACCTTGCCTCCACTCTTGGCTTCCAGCGTTATGAATTGAGCAGTATCTCCAGTCAAATGCTTTGAACATCCACTGTCCAGGTACCATATGCTCCCACGAGGTCTTGTGTGAGAGCAACCCTGTAAAAATGTCAAATGTTAGACCTGGGAACCCAAACAAGTTTAGGTTCACCTTTTAGCAATTTATAATCAGATGCATGTATGATATGTCTAGGTTTTTGCATCTTAGGTCTCCACACCAAATTAGTTTTCATCTTCAAAGTACAGGTGTGAGCTATATGTTCCAAAAATCCACAATTATTACATTTAACATTAGGAAAAGTATTCCTAAGTTTTCTTCCATTTGTTTGTCTTCTAAGGGATTCCATATATTTAGGATAATATTTAGGATTTGTAAAATTTTCAATTTTGGGGGGTATCCTATTATCCTCTAGAGCTAATATTGTTAATTTATAAAATGAATTCATTTCTTCCAAGATTTGATTTGTATAATTGATTCGATACATTTTCCTCTCATATTCATCCTTAATTTTTTTAAAATCTCTTTCAAGATCAGCATAGGATGATTTTAAATTTTCAAAATTCTTATTCAAGTCATCATATTCGTCAAGTAGTTTCATGTGGTTGTTATCTATTAATGCATGATCTTTCCTAAGGATTTCATGTTCCTTCTTAAGCTCTTCCAATTCTAAACTTACACTAGCATGCATCTTTTTTATTTTCCTATATGCATCATGCATGTGTTCAAAAACTTCAAACAATTCATCATAAGTTAAGTCACATACCTCTTCTTGATCTAATTGATCAACATTATCTTCCATCAAGCAAAGGTTGGTGAGTTCTTCTTCTTTTTCAATCTCAGATGAGTCTGAAGCCGAGTCCGCCCAAAAAGCTCTTTGAAACTTTTTCTTGCCCTTCTTTACAATTGGTTTTTCCTCTACCTTCTCCTTGCTAGGAGTGGCTTTGAGTTTTGGGCAATCATTCTTTATATGACCTGGTTTCCTGCATTCATAACAAATCACTTCATTAGAAACCTTGCCATTTCTGTTAAACTTACCTCTATTCCATTGCTGGCGTCTCTTCTGCTTTCTCTTTAAAAAGCTTCTGAATTGTCTAGTCATTAATGCAATATCATCTTCATCCTCAGGTTGTGAGTGTTCACTCTCTGACTCTTCCACTTTTAGTGCAATATTCTTCTCCTTTCGTGGTTCACCTGCATCAATCTTTCTTTGACTTACTCCTTGCTCATAAGCAATGAGTGAACCAAGAAGATTGTCAATAGAATAAATTTTTAGATCTTTAGACTCTGTAATTGTAGTAATTTTAGCATCATAAGTAGTAGGTAAACAACGAAGAATCTTATTAACCATTTCAGTATTAGTTAGTTCCCTACCAAGTGCATGCAAAGAAGTGACAATTTGTGTGAATCGTGTGTACATGTCAGAAATAGATTCATTTGGTTTCATGCGAAACAACTCATAGTCATGTAACAAGTATTAAGTCTTCATTGCTTAACCTCATTAGTCCCTTCATAAGTTATACAAAGTCTATCCCATATGTCCTTTCCACTTTTGCAAGTGAAAACCAACATGTAGTCTTCAAATTTTAAAGCACAAAAGAAGCTATTTAGACATTTGGCATTTAGTTGAGCTAAGTCACGTTCTTCTATATTCCAATCTGCAAAAGGTATTTTTACTCTAACTCCATCGACTAATCTAGTTGGTTTTGTATAACCTTCCTGGACTAGAATCCACATACGATAATCAAGTGACTGTAAGAAAGTAGACATGCATGTTTACCAAAAATCAAAAGGAATATTGTCAAACAGTGGAGGTCTAGTAATAGAGTAACCCTTATGTGTGTTTCGGTTTCCGAATGTAGCCATCTATGTTAATCAAAAAGTAGTTTAAACTTATGATTTTGAAACAATGCTCTGATACCACTTGTTGAGTCTAGTGAATAGGTTGTTATACCTAAGTTAATGTCCCAAGGCTACCAAGAGGGGGGGGGGGGTTGAATTGGTATTTTAAAATTTTAAACCCTCTTTGAAAATGTGTTGAACCGAAATAAAAATTTTTATTAAGTTTTTATAGAAAACGTTCTTCAACCACAGAGTTTTTAAACAAAAAAAAATGCGGAAAATAAATAGCAGTAAAGTAAATGACACAAGATTTATAGTGGCTCGGTCTAAACCAGACCTACATCCACTCCCTAGAGGCACCCTCTGAGTATTGCACTAATACCAATAGTGACTCTCCTTTTACACCCACAGCAAAGCGGAGAAGCCTTTACAAATACTCTTTTCACCACTACCCGGTGCGGCAGAGAACCGTCATCCTTTTACACAATCCCCAGTGTTGGCAGAGAACCTTCCTTCCTTTCACACTCTCCTAGTATGGGCAGAGAACCCTCCATCTGTTCACACTCTCCAAGTGTAGGTAGCGAACCCTTCAGCTGTTCACACTCTCCAAGTGTAGGCAGCGAACCCTTCAGCTGATCACACTCTCCATGTGTAGGCAGCGAACCCTTCGGCTATTCACACTCTCCAAGTGTAGGCAGCGAACCCTTCGGCTGTTCACACTCTCCAAGTGTAGGAAGCGAACCCTTCAGCTGTTCACACTCTCCAAGTGTAGGTAGCGAACCCTTCGGCTGTTCACACTCTCCAAGTGTCGGCAGCGAACGGATCTCCTTGACAGATCTTCTCACTAGAAATCTAGAAGGAAGAAAGAAAAGAGTGAAGTAATCCAAATTCACAAGTAGAGATTCTTACCTTTAAACACCAAGTGAAGTCTTCACACTCCAGTGGTAGGAATCCTCCTTTGAATGCTCTCTCACACTCTCTCCTTGACTTTTCTCTCAATAGGCACGAAGATCAAATGAGAAAAAGATTGGATGGCAGTCTAATTTGGACTATTTATACAAAAGACAAGAAAAATTGCCCAAAAACTGCAAGTTTTCAATTCTGTACGCAGTGGATCGTCTTGGACGATATTACTTAAAAACCTTAAAACGAACCTCTTTGTATATATGTATGAAATGTTTTCGTACAAGCTGATCGTCCCGTACGAACCAAGTTCGTCCGATACGAACGGTTATTACAAGGTCGGTTCCAAAAATTGAATATAGAAAAACTGTCCTAAGTCGGTTGTATCGTTTAGACGAAAATTTGTTCGTCTGGACGAAAATCTTACAGAGACCAAATCATCCCGGACGATATTTAATTTCGTCTGGACGAAATTCTTATAGAGAGAAAATCGTCCCTGACGATAATTATTTTCGTCTGTACGAAATTCTTACAGAGAGCAAATCGTCCCGGACGATATTTAATTTCGTTTGGACAAAATTCTTATAGAGAGCAAATCATCCCTGACGATAATTATTTTCGTCTGGATGAAATTCTTACAGAGAGCAAATCATCCCGGACGATATTTAATTTTGTCCCGGACGAATAGAACTTACAAAAATTTTTCTAGCCAGTTTCTATTCGTTCCATGTGATCTTAATAGGAGATAACTGTCTGATTGTCCCGTACAAACTGATATCATCCAGTACGATCAGTATAAATTTTATATGATCTCCTTTTGTGTGTGTGTGTGTATGTTTTTATTCACTCAATTACAATCACTCCCTCTCAATTAAAAAGATAATTTTAAGCTTCAAAAACTAAAGATATTTCTTGTTGAATTTGATTTGAAGACTTTGTGTTTGAGAGTATGATTCACCTGAAATGTTAGTACACACAAGAGCAAATACAAATCTTCTAAATTTGTTAGGAGATAACTACACATTTGAACAATAATATTTGGAATCATCAAAACTATACAAGTTGCAAAAATGTAAAACATGCAAATAGCAACTATCTTAATACTATGAAGACTGATCGGTACTACTCGGTATTATGTTAAATATACTTGGTATTATATCAATCATATGATGTATAGTACATTTTCTATTTTTTTATGCATTATACCGACTAGAACCGAGTATCATCGAGCTTTACGGAGGATTATATTTTTGTTTTTTTTTATTCTTTTTTAAATAATGTTTATTGAATTATCCAGGCACGATACTATTTTTGACTTTGAATATATAACTATTTATAGAAGCCAATTGGACGAGTTTTACTGTCAGATGAGCTTGATAATATTCACGTGGATGCGTTTTCTCATTTATTAACCCAGAAGAATGCCCTTTACCCCGGGCTTAATCAACCTTTTCTTTTTATTTCAAGTTTCCATTGGGTTAGTAAATATTATTTAATCCTTGCATTTGCTAATTCTATTTATTTGTTTTAAACATGTTGGAACTAATCACCACTAATATTTTATCTTATCCAGGGTTACTATGCGGCATCAAAAGAGACGAACACATCTGGCTTCGTCTCTCATATAAGCAAAATAGTTATTAGGAATGTGAATTTGAACTTTGTTCCTATAATAAACTAAAAATATTAGACACTTCTAATATGTAATATGAGAAAGAAACGGTGAGAGTTTTATTATTCATTATTGAAAAGACACACAAAGCCATACTGCCAGAAGTTATAAGTAATATCAATATTTGGCTTTTATTTTAGAAGTAACATTATTGTATGTTAATTTTATTTTAATTTTCTAGATCTCTTATTTGTAAGAGGATACAAAGAACGCTTTTAACGAAGATATAACGAAATGGCCTACCAAGGCATTTAAAAATGTGTCAACATAAGATAACAATATTGATTGTTGCATGTTTGTTTGTAAATATATGGAAGTTGTGATACAGCAAGAACCTGTTCAATGGTATCATTATAAAAACTGGCAATCTAGTATGCCATTATTCAGGGCTGAATTAGCATATGCCCTTTTATGTACTAATATTTAATAGATTATGGACTAAATGGTGAAATTATTTTATAGATTTCTTATGTTTTTTATGTGTTTTAATAATTTATTTATTATACCAAAAAATATAATGAATATGAAATTTGGTTACTGTACCGAACAATAGCGATAGAAACTACTCGGTAAAGCTCAATACAGACCAAAATTTGAGCAATACCGACTTCGGTGGACGAGTATGAAGTACTAAAAAAGACTAATACAAAGCAATATCTACTAATCATTGACGAGTACTAAGTATTAAAATGACTAATATCGAGCAATACCGACTTCTGTGGATGAGTACCAAGTATTAAAAAAGACTAATACCGAGCAATACCGACTGATCATACACTAATACCGAGCAATTTGAAAACAAATTGGTACTGCTCGGTATTAGGTGAAATATACTCGGTGCTATATCAGTGCAGTTCAGTACACACCAATTACAGAGTATTACCGACTTTTGTGGACATGTACCGAGTATTAAAAATGACTAATACCGAGCAATACAAATTATCGAGTAATACCGAGCATATACCATCAGAATTTCAAATTAATAATAGAAAGAAATGTCTAACAATTTGTAAAAAACAGTACTACACAATTCCCAAATTACATGAAAGACGATTGACTGCCTGATTCTCTAATTGTAAAGTGTATGCTTGTAGGAGGATTCCTCTTTATGGGTTTAACTTTTTTGCTCTTTCTTTTCTCTAAGTGATCCTTCAATCTTGCATTTGATACGCCCTTTGGCTGGCACTTCTTAGGATCTTTAATAGTTTCATTACCGGCTCCAAAAATTGGTTTATTCTTTCTGCCAATCTTGATGGAATGCACTTTTGCAGCCAATGTACTCATGACATCTGTCACACACATTTCAGCCTCCTCATTACCTTGTACTTCTATGCTAATTTTATATACAAATCGGCAGATATAATTTCTGAACATCAAGTTGCTGGACCCCTCAATAGGTTGGCACGCATTGATACCGATACATGAGATCTTCCCTCTAGAATATAAATCTTTTTTAGCATTGATTGACCATCTTGGGAGTAAATATTTAACGGGAGTATTAACAATATCTAACTATCTCATAACTCTCATGCAATGAGAACATAATATACCAATCATTTCGAACTTTGCACAACTGTATTGAATGGTACCTTCTAAGGAATTAAAATTGATAATCAAATTGTGTGAGTCAGTGGAGTTGTCTATGATCTTTACGGAAAACCTTGATAAATCCGACGAGGAATGTTCAATGCATAGTTCACCAAGTCCATGTAAGAACTCCTCTTCGAAAAATGAATACAACTTTTTTGAATAAAATTTTGCAGATTGCTTTAATATTGAGGTACTTTTCATATAAGGTTATATAGCTGTTTGACTACATCTGAATTCTTCGTCTTGTTCATTCTGATGCCAAGTCCTCATAACCTTTTTCAAACTTAAGAAACACTCAGTGATAGTACTTATTGGCTTGGAACAACCATGACATACGTGATTGGTGGACTCATTATGTTGGGTTGATAAAATGTCAAGGTTAAAAGAATTTTTATTGAATGGAGTTGACCTCTTCTCCCTGATTTTATAGAGATCATTCAACCATTGATGACTCTGGAGGTTTCCTTCTGAGATTATTTCAGTCCACTTTCTCTTAAATTCCTCCATAAAATCACATTGCCTAAAACAATAAAAGAATAGGAATTTTACTCTGTTATTACTGTTAAAGCACCATACTTTTAAAGGAGCTTTCTTGTACAGATGCCTCTGGTACAATCAATGTCGTGTATTTGTCAATGCAATCTTTATTTCCCTGGCCATGATTTGGTCCTGATCAGTAAAAATAGTAATGGGATGTTTGTTATCAATAATTCTTAGAAATGTTCTAAATAGCCAGGTAAAAGACTCAATTGTCTCCTCAGATAAAAATGCTACTCCTAATAGAATATTTTGCCAGTGATTATTCACTTCGATAATAGGGGCACAAGTTAAGTTTTATTTATTTAAATCATAACTTGTATCAAAAATAATCACGTCCTCAAAACAGTCATAATCAATTCTACCAAGACCATCAACCCAAAAGAAATTCAATAAACAATCATCTTCATCAGTTTGCACATCCCAGGAAAATATGTTATCATCAATTGCCCATTCTTTAAATAACTTGATTAGTGAATTAGTGTCTCCAGTCTCAATCTTAGCTCTTCTTTTTTTTGGATGTAGTTGTATGCATCCCGCTTGGTGAATCCCAGATTACCAATATGTCCCATTTCATCAGATAGGTATGTAAATGCATCAACAGTTCTTATCTCTACTTCTGACATAGATTTCAGAACAGATGCATTCTCATCACTAGTGCTCCTAGATGACCTGAGCAAATGTTGATCATCCAGCCTAGCCAGTTTGTGATTGTGACTCTCTATAGCTTTATTTACCGCCCAAATCCCATCTTGACTCACCAAAAATCTAACCATAGCTGGACATCCTGTTCATGTATATGCTTTTTTATAGTTAACCTTTGTACCCATCTCAGTCTCCTTCTTGAATCCTGCTTTCGAACACATAAAATCCTTTGATTTTATTTTTCTTGAATTTGGCCAGAAATGGTGATGATCTTTCCGAACACTAAATCCATGTGAATGCGCGTAATGGCAATATTTTTCATATGCTTCCTTTTCAGAGTTGTAAACACCATGTGAAAAAAGATTCAAACATCCAGTTTAGCTTTATATCTACATATCGATACCGAGCTTATACCGAGCAGGTATAAGCATCGGTACTAGGAAGCAATAAGTTGTATTTGCTCGGTATAAATATACACTGAGTTTATACCGAGCTATACAAATCAGTATCGAGCTAACACCCACCAGGTTGAATGATCGGTACTAGGAAGTAATAAGTTGTATTTGCTCGGTTCAAATGTAATAGGAGTTTATACCAAGGTATACAAATCAGTACCGAGCTTATACCGACCAGGTTGAATGATCAGTACTAGGAAGTAATATCTTGTATTTGCTTGGTATAAGTTGCATTTGCTCGGTAATACTTCATAAGTATTTTGTACAAATAGTTCATACCGAGCAACAATGTCTAGTACCTATCAGTACCGAGTTATGTCAAACTGAACCGAGTGAATCTAATCAAAACTTATGATTCTGCTCGGTACAGGATTTTACATATTCTTCATATGCATTGATACCAAGTTCTATCCGTAATGAAGCAGCAAAAATTTTAAAAAAATAAATCAAACATTATAGATAAGGAATTACTTGTATTAAATCAGAAAACTCTTCATCAACATTCAACGTTGGAGTTTCCTCGAAATCTTCAAAGTCTTCCAAAACCAAAACTACATTCATACCTTCCATCTCCTCGAACACTTCATGATTTCTTTTACTGCGGTATATGAACCCTAAAGACTGTATAACATCTTAGGTTTAATACCCAAATGTGGCATACCCAAAATTTTTTAAAAAATGTGCAAAAGAATATGGGTTGCCATGGGGACATTCCGAGTTATTGGGTTGCTATGTGGCACCGCATTAGCGCATACCAAATGTAGAGCTATGTCAGGTAACCTGACCCAATAAAAATTTGCTAAATAGTTCTCTTCTTATTTTATTTATGCGCCGATTTCTAGATTTTCTTCTTCTATATGAAAAGATTATGTAATGCTAAATTGGAAGCAAAGAAATTTATTTGTTGGGGTAGTGGTGATGGCAACAATTCCTTATGATTTCAAGATTGATTAAAGAATGCTTCTTTGGGTGTTTATTTCTAAATGTTAATAATTCTTAGCAACTAGTTTCAATTTTTTGTTGAATAATGTTTTAATTCTTGATGTGGTATAAGTTTTAAAAAATTTATATTGATATTGCCTGCCATGATCATATTTTGTTGAAAGGTTCCAATAATGCTTTTTAAATGTTGTTGGGGTTTGGAATGCTATAAAAGTAAAAAAGTTAAAAAAGATATATATTTTGTTTAGTTTGATGTGGCATAAGAGTATTTACTCATTTACCTCGTATCTTTGCTAAATCTCGAAAATCTCTCCATAAATCCTGTTGAACCTCGGACAATCGACAAGCTGCCATCTTTTCCCATAAAACCAGGGACCTACTTCATTTCAAGGGTTTTCACAGATAAGTCCCATAGACAGCTCTTGCTTCATGGTTTTCTCAGGAGCAAACTTCATGAAACATCTTCTCTGTTCAAAACCGAAGCTTCCTCATCTCTTCAAGTCATAAGCTTCTCCAATTTTCCCATGTCTTCCCAGCAAACTGAGCTCAGATCTCAAATCTGCCTCCGACAGCCAGGGGCGGAACCCAATGGGTGTTAGGGGGGGAAATTGCCCCCCCCCCCCCCCCCTCAATTTTTTTTTAAAATTTTTTATATGGTGTTTTTAGGTAATTTATCCTTTTTTTTTTCATTTTTTAGTATTTATTACAAAGGTTTTTAGGCAATTGCCCCCCCTAAAAATTTTAAAATACTATGGTCTTTACTTAATTTCCCCCAACAGGTCGAACCCCGATAGGGGACACTGCCCTCTTGGACCCCTGACATATATGTCTTATAAGTTTGCCCCCCCTGAAAATTAGGGCTGGTTCCGCCCCTGCCGATAGCAGCCACTAATCCCAGCTCTTCCCTCCTCTTATGACCACAATCAATTCAACATAGCAGATCTTCTTGCTGTCAACTTCATGTGAGGATTATTGAACTCCTTCCACCAATTGCTCTTCCTCTTCTCTATCATTTGGAAAAGCTTTTTGCAGGGTTTTGTCCTTCCACCTGTGATCAGAGGTTCTCATAGAATCCGAACCTGTTCATCCGCCTCTTCCTATCCACGTGAAGCCCATGCTACAACAAGCCTTCAGCAACACACCTTAATGTAAAACCTACACCGAGCATGGGCAAAGACCTGCTCGGGTAGGACATTTGCCTATCTTCTTCCACTTCTTTTGAAGATTTTCTCCAAGTGCGGTGGACCAAGAAATCTCAGTCCTAGTGCTTTCATATTGTTGCCAACGTAGGAGCTCTCTGGCCAGATTCAATATGAAGCCTCTTCTCTTCTCTACCATTCAAAATTCCAGATAGATCCACGCCTCTTCACTGATGTTCAAGCCATTTCTCTCCACACAAGATTTCCCTGTTCTCACGTCTTTCCTTCACCTATTGATGCAACCACCTCTTGTTCGTCTACACAAAAGCAGGAAGCGGATCAAACCTTTCAACCTCTCACCTGAACGGACATAACTTGTTGTTTCGAACTCAACCAAACCTCTGTCTTCAGCGAACGCCAGGTTTGTCTACCGATCAACAAAGAGGAGAAACAATGATGTAATCCCTATCTAGTGCTCCGTGTACTGTTCAGTTCATGCAATCGCAGAAAAAAATCTTTGAAGGGAAACTATGTTGGTGTAGCATCAAAGAAATGACTCTTTGGCATATATTGACGTGGAAGCAAGGTAGATCAAAGTGTGGTGTATAGAAGATATCTGGTTTCTAGTGCTGCATAGATAATTTTATCAGCAATAAATGATATTGATTTTTGGGACCATTTTCCATCATCAATTGCTGTGGTTGTCAACATGTGTGCTGCTGATGATGCTCTTGATCCGGCTTTAATTGATCCCAGACAAGCCATCAATTATTGCAGTGGACTTACAAAGGAAGGCATTATATACTACTACAGACACATGCATCAAATTAGAATAAAGGGGAGAGTAAAAACTCTCATTAATCTAAGCTCTGTGATTCCAATTTTCTATACTAATTATTTCATTAAAAAGTTCATTGGCAGAAACTTATCAAGAGAGTTGGTCTTAAAGTCCATTGGTGATGACGTGGGAATTTAAGAAGAGGTCAATACTGTCAAATTTAATGGATTCCTCAAAGTTGTTTGAATCAACCACTGACAACTTTGTTGATGTCAATGATTGTTCATCACTTGCTGGCAATGGCAATAAGAGAAGAAGATTGCAGAAGTCCCAAATTGATTAAAATTCACTTTACACATACTTGTGTGAATAGAGCATGGTATTATGATTCTTGCACAATTTTCTTTTATAGCACAATATAAGATGTGTCTTATTCTCTCTTGTTTGAAGTTGTTGTAGCTTTGATAGTAGTGTAAAAAAAAGGATAAAAAGAATAAGAAAAAGAAAAAAAAAGAAAGTAAAAAAAAAGAGAGATGTGAAGAGTTTAAAATAGAGAGAGTGTGTGTTTCATTTTTTTTAATTTTGTTCATCGCCGTCGCCACCAACATCGCCGAAGGTATAAACTCATTGAACTTTAATACTGAGAGCCCATTTTCTTTGTTTGTGGCGCACCGGAAAACATCCCATACACGCCTTTATTGCACATGGTGGGATGGGACCCCTGTGCGGCACCTACAACGAGACGGGTAATCACCTTAAACTCCATTTCGGCATTTGTGGCGCACTGGAAAACCGCCTATACACGTCTTTATTGGGCGTGGTGGGATGGGACCTCGGTGCGGCGCCTATGACGAGGCGAGGTTACTTATAAGTACTCGTAAGTGGGGAAACAATTGTATTTTTTTATGCAGGTGCACCCGAAGACCTCATACACGCCTTTATTAAAAAGTGGTGGGAAGAAAGAACACTGTCGTGGTGTCTAAAAGGCACCTACCATACACACCTTTATTGCGCGTGGTGGGAAGGCTAGTCTCCCAAAATTTTTCCTAAAATGGAAGACGTTGGGAGGCTGCTGAAATTTTGACTGAAGATTCAAGGACTTAGAATAAATATTGAACAAATTTTTGGACAGTAGGGGACTTGATTTGGACAATGAATTGAACATAAAATTGAGCCTAAATCAAATTTGAATTCGGATAAAAAATGACAATGAATAAAAAAAAATTGCAAATTGAACCATAAGGAAGATGATGAAATATTCAAAACAATGTTGCAATTTGTGAGATAACAAAGTACAAGTTGGATGCAAAAGAACACGTGAAATTTGAAATTTGCAAATGATACTTGTAGTGATGAAGTGTGGACAATACAATAACATTTCTTGCAATGTCAATCAATCGAATCAATCTTGATGTATG
The DNA here is from genome assembly GCA_022539455.1 of Dendrobium nobile. Lineage (NCBI taxonomy): Eukaryota > Viridiplantae > Streptophyta > Magnoliopsida > Asparagales > Orchidaceae > Dendrobium > Dendrobium nobile. The sequence continues at coordinate 26,496,783 of CM039733.1, forward strand.
TCATGAATACAAGTAATGTACCTCAAACATGCTCCTAAATAAATGAAGAAAGTTGGATGGATGGCAAACAAACGAATGAGATGTGAGAGACACATGATGAAAGGGAAGCTTGTTTTGAATATAATCCCAAGCAATCAACTTAAAATTCATGATGGAGTCATGTTAGTTGAAATGCAAGTATAAAATACACACACACACACACACACACACACACACACACACACACACACATATATATATATATATATATATATATATATATATATATATATATGACAATCGTCTATGAATAAGGAGCAACTACAAGCAACAATCAATGACGAACGAAATATCAGTACAACTTGTTCATATATGTCAATCAACGAAGTTGAAGAAAACATACAACTCAAGTGCAAACAACAATTTGAGACTCACTTCAACAAGCGTCATTGTAAGCGGTGATATGAGACTCTTCACCCATGAATAATAACCAATATGGAGTGAATGAATGAGGTGAACATATAATGTTGATTGCAAGAAATAATTCAAGACTCTTGATTCATCTATGACCAAAATCCTCCGAAGGATGTTATATATTCACTTATCAACAGTAGTAATCGATGAGCGACATTTGTCCCATTCATGTTTATGAGAAAGGTATGATGGTTGGAACAAATGCATTGATGTGCTTACAAGCAAAGAATGGAGGGCATGTAATAGTTGCAGTAGCACGTTAATTAAAATGTGAATATCAAAAAGTAGCAGGGGAAATTGGTGGATTATGGATACAATGGGTTCTCTACGAGTTAGTTTTGAGAAATGCGATGTATGTGCCACTTTACCTATAAGTGGAGGACAATACATTTGTAGTGTAGCCGAGCTCCTGAGAAATATTATAGGAGATTTGTTCTCCATTTGGTACATCGCCTATAAGTAAAATGAGTAATTTGTAGTCCCGATGCCATAGTTCTCTAAAGGCAACAGTGAAGGATATATAAGAAAATACATCAACTTGCCAACCGATGCATACAAAAAGATTACAAGTACAGGCTTCAACGAGTTATCGTAGAAGATCCATTGTACGCCAAACATGGTTTTCACAAGCAAAATACAAAAGGATTATGATGAATACCAAATCCTACAAGCTGCTAAAGGAGGCCCGTTATATATTCAACTTGATATCTGCGAGCAAATGTGAAGATCTGCAATACATACAATCTCTCAATGAATACAGATGTATGTATAACATGCCACCTTGGGGTAGATGCAGAAAGACTTCAGTGAATGCAGTATCCTGTGGTCAATTTCAGCATGTAAATGAATACGTCTACCTACCTACATGCACTAGTGGCGAATGTACTGAAAAGACTAAAGACTACCATAAAATATATGAAGAATACGACAAGTGCAAGCTTCTACGATCCAAAATAGGAGATTCGTTAGTGCATTACATTCCATCTGCAAAAAGCAACAAGTAGTGCACGACAGTAGTCTACCTGTGCAAAGCAGCGAACAATTCTATTTAGAAGCTTCTACACCACGCCACCATATCTGTAACTTTTATGCAAGTGGATAGAAGGTGTCTACAAGTATTTTCAAAATACCTCCACACGTGCATCGTAGTTTGTATACACATAGGTACACTATAAGGGGCAAAAGTAATTATAAAACCCTCACGGGCCCCGGCGAGCATGTTATTGGTACACACGTGACCTCTAGAGATGCTGCGCGGGTTATTAAATTTGAACTTGATCCTTTTAAGTAGATAAAAGGAGTTCACAGTGTTCATTATAAGATGCCCCCAAACACCCGCATGAGCCTCGGCGAGCGTGTTATTGGTACATACGTGACGTCTAGGGATGCTGCGCGGGTCGACAAGTGAATTTAAGTTCGAACCCGATCCTTCTATACTGATCAATAGGAGTCGACAAGGCTCGAATCATCAAATAAATATACGATTGTGGGGACCAGTATATTTATTTTAATACATTCATATTAGGTTTTCAAGGTCTATAATCAAGAGAATTCACTAAATAATAGCATGAAGCCTATGAAACCTGATCCTCTATTAGCAAGTTGATAGGGTCGACAAGGTTTAGCGAATAAATACCCCACACCCCGATGATGGCCGTGTTGAACAATAAATCTCAACCGGAGGGGTCAATTCCAAACATTTCAAATGTCATTCCAAATATCCACAAAAACCACAAAAATCCAAAAATCCCAAAAATATTTAAAATTGAAACTCAATCATCAGCCACTCAAAACAAAATCCATCCACCCACTGCAACAGTTTGCCGAGATGGACAAATTAAAAAACTACTTCAGGTCACAAAGAGCTAATGCCTAGTTAAAAATATCATTAGGATCCATTCTCAAACAGTCTCCTACCGTTAAGGACGTGGTATGTGTCCTCTGACCGGCAATTTTGTCGCCAAATGGCACCATAGGATAAACGGTTATGACCCGGGCTGGGCCCTCTGAATGGAGTGGTTTTGCCGCCAAATGACACCACAAAATACCGGTTATGGCCAGAGCCAATACACTCCTTAATGACATCAAATCATTGAGATATGAATCAATAGGATATGATCGATAGGGCACAAAGCCCTCTGTTAGCTAAGGTGGATTCAAATTTATCCCCTTAGGTAAACATTCACCACAGGTCTGCAAGGTCCCCTTAGACGAAGCAACCCATGGCTGCCGACAAGGATCCCTCTATCAGGTTGGGTTGACTACCTCTTCTGACCAAGTAGACCAAGGACCACGATGGCCCTGGACGACGAAATCATGGGTTCTTGATTGGGCCTATCATCCATTCCCCTACCATCTACTTTAAGTGCAAAATGGTGAAAATTTCTATTTTAAATATCAAAACCTTTAGATTTCAAATGCCTATTGCTACTACTATATGTCAGATAACACGTATTCTCTACGTATTTGATTGACGGCTAGCATTAATCAAAAGTTCTGTCTTATGATCAGGAGGGGTAATTAACTATAGGGGCTTGCGCCTATAAGAAACCAGAACTCAGATCATAAAGTCCTTGCAAAATGAGGGCGAAATCTCTGGAAGTGTCTTATCTACAAACCCATCTGCCTTCTAAAATTTACCACGAAACTTAATCCGTTAAAACCCTCTCGCCAAAAATAAAAAGCAAAAAACTCAGCGGGCGGAGGCTGGGGCTGAATTTTTGGAGCCAACATGTTATTGTGGAACTTATGGAGTTCTAAGAAGATAGAATATGATTAACTGGAATCATAACTGCATTCGTTTAACTTAAAGAAACCAATGGAAGGACTTAAAAATAAATCATTTTATTGAGTTAATAAATAAATTAATGCTATATTTTTTTGATGCAACAAGGATTCCAAACTTCTTTTCTAATGTTTATGCGCCTCCATTAATGTCCAAATTCTTGATGTTAAATATTACTATATTTTTGTACTTCTAATTTCTCTGTGAAAAAGTTTATTTATTAACAGGACAATTATAAGTTAGGAGAGCTGAAATGTTCTACATAATTTCTCTTTATGTCCATATAGAAGTACTTATTATCATCATGAAAAAAAAAAAGAATGAAAGAAAAAAAAACTTAAAAAATCAACTACATAAAGTATCTGAGAATTTCATGAAGTAAAATCCGAAGAAAATATGTAAAATCTTGCATTGAATATTTGGAAACTATCAGAGCTCAAAACACAAAAAGCTTCCTGAACTACAAACCAACCTATGAGAGCCGGCCACGTGTAAAGAGTAGATTGTTGAACAATGGAATTAGCATATAATTGTTGAGATAAGAAATACGTATCTGTATTGTGTTGAATTTTGATTCCGAGAAAGTGGTTGGCGTGTCCAAGATTTTAGAGAGAGAAGTCTGATGTTTCTCTTTTTTCACTCCATCTCCCCCCTATCTCTCTATCTCTACTGGTAGGTGTCTGAAGCTACAGGAAAAGAAGACTGGGAAGAGAGTTGTAAAACCACCGGCCATTGACAAAGAAGGTTTTGGAGGAGCCTTAGCAGTTGAAAGTAAGATAACGTGCAGAAATCTAAAACCAGGAATGGGTCATCAGAAATTCCTCAGAAGGCATCTTCAATCGCACCCAGATCATCTAGTGTGTCTAAGACGACTAGATCTGAATCTGATTCAGCCAACTCGAAGCTCACACCGACAAACTCCTCAACTGAAATACGTATCTGTATTGTGTTAAGAAGCAGTCTACCGTATCTCGCTCCTCCACCGAGTCCGAATACCGAGCACTCGCAGCCGCCACGGCCGACATTATCTGGCTCAAGCGACTGACTGCTCACCGATTTTTAGATTCCGCATGATCAGCCTGTCGATCTCTACTGCGACAACACCTCCTCCATCGCTCTCGCCAACAACCCTATTTTCCATGCGAGGAAGAAGCATATACAGATCGATCATCGGTTCCTTCGTGAGAACATCGTCAACAACCACATCCAGCTGCTTCCGATAAAAACGGTGGATCAACTTGCAGATCTAATCACCAAGCCACTATCCACTACACGATTCAAGCTCCTACGAAGCAAACTAACGATCTCTCCAGACCCGTTCATTTGCGAGGGGCTATCAGAGTCAAAACACAAGAAGCTTCCTGAACTACAAACCTATGAGAGCTGGCCACGTGTAAAGAGCTGTTATACAATATATTATATATATGGCATTATGTACTCAGAACAAAACAAGATAATAAAACAAATCTTTATTTCTCTGTTCATTCTCTTCTTCCTCTCCGACGACGGAGATTGCTTTTCTACAGAAACTAAAGATCTGCTGCAATGATATGTAGATCATAAATTTGTATGGTGATAAGAAACTTCAAATATACAATTAATTTGTCCGTATGCATCTATACTTACCATTGCTGCATAAGAGTTTCTTTGGTGACTAAATACATTACTACTTTCAAGTCTATACGTAGTAATACATAACATTTAGATGAAAATTAAAAGAGTTTCATCTCTGACCTATCACTTTTATTTTGTTATTATATTAGAAGTTGTGCTATACTAACTTACTATCATTTATGTATTGTAACAAGAAGATGGGAAAAGAAAAAGAGTGCGGTCCACCAATTACAAGGAAAATGGAAACTACTTTAATCTACTGTGATATATGATTTAAGGAGATAGAGTTGGGAAACAGGCCTACAACTCACTTCAGTAAGAAAGGTTGACGAAATCTAACGAAAAATTTTAACAAAAGAATTGGTGGGACATATGTTCATATATAATTAAAAATAAATTACACAAATTTAAAAAGGAGTGAAAGTTGTGTAAATAATTAATGTGTGGTCAGACTAGAATAGGATGGAATCTACTAAAGAAAATAATAGATGCCTCGATTGAGTGGTGGAACGAAATATTATAACTTTATGAACTAATACTTAAGTTGTAGTACATAAACTTGCAAAATATAGTACAATTTGCAATTTTCTTTTTTATGTAATGTAGGTTATACCTCCAGCTAGGAATTTTCGATATAACAAAATAATGCTTGAGCTTGTAGAGAAAATTGATGTTATGTTTAGTCGTATTGTTGCTATTTGTGATGATTCCTAACTCAAGTATACTTCTCCTTGAATTAAGAGATGTACAAGGAGACTCTTCTGATGAGGAAGAAATCTAAGATGGTTAGGCCAATGCATTAAATGATAATGATCTTGAAGGTGTTGGTAGTAGTGAGTCACAAATGTCACATACTACTCAACCAGAACAACTAAGTTAGCGGGCCAAATCACCCGAGCCCTAGCCGCCTCGACTCTCTGGCGATTTAGGGCTCCCCCGACTTCTTCGTTTCTCCTGCCATTTCTTCCAGTTTTTCATGTGTTTTTCGTTCTTTTAGCTCACGGGTGCTGTTAGATTGGTGAGATCTCTTGGTTTTGGCTCTTCTTGGGCTTCGGTTTGATGGCGGGGACTTCTTCCTCGACCCCTTGGGGGAACGTTGCCGCCAAGACGCAAGATCCAAATAAAGGCTTCTTCAACCTGGACCAAGATGTTCCTTCTGACCAATCTCGAAGGATGTCGCAATCCTACGCAATCTACCTTTAACGGTGTCCCTGCGGTTTTGATTTCTGACGAAGAAGTGTTAAAACTTGCTTCTCCCTTTCCTTTTACGCTAGTTGGTAAATTTGGTCTTCGCAGACCCAATCTCGACGCGATCCGTAACTTTTTCGGTAACCTCAAGTTAACGGGATTTTACTCTGTGGGTTTGTTAGATTCCAAGCATGTTGCTATTCAATTATCCAATGATTTGGACTATAGTCGTGTGTTTGCTCGACGATCTTACTTTATTCTGAACTGTCAAATGCATATTTTAAAGTGGACTCCTTTTTTTGATGTTAAGGAAGAGTCTCCGATCGTGCCCATATGGATCTCATTTCCGAATTTAAGGCTTCATTTCTTTAACACCAAAGTTTTATTTGCTCTCGGCTCCATTTTTGGTCGGCCTCTCCAAACTGATAAAGCTACTGCCTCAAGAACTAGGCCGTCGGTGGCTAGGGTTCTTGTGGAAATGGATATCACGAAAAAGTATGCTAAAGAGGTGTGGGTTGGATCTAAAACCTTCAGATATTTACAAAAAGTCGAGTTTGAAAAGATGCCTGATTTTTGTTCTCATTGTAAATCTCACGGGCATGCTGTGATTGACTGTTTTAAATTGCTTCCGGATCTAAAGAAAACTACCAACAACTCCAAGGGTAAGGTGGATTTAACCGAAACTGATAACATTCATAAGGACTCTATTCATAATGAGTCTCTAGATGAGCTTCCACCCACTGTTGAGAAGGTTGGTAGTTTTCCCTTTATTGATAATGCCAGTGCTGATAAGGTGGATGATTTAAATAATTTTGGAAATGTTATAGAAATTGGTAATGCTATTACTTCTACTAAAAATATTAATTCAGTGCAAAAAGAGTCCCTTGAAGAATCTGACAACAGCCCCAAAATCTATATTTCTGTTGATTCTATGTTGGAAAAAGAGGTTACTATGGGTGAATCTCTTACTATGAATATCCAGGATATAGGCAAGGAAGGATTGGAGGATCAGGAAGAAGGGGAATATATACCCAATTCTAAAAATAGTTCTGTTCTTGAAATCAGTAACGTCTTAGGTGATGGGGTGGACAAAACAGTGATTTTTCGCCTGATGGTAATGAAAATTTTACTAAAAATATCAAAGGGGATGGTTCTCCTCAATGGCAAAAGAAAAAAAAGAAAAGTGGGAAAAATATAATGCCTGAAACACCTAGATCTACTAGGGCTCAAACTAATAAAAAAAAACTTAATGTTTAAAGCTCTTATTTGGAATGTGAGGGGGATTGGGGGGAAGGCTTCTAAAACTCGTGTTAGGAATTTGTGTCGTATCCATAATATTATTCTTCTTGTGCTTCTTGAACCTTTTGTTTCTGCTGATAAATTAACCTCTGTTACTACTCGGTTGTGTTTTTATTCTAGTTTTGCTAATTCTTCTAACAAAATTTGGATTATGTGGAAGAACTCCTTTAATGTTAATGTAATCTCTGACTTTGATCAAGTGGTGCATGTTCACATTTCTTACGATAAGTTTATTTTCAATGCTTCTTTTGTTTATGCTTTATGTACTAGAACTGGTAGAATTCCTCTTTGGGATTGTTTAGCTGATTTTGCTAATAATGCTAATGGCCCTTGGTGTGTGGGAGGTGATTTTAATATCATCTCTAATGTTAATGAAACAATTGGTGGTAATTATCCTAATGTGAATGCTATGGATGATTTTAATCAAATGATTTCTAACTGCAATTTAATGGATATTGGGTTTTCTGGCAGTGCTTTTACTTAGTATAGATCCTCCATGTGGCAAAGATTGGATAGAATTCTTTTTAACAATGATTGGGTTAACAATTATCATATGACTCATGTCCAACATTTAAGTAGAACTTTATCGGATCATGCTCCTCTTCTTATGCATATTTCTGAGAATAATATGAAACCTTCTTTGGCTTTTAGATTTCAAAATATGTGGATTACCCATGCAGATTTCTTAAATGTGGTTGCTAATAGTTGGAATGCTACTGTTTTTCCTGATAACAATATTGTTGGCATGGCTAGGCTTTGGGCTAAATTAAGTAGACTTAAACAAACTCTTAGGCATTGGAACAAGCATGTTTTTAAAAAGATTTTTGATAGCATCAAGGAAGCTGAAGGTAAGGTGGTAGATATGGAAAATTTATTACTTCAAAATCATTCTGATGATAATATTTCTAATCTTGATAATGCCAAGCTTCACCTGTTTCATTTACAGAATCAAGAAGAAACTTTTTGGAAACAAAAACTTCTTTTGCTTGGACTACTGAGGGGGATAGGAACACTTCTTTTTTTCATGCTTTAGTTAACAAGAATAGATTAAGGAATCATATTCATAAAATTGTGGATCCGCAAGGCATGGTCTATGATTCGGATCAACTGATTGTTAACTCTGGTGTTGATTATTTTAAGGATGTTTTTAATGTTTCTAAGTTACATTTTCCTATTGATAATGCTAGCATTATTCCTAAGATGGTGAATGAGGATGATAATGTGTTGCTCACTCTTCCTCCGACAGAGGCCGAGGTTTGGAATATTATTAAAGGTATGAATAGTGACTCTGTGGCTGGTCCTGATGGTTTTACTACGAAATGTTTTGTTAAAACTTCAGAGATTATCAAGATTGATATTATTGATGCTGTGCATGATTTTTTCAAAGGTAAACCTTATCCTAAGTTCTTCTCTTCTACTACTATTGTGCTTATTCCGAAAAAAGATAATTCTATGTACTGGAATGACTTTAGACCTATTAGTCTGTGCACTTTCTTCAACAAATTAGTGGCCAAAATTATTGCTTCTAGATTATCTTCTATCCTGCCGAATGTTATCTCTAATAACCAAACTGGTTTTGTTAAAGGTCGTAGTATTTTTGATAATATTCTGTTGGCTCAAGAGATGGTTCAAGATCTGAATGCTAAAGTTACTGAGGGCAACATCTTATTCAAACTTGACATTACTAAAGCGTATGATAACCTGAAGTGGGATTTTCTTTACAAAGTCTTACACTTGATGGGGTTTAATGATTTCTTTCTGATGCTGATCAAGAATAGTATTGAAAACTGTTTTTTCTCTATTTTTATTAATGGGAGCTCTCAAGGTTTTTTCCCTTCTAAGCATGGGTTGAGGCAAGGTGATCCTCTATCCCCCTCTCTGTTTATTTTAGCTATGGAATATCTTTCTAGAGGGATAGAGAATCTTTATAGAAGACACCTGAAGCTTAATTTTTGTACTTTGGGTGGTATTCCTATTACTCATCTTAGCTTTGCTGACGACTTTATTATTTTTTCTAATGCTTCGATTAAAAATGTTAAATGTCTTGCTAGTTTTTTTTCTTCTTTTCAACTTATTAGTGGTCTGTCGATTAATAAGGATAAGAGCAATTTTATTACTGGTTCTTCTGTTAGTATCACTAGAGTTAATGGCATTAAAAGGGTTTGTGGTTTTAATTAGTGTTCTCTTCCTATAAAATACCTTGGCACGCCCCTTTTTAAAGGGAGGAAAAAGATTTTTCTTTTTGACAATATTTTTACTATTTTCCAAAAAAAATTTCTTAATTGGTCCTCTAATTTTCTTTCTTATGGTGGTAGATTAACTTTGATTAAAAGTGTTTTAAATTCTATTCCTATTTTTTTGTTTCACACTTTGCAACCACCTGGTAATGTCTGTATGAGAATGGAGAAAATGATTAATAAATTTTTTTGGGGGGCCACTAATAATAAATCATGTATTAATTGGGCCTCTTGGAGAAATTTGTGTGGTGTTTATAATGAAGGGGCTTTGGGTTGTAAGTCTATTTTTGACACTGCTTATGTTTTCTCTCATAAACTCTAGTATGCTTTTAGATCTAATAACAGTTTATGGGCTAAATTTATGAATGCAAAATATTGTAAGAATCTTAATCCTCTAGCCTGTCATTATAAGAGTACGGATTCTCAGGTTTGGAAAAGACTGTGTAAGATTAAGTGGGAGGCTGAGAACTACATTCAATGGGGTATTGGTACCAGGGAGGTGGCTTTTTGGCAAGACAATTGATTGGGTACGGGTTTTATTGATAATTTTCTTAATACTCATACCATTATTACTACGAAAGTCAGGGAATTTATTTATAATGGTAAGTGGAACATTCCTAAACTGCTGGAGGTTGTTCCTTTAGATATCATTGATAAAATTAATCAAATCCCCCTATAATTGCATGATAAGGATAAAATTATGTTTAAGTTATCTAATTCTGGTAATTTTTTTCTTAAGAATATTTGGGAGGAAACTAGAACTAAAAGTGATGTTTCTTTGACCTTCAAGGGTCTTTGGCACAATGCGATTCCTTTATCTTATTCTCTGCTTGCTTGGAGGTGCCTTAAAGGTTTTGTTCCGATTGATAATATTCTGTGGAAAAAAGGTTTTATGATTGTTTCTAAATGTCAATGTTGTCTCAACACTGAAAGTTTACAGCATGTTTTCGTGAATGGGTCTATTGCTAGTAAAGTTTGGTCTTACTTTTTCAATTTGGCTGGTATTGGTTTGTTTAATGCAAATTTAAATTTGGATGGTCTTCTCAAAGAGTGGTTTACTGATGGCAAAGGTCATATTCATAATATTCTTCCCATTGTGATCATTTGGTATCTTTGGGATAGTAGAAATGATGCTAAACATTTGGGTATTAAGATGAAAGCATATGACATTATATCCAAAGTGAGGTTTAAAATTCTACAGCTGAAAGCTGTCAATCTTATTTCTTATAAGCATTTTTCCAATAGCCATTCTTTGGCTGATCACTTTGGGATTCATAATGATGGCTTTAGAAATAATAGGGATCTTATTGTGCACTGGACTAAACCTTGTGATCCCTTTGTTAAACTGAATATTGCCGGTTCTATTCATGCTAATAATGATGGTATGGGTGGTCTTATCAGAAATTCCCATGGTAATCCCATTATTGTTTTCTCGGGACCTCTTCCTTGTTGTTCTGTTTTAACCTCTGAGCTTATGGGTTTGTATCATGGTTTACAAATTTGTCTAAGGATGGGCTTACATAATGTTAACATTGAGGTTGATTCTACTCTGGTTATTCATATTTTTTCTAAGAATGATATTTACTTCCCTCAGGATTTTTACACTATAACAAAAATTAGAATGGCTCTATCCTTACTTAATTTTACTATTTCCCATATTTATCGTGAAGGTAATTCTTGTGCGGATTGGCTTGCGAATTTTGGTGCCTATAGTGATAATTTTCTGGAGCATCCTGTGTCCCATATTACGGCCCCCCTTAAAGGCATGATTATGCTTGACAAAACTAGTTTGCCTTACATTCGCCACAACTAATTTCCTATTTTTGGTTTCTGTTCTGCGTATGTCTGGGTGTGGCTGGAGTAATTGGTGGTTGTTAAATTGGTTTTTGGCTTCTCTGTTGGCTGGGTTATTTTTTACTGTCCTTAGTTTTTCTTGGTACTTGATGTTCCGTGACAATTTGTTGGTTTTCAGGTTATGTTGCCTTCTCTGTTGGCTTCTTTTTTGCTGCTTTCGTAAGGGTAGAATGTATATTAATTATGTCATTTCGGAGTGGGGTATGAATTTGTTTTACTGGAACTGGGTTTGCTATATGTGGTGGCTTTGTAGTAGTGGTTCTTACCTGAATATTCATATCGGGTGCTGGATCGGGTGCTGGACTGGTGCTATTTATAGTTTTTGTGCTGGTGCTGCTATTGAGAATGAGCTTGAGGTGAACTGTGTTTACAATTGCTGTATTGGTTTTAGTTTAAATGTTGGTCTTTGGAGAAGCTGCAGGAAATATTGGATTTCTGGGGGGTTTCCTTTTCGTCTGGATGTCATTGTGGGGAATTATTACATGATTAATGAGTGGGTTATTAAGGCTGTTAACCATGAGGGGCTTTTTAGGCTTCAGAATTTTTCTGGATCTAATATTTATTTTTGGAGTGCTTATTGCAGGTACAATTTTAATTCAACTTTAGGAATCTTCATGGACCGCAAGGTACTCTTAGTTTTTGTTTTGGATTTCGATATTTTTGGTTATCTGTTGTTGACCTCTAAGTATTAACCCAGCAGGAACAAAAAAAAAATCAAATCAAAATACCTGTAAAACCGATGGATCCACGAAGTCGTGCTGAAATCCCGCTGCAAACGGCGCCGCTCCAGTCGGTTCTCCGTGATTTCTGCTCAAACTCCGCTCGAGAAGACTTATTCGCGTCGTTAAATACCGACCCAAACGAAGTCGATCGCTGCTCTTCCACTGTCGACTCCCGTAAGCATCCTCTGCTTCTCCCTTCGGCTTCCACACGACCGAACTCCTCCCTTTTTCCCTACCCGAAGCCGATCGGAAGCCCCATCCTCCACGATCTCCTCTACCCATCCAAGCCTTGATCCCGACCGACCTCCTCCTCTCTACCTGAGCCGCTCGATCCCGATCTCTAACCGACGCCAATCCATCTCTCCCGTCGGCCAACATAGAGAGAAAGAGAGAGAGAGAGAGAGAGAGAGAGAGAGAGAGAGAGAGAGAGAGAGAGAGAGAGAGAGAGAGAGAGAGAGAGAGAGGTGCCGAATCTTACCTCCACCTAGCTCTCACGCCTCCAAGCCCGTCGCTAGAGCCTTGCCCGATCTCTGGCCTTGCCCGAAACCTGTAGCCGAGCTCCCTCTCCCTAACTCCACTTAAAACCTAAGCCCAACTCACCCTGCTCACTCCAACTCGGCCGACTCAGTCAACTCAGCACCTAACTCAGTCCATTTAACTCCACTCAAACCAACTTACCTAATCCACCTCTTCAACTCAACACAACTCACTCACTCAGCCCAACTCAGCCAACTCACTCACTCACCCCTACCCGATTTGAGTCTTAGGTATATATTTTATGTTTATTTTATTTATTACTATTATTATTAATTATTTTTAATTATAATTAATTTATAAAATAATTATAATTAGTTTTAAATTAGTTATAATTTTTATAATTAGTTATATTAATTCTAATTAATTATAGTTATTAACTATAATTAGTTATTGTTAATTATAACTAATTATTTTAATCAGAATTAATTAATTTCAATCATAATTATTTATTATAAGATATTTATAATTAATTATAATATATGGTTAATTATAATTAAATCTTTATTAATTATAATTAATGATAATTAATTATCATTAATAATAATTAATTATTTTAATTATAATTAATCTAAAATAATAATAATAATAAAGATGTTCTTTTCTCAACGCTTGCAACGAACCGGCAAACCCCCGAGGAGCTCACGTAGCGTTTAGGGTGGGAAACCGGTGCGATGCTCGCAACGATTTAAGAATCCCTCTTCAAAGCTTGCAATGAGCCGGCAAACCCCCGAGGTGCTCAAGTAGCGTTTAGGGTGGAAAACCGGTGCGACGCTTGCGTCGAAGGCGATAAAAAAAATGTGTTCTTTACTTTCATATAAGTACCCCCGAACGCCCACGTGGTGCAGAGGAGGGAAATCTGTGTTTATTTCTAACCTGTTTTCTTCTTATAATCAACAAACCTAAAAAAAACCCTTAAATGCTCACGTAGCAGGCGGGGATAAAAAAAATACGTTTGCAACCGCGGTGTCATTTTTGACACCTACCTGAAGCGCTCACGTAGCGTCGAGGGGAAAGGTTGCCTCTTGATTTTTCCCCTAAACGGGGGAGACGCCGGGAGGCTGCCGAAATTTGGATTAAAAATCCAAGGACTTTGAACAATTTTGAATCTCATTTGGACATCAATTGAGCTAAAATCAAACTTGGATGAATAATGGCTTAAGAAAAACTCAAAACAAGAGGTGGACCACTTGAGCTCAAAAAGAACTTGGTACATGCAAATTGACTACAAAAAAGACATGAACAATAACTCAATATATTTGAACTTGATCTCAAACAAGGAGCTCACATTTAAGCTTGCAAATGACTACAAGAACTCAAACTTGGACTATGGGCAAGAGAACTCGAAGAAGACTTGGAAAATATAAGAACTTGAATTTGAACTTGGACTCAGTTTGAATAAGTGCAAGTGGACTTAAATAATTAAATCTGAATGTGAAGAACTTTGATTCGACCTAAAAGAGTTTGTAAGCTTGGGTTAGAATGAAAGAGTTCATTGAAAGCCAAAGCTCATAATCATAGAGAATTGAACTCTATAACAATTAAATTTCTCGATCATGCAAAGAACAAGGAACGATGAAGCAATAAAAGATTTACATTAAAATATCATTGAAACATGAGTTGCTCATGAGCAAATGAGATATTCATGAAGGATCATTATACAAACATCAATGAGAAAAATCAACACTCAAGATGCAATCAACTCTCAATAACAATGAAGGACCTTCAGTATGCATATAAATATAATGATATCCATATTATCCCCATTAGTGGGTCCACGAATTTGCAAAGAGGAGATGGATGATGCTAATAGAATAGACCCCTAGTGAACATGATCATCTCAAATAGGGCAAAGAAATGATATCAAGTTCATCATGCATAAGGCAAATCACCTTCAAAGATAGAGAATTTGTAAGGGAAGACTATTTGCAAGCAAAAGATGGAGCCGTCGATGTGTGCTATAACTTATCCCATGAATACACAGTGATTGATGCTTCCTTTGCCAATCAACTTATGGGCACAAATGGATGAGGGCAATAAATGCTATGACGCCTCTATATCAATATAAATGTTCAAGGTTAAGCGAACACATTGATTCATTGTAAGTAGAGACGAAAAACATACAACGGATGCAAGCTCCTATGAACTATCGTAGGAAAATTGTTGCACATTCAATGCATCATCCCCAACCAAAATGTTATATGGCCATAACAAGTACAAATGATAACGAGTCGCTGTGAGAAACTCGTGATCTATAAAACATTCCATTTACAAGCATCTACAAGTATAAGGCAGGAGACTCGTTAGTGCACTATGACCCGCCTACGAAAATCAACAAATAGTGCACGACAGTCTACCCGTACGAAGCAGCAAATAACTCCATTCAGAAGCTGCTACGCCACGCCACCGGATCTGCAACATTCGTACAAGCACGCAGAAGGCGTATATTCCAAGAATATCCCCACACGTGCACTATAAATTGTATACACATAGGTACACTAAAAAGGGGTAAAAATAATTATAAAACCTGCATGGGCCCCGACGAGCGTGTAATTGGTACACACGTGACGTCTAGGGATGCTATGTGGGTTAACAAGTGAATTCATGTTCGAAACCGATCCTTCTATACGGGTTAATAGAAGTCGACATGATTCAAACCTTTAAGCAAATATAAAGTTGTGACGACCAGTATATTTGCTTTAAAACATTCATATTAGGCCTTCAAGGCTTACAGCAATATGAATTCACTAATAAATGCACGAAGCCTACGAAACCCGATCCTCAGTCAATAGCTCGGCTGAGTTGACAAGGTTCAAGCTACAAATAGAAATGACCCCAAACACCCCGATGATGGCCGTGTTGAATGTTTATCTCAACCGGAGGGGTCCTCAAATATTTTCAAATATCTCCCAAATATCCAAAAGTCCATTCCAAACACTTTCAAGCTCCACCCAAATACCCACGAAAATCCAAAAATACAAAGCTCCACACAAAAAGCCCAAATTCCATATAATTAAAATAATGAAATCAATCCATCAACACACTTAAAGAAAAATCCATCCGCCCTCCGCAACAGTCTGTCGGGGTGGACAAATTCAAATAAACTCTAGCTCACAAAGAGCCAAATGCCTAGTCAAAAATATCACTAGGATCCATTCTCAAACAATCTCTTGCCAGTAAGGACGTGGTACGTGTCCTCTAACCGGCAGTTTCATCGCCAAATGGCACTGCAGGTAAACGGTTATGACCCGGGGCCCTCTGAACCGAGTGGTTTTGCTGCCAAATGGCACCTCAGATAGCGGTTATGGCCAGAGCCAATACGCTCCTTAATGGCGTTAAATCCTTGAGATATGAATCAATAGGATATGATCGATAAGGCACAAAGCCCTCTGTAAGCTAAGGTGGATTCAAATTTGTCCCATTAGACAAACATTCACCCTAGGTCTACAAGGTCCCCTTGGACGAAGCAACCCATGGTTGCCGACAAGGATCCTTCTGTCAGGTTGGGTCGACTACCTCCTCTGACTAAGTAGACCAGGGTCCATGATGGCCCGGGACGATGGAACCATGGGATCTTGATCGGGTCTATCATCCATTCCCCAACCATCCGCTTTAAGTTCCAGATGGTGAAAATTCCAGTTTTAAATATCAAATTTCTCAAATCTCTCAACCCAAATTCCAAATGTATGAACCTTCAAATTCTCAAACATCCAAATCTTCAAATTTCCAAAATACCTAAATCTATACTGCTACTATATACCAGATACCACGTATTCTACGTATCTGATTGACAACTAGCCTTAATCGAAAGTTCTCTCTCACAATCGGGAGAGGTAATTAACTATAGGGGCTTTCGCCTATAGGAAACCAGAACTCAGATCATAAAGTCCTCACAAAATGAGGGCGAAATTTCTGGGTAGTGTCTTATCTACAAATCCATCTTCCTTCAAAAATTTACTTCAGAACTTAGTTCGTAAAAACTCCCTCGCTCAAAAATAAAATAAATCGAGCGGCGGGGAGGCCGGGGACGAATTTTTGGAGCCCACAGATTTCTGGCGACTCCGCTGGGGATTGGTTTCTCTTTCCATTTTTGGCTAGTCATTTAAATGCTATAGTAGCAGCTAAAATACTATGTTCTATATGGTGAACATCGGGATATGACATTTGGTCCTTATGTCCAAAGATTCATCACTGAAAGGTCCCGATAGAAGGAAAACAACCATCTATTTTGATGATAAGGCAAAGAAAGAATCAAGATATGTACTGTGAGCATTGGAGTATGACACTTGGAAGCATATCCAAGAATCCACTACTGAGAGGTACCGATATAAGTGAAAATAAATATAGAGAATCAGATCTCTAGAAAAAAACTATATATGGAAAAAAATGGTGTGACATCTGGTGTGCAACCCTGGAGATCCATCATTAAAAAAATTTAGCAAAATTGGGTTGCAATAAGAACCCCTACTGAAAATATTCTTGATTGTCGACGCCTTGAGGAATCCTCAAAGAAATCCCATCACTTCGCAATTATATCCTCTTAGACTAAAGAAGACCTCGCCCAACCTTCATTAGTGATGTTCTTCTCAAAGAGGAAGCGAAGGAAATGAAAGAGATTCTTTGTGAATTTAGGGACTGCTCTGCCTAGACATATGCTGAGATGCCTGGCTTATCCCCTGATATAGTAGTTCACAGATTAGCCATCAAATCAGATGCAACACCCATCAAGCAAGCTTCAAAAAGAATGAGATTGGAGATAAAAGAACAGGTGATTGCCGAAACCAAGTATGCTCATTTAAGAATGGAAGAGCTCGACGCATTTGATAAACTCAAGCTATAAGCTCGACAAAACCTAGAGATTTATCGAGCAAGGATGATAAAATCCTTCGATCTTATGGTGCGTCCTCGGACATTTCAAGAAGGGGAATTGATCCAGGTGCTGAGAAGGCGAATCATCCCACATCAAAAAATCGGTGGTAAATTCGTATCCAACTGAAAAGGGCCTTTTGTCGTCAAGAAGGTATTTCAGGGAGGAGCCTATCGGTTGATCGATTTGGAAGGTCAGAGACCTATGCCACCAACCAACGGTCGATATCTGAAGAAATACTACACATAAAACTGCACAAGAAAATGTTGTATTCAATGTGTTATGTATTTTATACTTGTTTGTCATCACATACGCACTGTATATTTTGAAATTATCTTGTATAACAAGAATGCATTTCAAAAATCCCTCATCAGACTGGGGGCATTTTAAATATTTATTCGGGTCGATATTGCGCTGTATGCCGAG
Organism: Dendrobium nobile; assembly: GCA_022539455.1. Classification (NCBI taxonomy): domain Eukaryota; kingdom Viridiplantae; phylum Streptophyta; class Magnoliopsida; order Asparagales; family Orchidaceae; genus Dendrobium; species Dendrobium nobile. The sequence goes on from CM039733.1 coordinate 26,514,762, forward strand.
ATCCCCGAATAAATATTTAAAATCTCAAAGATACAAAGCCTATCAAAAATGCCCCTATGAGATAGGGGGCGTTTTAAATATTCATTTGGGTCGACATTGTGCTACACGTCGAGATCCCCAAATGAATATTTAAAATTTTATATTCCAGATTTATTCTATTTTGAAATGTCCCTGCGAGATAGGAGGCATTTTAAATATTTATTCGGGTCGACATCGCGCTGCATGCCGAGATCCCCGAATAAATATTTAAAATTATCAATTCAAATATTCTTTTGTGCTAAAGAATATAAATACTTATTTTCCAAAGTATATGTAGGTAATCTTTCAAGAGTTAGAGACACCGTCTTCTCCAACAAACCAAGACTCAAAGGTCAAGAAAAAGACTTTTGTGGCTACACACTCCTACAAAATTGAGTCAAAGAAGCTTAAAGTCTTTCAACAGCCTGAAGCTTAAGGTTCGAATGGGTGTAAAAGGTCGGATCCAACACGCCCAAATATGGCCGGATTGCTGACAGCTCCGTCTACTCAACACACCAAAAGAAAGGCCGCAGTAGAGGAACCCCCACTTCGTCAACCCGTTAGTAGGGACTGTAGGAAGTACAAAAGTTAATTTGACTCGACCAGTTCGAGTGATCGTAGTTTGCAAAGTTCTCCAAAATGACTGGAGAATCAAGGTTCCAGTGGGAAGCTGAGTCTCGAGCAACTACCAAATGTTCGTAGGCTCCAAAATCCAAAACCACGAAGGATGACTCAAAATCCGTCAACTTCAGTGAAATCAGCATTGGGAAGCGCGATTCCCATAGCTCAAGTCTGAAACCTGAATGGGTGTAAGAGGTCGGATCCAACACGCCCAAATATGGCCGGATCGCTGGCAGCTCCATCTACTCAACAAGCATAAGAAAGGCCGCAGTAGAGGAACCCCCATTTCAGCAACCAGAGGACGAAGAGCTGTTAAATTCTAGCTCTCCCGATCTGATGAACTCAAGTGATTCAGATTAAAGTCTTCTCAAGTGGTTAAGGATCAAGATACTACTTACGTTCGGTATTATCAACTGAATCCAGAACCCGCAAATCCTTCAACAAATCCGTAAAGCACAAAGCGAGGATCGAAGGAATTTTTCTTCAACAAGTCCGCCAAAGCACAAAGCAAAGAACCGAAGAAAATTATCCCAAAGTTCGTGAAAAGCCCAAGGCTGAACTAAGAGGATTCCGTCATCAACAAGTCTGCTATGCACAAAGCTCTGGACCGTTGACTTTTCGCCATCGACCTAATACAAACCTAAGGGTTTAGGTCATCAGCATCTACTCCTTCAACAAGCCCACCAAAGCAAGAAGCATAGGGCCAAAGGTACAAAAATCTCCTTACAAATCATTATTGATAAATCAGGTAATCCTTCATCAATGTCCGCAGCACAAAGCACAGAATAGAAGAACCAAAATCTCGTGACTCAATTTAAAACTGCGAAAATAAGCATCCGAAATAATATCTACAAGTGTCCCTAAAGACTGGGGGCATTTTAAATATTTAATTGGGTCGACATTGCGCTGCATGACGAGATCCCCAAATAAATATTTAAAATACCAGGAGCACATGTCAGAGTACAACCACAGATGTCTCAAGGGCAGTTAAAAGAGAGCTCGTCAACAACTGAATTTATAAAATAACTTTATTTTATTAAGTTCAAAAATTCATATACAAATCTGTGGATTACATCTTTTTAGAAGATTACATCAGCTGAAAGAAAAAGAAAAGTACAATGTCCTTCACAGAGGACTGAAATCTTTCTCCTAAACTACGCCTGTAGAGGAAGCCGACAACTTTATTCCGCTCATTCCAAGGACCAGGTATTCTGCACTTTTAGGACCTGCACGAAGCAAAAAGTGTCAGAAAGAAAGAAGAAAATATCATGCAGATATATACAAAACTATAAAAAAAAAGAGAAAAGTCGTACCTGAAACAGAAGTCTCCTGAGGTGGCTCGTGAAAAAGTATCCCACTCCTCTTGAAGCCTGCACAAAAAAAAAGTATCAGAAAGCAGCTAAAGAAAGAAAAGGACAGTACAAACAAAGTAAAAATGTACCAAAACTGAAGTCTCCTGAAGCAATAAACTGGTCAAAACTTGGATCCTCTTCTTGTAATAGCCTGCACAAAATACAAAGCATTATTAGTACGAGTACAAAGTAAAAGCTAAGAAGAAGGGAAGAAAGCGTACCCGAGTCCAAGAGTAACTGAAGAAAACCGGAAGGAGCAAGAGTCCTGTAAACAGAAGATAAAGATGTGGGAATTCATGAATATGCTAGAAACTAAAGTGACTGTAGTATCAAAAGAAGAATAGAAAGTGGCAGTGATATGTACTATCGTCAATCTACAGAGTGATACTCTAAGAACCAAAGTATGAAATACTCGATCACTATCCTAGAGGATCCCTACTCAATTAAGAACGAGGTATCAACCATCTATACATCCAAGAGATTTATGGAGAAAGAAAGTTTTAGTGTGACATATAAGTAAGCTTTTGGAGATCCATTAAATGAAGACCCCAGCGTGACATCCAAGTAAGCTTTTGGAGATCTGCTAAATGAAAGCTCTAGTGTGACATCTAGAACAAATATCTAGAGATCCACAAGGCCAGACAGCTTGTAACAAATGTGATTCGCTCCAGACACATACCACATTTTTTGGGGGCATTTGTTGACCTCTAAGCATTTACCCAGCAGGAACAAAAAAAAATCAAATCAAAATACCTATAAAACAGATGGATCCACGATATCGTGCCGAAATCCTGCTGCAAACGGCGCCGCTCTAGTCGGTTCTCTGTGATTTCTGCTCAAACTCTGCTTGAGAAGACTTATTCGCATCGAAAAATACCGACCCAAATGAAGTCGATCGCTGCTCTTCCACTCTCGACTCCCGTAAGCATCCCCTGCTTCTCCCTTCGGCTTCCACACGACCGAACTCCTCCCTTCTTCCCTACCCGAAGCCGATCGGAAGCCCAAAACTCCACGATCTCCTCTACCCGTCCAAGCCTTGATCCCAACCGACCTCCTCCTCTCTACCTGAGCCGCTCGATCCCGATCTCTAACTGACGCCAATCCATCTCTCCCGTAGGCCAATACAGAGAGAAAGAGAGAGAGAGAGAGAGAGAGAGAGAGAGAGAGAGAGAGAGAGAGAGAGAGAGAGAGAGAGAGAGAGAGAGAGAGTGCCGAATCTTACCTCCACCTAGCTCTCCAGCCTCCAAGCCCGTTGCTAGAGCCTTGCCCGATCTCTGGCCTTGCCCGATCCAACCTGTAGCCGAGCTCCCTCTCCCTAACTCCACTTAAAACCTAAGCCCAACTCACCCTGCTCACTCCAACTCGGCCGACTCAGTCAACTCAGCACCTAACTCAGTCCATTTAACTCCACTCAAACCAACTTACCTAATCCACCTCTTCAACTCAACACAACTCACTCACTCAGCCCAACTCAGCCAACTCACTCACTCACCCCTATCCGATTTGAGTCTTAGGTATATATTTTATGTTTATTTTATTTATTACTATTATTATTAATTATTTTTAATTATAATTAATTTATAAAATAATTATAATTAGTTTTAAATTAGTTATAATTTTTATAATTAGTTATATTAATTCTAATTAATTATAGTTAATTAATTATAATTAGTTATTGTTAATTATAACTAATTATTTTAATCATAATTAATTAATTTCAATCATAATTATTTATTATAAGATATTTATAATTAATTATAATATATGGTTAATTATAATTAAATCTTTATTAATTATAATTAATGATAATTAATTATCATTAATAATAATTAATTATTTTAATTATAATTAATCTAAAATAATAATAATAATAAAGAGGTTCTTTTCTCGACGCTTGCAACGAACCAGCAAACCCCCGAGGCGCTCACGTAGCGTTTAGGGTGGGAAACCGGTGCGATGCTCGCGACGATTTAAGAATCCCTTTTCAAAGCTTGCAACGAGCCGGCAAACCCCCGAGGTGCTCAAGTAGCATTTAGGGTGGGAAACCGTTGTGACGCTTGCGGCGAAGGGGATAAAAAAAATGTGTTCTTTATTTTCATATAAGTACCCCCGAACGCCCACGTGGTGCAGAGGGGGGAAATCTGTGTTTATTTCTAACCTGTTTTCTTCTTATAATCAACAAACCTAAAAAACCCCTTAAATGCTCACGTAGCAGGCGGTGATAAAAAAAATATGTTTGCGACCGCGGTGTCATTTTTGACACCTACCTGAAGTGCTCACATAGGTTCGAGGGGAAAGGTTGCCTCTTGGTTTTTCCCCTAAATAGGGGAGACGCCGGGAGGCTGCCAAAATTTGGATTGAAAATCCAAGGACTTTGAATAATTTTGAATCTCATTTGGACATCAATTGAGCTAAAATCAAACTTGGATGAATAATGGCTTAAGCAAAACTCAAAACAAGAGGTGGACCACTTGAGCTCAAAAAGAACTTGGTACATGCAAATTGGCTACAAAAAAGACATGAACAATAACTCAATATATTTGAACTTGATCTCAAACAAGGAGCTCACATTTAAGCTTGCAAATGACTACAAGAACTCAAACTTGGACTATGGGCAAGAGAACTCGAAGAAGACTTGGAAAATATAAGAACTTGAATTTGAACTTGGACTCAGTTTGAATAAGTGCAAGTGGACTTAAATAATTAAATCTGAATGTGAAGAACTTTGATTCGACCTAAAAGAGTTTGTAAGCTTGGGTTAGAATGAAAGAGTTCATTGAAAGCCAAAGCTCATAATCATAGAGAATTGAACTCTATAACAATTAAATTTCTCGATCATGCAAAGAACAAGGAACGATGAAGCAATAAAAGATTTACATTAAAATATCATTGAAACATGAGTTGCTCATGAGCAAATGAGATATTCATGAAGGATCATTATACAAACATCAATGAGAAAAATCAACACTCAAGATGCAATCAACTCTCAATGACAATGAAGGACCTTCAGTATGCATATAAATATAATGATATCCATATTAGCCCCATTAGTGGGTCCACGAATTTGCAAAGAGGAGATGGATGATGCTAATAGAATAGACCCCTAGTGAACATGATCATCTCAAATAGGGCAAAGAAATGATATCAAGTTCATCATGCATATGGCAAATCACCTTCAAAGATAGAGAATTTGCAAGGGGAGACTATTTGCAAGCAAAAGATGGAGCCCTCGATGTGTGCTATAACTTATCCCATGAATACACAGTGATTGATGCTTCCTTTGCCAATCAACTTATGGGCACATATGGATGAGTGCAATAAATGCTATGACGCCTCTATATCAATATAAATGTTCAAGGTTAAGCGAACACATTGATTCATTGTAAGTAGAGACGAAAAATATACAACGGATGCAAGCTCCTATGAACTATCGTAGGAAACTTGTTGCACATTCAATGCATCATCCCCAACCAAAATGTTATATAGCCATAACAAGTACAAATGATAATGAGTCGTTGTGAGAAACTCGTGATCCATAAAATAATCCATTTACATGCTTCAACAAGTATAAGGCAGGAGAGTCGTTAGTGCACTATGACCCGCCTACGAAAATCAACAAATAGTGCACGACAGTCTACCTGTACAAAGCAGCGAACAACTCCATTCAGAAGCTGCTACGCCACGCCACCGGATCTGCAACATTTGTACAAGCAGGCATAAGGCGTATATTCCAAGAATATCCCCACACCTGCACTATAAATTGTATACACATAGGTACACTAAAAAGGGGTAAAAATAATTATAAAACCCGCATGGGCCCCGACGAGCGTGTTATTGGTACACACGTGACGTCTAAGGATGCTACGCGGGTTGACAAGTGAATTCAGGTTCGAAACCGATCCTTCTATACGTGTCAATAGAAGTCGACAGGATTTGAACCATTAAGCAAATATAAAGTTGTGACGACCAGTATATTTGCTTTAAAACATTCATATTGGGCCTTCAAGGTCTACAACAATATGAATTCACTAATAAAGGCACGAAGCCTACGAAACCCGATCCTCAGTCAATAGCTCGGCTAAGTTGACAAGGTTCAAGCTACAAATAGAAATGACCCCAAACACCCCGATGATGGCCGTGTTGAATGTTTATCTGAACCGGAGGGGTCCTCAAATATTTTCAAATATCTCCCAAATATCCAAATGTCCATTCCAAACACTTTCAAGCTCCACCCAAATACCCACAAAAATCCAAAAATCCAAAGCTCCGCACAAAAAGCCCAAATTCCATATATTTAAAAAATGAAATCAATCCATAAACACACTTAAAGCAAAATCCATCCACCCTCCGCAACAGTCTGTCGGGGTGGACAAATTCAAATAAACTCTAGCTCACAAAGAGACAAATGCCTAGTCGAAAATATCACTAGGATCCATTCTCAAACAATCTCTTGCCAGTAAGGATGTGGTACGTGTCCTCTAACCGGCAGTTTCGCCGCCAAATGGCACTGCAGGTAAACGGTTATGACCCGGGGCCCTCTGAACCGAGTGGTTTTGCCGCCAAATGGCACCACAGATAGCGGTTATTGCCAGAGCCAATACGCTCCTTAATGGCGTTAAATCCTTGAGATATGAATCAATAAGATATGATCGATTGGGCATAAAGCCCTCTGTAAGCTAAGGTGGATTCAAATTTTTCCCCTTAGACAAACATTCACCCCAGGTATACAAGGTTTCCTTGGACGAAGCAACCCATGGCTGCCGACAAGGATCCTTCTTTCAGGTTGGGTCGACTACTTCCTCTGACTAAGTAGACCAAGGTCCATGATGGCTCGGGACGACGGAACCATGGGATCTTGATCGGGTCTATCATCCATTCCCCCACCATCCGCTTTAAGTGCTAGATGGTGAAAATTTCTATTTTAAATATTAAATCTTTCCAAATATCCAAATACTTCAAACCTTTTTCAATTTTCAAATCTATGCTGCTACTATATGCCAGATAACACGTATCTCTACGTATCTGATCGATGACTAGCCTTAATCGAAAGTTCTCTCTCGTGATCGGGAGGGGTAATTAACTATAGGGGCTTGCGCCTATAGGAAACCAGAACTCAGATCATAAAGTCCTCGCAAAATGAGGGCGAAATCTCTGGGTAGTGTCTTATCTACAAACCCATCTGCCTTCCAAAATTTACCCCGGAACTTAGTTCGTTAAAACTCCCTCGCCCAATAAAAAGAAAAGCGCGGCGGGGAGGCCGGGGCCGAATTTTCGGAGCCCACATCTGTGTTTATGGAGGAAGCTTGAGCTGAATAGTACGAATCTTCTCTTCCTTTTTTGGGTGCTGTTCCCTTACAGCCTTGTTTTCATTTATGCATGTCTTTGTTTTTATTTATGCATATAAGGAACCTCCGGCTTTTAGGTTTTTTTGTTTCTTTTTGCCTGTAGCTCTTTTGAGCAGTAGCTTGCTGGAGGCTCCTTTTAAGGACCTTGTAACCGTTTTTTGATATTAACGCGTAGGCCCCCTCTGTGGGTTTTAACTAAAAAAAAAAAAAAGTTAGCGGGAAGGTAACTTTTCTTATATCGTATTGAGGAGCTTGCAAATGTTGCATGATGTATAAGTTCTGCAATATCAAACAATAAATGTGTCATGAAAAATAGCTATAGTTCCTGATACATCAGAAGAAACTTCTTATATACTAGAGATATTTGATGAGCTGCAATTCTATGACTTTGCAATAGATTTTATACGAGATCGGAATCATAAAAATACTTTTATGAAAGTCCCTAACGATAGGAAAGATTGGTGGCTTAGAAGAAGATTTTACAGGAGCATTACTCAGTTATTATAATCCAAAATTTGTTATTCACTTTTAACTTGTAGTACAATAAAGTCTGGTTGAAAAAATTTCTGTGTAATATTAAAATGGATGTATAAAAAAAAATAAAAAAATAACTTCCCTATTTTAATGTATATTTGTACTGGATTATGAGTTTGTCTTGCTGTTTTACGTGGATTTCATCCCTACATATCATGATTTGCAACGTAAATAAAATGCTCTATCTATTCATATGATTAGAGAAATTCTTCATGTAATGTTATACAACAAATAAATTTGTGCTGTTTTCCTCTTCTAAGTTATTCTATAACCTCTGTATAATTTAGAACCATAGTTATCGATGAAAGTCAATTTATCACTGCAAAGGTAGACAAAACATCACTATAAGCTGCATAAAAATTTATTGATATTCAAGGAAGCTATAGCATAAAATCAATTATGACATTACGTGCTAAAAAGTGAAACAATAAAAGAAAATAAATAGAAAAAGAAGATGATTGACACATTGCAATATATCTTTTATTTTTTTAGTTTATGCTATTTTTAGAATATATTTTTACTAAAAATTGCGTGACGGTTACATTTACATAAATTGAAAATGTTAGAGAAAGATGAGAATAATTGAGTTGATGAATGTGAGGAAATTTGTTGCTTTATGATCAAATGATAACTATTTAATTTAGCAATCTATTGTTAGCTTCAACTTTTTTTACTTAATGATTAATTCAAACTAAGCTTAAACAACAGATCATGCATGACTTTAGATCATAGAGGAGATAAATGGGCATGGGAATTATTTTTTGAACATCCTATTAGATTTCATAATATATTTAGAATGTCATAAATAATTTTTAAGTATTTATTTTACTTGCTTGAATCATGTCATGAGTTACGTGGATCACATAAACTAATTGTAGATATGTTTTTATCATTACTTTCTTCATTCTAGGACACAATGGGTCCATAAGAGCAATATTAAAGAGATTTCAATACTCTATAAAAACAATCAGTAGACATTTTTCTGTTGCTTTTGACATTGGTTCATTTATCAATGTACATTATTACAATAGAAGATAAACAATTTCATTACATTTCATCGTATATAGATAGTGATTCTGCGGCATACTTCAAGGATTCTATTGGGGCTATTGACGGAACTCAAGCCGACACTCGTATCCCCGTTGAAAGACCAAATTGCTTATATTGGCCAACATCATTTACCAATTCGAAATGTCATAGTCATATGTGATTTCAATATGTGCTTCATATTTGTTGTATTAGGATGGAGGGTTCAATATATGAAGCATCTATTTTTCAACGTGATGTGATAGATTCAAGATGCAATTATCCTCTATAATGGGGATATATGAAAATAATTTAATTGTCATGCTTTTTGATATAAAATATATGAAAATAATTTAACTGACATGCTTTTTCTTATAAAATATGAAGAAATTAATAGTTTTGTTAAAAGAAAATTTTTTACTAAGTTAATATTGGTTTTCCTCTATAATGCGGATATATGAAGCCTTATCTTTAGAAAATATATCATATTCCATATAATTTGTGTCAATTGACCTGTTATGGGCTATCGAAAGATTTTCAATAGGAGTCATTCGTCTTTACGAGATGTAATAAAACACGCATTTGATGTTTGAAAGAAAAAAATATAGAATTTTAAGAGATATGTCACATTATTACTTTAAAAAACAACGATTTATTATTGTAGCTACAATGACATTATATAGTTATTGTTGACCTAAACAACAAATCAAAAACGGTCCATACACGCTTTTCTCTAGCATAGTGGGAAGGAAACACGGTGCGACACCTGCAGCGAGGTGGGTAGGCCCTATACATGCTTTTTGTACCATTGTGGGGACAATCTTAAGTACCCGTACGTGGCTCTGTACCTGCGGGGAAAACATACTGCTTTTTTGAAATAGGTATCGAAGACCCATGCACACCTTTCTCTGGCGTGGTGGTATTGAAGATTTTATGGCCTCGGTGTCTAAGGACACATAATGTACACGCTTTTCTCTAGCATGGCGGGAGGCCTAGTTTCCTATTGTTTCCCTTAAACGGGAGAGATGCTAGGAGGTTGCTGAAATTTTCGGTGAACCGAGGACCTGATTTGAACTTGACTTAGCCGACGGGACCTAAGTGAACTCAAATTTGACATTGAACTTGAACTCGAATCCGCATTAAACTCAAATGAACTTGGCGCAAGGACATAAAGGACATTGAATTCAATCTCGAATGAACACTTACACAGGACTTGATTTTGGACAATAGAGAACCTATTAGAACTCAAATAACTAATCAAATTTAAACCCAAATAAAAGAATTCAAACTAGAACCTTATTTGAACACTAATCAATCATAATTTGAACATGATTTGAATGATAGAATACTTAAGTGAGCTTGAACCAAATGAAGGACTTGGACCAAATTGAATCACAAGGGACAAAGCTTGTGCTGACCAATGAACTCCAAATGCAACCAAATGAGGTAGGCATTTGCTGGATATATCTTTAGCCCATTAAGAACAAAGCCCTACCAATAACTAGAGATGATGCATAGTCTAATTACAAACAAATACATGAACATGTACCACAAATCATACAAGGATGACAATGGTGATATTCATATTAATCATGTAAAGAAAATATGCAAGGATTTGTGCCAAGACTTCAAATGAACATGATTTGCTCATGAGAAAATGAGTAACTTGTGATGACCACTTCAATTGGAATGGAGATCTTGATGAACACAATCCATCCAATATTTAGTGTTAACATACATGTGAACACGCTAAATCTATCTACGAACAATTGTAGTAGAGATACTCCATGAATGGTGGATCCCTCATAAAAAATGAAGATTGATGTACAAGAGGATGCAAAAATTCTTCAATCGAAACAAATGATGGAGGTTTTTGATTGCAAGTAATGTTGCAGATTCCTTTAATTCATCCTTGAAAGATATCTATTGCAATCATGCTCACATTGATCATGATTGCGAATGAAGGAGGGTAATCATAACAAAGAGTACATGTATGAGATACATGAAAGGTACAACCATGAAGGGGATGAGTGCAATGATCCAACAAGCAATTTGACCCCAATCAAATACATCAATACTCACACAAGTAACAAGATCTAACATGAAATGAGTTGCTAACTAAAATCAATTTAAGTAGACATTAAGTAATGGAAGTTTGTATATAATGGAGGTTGCTTGACTATAGACAAGCACATTAACTTGTTTGCAAACAAGAATAACAGATGCTTGGCAAGTGTAATGGGTCCCTTGTGACGACAAGTACACCTTTAACATTAGATAGCTCATAGACAAATATATCAACTCACTTTTGAGTAACAATAACATTACACCATATGATGATTACATGGGCACTCTTATATTCAATGTCAATTGGGCATCCAACAAATACACAAATCCCCTATAAGAAGAGAGAAATGCTGACGTTGGAGGGCTTAGAGGATGATAACTGTTTGCGGCTCTACAACAACCATGCATTTGATAATGTGGAGAACCATGATGATAGCAAATTAAAGCTCGTTGCCAAAGGGATAGTTAAGAAGCTCTCAAAATCTCCATTGGTGGCAAAAGTTATAGAATGCTTGATATGATTCAACACTTATCTATTGAAGCTAGAAATTTGAGAGTTCCCATAAAGATTGGAAAGTTTTAAAATCTTCTTATGCTTTCGAGTATAATTGATGTATTCACCGAGTCACTCAGAACATCAAGGAATCTCCTCTTGTTATACTTATATGCCGAGGATTTAAAAAGGATTGATACAACTCACTATGACTAATACCTCCCTAGTTGTGGGTGATAATGATTCAATCCCAATGAAAAACACATCAATTTCATATAAGCAAAAGGGTTTATTGACACTACAAGAGACTCATTCCACATTCAACAAGTTAGTTGCAACCAGAAAGATTTGACATGCAGTAAAGAATAACGACGATACACATCTAAGTGTATTCAAATGAATGTCAACACACACAGCATCGTGCCCACTAGAGCTAATGATCAATATTTGATAAATGCGTCGCCAAAGATTAGTGCAGAGTTTGGTGATCCAAACTCATAATTATAGATGGAAAGTACACCCGCTACTCCAACTACATTAAGGGCTACAACAATCATTTTAGGAATGAATATCTCATATATTTCTCCTAAACAACCCGATTTGCTTTCAATCCTACAATGCCTGCTCGAGACAGTAACTATTGATTTTGACGTATAAAATGTCAGCAAGGGCACAATCATCCAATGTTAAAATGATTGATTCTTTATTTAAGCTAACAACATAAAATGATGATGATGGCATAACCTAGGAATTGCCAGTCAAGATCTATACAAGTCTTAGGAAGAGAAAGCCAGATCGAGTCTTCATTTTCAAAAATGGAGTGAGTCTCAGTCCAACCAAGCTCTAAACATTGTGTTAGATAAAATTATTGAGGCTTGCAAGCTTCTTGATGAATAGTGATCATGCATCTATTGTACCACCTATGCAACTATCAAAGCTCTATGGCCGATATATGTTTCTACGGGTTGTTAAAAGAGACTCATCATATGTCCTAATACCCCTACACATGTACCATAATTTATATACACCTAAGTACAAAGAAGGGTATGTATAATAACACAGCCTGCATGAGCCCCGACGAGCATATTGTAGGAACACATGTGACGTCTATGGATGATGCATAGGTCTATAAATTTGAACCCAATCCTCTTAAGCAAATAAATAGGAGTCAACAAGGTTCAATAAATAATTATAAAATGCCCCCAAAAACTTGTATGGGCCTCGGCGAGCATGTTGTAAGAACACATGTGATATATAGAGATTCTGCACGAGTTATAAATTTTAACATGATCCTCCTAAACAAATAAATAGGAGTCGACAATGTTCAATAAATAATTATAAAATGCCACTAAAAACCCACAGTGGCCCTAATGAGCATGTCTTGAATACACACGTGATGTCTAGGGATGCTAAACGGGTCCATAAATGACCATAGTTTGAGCTTGATCCTTCTATATGAAAAGATAGGAGTCAACACGACTCAAACAATCAAATAAATAAACTGTCAAGATGTCAACCAAAATATTTATTTTATACATTCATATAAGGCCTTCAAGGTCTATGACAAAATAAATTTATTAAATAAAATCATATAGCTGACAAACCCGGTTCCATATCAGCATGCAGATAGGGTCGACAAGGTTTAGTCAACAAGAATGGCCCCATCAACCCGATGATGCCATATTTGATGTAGATCTCAACTGGAGGGGTGATTCCAACATTCAAAGTTCCACCCAACTGTCTATGACAAACCAAAACTCTAAAAAATTCCAAAATTCCAAATATTTAAAATTGAAATCAACCATCGAATTACTTAAAGCAAAATCCATCCACCATCCGCAAAGTTTTATAGGGTGAACAAATTGAAGTTTACTTTAGCTCACATAGAGCTAATGCTTAGTTGAAAATATCATTAGGATCTATTCTCAAATAATCTCTTGTCAATAAGGATGTGGTACATGTCCTCTAACCGACAGTTTTGTCGTCAAATGACACCGCAAGATAAACATTTATAATACGGAGCCCTTAGAACCAAGTGGTTTTGTCGCCAAATGACACCACGTAATATTAGTTATGGTCAGAGCCAGTACGTTCCTTAGTGGCATTAAATCCTTGAGTTATGAATCAATAGGATATAATCGATAGGGTACAAAGCCCTCCGTTAGCTAAGAAGGATTCAAAATTTTCTCCTTAAATAAATATTCACCTCAGGTCTATATGGTCCCTTGGACGAAGTAGCCCATGGCTGCCGACAAGGATCCTTTTGTTAGCTTGGATCGACTACCTCCTCTAACTAAGTAGACCATGGACCATGATGACTCGAGATGATGGAACAATGGGATCTTGATTAGGTCCATCAACCATTCCCCCACCATCCGCTTTAAGTGCAAGATGGTGAAATTTCAAATTTAAATATCAAACTTCTTTAAATTTCCAAATAAAAGTCCATGCTGCTATTATATGCTAGATAACATATATTATTTATGTATCTGAATGAAGACTAGCCTTAATCAAAAGTTCTCTCTCGATACTGGGTGGGGTAATTATTTATAGGGGCTTGCGCCTATAGGAAACCATAACTCAGATCATAAAGTCCTCATAAAATGAGGGCAAAATCTCTGGGTAGTGTCTTATCTACAAACCCATTTGCCTTGCCAAAATTTACCCCATAACTTAATCTCGTTAAAACTCCCCCGAAAGAAAAGCAAAGCGGCTGGAGGCTGGAGCCAAATTTTTGGAGCCAACTGATTTATGGCGACTCTGCTGGGGATTGATTTCTCTTTCCATCTTTGGCTAGTCGTCATAGTGCTATAGTATCATTCAAACTCAGACAGGGCTTAATTTCCAAATTTTCCAAGATGATTATCTAATGAATTTAAATGTAAAATATTTTAAAAATGATCATTACATGCACTCATCATACATTCATTGTGATATCATATTTAGTAAAGCTTTAAATTTATATTATTTTTAATTGCTTGCTAATGATTATTTGCTTTTATCGTTTGATCTGTACAAGTCTCTACATTTTGAAAGTGTGGGGTAATGTATCAGACGATGATTATTAACCCTTACCTTTTATTTGTTAAGATGGATCTATAGAATACGACATTTACTATTCAACTGGGATATGATGCTAGCATCCAACTTGCGAATGCTGTGATTAATACTGGAAATGTCAGAGCAACCATCCAGTTTGGTAGTGTTGACTTCCCAGCAATTACTACAAGGACTATCGCCATTTATGCTAATGGAGGGAATGTTGAGAGATCTGCTAGGAGGCCCCACTCTACTAAAGCTGTCATACGTCATGCGTATCTGCCAGATCAACGACCTACTACTAATGAGCCTCACAAGAGAGTTTCTATATTTGAAAGGTTGTCACAGCTTGAGGCCCCAACCACCACAAGGGTTGTGATTGGTGGGAAGATCTTAGTGGAAAGGCCACTACTCTACCAACCGGGTTACTTGTACACGTGAAGAATACTATTAAAGATTTCTTATCTTGAGGAAAGCTAATAAGAAGGAAGAGAAGGAAGATGAATGCTGAGCTCTAAGCTCAACAACTAGTGCCAGTGCACCAATAAAACTTGTTTGCCTAAGAACCTAAAGCCAACATTTTGACCCGAATCAAATTTACTGACTTGAGATGGGTCAAGAGGAACAACTCTACTTGGGAGCTGCAAAAATATTTTTGGGACCGACAACCTGACATCCTAGCCCCACTATATTAGAAAGAGCTTGAAACCCTATCAGCCCGAGTGTATAGGGTACTGAAGACAGTAAAGGATAGGGGATTGAAGAAGAAGAAATAGCAGCGACCATTAATAATTGAGGCCAGAAGGTCCCCACCACTAGAATCACTGCCTGTGGAAGACCAAAGAAAATCCAGGTCAGTCTCATACGATGAGCATCGGGGTATGACACATGAACCTTGGGTTTTGGGATCCGCCATCAAAAGGTCCCGACAGAAAGGAAAGAAAATATGGAGGCAAAGGCCTCACAGAGAAGAGAATAATGAAAGAAGATTTGACATGGGTGTGATATTTGGTACGACTTCCTAAAGATCTTCCCTCGCCTACAAACAACGTCAGAAATGAGTCCCAAAGAGTACCCACGATGATGCCCCTCTCGACGGTCGACACCTTAGAGAATTCTCCAAGGGATACCATCATTCGTTGACGCCTCCAAAGGAAGAGATTAAGTTCAACTACCGTCCACTGGTCAAAGAAATCTCTTTGCCTAATCAAGAACTGAAGATCCAGTGGCGTCACCGCTCGGAGATCCGAGTATTAGAAGGGGAAGGGATATAATACATGAAAGAAGAGGAGAATATATCGAAGAGGAAGAAAATATAGAAGAAAATATGGAAGAAAGTATGGAAGAATACTTAAAAAAAGAAATGAAAGAAAAAAAATGACACCATAAATATATAAGTCGTCTATATGGCGAGGAACACCAATGATAATGAATATGCCTACTATGATGACGGTGAAGGCAATGTCTGTTGGCAACCACCACTTAGGCAATCTCATCGACATCACCATGAAGTTGGGTCCACCACTAGTAGACGTGGCCATTCCTAAGGGGAATATGAGGCGGAAGAAGTCGAAGAGAATCCACCCGATGCTGAAGATGTCATGCTTGTCAATATGCAATGACAAATAAAGATCTCTCGGTTGAATGTGAAAATGACTGAGATGATGGCTCAAATGGAAGAAATGGTGTAGATGATGTAGAGGAATATTTTAGTGGGTCCCATACCCAATCCTCCTCCGGATCCTCCAAAATTCCAAGTGTCATAAGTATTAGGTATAAAGGAAGCTCCTGAAGGTGGCCGCAAAGCCCATAACATCATCCGCAAACCCACCCCATAAAATGTTGTAAGTACTTACAAATCTGTGCCAGCTGCCTAGTTGAAAGGAATCATGACCGAGAAGATCAAGGTTATTATAGTCGTTGACTAAGGGGAGAAATTAGTGGGCAAAGGCCATGCATATCTGGCAAAGTATGACTAAGTTCCATACCCAAAATGGTATTCAGTTCCAAAGTTCCATACCTTTAATGGTACTAACTACCCCAGGCAGCACTTGTCATAATTTAAGGTCACCTGCAAGAATATAGGGGGAGATGACTCCCTACTCTTCTGGCATTTCGTTAACACTTTGACAATAATTATTTTCGAATGGTATGCTGAGTTACCAAATGATTCTGTAAAAACTTTTGCAACATTAGAGGCCATGTTTGTGAAAAGATTCTCTAGTGCGACCGAGAAGATTATGATTGTTAACCTCACTTTACACAAACAAAAGAAAGAGGAGTCAATATCAAAATATATAACTCATTGGTGCAACTTGAGTATGAAGTGTAAGGAGCAACTCAAAGAAGAGCATATTGTGTAGTTGTTACTAGGCAACATTAATGATAAAATGCAACACTTCTATGCATGGCTACAATTATCACATTTCAAGATCTGTTGGATATGGTGGCCAAGTTTGAGAAGTTAAACTTATCAAAATTAGAGAGCCACTCTGATAAACTCAAGAAGTCTAAAGCTTCATGTGCTAGAAGAGGTGAGACTGACTCTACGTTCTTCTTTAGAGATGACAAAGGAAAATAAGTGGTTTATAATGTAGACAAAGGCAAACAGCCAATGCAATATGAAGAAAATCTTAAACAAGTCTACAACCCTAATCCCTAGCCAAAGCTGATACTCAGGGGTAATGATATATAAACCACAAATATATCAGGGTGGTGGAGAACACCTGAGGAAAACAATAAGAACTAGTGATATAACATTTTTATCTCTAAAAGATAAGATGAATAAAGAATATTCATTTAAAAGGGACAGCGTCGCTAAGTTGTTTCGATAGGGAGTGAAGGCGAGCTTAGAACTGCTAGAATGTAAGAAGCCCAAGGAGTCAAAACATATGAGCAACTGAATTACTGCCCATACCGTTGGGTATTCGGTTATCCTATTATAGATTTTTACATCTTCAAGGATTGCCTAGTAAGAAAATACTGAAAAGGGCAACTCACATTGTCATATGATATATTGACTCACCCCAAGAAAGAATCAACTCGGGTAGTTATTTCTTCCTCTGTGCCCCTGGTTGAAGAAAGAAGAATGGAAAATGAGCTAATTCAAGAAGAGCAGTGGGAGACTGCGGTCTCCATGAAGGTTATAAAATAGTTGAAAAAACTTGAAGGAGTTCCAGGGGTAAAGTGGAAATCTCTTATGGAGCCAGTACTAAATTTAATAGCTCTACCTATTACACGAACATCAACTTTTAAGAAACTCACAAACCAAGTTAGTTCTTTAAAGTTTAAAAAAATAAAGTCTTCTAAAAAGAAAACCAAGCCGAAAAAATAATGGAGAAAAAGACAGCAACTTAAAGGGTTATGGACAGATTGGATGAATATTACCGACAGTGAGGCAACCTATCAAGCTTGTTGACTTCATGTCAGAGCTTAAAATAGATGAAGCTAAAGAAAATGAGGATAATTCCCTTCCCGTAGAAGTATGTCAGATCATCTTAGTGACACCAAATGCACTGATAAAATAAGGATATGCTGAGAAAGTTGCTTCTGAATCATGTTTGATGGTGACATCATAGATTATGGCTTAAAATAGAATTTATATTTTCCAAAGACAAATAAATCAGACCTCGACATAGCATCATAAATGGGATATATAAACCTGGGTGGTGACTCTGAATCAACAGATGAATCCCTAGATACAATAATAACTGACTCTGAAGAAAACGCACCATCGAACAAGTCTGAGCCAGAGGAAATTGCTTAAGTACAGTTGAGAAGCATCAAGATCTTGCTACCTCCATCAAAGAAAGGGGTCTCCAACGAAGGCAATGAGAAAGAGATAGTCATCAACGATGATATTATCCATGAAGATCCTAAAAAAAAGATTACTTCAGCCAAAGGAAAAAAATTATAATATCTTATCCCATTTGAGAAAAATACTTGCACAACTTAGCATATATGATGCCTTAGTAATGTCTAAGATCTTTCAGAAGACTTTGATTCAGACTCTCAAAGATCTCAAATGATACATGGCGTATTTTACTGAAGATAATCTTAATGTGGTTTTACAATCTCGTAATGAGCCGTTCATCACCTTCTCTGAAGAGGACTTGATGCTCAAGATTACAGACCATAACCGTCCTCTTTATGTTACTACAGAGAGAAATAAGATGATAATCAATCAGATCCTGATCAATCCCAAATCTTCCATAAATCTCATGAGCTTTAGAGCAGAGATCACTCTACTTCGATGTGGAACACCTCGGGCCAGATAAGCTGATGGTCCATGGTTTCAATGAGAAAGGGAAAAAAACTCTTTGATCATTCATACTCCCTCTTATATTTGGAGAACTTCTTACATAAGCCAAGTTCCATGTAATTGACATGAACACTTCATTTAAGGCACTACTAGGTCACCCTTGATTGCATGAATATAATGTTGTCTCATCGATGCTACACCAGTGTATGAAGTATCTTAGGGATGGAGAAGAATTCAAGATCTCTGGTGACATCAAGGCCTTTCTAGCACATGAAGTAACGATATATGAAGATGCCAGATACTTTATACCAAAGAAGCTAAAATCATAAAGCTCCATGGAGGCTAGAACATCAAATTCAAATGCTACAAAGTAGTGTGGACATAAAGGTGAGAAGAAGCATGTGGGGAGAAAGAAGGAAACGCTGACTCTTCCCAAAGCACTGAACATTCCTAAAGAAAAGAAACACATAACTCATCTAGGGAGTGATATTGATGAAGATGATGTCACTCCAACGAAATCTTGAAGTGTATACCAATCTATGGATGAATGGAGTAAGAAGGTTGAATATTCAAATGATGATTATGATTACGACTCTATTTATATGAATATGGTGCATACTGTATTTTCTAGAAGAATTGGAAGCTTATCGATCTTAGATAGTATACTCGTAATCACGCGTATTCCTCTACAATACTTCAAGGAAATTATTCCATGAGAGGAGCATAATGTTGAAGAACTCATAACCTATTATCTTCTGCATCTTAAAAAGGGGACTATGCCAAGGAACATATTATATTCTATTAGAATGCGCGAAGATGAGAATAATGACTGGTGTTGTATGCTCCTCAATTCTAAAGAGTTACTACCTACGAGGATAACTAGGTTTAATACTAACAGTATTCAAAGAATGCTACAAAAGCAAATCAATATTCCTACCACCAAATGACAACTTCGTACAAGCTTGGGCCTATGGTATGGAAGGAATCTGGACCCATTAAGACAAAAGGATATAACTACATATAAAGGTATCAGATTCATCAGCAAAAATTCCTCCGGAAGGATAATTACTAAGCCATCACATGTGGGGGGAGTTAGACTCGAGAATAATGACGATGAGGAGATGTACGAAGTTAACAATTATGATGATGAACCTATAAAAGCCAAGCCTACACTAGAAAAGCTTGAAGATAGTGAACAGACGACCACTATGGATGAGCTAAAAGAAGTCAACTTAGGAAATGAGTAAGACTCTCACCCAACCTTCATTAGGTTTGTCATAATCGAGGAACAAGTATAAGAAATAAAAGAGATTCTCTATATTCAGGGATTACTTTACCTAGATATATGATGAAATATCTAGCTTATCCCCTGATGTATCAATTCATAGATTGGCCATCAAAATAGATGCATCACCCATTAAATAAGCTCCATGGAATATGAGATTGGAGATTGAAAATAAGTGATTGCAAAAATGAAGAAGCTCATAGAAGCAGGCTTCATTCAAGAGAAAAAATATGCTGAATTGATCACCAATATTGACTCTGTAAAAATGAAGAATTGACATATTCGTGTTTGCATTGAATTTCGGGACCTTAATAAGGCATGCCCAAAAGACAATTTTCTGCTCCCCATATTTGAACTTTTGGTGGACAACACATCTAAATACAACATGTTCTTATTAATGGATGGATCATCGGGTTAAAATCAAATCAAGATGATGCCTGAGGATGAAAATCATACGCCATTCAGAATGCCCATCAGCATTTTCTGCTACACGATCATGCCTTTCAGCTTGAAGAACGCTAGTGCCACCAATCAACGGGTAATGATGTGTATATTTGATGAGCTAATACATCAAAATTTTGAGTGCTATATGGATGATCTTGTTGTTAGAGCATGGATCAAAAAGACTACCTAAGTCTGAGAATCATATTTGAGAGAACTAAAAAGTTTGATTTAGAGATGAACCCTTTCAAAATGTGCTTTTGGGGTCTCCTCTGGTAAATTCTTAGAGTACATTATTCATCATCAAGAAATCGAGATCTAAAATTTGAGTGCTATATGGATGATCTTGTTGTCAAGAGCATGGATCGAAAAGACCACCTAGGTGATCTGAGAATTGTATTTGAGAGAATTAAAAAGTTTGATCTTAAGAAGAACACTTTCAAATGTATTTTTGGGGTCTCTTCTGATATATTCTTGGGGTACATTCTTCGTCACCTAGGAATTGAGATTGACTCCAATAAAATCAAAGCAATCATGGAGATGCCACCTCGTATAAAACTCTAACAACTTCGGTATTTACAAGGATAGTTGGATTTCATTCGGTGATTCATATCGAATCTGTTGGGTAGGTGCCAAACATTCTCTAAATTGATGAAGAAAGATGTTCGCTTTAAATGGAATGCAGAATGCTAGGAAGCATTCGACAACATTAAAAGATATTTGCTGAATCCTCCCATTCTCATAGCGCCAATTCTACGGAATCCTCTTATGCTATGTACAACAGCACCTAAAGAGTCCCTCAGAGCACTGTTGGCCCAACATAATGAAGAAGGAAAGTATAATTATATAACTCGTATGGGCCCCGACGAGCATGTTGTAGGAATAAATATGGCATCTAGGGATACTGCGCGGTTTAATAAATTTTAACCCGATCATCCGAAGCAAATAAATAAGAGTCGACAAGTATTAACAAATAATTATAAAATGCTCCCAAAAACTTACATGGTCCCTGGCGAGCATGTTGTAGGAGCACATGTGACGTCTACGGATGCTACACAGGTCAATAAATTTGAACCTGATTCTCCTAAGCAATAAATATGAGTTGATAAGTTTCAATAAATAATTATAAAATGCCCCAAAAAACTCGCAGTGGCCCCTGCAAGCATATCTTGAATACACACGTGACGTCTATGGATGCTGCACGGGTCCATAAATAAACGTAGATTCGAGCCCCATCCTTCTATATAGATAGACAGAAGTCGATACTGCTCAAACTATCAAGCAAATATATTGTCATTGTGTTGCTGGAATATTTGTTTTATACATTCATATAAGACCTTCAAGGTCTATGATAAAAGAAATTCAATAAATAAAATTTTACGGTTGATAAACCCAATCCCCTATCGACAAGTTGATAGGGTCGATAAAGTTTAGTCAACAAGAATGGCCACATCACCTTGATGATGACCGTGTTGAACGTAGATCTCAACTCGAGGGTGATTCCAACATTCAAAGTTCTACCTAAACGTCCATGAAAATCCAAAACAATAAAAAATCCCAAAATTTCAAATATTTAAAATTGAAATCAACCATCCAATCACTTAAAGCAAAATCCATCCATCCTTAGCAAAAGTTTTCTAGGGTAGACAAATTAAGGTTTACTTCAACTCACATAGAGCTAATGCCTAGTTGAAAATATCACTAGGATCCATTCTCAAATAAACTCCTACCAATAAGGGCATGGTACGCATCCTCTGACCTACAATTTTGTCACCAAATGACACCGCAAAATAAATAGTTATGACCTGGGGCCCTCTGAATCGAGTGGTTTTGCCGCCAAATGACACCACAAAATACCAGTCTTGGCCAGAGCCAATACGTTTCTTTGTGACATCAAATCCTTGAGATATAAATCAATAGGGTATAATCGATAGGGTATAAAGCCCTCTGTTAGCTAAGGTGGATTCAAATTTGTCTCCATAAACAAATATTCACCTCAAGTCTACAAGGACCTCTTGGATGAAGCAAGCCATGGTTGCTGACAAGATCCTTTTGTCAGGTTGGGTCAACTACCTCTTCTAATTAAGTATAACAGGGACCACAATGACCCGGGACAATGGAACCATGGGATCTTGATGGGGTCCATCATCCATGAGTTGAGAAAAGATGCCTGATTTTTGTTCTCATTGTAAATCTCACGGGCATGCGTGATGGGACTGTTTTAAATTGCTTACGCGTGATCTAAAGAAAAACAACAACAACTCCAAGGGTTAAGTGGATTTGAACCGAAACAGATAACATTCATAGGACTCTATCATAATGAGATTTAGATGAGCTTCCACCCACTTGTTGAGAAGTTGTAGTTTTCCCTTTATTGATGAATGCCAGTGCTGATAAGGGGATGATTTAAATAATTTGCGAAATGTTATAGAAATTGGTATAGCTATTCACTTCTACTATAAATATAGTAATCAGTGCACCAAAAGAGTCCCTTTGAAGAATCTGACATCAGCCCCCAAATCTATATTTCTGTGATTCTATGTTGAAAAGAGGTTACTATGGTGAATCTCTACTATGGAAATCTCTAGGATATTAGGCACAGGAGGATTGAGGAATCAGGAAGAAGGGGGAATATATACCCAATTCTAAAAATGTTCTGTTCTTGAATCAGCGAACGTCTTGGTGATGGGGTGGACAAAAACAGTGATTTTTCGCCCGTGATGGTATGAAAAATTTTACTAAAAATATCAAAGGGGATGGTTTTCACTCAATGGCCACAAAGAAAAAAAAGAAAATTGGGAAAAATAAATGCCTGAAACACCTAAGATCTACCTAGGGCTCAAACTAATACAAAAAAAAATCTTATTGTTTCAAATCTATTTGGATGTGAGGGGGATGGGGGGAGGCTTCTAAAACTCGTGTTCGGAATTTGTGTCGTATCCATAATATTATTCTTCTTGTGCTTCTTGAACTTTTGTTTCTGCTGATAAAATTAACCTCTGTTACAACTCGGTTGTGTTTTTATTCTAGTTTTGCTAATTCTTCTAACAAAATTTGATTAATGTGGTAGAACTCCTTTAATGTTAAGTAATCTCTGACTGATCATGTGGTGCATGTTCACATTCTACGATAAGTTTATTTTCAATGCTTCTTTGTTTATGCTTTTATGATCCTAAAACTGGTGAATTCCTCTTGGATTGTTTAGCTGATTTTGCTAATATGCTAATGGCCCTGGTGTGTGGAGTGTGATTTTATATCATCTCTAATGTTAATAAAACAATTTGGTGGTATTATCCAAATGTAATGCTATGGATGATTTTAATCAAATGATTTCTAACTGCAATTTAATGGATATTGGTTTTCTGCATTGCTTTTACTTAGTAATAGATCCTCCATGTGGCAAAGATTGGATAGAATTTCTTTTAACATGATTGGGTTAACAATTATCATATGACTCATGTCCAACATTTAAGTAGAACTTATCGATCATGCTCCTCTCTTATGCATATTTCTGAGAAAATATGAAACCTTCTTTGCTTTTAGATTTCAAAATATGATTACTCCATGCAGATTTCTAAATGTGGTTTCTAATAGTTTGGAATGCTACTGTTTTTCCTGATAACAATATTGTTGCATGCTAGGCTTTGGGCTAAATTAAGTAGACTTAAACAAACTCTTAGGCATGGAACAGTCATGTTTTTAAAAGATTTTTGAGACAATCAAGGAAGCTGAAGGTAAGTGGTAGATATGGAAAATTTATTACTTTCAAATCATTCTGATGAAATATTTCTAATCTTGATAATGCCAAGCTTCACCTGTTTCATCCAGAATCAAGAAGAACTTTTTTGGAAACGAAAACTCTCTTTGCTTGACTACTGAGGGGGATAGGAACACTTCTTTTTTTCATGCTTTAGTTAACAA
Organism: Dendrobium nobile; assembly: GCA_022539455.1. Taxonomy (NCBI): domain Eukaryota; kingdom Viridiplantae; phylum Streptophyta; class Magnoliopsida; order Asparagales; family Orchidaceae; genus Dendrobium; species Dendrobium nobile. The sequence goes on from CM039733.1 coordinate 26,539,165, forward strand.
GAATAGATAAGGAATCATATTCATAAAATTGTGGATCCGCAAGGCATGGACTATGATTCGGATCAACAGATTGTTAACTCTGGTGTTTTGATTATTTTAATGATGTTTTATGTTTCTAAGTTACATTTTCCTATTGATAATGCTGAGCTTATTCCTAAGATGGTGAATGGAGATGATTAATGATGTGTTGCTCACTCTTCCCGACAGAGGCCGAGGTTTGGAATATTATTAAAGGTATGAATAGTGACTTCTGGCTGGTCCCCTGATGGTTTTTATACGAAATGTTTTTTAAAACTTCAGAGATTATCAAGATTGATATTATTGATGCTGTGCATGATTTTTTCAAAGGTAAACCTTATTCCTAAGTTCTTCTCTTCTACTACTATTGTGCTTATCCGAAAAAAGATTATTCTATGTACTGGAATGACTTTAGACCTATTAGTCTGTGCACTTTCTTCAACAATTAGTGGCCAAATTATTGCCTTCTAGATATCTTCTATCCTGCGAATGTATCTCTAATAACCAAACTGGTTTTGTTAAAGGTCGTAGTATTTTTTGATAATATTCTGTTGGCTCAGAGATGGTTCCAAGATCTGAATGCTAAAGTTTAGAGGGCAACACTATTCAAACTTGACATTACTAAAGCGTATGATAACCTAAAGTGGGATTTTCTTTACAAATTCTTACACTTATGGGGTTAAATGATTCTTTCTGATGCTGATCAAGATAGTATTGAAAACTGTTTTTTCTCTATTTTATAATGGGAGCTCTCAAGGTTTTTCCCTTCTAAGCATGGGTTGAGGCAAGTGATCCTCTACCCCCTCTCTGTTTTATTTTAGCTATGGAATATCTTTCTTAGAGGATAGAGAATCTTTATAGAAGCCACCTGAACTTAATTTGTGTACTTTGGGTGGTATTCCTATTAACATCTTATCTTTGCTGACGACTTTATTATTTTTTCTAATGCTTCGATAAAAATGTTAAATGTCTTGCAAGTTTTTTTTCTTCTTTCAACTTATAGTGTCTGTCGATTAATAAGGATAAGAGCAATTTATACTGGTTCTTCTGTTAGTATCACTAGTTAATAGGCATTAAAAGGGTTTGTGGTTTTTAATTAGTGTTCTCTTCCTATAAAATCCTTGGCACGCCCTTTTTAAAGGGAGGAAAAAGTATTTTTCTTTTGACAATATTTTACTATTTTCCAAAAAAATTTCTTAATTGTCCTCTAATTTCTTTCATGATGGTGGTAGATTAACTTTGATTAAAAGTGTTTTAAATTCTATTCCTATTTTTTTTGTTTCACACTTTGCAACACCTGGTAATGTCTGTATGAGAATGGAGAAAATGATTAATAAATTTTTTTGGGGGCCACTAATAATAAATCATGTATTAATTGGGCCTCTTGGAAAGAAATTGTGTGATGTTTTATAATGAATGGGCTTTGGGTTGTAAGCTATTTTTGACACTGCTATGTTTCTCTCATAACACTAGTATGCTTTAGATCTAATAACAGTTTATGGGCGAAATTTATGAATGCAAAAATTGTAGAATCTTAATCCCTTCCTGTCATTATAAGATACGGATTCTCAGGTTGGTAATGACTGTGTAAGATTAAGTGGAGGCGAGAACTACATTCAATGGGTATTGGTACCAGGAGGTGCTTTTTGGCAAGACAATTGATTGGGTACGGTTTTATATGATAATTTTCTTTAATACTCAATACCATTTATACTACGAAAGTCAGGGAATTTATTTATAAATGGAAGTGGAACTTCACTAAACTTCTGAGGTTGTTCCTTAGATTCATCATTGATAAATTAATCAAATCCCCCTATAATTGCAGATAAGGATAAAATTATGTTTTAAGTATCTAATTCTGGTAATTTTTATTCTTAAGAAATATTTGGGAGGAACTAGAACTAAAAGTGATGTTTTCTTTGACCTTCAAGGTCTTTGGCACAATGCGATTCCTTTATCTTACTCTGCTTGCTTGGAGGTGCCTTAAAGTTTTTGTTCCGATTGATAATATTCTGTGGAAAAAAGGTTTATGATTGTTTTCAAATGTCAATGTTGTCTCAACACTGAAAGTACTCAGCATGTTTTCGTGAATGGGTCTATTGCTAGTAAAGTTTTGGTCTTACTTTTTCAATTTGGCTGGTATTGGTTGTTTAAGTCAAATTTAAATTTGGATGGTCCTTCTCAAAGAGTGGTTTACTGATGGCAAGGGTCATATTAATAATCTTCCCATTGTGATCATTGGTATCTTTGGATAGTAGAAATGATGCTAAACATTTGGGAATTAAGATGAAAGCTATGACACTTATATCCAAAGTGAGGTTAAATTCTACAGCTGAAAGCTGTCAACTTTATTTCTTATAACATTTTTCCAATAGCCATTCTTTGGCTGATTCACTTTGGGAATATAATGAGGGCTTTAGAAATAAAGGGATCTTATTGTGCACTGGACTAAACCTTTGATCCCATGTTTAAACTGAATATTGCGGTTACTATTCATGCTAAGCAATGATGGTAGGGGGTCTTATCAGTAAATTCCATGGTATCCCATTATTGTTTTCCGGACCTCTTCCTTGTGTTCTTTTAACCTCTGAGCTTATGGGTTTTGTATCATGTTTTAACAAATTTGTCTAGGAGGCTTACATAATGTTAACATTGAGGTTGATTCTCTCTGTTATTCATATTTTTTCTAAGAATGATATTTACTCCCCTCAGGATTTTTTACACTATAACAAAAATAAATGGCTCTATCCTTACTTATATTTACAATTTCCCATATTTATCGTGAAGGTAATTCTTGAGCGGATTGGCTTGCGAATTTTGGTGCCTATAGTGATAATTTTTCTGGAGCATCCTGTGTCCCATATTATCGGCCCCCTTAAAGGCATGATTATGCTTGACAAAACTAGTTTGCCTTACATTCGCCACAACTAATTTCCTATTTTTGGTTCTGTTCTGCGTATGTCTGGGTGTGGCTGGAGTAATTGGGGTTGTTAAATTGGTTTTTGGCTTCTCTGTTGGCTGGGTTATTTTTTACTTGTCCTTATTTTTCTTGGTACTTGATGATCCGACATATGGTTGGTTTTCAGGTTATGTTGCCTTCTCTGTTGCTTCTTTTTTGCTGCTTCGTAAGTGTTTTTAAAGGTGTTAGAATGATATTAATTATGTCATTTCGGAGTGGGGTATGAATTTGTTTTACTGGAACTGGTTGCTGATATGTGGTGGCTTTGTAGTAGTGGTTCTTACCTGAATATTCATATCGGTGCGGATCGGGTGCTGGACTGGTGCTATTTATAGTTTTGTGCTGGTGCTTGCTTGAGAATGAGCTGAGTGAACTGTGTTTACAATGGTGTATTGGTTTTTAGTTTAAATGTTGGTCTTTGGAGAAGCTGCAGGAAATATTGGATTTCTGGGGGGTTTCCTTATCGCTGATGTCATTGGGGAATTATTACATGATTAATGAGTGGGTATTAAGGCTGTTAACCATGAGGCTTTTTAGGCTTCAGTAATTTTTCTGGATCTAATATTTTATTTTGAGTGGCTTATTGCAGGTACAATTTTAATGTCAACTTTAGGAATCTTCATGACGCAAGGTACCTCAGTTTTTGTTTTGGATTTCGATATTTTTGGTTATCTTTGTTGACCTCTAAGTATTAACCCAGCAGGAACAAAAAAAATCAATCAAAATACCTGTAAAACCGATGGATCCACGAAGTCGTGCGTGAAATTCTGCTGAAAACGGCGCCGCTCCAGTCGTCCCGTGATTTCTGCTCAAACCCCGCTCGAGAAGACATATCGCGTCGTTAAATACCGAACCCAAACGAAGTCGATCGCTGCTCTTCCACTTCGACTCCCGTAAGCATCCCTCTGCTTCTCCTTCGCTTCCACACGACCGAACTCCTCCCTTTTTCCCTACCCGAAGCCGATCGGAAGCCCCAACCTCCACGATCTCCTCTACCCCATCCAAGCCTTGATCCCGAACCGCCTCCTCCTCCTACCTGAGCCTCTCGATCCCGATCTCTAACCGACGCAAATCATCTCTCCCGTCGGCCAACATAGAGAGAAAGAGAGAGAGATAGAGAGAGAGAGAGAGAGAGAAGAGAGTGAGAGAGAGAGAGAGAGAAGAGAGAGAGAGAGGTGAGAGGGTGCCGAATCTTACCTCCACCTAGCTCTCCGCCTCCAACCCGCGCTGAGCCTTGCCCGATCCTGGCCTTGCCCGATCCACCTGTAGCCGAGCTCCCCTCTCCCTAACTCCCACTTAAAACCTGAGCCAACTCACCTTGCTCACTCCAACTCGGCCGACTCAGTCAACTCAGCACCTAACTCATCCCATTTAACTCCACTCAAACCAACTCACCTAATCCACCCTTCAACTCAACACAACTCACTCACTCAGCCCCAACTCACCAACTCACTCACTCACCCCTACCCGATTTGAGTCTTAGGTATATAATTATGTTTATTTTATTATACTATTATTATTAATTTTTTTAATTATAATTAATTTAATAAAATATAATATATTATTTAAATAGTTATAATTTTTATAATTAGTTTATATTAATTCTAATTAATTATAGTTATTAACAATATTTAGTTTATTGTTTAATTATAACTAATTATTTAATCAGAATTAATTAATTTCAATCATATTATTATTATTATATAGATAATTCTTAATTATAATATATTGGTTAATTATAATTAAACTTTATAATATAATTAATGATAATTAATTACATAATAATATTAATTATTTTAATTATATTAATCTAAAATAATAATAATAATAAAGTGTTTCTTTTCTCAACGCTTGCAACGACCGGCAAACCCCCGAGAGCTCACGTAGCGTTTAGTGGGAAACCGGTGCGATGTCTCGCAACGATTTAAGTATCCCTCTTCAAAGCTGTCAATTGAGCCGCCAAACCCCCGATGTGACTCAAGTAGCTTAGGGTGGAAAACCGTGCGACGCTGCGTAGCGAAGGCGATAAAAAAATGTGTTCTTTACTTCTATAAGTACCCCCGAACGCCCACGTGGTGCAGGGAGGGAAATCTGTGTTTATTACTAACCTGTTTTCTTCTATAATCACAAACCTAAAAAAAACCCTTAATGCTCACGTAGCACGGGGATAAAAAAAATACGTTTGCAACCGCGGTGTCATATTGACACCTACCTGAAGCGGCTCACGTAGCGTCGAGGGGAAAGGTTTGCCTCTTGATTTTCCCCTAAACGGGGGAGACGCCGGGAGCTGCCGAAATTTGGATTAAAAATCCAAGGACTTTGAACAATTTTGAATCTCATTTGGACATCAATTGAGCTAAATCAACTGTATGAATAATGGCTTAAGCAAAAACTCAAACAAAGAGGTGGACCACTTGAGCTCAAAAGAACTTGGTACATGCAAATTGACTACAAAAAAGACATGAACAATAACCAATATATTTGAACTTGATCTCAAACAAGGAGCTCACATTTAAGCTTGCAAATGACTACAAGAACTCAAACTTGGACTATGGGCAAGAGAACTACGAAGATGACTTGAAAATATAAGAACTTGAATTGAACTTGGACTCAGTTTGAATAGTGCAAGTGACTTAAATAATTAATCTGAAATGTGAAGAACTTTGATTCGACCTAAAAGAGTTTGTAAGCTTGGGTAGAATGAAAGAGTTCATTGAAAGCCAAAGCTCATATCATAGAGAATTGAACACTATATAACAATAAATTTCTCGATCATGCAAAGAACAAGGAACGATGAAGCAATAAAAGATTTTACATTAAAATATCATTGAAACATGAGTGCTCATGAGCAAATGAGATATTCATGAAGGATCATTATACAAACATCAATGAAAAATCAACACTCAAGATGCAATCAACTCTCAATAACATGAAGGACCTCAGTATGCATATAATATAATGATATCCAAATTATCCCCATTTAGTGGGTCCACGATTTGCAAAGAGAGATGGATGATGCTAAAAAATAGACCCCTAGTGAACATGATCATCTCAAATAGGGCAAAGAAATGATATCAAGATCATCATGCATAAGCAAATCACCTTCAAAGATAAGAAATTGTAAGGGAAGACTTTGCAAGCAAAAGATGGAGCCGTCGATGTGTGCTATAACTTATCCCATGAATACACAGTGATTGATGCTTCCTTTGCCATCAACTTATGGGCACAAATGGATGAGGCAATAAATGCTATGACGCCTCTATATCAATATAAATGTTCAAGGTTAAGCGAACACATTGATTCATTGTAAGTAGAGACGAAAAACATAAACGGATGCAAGCTCCTATGAACTATCGTAGGAAATTGTTTGCACATTCAATGCATCATCCCAACCAAAATGTTATATGGCCATAACAAGTACATGATAAACGAGTCGCTGTGAGAAACTCGGATCTATAAAAACATTCATTACAAGCATCTACAAGATAAGGCAGGAGACTCTTTAGTGCACTATGACCGCCTACGAAAATCAACAAATAGGCACGACATGTCTACCCGTACGAAAGCAGCGAAATTAACTCCATTCAGAAGCTGCTACGCCACGCCTACCGGATCTGCAACATATCGTACAAGAGACGCAGAAGGCGTATATTCCAAGAATATCCCCACACGTGCACTATAACATTGTATACACATAGGTACACTAAAAAGGGGTAAAATAATTATAAAACCTGCATGGGCCCCGCGAGCGTGTAATTGGTACACACGTGACCGTCCTAGGATGCTAATGGGGTTAACAAGTGAATTCATGTTCGAAACCCGATCCTTCTATACGGTTTAATAGAAGTCGACAGATTCAAACCTTTAACAATATAAAGTTGTGACGACCATGTATATTTGCTTTAAAACATTCATATTAGCCTTCAAGGCTTACAGCAATAGATTCACAATAAATGCACGAAGCCCTACGAAACCCGATCCTCAGTCAATAGCTCGCTGAGTTGACAAGTTCAAGCTACAAATAAGAATGACCCCAAACACCCCGATGATGGCCGTGTTGAATGTGTATCTCAACGGAGGGTCCTCAAATATTTTCAAATATCTCCAAATATCCAAAAGTCCATTCCAACACTTTCAAGCTCCACCCAAATACCCACGAAAATCCAAAAATACAAACTCCACACAAAAAGCCCAAATTCCATATAATTAAAAAAATGAATCAATCCTTCAACACACATTAAACAAAATCCATCCGCCCTCCGCACAGTCTGTCGGGTGGACAAATTCAAATAAACTCTAGCTCACAAGAGCCAAATGCCTAGTCAAAAATTCACTAGGATTCCATTCATCAACAATCTCTTGCCAGTAAGGACTGGTACGTGTCCTCTAACCGGCAGTTTCTCCCAATGGCACTGCAGAAACGTATAGACCCGGGGCCCTCTGAACCGATGGTTTTGCTGCCAAATGGCACCCAGATAGCGTTATGGCCAGAGCCAATACGCTCCTAATGGCGTAAAATCCTTGAGATATGAATCAATAGGATATGATCGATAAGGCACAAAGCCCTCTGTAACAAGCAAGGATTCAAATTTGTCCCATTAACAAACATTCACCCTAGGTCTACAAGGTCCCTTGGACGAAGCAACCCATGGTTGCCGACAAGGATCCTTCTTCAGGTTGGGTCGACTACCTCTCTTGACTAGTAGACCAGGGTCCATGATGGCCCGGGAGACGTGGAAACCATGGGATCTTGATCGGGTCATCATCCATTCCCCAACCATCCCTTTAAGTTCCAGATGGTGAAATTCAGTTTAAATATCAATTTCTCAAATCTCGCAACCAAATTCCAATGTATGAACCTCAATTCTCAAACATCAATCTTCAATTTTCCAAATACCAAATCTAATACTGCTACTATATACCAGATACCACGTATTCTCGTATCTGATTGACAACTAGCCTTAATCGAAAGTTCTCTCTCACATCGGGAGAGGTAATTAACATAGGGGCTTTCGCCTATAGGAAACCAGAACTCAGATCATAAAGTCCTCACAAAATGAGGGCGAAATTTGGGTAGTGTCTTATCTACAATCCTATCTGCCTTCAAAAATTTACTTCAGAACTTAGTTCGTAAAAACTCCTCGCTCAAAAATAAAATAAATCGAGCGGCGGGAGGCCGGGACGAATTTTTGGAGCCCACAGATTTCGGCGACTCCGCTGGGGATTGGTTTCTCTTTCCATTTTTGTCTAGTCATTTAAATGCTATAGTAGCAGCTAAAAATACTATTTCTATATGGTGAACATCGGGTATGACATTTGGTCCTTATGTCCAAAGATTCATCACTGAAAGGTCCCGAAAGAAGAAAAAACATCTATTTTGATGATAAGGCAAAGAAAGAATCAAGATAAGTACTGTGAGCATTGGAGTGACACTTGGAAGCATATCCAAGAATCACTACTGAGAGGTACCGATTATAGTGAAAATAAATATAGAGAATCAGATGCTCTAGAAAAAAACTATATATTGGAAAAAAATGGTGTGACATCTGGTGTCACCCTGGAGATCCATCATTAAAAAAATTTAGCAAAATTGGGTTACAATAAGAACCCCTACTGAAAATATTCTTGATTGTCGACGCCTTGAGAATCCTCAAAGAAATCCCATCACTTCGCAATTATATCCTCTTAGACTAAAGAAGACCTCGCCCAACCTTCATTAGGTGATGTTCTTCTCAAAGAGGAAGCGGAGAATGAAAAGAGATCTTTGTGATTTAGGGACTGCTCTGCCTAGACATATGCTGAGTATGCCTGGCTTATCCCATGATATAGTAGTTCACAGATAGCCATCAAATCAGATGCACACCCCAAGCAAGCTTCAAAAGAATGAGATGGAGATAAAAGAACAGGTGATTGCCAAAACCAAGTATGCTCATTTAAGATGGAGAGCTCGACGCATTTGATAAACTCAAGCTATAAGCTCGACAAAACCCAGAGTTTATCGAGCAAGGATGATAAAATCTTCGATCTATTGTGGCGTCCTCGGACATTTCAGAAGGGGAATTGATCCAGGTGCTGAGAAAGGCGAAATCATCCACCATCAAAAAATTCGGTGTAAATCGTATCCAACTGAAAAGGGCCTTTTGTCGTCAAGAAGTGATTTCAGGAGGAGCCTATCGGTTTGCGATTTGGAAGGTCAGAGACCTATGCCACCAACCAACGGTCGATATCTGAAGAAATAAACACATAAAACGCACAAGAAAATGTTTTATTCAATGTGTTATGTATTTTATACTTGTTTGTCATCACATACGCACTGTATATTTTGAATTATCTTGGTATAACAAGAATGCATTCAAAAATCCCTCATCAGACTGGGGGCATTTTAAATATTTATTCGGGTCGATATTGCGCGTATGCCGAGATCCCCGAATAAATATTTAAAATCTAAAGATACAAAGCCTATAAAAATGCCCCTATGAGAAGGGGGCGTTTTAAATATTCATTTGGGTCGACATTGTGCTACACGTCGAGATCCCAAATGAATATTAAAATTATATTCAGATTTATTCTATTTGAAATGTCCCTGCAGATAGGAGGCATTTTAAATATTTATTCGGGTCGACATCGCGCTGCAAGCCGAGATCCCCGAATAAATATTTAAAATTATCAATTCAAATATTCTTTTGTGATAAAGAATATAAATACTATTTTCCAAGTATATGTAGGTAATCTTTCAAGAGTTAGAGACACCGTCTTCTCCAAAACAAACCAAGACTCAAAGGTCAGAAAAAGACTTTGTGGCTACACACTCCTACAAATTGAGTTCAAGAAGCTTAAAGTCTTTCAAGCAGCTGAAGCTTAAGGTTCAATGGGTGAAAAAGGGCGATCCAACACCCCAAATATGCCGGATTGCTGACAGCTCCGTCTACTCAACACACCAAAAGAACGGCCGCAGTAGAGGAACCCCCACTTCTCAACCCGTTAGTAGGACATGTAGGAAGTACAAATGTTAATTTGACTCGACCAGTTCGAGTGATCGTAGTTTGCAAAGTTCTCCAAAATGACTGGAGAATCAAGTTCCAGTGGGAACTGAGTCTCTGAGCAACTACCAAATGTTCGTAGGCTCCAAAATCCAAAACCACGAGATGACTACAAAATCCAGCAACTTCAGTGAAATCAGCATTGGGAAGCGCGATTCCCATACTCAAGTCTGAAACCTGAATGGGTGTAAGAGGTCGGATCCAACACGCCCAAAAATGGCCGGATGCTGGCAGCTCCATCTACTCAACAAGCATAAGAAAGGCCGCAGTAGAGACCACCCCATTTCAGCAACCAGAGGACGAAGAGTGTTAAATTCTACTCCCGATCTGATGAACTCAAGTGATTCAGATTAAAGTCTTCTCAAGTGGTTAAGGATCAAGATACTACCTACGTTCGGTATTATCAACTGAATCCAGAACCCGCAAATCCTTCAACAAATCCGTAAAGCACAAAGCGAGGATCGAAGGAATTTTTCTCAACATGTCCGCCAAAGCACAAAGCAAAGAACCGAAGAAAATTATCCCAAAGTGTCGTGAAAAGCCCAAGGCTGAAACTAAGAGGATTCCGTCATCAACAAGTCTGCTATGCACAAAGCTCTGGACCGTTGACTTTTCGCCATCGACCTAATACAAACCTAAGGGTTTAGGTCATCAGCATCTACTCCTTCACAAGCCCACCAAAGCAAGAAGCATAGGCCAAGTACAAAAAATCTCCTTACAAATCATTATGATAATCAGTAACCTTCATCAATGTCCGCAGCACACAAGCAACAGAATAGAGAACCAAAATCTCGTGACTCAATTTAAAACGCGAAAAAAGCATCCAAATAATATCTACAGTGTCCCTAAAGACTGGGGCATTTAAATATTTATTGGGTCGACATTGCGCTAGCATGACGAGATCCCCAAATAATATTTAAAATACCAGAGCACATGTCAGAGTACAACCACAGATGTCTCAAGGGCAGTTAAAAGAGAGCTCGTCAACAACTGAATTTATAAAATAACTTTATTTTATTAAGTTCAAAAATTCATATACAAATCTGTGGGATTACATCTTTTTAGAAGATTACATCAGCTGAAAGAAAAAGAAAAGTACAATGTCCTTCCAGAGGACTGAAATCTTTCTCCTAAACTACCCTGTAGAGGAAGCGACAACTTTATTCCGCTCATTCCAAGGACCAGGTATTCTCACTTAGGACCTGCACGAAGCAAAAAGTGTCAGAAAGAAAGAAAAAATATCATGCAGATATATACAAAACTATAAAAAAAAGAGAAAGTCGTACCTGAAACAGAAGACTCCTGAGGTGGCTCGTGAAAAGTATCCCAACTCCTCTTGAAGCCTGCACAAAAAAAAAGTATCAGAAAGCAGCTAAAGAAAGAAAAGGACAGTACAAACAAAGTAAAAATGTACCAAAACTGAAGTCTCCTGAAGCAATAAACTGGTCAAACTTGGATCCCTTCTTGTAATAGCCTGCACAAAATACAAAGCATTATTAGTACGAGTACAAAGTAAAAGCTAAGAAGAAGGGAAGAAAGCGTACCCGAGTCCAAGAGTACTGAAGGAAACCGAAGGAGCAAGAGTCCTGTAACACAGAGTAAAGATGTGGGAATTCATGAATATGCTAGAAACTAAAGACTGTAGTATGCAAAAGAAGAATAGAAAGTGGCAGTGATATATACTATCGTCAATCTACAAGTGATACCTAAGAACCAAGTATGAAATACTCGATCACTATCCTAGAGGATCCCTACTCAATTAAGAACTGAGGTATAACCATCTATACACCAAGAGATTTATGGAGAAAGAAAGTTTTTAGTGTGACATATATTAAGCTTTTGGAGATCCATTAAATAAGACCCACTGTGACATCCAAGTAGCTTTTGGAGATCTGCTAAATGAAAGCTTCTAGTGTGACATCTAGAACAAATATCTAGAGACCACAAGGCCAACAGCTTGTAACAAATGTGATTCGCTCCAGACACACCACATTTTTTGGGGGGCATTTGTTGACCTCTAAGCTATTACCCACGAGAACAAAAAAAATCAAATCAAAATACCTATAAAACAGATGGATCCACGATACGTGCCGAATCCTGCTGCAAACGGCGCCGCTCATAGTCGGTTCTCTGTGAATTCTCTCAAACTCTGCTTGAGAAGGACTTATTCGCATCGAAAATACCGACCCAAATGAAGTCGATCGCTGCCTTCCACTCTCGACTCCCGTAGCATCCCCTGCTCTCCCTTTCGGCTTCCACACGACCGAACTCCTCCCTTCTTCCCTACCCGAAGCCGACGGAAGCCCAAACTCCACGATCTCCTCTACCCGTCCAAGCCTTGATCCAACCGACCTCCTCCTCTCTACTGAGCCGCCGATCCCGATCTCTAACGACGCCAATCCATCTCTCCCGAGGCCAATAACAAGAGAAAGAGAGAGAGAGAAAGAGAGGAGAGAGAGAGAGAGAGAGAGAGAGAGAGAGAGAGAGAGAGAGAGAGAGGGTGCCGAATCTTACCTCCACCTAGCTCTCCAGCCTCCAAGCCGGTTGCTAGAGCCTTGCCGATCTCTGCCTTTGCCCGATCCAACCTGTAGCCCGAGCTCCCTCTCCCTACCTCCACTTAAAACCTAAAGCCCAACTCACCCTGCTCACTCCAACTCGGCCGACTCATCAACTCAGCACCTAACTCATCCATTTAACTCCACTCAAACCACATACCTAATCCACCTCTTCAACTCACACAACTCACTCACTCAGCCAACTCAGCCAACTCATCACTCACCCCTATCCGATTTGAGTCTTAGGATATATTTTGTTTATTTTATTTATTACATATTATTAATTATTTTTAATTATAATTATTATAAAATAATTATAATTAGTTTTAAATTAGTTATAAATATTTATAATTAGTTATATTAATTCTAATTATATAGTTTAATTAATTATAATTAGTTATTTTAATTATAACTAATTATTAAATCATATTAATAATTTCAATCATAATTATTTATTATAAGATATTTATAATTAATTATAATATATGGTTAATTATAATTAATCTTATTAATTATAATTAATGATAATTAATTATCATTAATAATAATTAATTATTTTAATTATAATTAATCTAAAATAATAATAATAATAAAGAGGTTCTTTTCTCGACGCTTGCAAAACCAGCAAACCCCCGAGGGCTCACTTAGCTTTTAGGGTGGAAACCGTGCGATGCTCGCGCCGATTTAAGAACCTTTTCAAACTTGCAACGAGCCGGCAAACCCCGAGGTGCTCAAGTAGCATTTAGGGTGGGAAACGTTGTGACGCTTGCGCGAAGGCGATAAAAAAAATTGTGTTCTTTACTTTCATATAAGTAACCCCCGACGCCCACGTGGTGCAAGGAGGGGAATCTGTGTTTATTTCTAACTGTTTTCTTCTTATAATCAACAAACCTAAAAAACCCCTTAAATGCTCACGTAGCAGGCGGGGATAAAAAAAATAGTTTGCGACCGCGGTGTCATTTTGACACCTACCTGAAGGCCACATAGGTACGAGGGAAAGGTTGCCTCTTGATTTTTTCCCTAAAGGGAGACGCCGGAGGCTGCCAAATTTGGATGAAAAATCCAAGGACTTGTATAATTTTGAATCTACATTTGGACATCAATTGAGCTAAAATCAAACTTGGATGAATAATGGCTTAAGCAAAACTCAAAACAAGAGGTGACCACTTGAGCTCAAAAAGAACTTGGTACATGCAAATTGCTACAAAAAAGACAATGAACATAAACTCAATATATTGAACTTGATCTCAAACAAGGAGCTCACATTTAAGCTTGCAAATGACTACAAGACTCAAACTGACTAATGGGCAAGAGAACTCGAAGAAGACTTGGAAAATAATAAGAACTTGAATGTTGAACTGGACTCAGTTGATAATGCAAGTGGACTTAAATAATTAATCTGAATGTGAAGAACTTTGATTCGACCTAAAAGAGTTTTGTAATGCTTGGGTTAGAATGAAAGAGTTCATTAGAAAGCCAAAGCTCATAATCAAAGAGAATTGAACCAATAACAATTAAATTTTCTCGATCATGCAAAGAACAAGGAACGATGAAGCAATAAAAATTTACATTAAAATATCATTGAAACATGAGTTGCTTCGGCATAAAGAGATTATTCATGAAGGACATTATACAAACATCAATGAGAAAAATCAACACTCAAGATGCAATCAACTCTCAATGACAATGAAGACCTTCAGTATGTCATATAAATATAATGATATCCATATTAGCCCATAGTGGGTCCACGAATTTGCAAAGAGGAGATGGATGATGCTAATAGAATAGACCCCTAGTGAACATGATCATCTCAAAAGGCAAAGAAATGATATCAAGTTCATCAACATATGGCAAATCACCTTCAAGAATAAGAATTTGCAAGGGGAGACTATTTGCAAGCAAAAGATGGAGCCCTCGAAGTGTGCTATAGACTTATCCCATGAATTACACAGGATTGATGCTTCCTGACCAATCAACTTATGGCACAATGGAGTGAGTGCAATAAATGCTATGACGCCTCTATATCAATAAAATGTTCAAGTTAAGCGAACACATGATTCATTGTAAGTTAGAGACGAAAAATATACAACGATGCAAGCTCCATATGAACATCGTAGGAAACTTGTTGCACATTCAATGCATCATCCCCAACCAAAATGTTATATAGCCATAACAAGTACAAATGATAATGAGTCGTTGTGAGAAACTCGTGATCCATAAAATAATCCATTTACATGCTTCAACAGTATAAGGCAGGAGAGTCGTAGTGCACTATGACCCGCCTACGAAATCAACAAATAGTGCACGACATCTACCTGTCACAAAGCACGAACAACTCCATTCAGAAGCTCTACCCCCACCGGACTGCAACATTTGTACAAGCAGGCATAAGGCGTATATCCAAGAATATCCCCACACTGCAATAAATTGTTATACACATAGGTACACTAAAAAGGGGTAAAAATATATATAAAACCCGGCATGGGCCCCGACGAGCGTGTTATTGTACACACGTGACGTCTAAGATGCTACGCGGGTTGACAAGTGAATTCAGGTTCGAAACCATCCTTCATATACTGTAAAGAAGTCGACATAAATTAACCATTAAGCATAATATATAAAGTTGTGACGACCAGAATATTGCTTTATAAATTCAACATATTGGGCCTTCAAGGTCTACAACAATATGGAATTCATAATAAAGGCACGAACCTACGAAACCCGATCCTCAGTCAATAGCTCGCTAAGTGAACAAGTTCAAGCACAAATACAAATGACCCCAACACCCCGATGAGGCCCGTTGAATGTTATCTGAACCGGAGGGTCCTCAAATATTTTCAATATCTCCCAAATATCCAAAAGTCCATTCCAAACACTTTCAGCTCCACCCAAATACCCACAAAAATCCAAAAATCCAAAGCTCCGCAAAAAAGCCCAAATCCATATATTTAAAAAAGAAATCAATCCATAAACACACTTAAAGCAAATCCATCCACCCTCCGCAAAGTCGTCGGGTGGAACAATTCTACATATAACTCTAGCTCACAAAGAGACAAATGCCCTAGTCGAAAATTCACTAGAGACCATTCTCAAACTAATCTCATGCCATAAGGAAGTGTGTACGTGTCCTCTACCCGCAGTTTCGCCGCCAAGCATGCAGTAAAACGGTTATTACCCGGGCCTCTCTGAACCTGAGTGGTTTTGCCGCCAAATGGCACACAGATAGCGTAATGCCAGAGCCAATACGCTCCTTAATGGCGTAAATTCCTTGAGATATGAATCAATAATATGATCGATTGGGCATAAAGCCCTCTGTAAGCTAGGGGATCAAATTTTCCCCTAGACAAACATTCACCCCAGGTAATACAAGGTTTCCTTGGACGAGCAACCCATGGCTGCCGACAAGGATCCTTCTGTCAGTTGGGTTGACTATCCTCTGACTAAGTAGACCAAGGTCCATGATGGCTCGGGACGACGGAACCATGGGATCTTGATCGGGTCTATCATCCCATTCCCCCACCATCCGCTTTAAGTGCTAGATGGTGAAAATTTCTATTTAAATATTAAATCTTCCAAATATCCAATACTTCAAACCTATTTTCAAATTTTCAAATCTTGCTGCTACTATATGCCAGATAACACTATCTCTACGTATACTGATCGAGACTAGCCTTAATCGAAAGTTCTCTCTCGTGATCGGGAGGTAAATAACTATAGGGGCTTGCGCCTATAGGAAACCAGAACTCAGATCATAAAGTCCTCGCAAAATGAGGGCGAAATCTCTGGGTAGTGTTCTTATCTACAAACCCATCTGCCTTCCAAAATTTACCCCGAACTTAGTTCGTTAAAACTCCCTCGCCAATAAAAAGAAAAGCGCGGCGGGGAGGCCGGGGCCGAATTTTCGGACCCACATCTGTGTTTAGGAGGAAGCTTGAGCTGAATAGTACGAATCTTCTCTCCTTTTTTGGTGCTGTTCCCTACAGCCTTGTTTTATTTATGCATGTCTTGTTTTTATTTAGCATATAAGGAACCTCGGCTTTAGTTTTTGTTCTGTTTTTGCTGTACCTCTTTTGAGCAGTGCTGCGGGGCACCTTTAAGACCTTGTAACGATTTTGATATTAACGCGTAGCCCCCTCTGTGGGTTTTACTAAAAAAAAAAAAAGTTAGCGGGAAGGTAACTTTTCTTATATCGTATGAGGAGCTTGCAAATGTTGCATGATGTAATAAGTTCTGCAATACAAACAATAATGTGGTCATGAAAAATAGCTATAGTTCCTGATACATCAAAGAAACTTCTTATATTACTAGAGATATTTGATGAGCTGCAATTCTATGACTTTGCCATAGATTTTATACGAGATCGGAATCATAAAAATACTTTAGAAAGTCCCTACGATAGGAAAGATTGGTGGCTTAGAAGAAATTTACAGGAGCTTACTCAGTTATTATAATCCAAAATTGTTATTCACTTTTAACTTGTAGTACAATAAAGTCTGGTTGAAAAAATATCTGTGTAATATTAAATGGATGTATAAAAAAAAATAAAAGAATAACTTCCTATTTAATGTATATATGTACTGGATTATGAGTTTGTCTTGCTGTTTTACGTGGATTTCATCCCTACATATCATGATTTGCAACGTAAATAAAATCTCTATCTATTCATATGATTAGAGAAATTCTTCATGTAATTTATACAACAAATAAATTTGTGCTGTTTTCCTCTTCTAAGTTTTATTCTATAACCTCTGTATAATTTAGAACCATAGTTATCGATGAAAGTTCAATTTATCACTGCAAAGGTAACAAAACATCACTATAAGCTGCATAAAAATTTATTGATATTCAAGGAAGCTATAGCATAAAATCAAATTATGACATTACGTGCTAAAAGTGAAACAATAAAAGAAAATAAATAGAAAAAGAAGATGATTGACATTTGCAATATTCTTTTATTTTTTAGTTTATGCTATTTTAGAATATATTTTTACTAAAAATTGCGTGACGGTTTACATTTACATAAATTGAAAATGTTAGAGAAAGATGAAATAATTGAGTTGATGATGTGAGGAAATTTTGTTGCTTTATGATCAAATGATAACTATTTAATTAGCAATCTATTGTAGCTTCAACTTTTTTAACTAATGATTAATCAAACTAAGCATTAAACAACAGATCATGCATGACTTTAGATCATAGAGGAGATAAATGGGCATGGGACATTATTTTTTGAACATCCATTAGATTTCATAATATATTTAGAATGTCATAAATAATTTTTAAGTATTTATTTTACTTGCTTGAATCATGTCATGAGTTACGTGGATCACATAAACTAATTGTAGATATGTTTTTATCATTACTTTCTTCATTCAGGACACAATGGGTCCATAAAGCAATATTAAAGAGATTTCAATACTCTATAAAACAATCAGTAGACATTTTTCTGTTGTGCTTTGAATTGGTTCATTTATCAATGTACAATATTACAATAGAAATAAACAATTTCATTACATTTCATCGTATAGGATAGTGATTCGCGGCATACTTCAAGGATTCTATTGGGCAATGACGGAACCAAGCCGACACTCGTATCCCCTTGAAAGACCAAATTGCTTATTGGCCAACATCATTTACAATTCGAAATTGTCATAGTCATATGTGATTTCAATATGTGCATTCATATTTGTTGTATTAGAAGGAGGGTTCAATATATGAAGCATCTATTTTTTCAACGTGATGTGAAGATTTCAAATGCAATTATCCTCTATAATTGGGGATATATGAAAATAATTTAAATGTCATGCTTTTTGATATAAAATATATGAAAAAATTTTAACTGACATGCTTTTTCTTATAAAATATGAAGAAATTAATAGTTTTTGTTAAAAGAAAATTTTTTTACTAAGTTATAATTGGTTTTCCCTCTATAATTGCGGATATATGAAGCCTTATCTTTAGAAAATATATCATATTCCATATAATTGTGCAATTGACCTGTTTATGGCCGGCTATCGAAAGATTTTCAATAGGATCAATTCGTCTTTACGAGATGTATAAACACGCATTTGATGTTTGAAAAAAAAAATATAGAATTTTTAAGAGATATGTCCATAATTACTTTAAAAACAACAGATTTATTATTGTAGCTACAATGACATTATATAGTTATTGTTGACCTAAACAACAATCAAAAACGTCCATACCCTTTTCTCTACATAGTGGGAAGGAAACACGGTGCGACCCTGCAGCGAGGGTGGGTAGGCCCTATACACTCTTTTTGTACCATTGTGGGGACAATCTTAAGTACCCGTACGTGCTCTGTACCTGCGGGGAAAACATACTGCTTTTTTGAAATAGGTATCGAGACCCATGCACACCTTCTCTGGCGTGTGTGGTATTGAAGATTTTATGGCCTCGGTGTCTAAGGACACAAATGTACACGCTTTTCTCTAGCAGTGGCGGAGCCTAGTTTTCCTATTGTTTCCCTAAACGGGAGAGAAGCTAGGAGTTGCTGAAATTTCGGGAACCGAGGACCTGATTTAACTTGACTTAGCCGACGGGACCTAAGTGAACTCAAATTTGACATTGAACTTTGAACTCGAATCCCGCATTAAACTCAAATGAACTTGGCGCAAGGACAAAAGGCATTGAATTCAATCTCGAATGAACACTTACACAGGACTTGATTTTGGACAATAGAGAACCTAATTAGAACACCAAATAACTAATCAAATTTTAAACCCAAATAAAAGAATTCAAACTAGAACCTTATTTTAACACTAATCCAATCATAATTTGAAACATGATTGAATGATAGAATACTTAAGTGAGCTTGAACCAAATGAAGGACTTGGACCAAATTGAATCACAAGGGACAAAGCTTGTGCTGACCAATGAAACTCCAATGCAACCAAATGAGGTAGGCATTTGCTGGATAATCTTTAGCCCATTAAGAACAAAGCCCTACCAAATACTAGAGATGATGCATAGTCTAATTACAAAACAAATACAGAAACATGTACCACAAATCATACAAGGATGACAATGGTGATATTCATATTAATCATGTAAAGAAAATATGCAAGGATTTGTGCCAAGACTTCAAATGAACATGATTTGCTCATGAGAAAAATGATAACTTGTGATGACCACTTCATTGGAATGGAGATCTTGATGACAGCAATCCATCCAATATTTAGTGTTTAACATACATGTGAACACGCTAATCTATCTACGAACAATTTTAGTAGAGATACTCCATGAATGGGGATCCTCATATAAAAAGTGAAGATTGATGTACAAGAGGATGCAAAAATTCTCAATCGAAACAAATGATGGAGGTTTTTGATTGCAAGTAATGTTGCAATTCCTTAATTCATCCTTGAAAGATATCTATTGCAATCAGGCTCACATTGATCATGATTGCGAATGAAGGGGTAATCATAACAAAGAGTACATGAATTAATACATGAAAGGTACAACCATGAAGGGATGAGTGTCAATGATCCAACAAGCAATTGACCCATCAAAACATCAATACTCACACAAGATAACAAGACTAACATGAAATGAGTTGCTAACTAAAATCAATTTAAGTAAACATTAAGTATAAGTTTGTATATAATGGAGGTTGCTTGACTATAGACAAGCACATTAACTTGTTTGCAAACAAGAAAAACAGATGCTTGGCAAGTGTAATGGGTCCTTGTGACGGACAAGTACACCTTATAACATTAGATAGCTCATAGACAAATATATCAACTCACTTTTGAGTAACAATAACATTACACATATGATGTACATGGGCACTCTTATATCAATGTCAATTGGGCATCAACAAATTACACAAATCCCCTATAAAAGAAGAAATGCTGACGTTGGAGGGCTTAGGATGATAACGTTTGCGCTCTACAACAACCATGCATGGATAATGTGAGAACCATGATGATAGCAAATTAAAGCTCGTTGCAAAGGATAGTTAAGAACTCTCAAATCTCCATGGTGGCAAAGTTATTAGAATGCTTGATATGATTCAACACTTATCTATTGAAGCTAGCAATTGAGATTCCATAAAGATGAGAAGTTTTAAAATCTTCTTATGCTATTCGAGTATAATTGATGTATTCACCGAGTCACTCAGACATCAAGGAATCTCCTCTTGTTATACTTATATGCCGAGATTTAAAAAGGATTGATACAACTCACTATGACTAATACCTCCCTAGTTTGTGGTGATAATGATTCAATCCCAATGAAAAACACATCAATTTCATATAAGCAAAAGGGTTTATTGACACTACAAGAAACTCATTCCACATTCAACAAGTAGTTGCAACCAGAAGATTTGACATGCTTAAAGAATAACGACGATACCATCTAAGTGTATTCAAATGAATGTCAACACACACAGCATCGTGCCCACTAGAGCTAATGATCAATATTTGATAAATGCGTCGCCAAAGATTAGTGCAGAGTTTGGTGATCCAAACTCATAATATAGATGAAAGTACACCCGCTACTCCAACAACATAAGGGCTACAACAAACATTTTAGGAATGAATATCTCATATATCTCCTAAACAACCCGATTTCTTTCAATCCTACAATGCCTGCTCGAGACAGTAACTATTGATTTGACGTATAAAATGTCAGCAAGGGCACAATCATCCATGTTAAAATGATTGATTCTTTATTTAAGCTAACAACATAAAATGATGATGATGGCATAACCTAGGAATTGCCAGTCAAGATCTATACAAGTCTTAGGAAGAGAAAGCCAGATCGAGTTCTTCATTTTCAAAATGGAGTGAGTCTCATGTCCAACCAAGCTCTAAATTGTGTTAGATAAAATTATAGGCTTGCAAGCTTCTTGATGAATAGTGATCATGCATCTATTGTACCACCTATGCAACTATCAAAGCTCTATGGCCGATATATTGTTTCTACGGGTTGTTAAAAGAGACATCATCATATGTCCTAATACCCTACACAGTGTACCATAATTTATATACACCTAAGTACAAAGGAAGGTATGTATAATAACACAGCCTGCATGAGCCCCGACGAGCAATTTAGGAACACATGTGACGTCTATGGATGATGCATAGGTCTATAAATTTGAACCCAATCCTCTTAAGCAAATAAATAGGAGTCAACAAGTTCAATAAATAATTATAAAATGCCCCCAAAAACTGTATGGCCCGGCGAGCATTTGTGTAAGAACACTGTGATATATAGAGATTCTGCACGAGTTATAAATTTTAACATGATCCTCCTAAACAAATAAATAGGAGTCGACAATGTTCAATAAATATTATAAAAATGCCACTAAAAAACGCCACATGGCCCATAATGAGCATGTCTTGAATACACACGTGATGTCTAGGGATGCTAAGGTCCATAAATGACCATAGTTTGAGCTTGATCCTTCTATATGAAAAGAAGGAGTCAACACGACTCAAACAATCAAATAAATAAACTGTCAAGAGTCAACCAAAATATTATATTTATACATTCATATAAGGCCTTCAAGGTCTATGACAAAATAAATTTATTAAATAAAATCATATAGCTGACAAACGCCGTTCCATATCAGCATGCAATAGGTCGACAAGGTTTAGTCAACAAGAATGGCCCCATCAACCCGATGATGCCATATTTGGATGTAGACTCAACTGGAGGGGTGATTTCCAACATTCAAAGTTCCACCCAACTGTCTATGACAAACCAAAACTCTAAAAAATCCAAAATTCCAAATATTTAAAATTGAAATCAACCATCGAATTACTTAAAGCAAATCCATCCACCATCCTGAAAGTTTTATAGGGTGAACAAATTGAAGTTTACTTTAGCTCACAAGAGCTAATCTTAGTGATAATATCATTAAGTCTATTCTCAAATAATCTCTTGTCAAATAAGGATGTGGTACATGTCCTCATAACCGCAGTTTTGTCGTCAAATGACACCGCAAGATAAACATTTAATAATACGGACCCTTAGAACCAAGTGGTTTTGGTCGCCAAATGACACACTAAGTATTATTTATGGTGCAGAGCCATACTTCCTTAGTGGCATTAAATCCTTGAGTTATGAACAATATGAATATATAATCGATAGGGTACAAGCCCTCCGTTAGCTAAGAAGGATTCAAAATTTCTCCTTAAATAAATATTCACCTCAGGTCTATATGGTCCCTTGGACGAAGTAGCCCATGGCTGCCGACAAGGATCTTTGTTAGCTTGGATGACTACCTCCTCTAACTAATAGAACCATGGACCATGATGACTCGAGATGATGGAACAATGGGATCTTGATTAGGTCCATCAACCTTCCCCACCATCCGCTTAAGTGCAATGATGGAGAAATTTCAATTTAATATCAAACTTCTTAAATTTTCCCAAATAAAAAGTCATGCTGCATTATATGCATAATAACATAAATTATTTATGTACTGAATGAAGACTAGCCTTAATCAAAAGTTCTCTCTCATGATATGGTGAGGTAATTATATATAAGGGCTTGCGCCATATAGACACATAACTCAGATCATAAAGTCCTCATAAAAAGGGGAAATCTCTGGGTAGTGCTTATCTACAATACCCATTTGCCTGCCAAAATTACCCCTAACTTATCTCGTTAAAACTCCCCCGAAAGAAAAGCAAAGCGGCTAGAGGCTGGAGCCAAATTTTTGGAGCCAACTGATTTATGGCGACTCTGCTGGGATTTATTTCTCTTTCCATCTTTGGCTAGTCAATCAAGTGCTATAGTATCATTCAAACTCAGACAGGGCTTAAATTTCCAAATTTTCCAAGATGATTATTCTAATGAATTTAAATTATAAAATATTTAAACTGATCATTACATGCACTCATCATACATTCATTGTGATCATATTTAGTAAAGCTTTAAATTTATATTTATTTTTAATTGCATTGTAATGTATTTTGCTTTTATCGTTTGATTGTCAAGTCTCTACATTTTGAAAGTGTGGGGTAATGTATCAGACGATGATTTATAACCCTTACCTTGTATTTGTTAAGATGGATCTATAAATACGACATTTACTATTCAACTGGGATATGATGCTACATCCAACTTGCGAATGCTGTGATTAATACTGGAAATGTCAGCAACCATCCATTTGGTAGTGTTGACTCCCAGCAATTACTACAAGGACTACGCCATTTATGCTAATGAGGGAATGTTGAGAGATCTCTGGAGGCCCCACCTACTAAAGCTGTCATACGTCATGCGTATCTGAGATCAACACCACTACTAATGATGCCTCACAAGAGAGTTTCTATATTTGAAAGGTTGTCACAGCTGAGGCCCCAACCACCACAAGGGTGTGATGGTGGGAGATCTTAGTGGAAAGGCTCACTACTCTACCAACCGGTTACTTGTACACGTGAAGAATACTATTAAAGATTTCTTATTTGAGAAAGCTAATAAGAAGGAAGAGAAGGAAGATGATGCTGAGCTCTAAGCTCAACAACTAGTGCCAGTGCACCAATAAAACTTGTTTTGCCTAAGAACCTAAAGCCAACATTTTGACCCAATCATTTACTGACTGAGATGGGTCAAGAGGAACAACTCTACTTGGAGCTGCAAAAATATTTTTGGGACCGACAACCCTGACATCCTAGCCCCACTATATTAGAAAGAGCTTGAAACCCTATCAGCCCGAGTGTATAGGGTACTGAAGACAGTAAAGATAGGGATTGAAGAAGAGAGAAATAGCAGCGCAACCATTAATAATTGTAGGCCAGAAGGTCCCCACCACTAGAATCACAGCCTGTGGAAGACCAAAAAAATCCAGGTCATCTCATACGATGAGCATCGGGATGACACATGAACCTTGGTTTTGGGACCGCCATCAAAAGGTCCACAGAAAGGAAAGAAAATATGGGGCAAAGGCCTCATCAGTGAAGAGAATATGAAAGAAGATTTGACATGGGTGTGATATTTGTACGACTTCCTAAAGATCTTCCCTCGCCTACAAACAACGCAGAAATGAGTCCCAAAGAGTACCCACATGATCCCCTCTCGACGGTCGACACTTAGAGAATTCTCCAAGGGAAACCATCATTCGTTGACGCCTCCAAGAGGATTAAGTTCAACTACCGTCCACTGGCCAAAGAAATCTCTTTGCCTAATCAAGAACTGAAGATCCAGTGGCGTCACCGCTCGGAGATCCGAGTATAGAAGGGAAGGGATATAATACATGAAAGAAGGGAGAATATATCGAAGAGGAAGAAAATATAGAAGAAAATATGGAAGAAAGTATGGAAAATACTTAAAAAAAGAAATGAAAGAAAAAAAATGACACCATAAATATATAAGTCGTCTATAGGCGAGGAACCCAATGATAATGAATACCACTATGATGACGGGAAGGCAATGTCTGTTGGCAACCACCACTTAGGCATCTCATCGACATCACCATGAAGTTGGGTCCACCACTAGTAGACGTGGCCATTCCTAAGGGGAATATGAGGCGGAAGAAGTCGAAGAGAATCCACCCGATGCTGAATGTCATGCTTGTCAATATGCAATGACAAATAAAGATCTCTCGGTTGAATGTGAAAATGACTGAGATGAAGCTCAAATGGAAGAAAGGTGTGATGATGTAGAGGAATATTTTAGTGGTCCCATACCCAATCCTCCTCCGATCCTCCAAAATTCCAAGTGTCATAAGTATTAGTTATAAAGAAGCTCCTGAAGGTGGCCGCAAAGCCCATAACATCATCCGCCAACCACCCATAAAAGTTGTAAGTACTTACAAATCTGTGCCAGCTGCCTATATGAAAGGAATCATGACCAGAAGATCAAGGTTATTATAGTCGTTGACTAAGGGGAGAAATTAGTGGCAAAGGTCATGCATATCTGGCAAAGTATGACTAAGTTCCATACCCAAAGGTATTCAGTTCCAAGTCCATACCTTTAATGGTACTAACTACCCCAGGCACACTTGTCATAATTTAAGGCACCTGTAAGAATATAGGGGAGATGACTCCCTACTCTTCTGCATTTCTTAACATTGACATAATTATTTCGAATGTAGCTGAGTTACCAAATGATTTCTGTAAAAACTTTTGCACATTAGAGGCCAGTTTGTGAAAAGATTCTCTAGTGCGACCGAGATTATGATTGTAACCTCACTACACAAACAAAAGAAAGAGGAGTCAATATCAAATATATAACTCATTGGTTGCAACTTGAGTAAGAGTGTAAGGAGCAACTCAAAGAAGAGCATATGTGTTAGTTGTTACTAGGCAACATTAATGATAAATGTAACACTTCTATGCATGCTACAATTATCACATTTCAGATCTGTTGGATATGGTGGCCAAGTTTGAGAAGTTAAACTTATCAAAATTAGAGAGCCACTCTGATAAACTCAAGAGTCTAAAGCTTCATGTGCTAAAGAGGTGAGACAGACTCTAGTTCTTCTTTAGAGATGACAAAGAAAATAAGTGGTTTATAATGAGACAAAGCAAACAGCCAATGCAATATGAAGAAATCTTAAACAAGTCTACAACCCTAATCCCTAGCCAAAGCTGATACTCAGGGTAATGATATATAAACCACAAATATATCAGGGTGGTGAGAACACCTGAGGAAAACAATAAAACTAGTGATATAACATTTTATCTCAAAAAGATAAGATGAATAAAGATATTCATTAAAAGGGACAGCGTCGCTAAGTGTTTCGACAGGGATTGAAGGCGAGCTTAGAACTGCTAGAATGTAAGAAGCCCAAGGAGTCAAAACATATGAGCAACTGAATTACTCCCATACATTGGGTATTCGGTATCCTATTATAGATTACACATCTTCAAGGATTCCTCGTAAGAAAATACATGAAAAGGGCACTCACATTGTCATATGAAATTGACTCACCCCAAGAAAGAATCAACCGGTAGTTATTTCTTCCTCGTGCCCTGTTGAAGAAAGAAGAATGGAAAATGACTAATTCAAGAAGAGCAGTGGGAGATGCGTTCTCCATGAAGGTTATAAAAAAGTTGAAAAAACTTGAAGGAGTTCCAGGGTAAAGTGGAAAATCTCTTAGGAGCCAGTACTAAATTTAATAGCTCTACCTATTACACAGAACATCAACTTTTAAGAAACATCACACCAATTTAGTTCTTTAAGTTTAAAAAATAAATTCTTCTAAAAAGAAAACCAAGCTGAAAAAAAAATGAAAAAAAGACAGCACTTAAAGGGTTATGGACAGATGGATGAATATTACGACAGTGAGTAAACCTATCAAGCTTGTTGACTTCATGTCAAGAGCTTAAAAGTATGAAGCTAAAGAAAATGGATAATCTCCCTTCCTCGTAAGAAGTATTCGGATGATCTTAGTGACACCAAATGCACTGATAAAATAAGGATATGCTGAAAAGTTGCTTCTGAACATGGATGGTGACATCATAGATTATTCATGAAAAATGATTTATATCCAAAGACAAATAAATCAGACCTCGAAATAGCATCATAAAGGTATATATAAACCTGGGTGGTGACCTGATCACAGATGAATCCCTAATACAACAATAACTGACTTCTGAAGAAAACGCACCATCGAACAGTCGAGCCAGAGAAAATTGCTTAAGTACATTTGAGAAGCATCAGATCTTGCTACCTCCATCAAGAAGGGGGTCTCCAACAAAGCAATGAGAAAAAGATAGTCATCAACGATGATATTATCCATGAAGATCCTAAAAAAAGATTACTTCAGCCAAAGGAAAAAAATTAAAAATCTATCCCATTTGAGAAAAATACTTGCACAACTTATGCATAAATAAGCCTTAAGTATGTCTAAGATCTTTCAGAAGACTTTGATTCAGACCTTAAAGATCTCAATGATACATGGCGTATTTTACTGATATAATCTAATGTGGTTTTACAATCTCGTAATGAGCCTGTCATCACCTCTCTGAAGAGAACTGATGCTCAAGATTACATACCATAACCGTCCACTCTTTATGTTACTACGAGAGAAATAAGATGATAATCAATCAGACCTGATCAATCCCAAATCTTCATAAATCTCATGAGCTTTAGAGCAAAGATCACCTACTTCGATGTGGAACACCTCGGCCAGATAAGCTGATGGTCCATGGTTTCAATGAGAAAGGAAAAAACTCTTTGATCATTCATACTCCCTCTTATATTGGAGAACTCTTACATAAGCCAAGTTCCATGTAATTGACATGAACACTTCATTTAAGGCACTACTAGGTCACCCTTGATTGCTGATATAATGTTGTCTCATCGATGCTACACCAGTGTAGAAGTATCTTAGGGATGGAGAAGAATTCAAGATCTCTGGTGACATCAGGCCTTTCTAGCACATGAAGTAACGATATATGAAAGCCAGATACTTTATACCAAAAAGCTAAAATCATAAAGCTCCATGGAGGCTAGAACTCAAATTCAAAGGCATACAAAGTAGTGTGGACATAAAGTGAGAAGAAGCATGTGGGGAGAAAGAAGGAAACGCTGACTCTTCCAAAGCACTGAACATTCCTAAGAAAAGAAACACATAACTCATCTAGGGATGTGATATTCATGAAGATGATGTCACTCCAAGAAATCTCAGTGAATACCAATCTATGGATGAATGGAGTAAGAAGGTTGAATATTCAATGATGATTATGATTACGACTCTTTATATGAATGGTGCATACTGTATTTTCAAGAAGAATAGGAAGCTTATCGAATCTTAGATAGTAACCGTAATCACGCGTATTCCTCTACAATACTTCAAGGAAATTATTCCATGAGAGGTGCATAATGTGAGAACTCAACCTATATCTCTGCATCTTAAAAAGGGACTAGCCAAGGAAACATATTATTATTCGATTAGAATGCGCGAAGATGAGAATAATGACTGGTGTTGTATGCTCCTCAATCTAAAGAGTTACTACCTACGAGGATAACAAGGTTTAAACTAACAGTATTCAAAGAATGCTACAAAAGCAAATCAATATTCCTACCACCAAATGACAATTCTTCGTACAAGCTTGGGCCTATGAATGGAAGGAATCTGACCCATTAAGACAAAAGGATAAAACTACATATAAAGGTATTAGATTCATCAGCAAAAATTCCTCCGGAAGATAAATACTAAGCCAACACATTGTGGGAGTTAGACTCGAGAATAATGACGATGAGGAGATGTACGAGTTAAAATTAAGATGAGAACCTATAAAAGCCAAGCCTACACAAGAAAGCTTTGAAGATAGTGAACAACGACCACTAGGATGAGCTAAAAGAAGTCAACTAGGAAATGAAGTAAGACTCATCACCCAACCTTCATTAGTTTGTCATAATCGAGGACAAATATAAGAAATAAAAGAGATTCTCTATATTCAGGGATTACTTTACCTAGATATATGATGAAATATCAGCTTATCCCCTGATGTATCAATTCATAGATTGCCTCAAAATAGAGCATCACCCATTAAATATACTCCAAGGCATCTTCAATCGCACCCAGATCATCTAGTGTGTCTAAGACGACTAGATCTGAATCTGATTCAGCCAACTCGAAGCTCACACCGACAAACTCCTCAACTGAAATACGTATCTGTATTGTGTTAAGAAGCAGTCTACCGTATCTCGCTCCTCCACCGAGTCCGAATACCGGGCACTCGCAGCCGCCACGGCCGACATTATCTGGCTCAAGCGACTGCTCACCGATTTTTAGATTCCGCATGATCAGCCTGTCGATCTCTACTGCGACAACACCTCCGCCATCGCTCTCGCCAACAACCCTATTTTCCATGCGAGGAAGAAGCATATACAGATCGATCATCGGTTCCTTCGTGAGAACATCGTCAACAACCACA
This sequence comes from Dendrobium nobile, assembly GCA_022539455.1. NCBI lineage: Eukaryota > Viridiplantae > Streptophyta > Magnoliopsida > Asparagales > Orchidaceae > Dendrobium > Dendrobium nobile. The sequence continues at coordinate 26,568,596 of CM039733.1, forward strand.
TCCAGCTGCTTCCGATAAAAACGGTGGATCAACTTGCAGATCTAATCACCAAGCCACTATCCACTACACGATTCAAGCTCCTACGAAGCAAACTAACGATCTCTCCAGACCCGTTCATTTGCGAGGGGCTATCAGAGCTCAAAACACAAGAAGCTTCCTGAACTACAAACCTATGAGAGCCGGCCACGTGTAAAGAGCTGTTATACAATATATTATATATATGGCATTATGTACTCAGAACAAAACAAGATAATAAAACAAATCTTTATTTCTCTGTTCATTCTCTTCTTCCTCTCCGACGACGGAGATTGCTTTTCTACAGAAACTAAAGATCTGCTGCAATGATATGTAGATCATAAATTTGTATGGTGATAAGAAACTTCAAATATACAATTAATTTGTCCGTATGCATCTATACTTACCATTGCTGCATAAGAGTTTCTTTGGTGACTAAATACATTACTACTTTCAAGTCTATACGTAGTAATACATAACATTTAGATGAAAATTAAAAGAGTTTCATCTCTGACCTATCACTTTTATTTTGTTATTATATTAGAAGTTGTGCTATACTAACTTACTATCATTTATGTATTGTAACAAGAAGATGGGAAAAGAAAAAGAGTGCGGTCCACCAATTACAAGGAAAATGGAAACTACTTTAATCTACTGTGATATATGATTTAAGGAGATAGAGTTGGGAAACAGGCCTACAACTCACTTCAGTAAGAAAGGTTGACGAAATCTAACGAAAAATTTTAACAAAAGAATTGGTGGGACATATGTTCATATATAATTAAAAATAAATTACACAAATTTAAAAAGGAGTGAAAGTTGTGTAAATAATTAATGTGTGGTCAGACTAGAATAGGATGGAATCTACTAAAGAAAATAATAGATGCCTCGATTGAGTGGTGGAACGAAATATTATAACTTTATGAACTAATACTTAAGTTGTAGTACATAAACTTGCAAAATATAGTACAATTTGCAATTTTCTTTTTTATGTAATGTAGGTTATACCTCCAGCTAGGAATTTTCGATATAACAAAATAATGCTTGAGCTTGTAGAGAAAATTGATGTTATGTTTAGTCGTATTGTTGCTATTTGTGATGATTCCTAACTCAAGTATACTTCTCCTTGAATTAAGAGATGTACAAGGAGACTCATCTGATAAGGAAGAAATCTAAGATGGTTAGGCCAATGCATTAAATGATAATGATCTTGAAGGTGTTGGTAGTAGTGAGTCACAAATGTCACATACTACTCAACCAGAACAACTAAGTTAGCGGGCCAAATCACCCGAGCCCTAGCCGCCTCGACTCTCTGGCGATTTAGGGCTCCCCCGACTTCTTCGTTTCTCCTGCCATTTCTTCCAGTTTTTCGTGTGTTTTTCGTGCTTTTCGCTCACGGGTGCTGTTAGATTGGTGAGATCTCTTGGTTTTGGCTCTTCTTGGGCTTCGGTTTGATGGCGGGGACTTCTTCCTCGACCCCTTGGGGGAACGTTGCCGCCAAGACGCAAGATTCAAATAAAGGCTTCTTCAACCTGGACCAAGATGTTCCTTCTGTCTCTTACGCAATCTACCTTTAACGGTGTCCCTGCGGTTTTGATTTCTGACGAAGAAGTGTTAAAACTTGCTTCTCCCTTTCCTTTTACGCTAGTTGGTAAATTTGGTCTTCGCAGACCCAATCTCGACGCGATCCGTAACTTTTTCGGTAACCTCAAGTTAACGGGATTTTACTCTGTGGGTTTGTTAGATTCCAAGCATGTTGCTATTCAATTATCCAATGATTTGGACTATAGTCGTGTGTTTGCTCGACGATCTTACTTTATTCTGAACTGTCAAATGCATATTTTAAAGTGGACTCCTTTTTTTGATGTTAAGGAAGAGTCTCCGATCGTGCCCATATGGATCTCATTTCCGAATTTAAGGCTTCATTTCTTTAACACCAAAGTTTTATTTGCTCTCGGCTCCATTTTTGGTCAGCCTCTCCAAACTGATAAAGCTACTGCCTCAAGAACTAGGCCGTCGGTGGCTAGGGTTCTTGTGGAAATGGATATCACGAAAAAGTATGCTAAAGAGGTGTGGGTTGGATCTAAAACCTTCAGATATTTACAAAAAGTCGAGTTTGAAAAGATGCCTGATTTTTGTTCTCATTGTAAATCTCACGGGCATGCTGTGATTGACTGTTTTAAATTGCTTCCGGATCTAAAGAAAACTACCAACAACTCCAAGGGTAAGGTGGATTTAACCGAAACTGATAACATTCATAAGGACTCTATTCATAATGAGTCTCTAGATGAGCTTCCACCCACTGTTGAGAAGGTTGGTAGTTTTCCCTTTATTGATAATGCCAGTGCTGATAAGGTGGATGATTTAAATAATTTTGAAATGTTATAGAAATTGGTAATGCTATTACTTCTACTAAAAATATTAATTCAGTGCAAAAAGAGTCCCTTGAAGAATCTGACAACAGCCCCAAAATCTATATTTCTGTTGATTCTATGTTGGAAAAAGAGGTTACTATGGGTGAATCTCTTACTATGAATATCCAGGATATAGGCAAGGAAGGATTGGAGGATCAGGAAGAAGGGGAATATATACCCAATTCTAAAAATAGTTCTGTTCTTGAAATCAGTAACGTCTTAGGTGATGGGGTGGACAAAACAGTGATTTTTCGCCCGATGGTAATGAAAATTTTACTAAAAATATCAAAGGGGATGGTTCTCCTCAATGGCAAAAGAAAAAAAAGAAAAGTGGGAAAAATATAATGCCTGAAACACCTAGATCTACTAGGGCTCAAACTAATAAAAAAAAACTTAATGTTTAAAGCTCTTATTTGGAATGTGAGGGGGATTGGGGGGAAGGCTTCTAAAACTCGTGTTAGGAATTTGTGTCGTATCCATAATATTAATCTTCTTGTGCTTCTTGAACCTTTTGTTTCTGCTGATAAATTAACCTCTGTTACTACTCGGTTGTGTTTTTATTCTAGTTTTGCTAATTCTTCTAACAAAATTTGGATTATGTGGAAGAACTCCTTTAATGTTAATGTAATCTCTGACTTTGATCAAGTGGTGCATGTTCACATTTCTTACGATAAGTTTATTTTCAATGCTTCTTTTGTTTATGCTTTATGTACTAGAACTGGTAGAATTCCTCTTTGGGATTGTTTAGCTGATTTTGCTAATAATGCTAATGGCCCTTGGTGTGTGGGAGGTGATTTTAATATCATCTCTAATGTTAATGAAACAATTGGTGGTAATTATCCTAATGTGAATGCTATGGATGATTTTAATCAAATGATTTCTAACTGCAATTTAATGGATATTGGGTTTTCTGGCAGTGCTTTTACTTAGTATAGATCCTCCATGTGGCAAAGATTGGATAGAATTCTTTTTAACAATGATTGGGTTAACAATTATCATATGACTCATGTCCAACATTTAAGTAGAACTTTATCGGATCATGCTCCTCTTCTTATGCATATTTCTGAGAATAATATGAAACCTTCTTTGGCTTTTAGATTTCAAAATATGATTACCCATGCAGATTTCTTAAATGTGGTTGCTAATAGTTGGAATGCTACTGTTTTTCCTGATAACAATATTGTTGGCATGGCTAGGCTTTGGGCTAAATTAAGTAGACTTAAACAAACTCTTAGGCATTGGAACAAGCATGTTTTTAAAAAGATTTTTGATAGCATCAAGGAAGCTGAAGGTAAGGTGGTAGATATGGAAAATTTATTACTTCAAAATCATTCTGATGATAATATTTCTAATCTTGATAATGCCAAGCTTCACCTGTTTCATTTACAGAATCAAGAAGAAACTTTTTGGAAACGAAAAACTTCTTTTGCTTGGACTACTGAGGGGGATAGGAACACTTCTTTTTTTCATGCTTTAGTTAACAAGAATAGATTAAGGAATCATATTCATAAAATTGTGGATCCGCAAGGCATGGTCTATGATTCGGATCAACTGATTGTTAACTCTGGTGTTGATTATTTTAAGGATGTTTTTAATGTTTCTAAGTTACATTTTCCTATTGATAATGCTAGCATTATTCCTAAGATGGTGAATGAGGATGATAATGTGTTGCTCACTCTTCCTCCGACAGAGGCCGAGGTTTGGAATATTATTAAAGGTATGAATAGTGACTCTGTGGCTGGTCCTGATGGTTTTACTACGAAATGTTTTGTTAAAACTTCAGAGATTATCAAGATTGATATTATTGATGCTGTGCATGATTTTTTCAAAGGTAAACCTTATCCTAAGTTCTTCTCTTCTACTACTATTGTGCTTATTCCGAAAAAAGATAATTCTATGTACTGGAATGACTTTAGACCTATTAGTCTGTGCACTTTCTTCAACAAATTAGTGGCCAAAATTATTGCTTCTAGATTATCTTCTATCCTGCCGAATGTTATCTCTAATAACCAAACTGGTTTTGTTAAAGGTCGTAGTATTTTTGATAATATTCTGTTGGCTCAAGAGATGGTTCAAGATCTGAATGCTAAAGTTACTGAGGGCAACATCTTATTCAAACTTGACATTACTAAAGCGTATGATAACCTAAAGTGGGATTTTCTTTACAAAGTCTTACACTTGATGGGGTTTAATGATTTCTTTCTGATGCTGATCAAGAATAGTATTGAAAACTGTTTTTTCTCTATTTTTATTAATGGGAGCTCTCAAGGTTTTTTCCCTTCTAAGCATGGGTTGAGGCAAGGTGATCCTCTATCCCCCTCTCTGTTTATTTTAGCTATGGAATATCTTTCTAGAGGGATAGAGAATCTTTATAGAAGACACCTGAAGCTTAATTTTTGTACTTTGGGTGGTATTCCTATTACTCATCTTAGCTTTGCTGACGACTTTATTATTTTTTCTAATGCTTCGATTAAAAATGTTAAATGTCTTGCTAGTTTTTTTTCTTCTTTTCAACTTATTAGTGGTCTGTCGATTAATAAGGATAAGAGCAATTTTATTACTGGTTCTTCTGTTAGTATCACTAGAGTTAATGGCATTAAAAGGGTTTGTGGTTTTAATTAGTGTTCTCTTCCTATAAAATACCTTGGCACGCCCTTTTTAAAGGGAGGAAAAAGATTTTTCTTTTTGACAATATTTTTACTATTTTCCAAAAAAAATTTCTTAATTGGTCCTCTAATTTTCTTTCTTATGGTGGTAGATTAACTTTGATTAAAAGTGTTTTAAATTCTATTCCTATTTTTTTGTTTCACACTTTGCAACCACCTGGTAATGTCTGTATGAGAATGGAGAAAATGATTAATAAATTTTTTTGGGGGGCCACTAATAATAAATCATGTATTAATTGGGCCTCTTGGAAAAAATTTGTGTGGTGTTTATAATGAAGGGGCTTTGGGTTGTAAGTCTATTTTTGACACTGCTTATGTTTTCTCTCATAAACTCTAGTATGCTTTTAGATCTAATAACAGTTTATGGGCTAAATTTATGAATGCAAAATATTGTAAGAATCTTAATCCTCTAGCCTGTCATTATAAGAGTACGGATTCTCAGGTTTGGAAAAGACTGTGTAAGATTAAGTGGGAGGCTGAGAACTACATTCAATGGGGTATTGGTACCAGGGAGGTGGCTTTTTGGCAAGACAATTGATTGGGTACGGGTTTTATTGATAATTTTCTTAATACTCATACCATTATTACTACGAAAGTCAGGGAATTTATTTATAATGGTAAGTGGAACATTCCTAAACTGCTGGAGGTTGTTCCTTTAGATATCATTGATAAAATTAATCAAATCCCCCTATAATTGCATGATAAGGATAAAATTATGTTTAAGTTATCTAATTCTGGTAATTTTTTTCTTAAGAATATTTGGGAGGAAACTAGAACTAAAAGTGATGTTTCTTTGACCTTCAAGGGTCTTTGGCACAATGCGATTCCTTTATCTTATTCTCTGCTTGCTTGGAGGTGCCTTAAAGGTTTTGTTCCGATTGATAATATTCTGTGGAAAAAAGGTTTTATGATTGTTTCTAAATGTCAATGTTGTCTCAACACTGAAAGTTTACAGCATGTTTTCGTGAATGGGTCTATTGCTAGTAAAGTTTGGTCTTACTTTTTCAATTTGGCTGGTATTGGTTTGTTTAATGCAAATTTAAATTTGGATGGTCTTCTCAAAGAGTGGTTTACTGATGGCAAAGGTCATATTCATAATATTCTTCCCATTGTGATCATTTGGTATCTTTGGGATAGTAGAAATGATGCTAAACATTTGGGTATTAAGATGAAAGCATATGACATTATATCCAAAGTGAGGTTTAAAATTCTACAGCTGAAAGCTGTCAATCTTATTTCTTATAAGCATTTTTCCAATAGCCATTCTTTGGCTGATCACTTTGGGATTCATAATGATGGCTTTAGAAATAATAGGGATCTTATTGTGCACTGGACTAAACCTTGTGATCCCTTTGTTAAACTGAATATTGCGGTTCTATTCATGCTAATAATGCTGGTATGGGTGGTCTTATCAGAAATTCCCATGGTAATCCCATTATTGTTTTCTCGGGACCTCTTCCTTGTTGTTCTGTTTTAACCTCTGAGCTTATGGGTTTGTATCATGGTTTACAAATTTGTCTAAGGATGGGCTTACATAATGTTAACATTGAGGTTGATTCTACTCTGGTTATTCATATTTTTTCTAAGAATGATATTTACTTCCCTCAGGATTTTTACACTATAACAAAAATTAGAATGGCTCTATCCTTACTTAATTTTACTATTTCCCATATTTATCGTGAAGGTAATTCTTGTGCGGATTGGCTTGCGAATTTTGGTGCCTATAGTGATAATTTTCTGGAGCATCCTGTGTCCCATATTACGGCCCCCCTTAAAGGCATGATTATGCTTGACAAAACTAGTTTGCCTTACATTCGCCACAACTAATTTCCTATTTTTGGTTTCTGTTCTGCGTATGTCTGGGTGTGGCTGGAGTAATTGGTGGTTGTTAAATTGGTTTTTGGCTTCTCTGTTGGCTGGGTTATTTTTTACTGTCCTTAGTTTTTCTTGGTACTTGATGTTCCGTGACAATTTGTTGGTTTTCAGGTTATGTTGCCTTCTCTGTTGGCTTCTTTTTTGCTGCTTTCGTAAGGGTAGAATGTATATATTAATTATGTCATTTCGGAGTGGGGTATGAATTTGTTTTACTGGAACTGGGTTTGCTATATGTGGTGGCTTTGTAGTAGTGGTTCTTACCTGAATATTCATATCGGGTGCTGGATCGGGTGCTGGACTGGTGCTATTTATAGTTTTTGTGCTGGTGCTGCTATTGAGAATGAGCTTGAGGTGAACTGTGTTTACAATTGCTGTATTGGTTTTAGTTTAAATGTTGGTCTTTGGAGAAGCTGCAGGAAATATTGGATTTCTGGGGGGTTTCCTTTTCGTCTGGATGTCATTGTGGGAATTATTACATGATTAATGAGTGGGTTATTAAGGCTGTTAACCATGAGGGGTTTTTTAGGCTTCAGAATTTTTCTTGTTCTAATTTATTTTTTTTTGAGTGCTTATTGCAGGTACAATTTTAATTCAACTTTAGGAATCTTCATGGACCGCAAGGTACTCTTAGTTTTTGTTTTGGATTTCGATATTTTTGGTTATCTGTTGTTGACCTCTAAGTATTAACCCAGCAGGAACAAAAAAAAATCAAATCAAAATACCTGTAAAACCGATGGATCCACGAAGTCGTGCTGAAATCCGCTGCAAACGGCGCCGCTCCAGTCGGTTCTCCGTGATTTCTGCTCAAACTCCGCTCGAGAAGACTTATTCGCGTCGTTAAATACCGACCCAAACGAAGTCGATCGCTGCTCTTCCACTGTCGACTCCCGTAAGCATCCTCTGCTTCTCCCTTCGGCTTCCACACGACCGAACTCCTCCCTTTTTCCCTACCCGAAGCCGATCGGAAGCCCCAACCTCCACGATCTCCTCTACCCATCCAAGCCTTGATCCCGACCGACCTCCTCCTCTCTACCTGAGCCGCTCGATCCCGATCTCTAACCGACGCCAATCCATCTCTCCCGTCGGCCAACATAGAGAGAAAGAGAGAGAGAGAGAGAGAGAGAGAGAGAGAGAGAGAGAGAGAGAGAGAGAGAGAGAGAGAGAGAGAGAGAGAGAGAGGGTGCCGAATCTTACCTCCACCTAGCTCTCCCGCCTCCAAGCCCGTCGCTAGAGCCTTGCCCGATCTCTGGCCTTGCCCGATCCAACCTGTAGCCGAGCTCCCTCTCCCTAACTCCACTTAAAACCTAAGCCCAACTCACCCTGCTCACTCCAACTCGGCCGACTCAGTCAACTCAGCACCTAACTCAGTCCATTTAACTCCACTCAAACCAACTCACCTAATCCACCTCTTCAACTCAACACAACTCACTCACTCAGCCCAACTCAGCCAACTCACTCACTCACCCCTACCCGATTTGAGTCTTAGGTATATATATTATGTTTATTTTATTTATTACTATTATTATTAATTATTTTTAATTATAATTAATTTATAAAATAATTATAATTAGTTTTAAATTAGTTATAATTTTTATAATTAGTTATATTAATTCTAATTAATTATAGTTATTAACTATAATTAGTTATTGTTAATTATAACTAATTATTTTAATCAGAATTAATTAATTTCAATCATAATTATTTATTATAAGATATTTATAATTAATTATTATATATGGTTAATTATAATTAAATCTTTATTAATTATAATTAATGATAATTAATTATCATTAATAATAATTAATTATTTTAATTATAATTAATCTAAAATAATAATAATAATAAAGAGGTTCTTTTCTCAACGCTTGCAACGAACCGGCAAACCCCCGAGGAGCTCACGTAGCGTTTAGGGTGGGAAACCGGTGCGATGCTCGCAACGATTTAAGAATCCCTCTTCAAAGCTTGCAATGAGCCGGCAAACCCCCGAGGTGCTCAAGTAGCGTTTAGGGTGGAAAACCGGTGCGACGCTTGCGTCGAAGGCGATAAAAAAATGTGTTCTTTACTTTCATATAAGTACCCCCGAACGCCCACGTGGTGCAGAGGAGGGAAATCTGTGTTTATTTCTAACCTGTTTTCTTCTTATAATCAACAAACCTAAAAAAAACCCTTAAATGCTCACGTAGCAGGCGGGATAAAAAAAATACGTTTGCAACCGCGGTGTCATTTTTGACACCTACCTGAAGCGCTCACGTAGCGTCGAGGGGAAAGGTTGCCTCTTGATTTTTCCCCTAAACGGGGAGACGCCGGGAGGCTGCCGAAATTTGGATTAAAAATCCAAGGACTTTGAACAATTTTGAATCTCATTTGGACATCAATTGAGCTAAAATCAAACTTGGATGAATAATGGCTTAAGCAAAAACTCAAAACAAGAGGTGGACCACTTGAGCTCAAAAAGAACTTGGTACATGCAAATTGACTACAAAAAAGACATGAACAATAACTCAATATATTTGAACTTGATCTCAAACAAGGAGCTCACATTTAAGCTTGCAAATGACTACAAGAACTCAAACTTGGACTATGGGCAAGAGAACTCGAAGAAGACTTGGAAAATATAAGAACTTGAATTTGAACTTGGACTCAGTTTGAATAAGTGCAAGTGGACTTAAATAATTAAATCTGAATGTGAAGAACTTTGATTCGACCTAAAAGAGTTTGTAAGCTTGGGTTAGAATGAAAGAGTTCATTGAAAGCCAAAGCTCATAATCATAGAGAATTGAACTCTATAACAATTAAATTTCTCGATCATGCAAAGAACAAGGAACGATGAAGCAATAAAAGATTTACATTAAAATATCATTGAAACATGAGTTGCTCATGAGCAAATGAGATATTCATGAAGGATCATTATACAAACATCAATGAGAAAAATCAACACTCAAGATGCAATCAACTCTCAATAACAATGAAGGACCTTCAGTATGCATATAAATATAATGATATCCATATTATCCCCATTAGTGGGTCCACGAATTTGCAAAGAGGAGATGGATGATGCTAATAGAATAGACCCCTAGTGAACATGATCATCTCAAATAGGGCAAAGAAATGATATCAAGTTCATCATGCATAAGGCAAATCACCTTCAAAGATAGAGAATTTGTAAGGGAAGACTATTTGCAAGCAAAAGATGGAGCCGTCGATGTGTGCTATAACTTATCCCATGAATACACAGTGATTGATGCTTCCTTTGCCAATCAACTTATGGGCACAAATGGATGAGGGCAATAAATGCTATGACGCCTCTATATCAATATAAATGTTCAAGGTTAAGCGAACACATTGATTCATTGTAAGTAGAGACGAAAAACATACAACGGATGCAAGCTCCTATGAACTATCGTAGGAAAATTGTTGCACATTCAATGCATCATCCCCAACCAAAATGTTATATGGCCATAACAAGTACAAATGATAACGAGTCGCTGTGAGAAACTCGTGATCTATAAAACATTCCATTTACAAGCATCTACAAGTATAAGGCAGGAGACTCGTTAGTGCACTATGACCCGCCTACGAAAATCAACAAATAGTGCACGACAGTCTACCCGTACGAAGCAGCAAATAACTCCATTCAGAAGCTGCTACGCCACGCCACCGGATCTGCAACATTCGTACAAGCACGCAGAAGGCGTATATTCCAAGAATATCCCCACACGTGCACTATAAATTGTATACACATAGGTACACTAAAAAGGGGTAAAAATAATTATAAAACCTGCATGGGCCCCGACGAGCGTGTAATTGGTACACACGTGACGTCTAGGATGCTATGTGGGTTAACAAGTGAATTCATGTTCGAAACCGATCCTTCTATACGGGTTAATAGAAGTCGACATGATTCAAACCTTTAAGCAAATATAAAGTTGTGACGACCAGTATATTTGCTTTAAAACATTCATATTAGGCCTTCAAGGCTTACAGCAATATGAATTCACTAATAAATGCACGAAGCCTACGAAACCCGATCCTCAGTCAATAGCTCGGCTGAGTTGACAAGGTTCAAGCTACAAATAGAAATGACCCCAAACACCCCGATGATGGCCGTGTTGAATGTTTATCTCAACCGGAGGGGTCCTCAAATATTTTCAAATATCTCCCAAATATCCAAAAGTCCATTCCAAACACTTTCAAGCTCCACCCAAATACCCACGAAAATCCAAAAATACAAAGCTCCACACAAAAAGCCCAAATTCCATATAATTAAAAAAATGAAATCAATCCTTCAACACACTTAAAGCAAAATCCATCCGCCCTCCGCAACAGTCTGTCAGGGTGGACAAATTCAAATAAACTCTAGCTCACAAAGAGCCAAATGCCTAGTCAAAAATATCACTAGGATCCATTCTCAAACAATCTCTTGCCAGTAAGGACGTGGTACGTGTCCTCTAACCGGCAGTTTCATCGCCAAATGGCACTGCAGGTAAACGGTTATGACCCGGGGCCCTCTGAACCGAGTGGTTTTGCCGCCAAATGGCACCACAGATAGCGGTTATGGCCAGAGCCAATACGCTCCTTAATGGCGTTAAATCCTTGAGATATGAATCAATAGGATATGATCGATAAGGCACAAAGCCCTCTGTAAGCTAAGGTGGATTCAAATTTGTACCATTAGACAAACATTCACCCTAGGTCTACAAGGTCCCCTTGGACGAAGCAACCCATGGTTGCCGACAAGGATCCTTCTGTCAGGTTGGGTCGACTACCTTCTCTGACTAAGTAGACCAGGGTCCATGATGGCCCGGGACGATGGAACCATGGGATCTTGATCGGGTCTATCATCCATTCCCCAACCATCCGCTTTAAGTTCCAGATGGTGAAAATTCCAGTTTTAAATATCAAATTTCTCAAATCTCTCAACCCAAATTCCAAATGTATGAACCTTCAAATTCTCAAACATCCAAATCTTCAAATTTCCAAAATACCTAAATCTATACTGCTACTATATACCAGATACCACGTATTCTACGTATCTGATTGACAACTAGCCTTAATCGAAAGTTCTCTCTCACAATCGGGAGAGGTAATTAACTATAGGGGCTTTCGCCTATAGGAAACCAGAACTCAGATCATAAAGTCCTCACAAAATGAGGGCGAAATTTCTGGGTAGTGTCTTATCTACAAATCCATCTTCCTTCAAAAATTTACTTCAGAACTTAGTTCGTAAAAACTCCCTCGCTCAAAAATAAAATAAATCGAGCGGCGGGGAGGCCGGGGACGAATTTTTGGAGCCCACAGATTTCTGGCGACTCCGCTGGGGATTGGTTTCTCTTTCCATTTTTGGCTAGTCATTTAAATGCTATAGTAGCAGCTAAAATACTATGTTCTATATGGTGAACATCGGGATATGACATTTGGTCCTTATGTCCAAAGATTCATCACTGAAAGGTCCCGATAGAAGGAAAACAACCATCTATTTTGATGATAAGGCAAAGAAAGAATCAAGATATGTACTGTGAGCATTGGAGTGTGACACTTGGAAGCATATCCAAGAATCCACTACTGAGAGGTACCGATATAAGTGAAAATAAATATAGAGAATCAGATCTCTAGAAAAAAACTATATATGGAAAAAAATGGTGTGACATCTGGTGTGCAACCCTGGAGATCCATCATTAAAAAAATTTAGCAAAATTGGGTTACAATAAGAACCCCTACTGAAAATATTCTTGATTGTCGACGCCTTGAGGAATCCTCAAAGAAATCCCATCACTTCGCAATTATATCCTCTTAGACTAAAGAAGACCTCGCCCAACCTTCATTAGTGATGTTCTTCTCAAAGAGGAAGCGGAGGAAATGAAAGAGATTCTTTGTGAATTTAGGGACTGCTCTGCCTAGACATATGCTGAGATGCCTGGCTTATCCCATGATATAGTAGTTCACAGATTAGCCATCAAATCAGATGCAACACCCGTCAAGCAAGCTTCAAAAAGAATGAGATTGGAGATAAAAGAACAGGTGATTGCCAAAACCAAGTATGCTCATTTAAGAATGGAAGAGCTCGACGCATTTGATAAACTCAAGCTATAAGCTCGACAAAACCTAGAGATTTATCGAGCAAGGATGATAAAATCCTTCGATCTTATGGTGCGTCCTCGGACATTTCAAGAAGGGGAATTGATCCAGGTGCTGAGAAGGCGAATCATCCCACATCAAAAAATCGGTGGTAAATTCGTATCCAACTGAAAAGGGCCTTTTGTCGTCAAGAAGGTATTTCAGGGAGGAGCCTATCGGTTGATCGATTTGGAAGGTCAGAGACCTATGCCACCAACCAACGGTCGATATCTGAAGAAATACTACACATAAAACTGCACAAGAAAATGTTGTATTCAATGTGTTATGTATTTTATACTTGTTTGTCATCACATACGCACTGTATATTTTGAAATTATCTTGTATAACAAGAATGCATTTCAAAAATCCCTCATCAGACTGGGGGCATTTTAAATATTTATTCGGGTCGATATTGCGCTGTATGCCGAGATCCCCGAATAAATATTTAAAATCTCAAAGATACAAAGCCTATCAAAAATGCCCCTATGAGATAGGGGGCGTTTTAAATATTCATTTGGGTCGACATTGTGCTACACGTCGAGATCCCCAAATGAATATTTAAAATTTTATATTCCAGATTTATTCTATTTTGAAATGTCCCTGCGAGATAGGAGGCATTTTAAATATTTATTCGGGTCGACATCGCGCTGCATGCCGAGATCCCCGAATAAATATTTAAAATTATCAATTCAAATATTCTTTTGTGCTAAAGAATATAAATACTTATTTTCCAAAGTATATGTAGGTAATCTTTCAAGAGTTAGAGACACCGTCTTCTCCAACAAACCAAGACTCAAAGGTCAAGAAAAAGACTTTTGTGGCTACACACTCCTACAAAATTGAGTCAAAGAAGCTTAAAGTCTTTCAACAGCCTGAAGCTTAAGGTTCGAATGGGTGTAAAAGGTCGGATCCAACACGCCCAAATATGGCCGGATTGCTGACAGCTCCGTCTACTCAACACACCAAAAGAAAGGCCGCAGTAGAGGAACCCCCACTTCGTCAACCCGTTAGTAGGGACTGTAGGAAGTACAAAAGTTAATTTGACTCGACCAGTTCGAGTGATCGTAGTTTGCAAAGTTCTCCAAAATGACTGGAGAATCAAGGTTCCAGTGGGAAGCTGAGTCTCGAGCAACTACCAAATGTTCGTAGGCTCCAAAATCCAAAACCACGAAGGATGACTCAAAATCCGTCAACTTCAGTGAAATCAGCATTGGGAAGCGCGATTCCCATAGCTCAAGTCTGAAACCTGAATGGGTGTAAGAGGTCGGATCCAACACGCCCAAATATGGCCGGATCGCTGGCAGCTCCATCTACTCAACAAGCATAAGAAAGGCCGCAGTAGAGGAACCCCCATTTCAGCAACCAGAGGACGAAGAGCTGTTAAATTCTAGCTCTCCCGATCTGATGAACTCAAGTGATTCAGATTAAAGTCTTCTCAAGTGGTTAAGGATCAAGATACTACTTACGTTCGGTATTATCAACTGAATCCAGAACCCGCAAATCCTTCAACAAATCCGTAAAGCACAAAGCGAGGATCGAAGGAATTTTTCTTCAACAAGTCCGCCAAAGCACAAAGCAAAGAACCGAAGAAAATTATCCCAAAGTTCGTGAAAAGCCCAAGGCTGAACTAAGAGGATTCCGTCATCAACAAGTCTGCTATGCACAAAGCTCTGGACCGTTGACTTTTCGCCATCGACCTAATACAAACCTAAGGGTTTAGGTCATCAGCATCTACTCCTTCAACAAGCCCACCAAAGCAAGAAGCATAGGGCCAAAGGTACAAAAATCTCCTTACAAATCATTATTGATAAATCAGGTAATCCTTCATCAATGTCCGCAGCACAAAGCACAGAATAGAAGAACCAAAATCTCGTGACTCAATTTAAAACTGCGAAAATAAGCATCCGAAATAATATCTACAAGTGTCCCTAAAGACTGGGGGCATTTTAAATATTTAATTGGGTCGACATTGCGCTGCATGACGAGATCCCCAAATAAATATTTAAAATACCAGGAGCACATGTCAGAGTACAACCACAGATGTCTCAAGGGCAGTTAAAAGAGAGCTCGTCAACAACTGAATTTATAAAATAACTTTATTTTATTAAGTTCAAAAATTCATATACAAATCTGTGGATTACATCTTTTTAGAAGATTACATCAGCTGAAAGAAAAAGAAAAGTACAATGTCCTTCACAGAGGACTGAAATCTTTCTCCTAAACTACGCCTGTAGAGGAAGCCGACAACTTTATTCCGCTCATTCCAAGGACCAGGTATTCTGCACTTTTAGGACCTGCACGAAGCAAAAAGTGTCAGAAAGAAAGAAGAAAATATCATGCAGATATATACAAAACTATAAAAAAAAAGAGAAAAGTCGTACCTGAAACAGAAGTCTCCTGAGGTGGCTCGTGAAAAAGTATCCCACTCCTCTTGAAGCCTGCACAAAAAAAAAGTATCAGAAAGCAGCTAAAGAAAGAAAAGGACAGTACAAACAAAGTAAAAATGTACCAAAACTGAAGTCTCCTGAAGCAATAAACTGGTCAAAACTTGGATCCTCTTCTTGTAATAGCCTGCACAAAATACAAAGCATTATTAGTACGAGTACAAAGTAAAAGCTAAGAAGAAGGGAAGAAAGCGTACCCGAGTCCAAGAGTAACTGAAGAAAACCGGAAGGAGCAAGAGTCCTGTAAACAGAAGATAAAGATGTGGGAATTCATGAATATGCTAGAAACTAAAGTGACTGTAGTATCAAAAGAAGAATAGAAAGTGGCAGTGATATGTACTATCGTCAATCTACAGAGTGATACTCTAAGAACCAAAGTATGAAATACTCGATCACTATCCTAGAGGATCCCTACTCAATTAAGAACGAGGTATCAACCATCTATACATCCAAGAGATTTATGGAGAAAGAAAGTTTTAGTGTGACATATAAGTAAGCTTTTGGAGATCCATTAAATGAAGACCCCAGCGTGACATCCAAGTAAGCTTTTGGAGATCTGCTAAATGAAAGCTCTAGTGTGACATCTAGAACAAATATCTAGAGATCCACAAGGCCAGACAGCTTGTAACAAATGTGATTCGCTCCAGACACATACCACATTTTTTGGGGGGCATTTGTTGACCTCTAAGCATTTACCCAGCAGGAACAAAAAAAAATCAAATCAAAATACCTATAAAACAGATGGATCCACGATATCGTGCCGAAATCCTGCTGCAAACGGCGCCGCTCTAGTCGGTTCTCTGTGATTTCTGCTCAAACTCTGCTTGAGAAGACTTATTCGCATCGAAAAATACCGACCCAAATGAAGTCGATCGCTGCTCTTCCACTCTCGACTCCCGTAAGCATCCCCTGCTTCTCCCTTCGGCTTCCACACGACCGAACTCCTCCCTTCTTCCCTACCCGAAGCCGATCGGAAGCCCCAACCTCCACGATCTCCTCTACCCGTCCAAGCCTTGATCCCAACCGACCTCCTCCTCTCTACCTGAGCCGCTCGATCCCGATCTCTAACCGACGCCAATCCATCTCTCCCGTAGGCCAATACAGAGAGAAAGAGAGAGAGAGAAAGAGAGAGAGAGAGAGAGAGAGAGAGAGAGAGAGAGAGAGAGAGAGAGAGAGGGTGCCGAATCTTACCTCCACCTAGCTCTCCAGCCTCCAAGCCCGTTGCTAGAGCCTTGCCCGATCTCTGGCCTTGCCCGATCCAACCTGTAGCCGAGCTCCCTCTCCCTAACTCCACTTAAAACCTAAGCCCAACTCACCCTGCTCACTCCAACTCGGCCGACTCAGTCAACTCAGCACCTAACTCAGTCCATTTAACTCCACTCAAACCAACTTACCTAATCCACCTCTTCAACTCAACACAACTCACTCACTCAGCCCAACTCAGCCAACTCACTCACTCACCCCTATCCGATTTGAGTCTTAGGTATATATTTTATGTTTATTTTATTTATTACTATTATTATTAATTATTTTTAATTATAATTAATTTATAAAATAATTATAATTAGTTTTAAATTAGTTATAATTTTTATAATTAGTTATATTAATTCTAATTAATTATAGTTAATTAATTATAATTAGTTATTGTTAATTATAACTAATTATTTTAATCATAATTAATTAATTTCAATCATAATTATTTATTATAAGATATTTATAATTAATTATAATATATGGTTAATTATAATTAAATCTTTATTAATTATAATTAATGATAATTAATTATCATTAATAATAATTAATTATTTTAATTATAATTAATCTAAAATAATAATAATAATAAAGAGGTTCTTTTCTCGACGCTTGCAATGAACCAGCAAACCCCCGAGGAGCTCACGTAGCGTTTAGGGTGGGAAACCGGTGCGATGCTCGCGACGATTTAAGAATCCCTTTTCAAAGCTTGCAATGAGCCGGCAAACCCCCGAGGTGCTCAAGTAGCATTTAGGGTGGGAAACCGTTGTGACGCTTGCGTCGAAGGGATAAAAAAAATGTGTTCTTTATTTCATATAAGTACCCCCGAACGCCCACGTGGTGCAGAGGGGGGAAATCTGTGTTTATTTCTAACATGTTTTCTTCTTATAATCAACAAACCTAAAAAACCCCTTAAATGCTCACGTAGCAGGCGGTGATAAAAAAAATATGTTTGCGACCGCGGTGTCATTTTTGACACCTACCTGAAGTGCTCACGTAGGTCGAGGGGAAAGGTTGCCTCTTGGTTTTTCCCCTAAACGGGGGAGACGCCGGGAGGCTGCCAAAATTTGGATTGAAAAATCCAAGGACTTTGAATAATTTTGAATCTCATTTGGACATCAATTGAGCTAAAATCAAACTTGGATGAATAATGGCTTAAGCAAAACTCAAAACAAGAGGTGGACCACTTGAGCTCAAAAAGAACTTGGTACATGCAAATTGACTACAAAAAAGACATGAACAATAACTCAATATATTTGAACTTGATCTCAAACAAGGAGCTCACATTTAAGCTTGCAAATGACTACAAGAACTCAAACTTGGACTATGGGCAAGAGAACTCGAAGAAGACTTGGAAAATATAAGAACTTGAATTTGAACTTGGACTCAGTTTGAATAAGTGCAAGTGGACTTAAATAATTAAATCTGAATGTGAAGAACTTTGATTCGACCTAAAAGAGTTTGTAAGCTTGGGTTAGAATGAAAGAGTTCATTGAAAGCCAAAGCTCATAATCATAGAGAATTGAACTCTATAACAATTAAATTTCTCGATCATGCAAAGAACAAGGAACGATGAAGCAATAAAAGATTTACATTAAAATATCATTGAAACATGAGTTGCTCATGAGCAAATGAGATATTCATGAAGGATCATTATACAAACATCAATGAGAAAAATCAACACTCAAGATGCAATCAACTCTCAATGACAATGAAGGACCTTCAGTATGCATATAAATATAATGATATCCATATTAGCCCCATTAGTGGGTCCACGAATTTGCAAAGAGGAGATGGATGATGCTAATAGAATAGACCCCTAGTGAACATGATCATCTCAAATAGGGCAAAGAAATGATATCAAGTTCATCATGCATATGGCAAATCACCTTCAAAGATAGAGAATTTGCAAGGGGAGACTATTTGCAAGCAAAAGATGGAGCCCTCGATGTGTGCTATAACTTATCCCATGAATACACAGTGATTGATGCTTCCTTTGCCAATCAACTTATGGGCACATATGGATGAGTGCAATAAATGCTATGACGCCTCTATATCAATATAAATGTTCAAGGTTAAGCGAACACATTGATTCATTGTAAGTAGAGACGAAAAATATACAACGGATGCAAGCTCCTATGAACTATCGTAGGAAACTTGTTGCACATTCAATGCATCATCCCCAACCAAAATGTTATATAGCCATAACAAGTACAAATGATAATGAGTCGTTGTGAGAAACTCGTGATCCATAAAATAATCCATTTACATGCATCAACAAGTATAAGGCAGGAGAGTCGTTAGTGCACTATGACCCGCCTACGAAAATCAACAAATAGTGCACGACAGTCTACCTGTACGAAGCAGCGAACAACTCCATTCAGAAGCTTCTACGCCACGCCACCGGATCTGCAACATTTGTACAAGCAGGCATAAGGCGTATATTCCAAGAATATCCCCACACGTGCACTATAAATTGTATACACATAGGTACACTAAAAAGGGGTAAAAATAATTATAAAACCCGCATGGGCCCCGACGAGCGTGTTATTGGTACACACGTGACGTCTAAGGATGCTACGCGGGTTGACAAGTGAATTCAGGTTCGAAACCAATCCTTCTATACGGGTCAATAGAAGTCGACAGGATTTGAACCATTAAGCAAATATAAAGTTGTGACGACCAGTATATTTGCTTTAAAACATTCATATTGGGCCTTCAAGGTCTACAACAATATGAATTCAATAATAAAGGCACGAAGCCTACGAAACCCGATCCTCAGTCAATAGCTCGGCTAAGTTGACAAGGTTCAAGCTACAAATATAAATGACCCCAAACACCCCGATGATGGCCGTGTTGAATGTTTATCTGAACCGGAGGGGTCCTCAAATATTTTCAAATATCTCCCAAATATCCAAAAGTCCATTCCAAACACTTTCATGCTCCACCCAAATACCCACAAAAATCCAAAAATCCAAAGCTCCGCATAAAAAGCCCAAATTCCATATATTTAAAAAATGAAATCAATCCATAAACACACTTAAAGCAAAATCCATCCACCCTCCGCAACAGTCTGTCAGGGTGGACAAATTCAAATAAACTCTAGCTCACAAAGAGACAAATGCCTAGTCGAAAATATCACTAGGATCCATTCTCAAACAATCTCTTGCCAGTAAGGATGTGGTACGTGTCCTCTAACCGGCAGTTTCGCCGCCAAATGGCACTGCAGGTAAACGGTTATGACCCGGGGTCCTCTGAACTGAGTGGTTTTGCCGCCAAATGGCACCACAGATAGCGGTTATGCCAGAGCCAATACGCTCCTTAATGGCGTTAAATCCTTGAGATATGAATCAATAGGATATGATCGATTGGGCATAAAGCCCTCTGTAAGCTAAGGTGGATTCAAATTTGTCCCCTTAGACAAACATTCACCCCAGGTATACAAGGTTTCCTTGGACGAAGCAACCCATGGCTGCCGACAAGGATCCTTCTGTCAGGTTGGGTCGACTACTTCCTCTGACTAAGTAGACCAAGGTCCATGATGGCTCGGGATGACGGAACCATGGGATCTTGATCGGGTCTATCATCCATTCCCCCACCATCCGCTTTAAGTGCTAGATGGTGAAAATTTCTATTTTAAATATTAAATCTTTCAAAATATCCAAATACTTCAAACCTTTTCCAATTTTCAAATCTATGCTGCTACTATATGCCAGATAACACGTATCTCTACGTATCTGATCGACGACTAGCCTTAATCGAAAGTTCTCTCTCGTGATCGGGAGGGGTAATTAACTATAGGGGCTTGCGCCTATAGGAAACCAGAACTCAGATCATAAAGTCCTCGCAAAATGAGGGCGAAATCTCTGGGTAGTGTCTTATCTACAAACCCATCTGCCTTCCAAAATTTACCCCGGAACTTAGTTCGTTAAAACTCCCTCGCCGAATAAAAAGAAAAGTGCGGCGGGGAGGCCGGGGCCGAATTTTCGGAGCCCACATCTGTGTTTATGGAGGAAGCTTGAGCTGAATAGTACGAATCTTCTCGTCCTTTTTTGGGTGCTGTTCCCTTACAGCCCTGTTTTTATTTATGCATGTCTTTGTTTTTATTTATGCATATAAGGAACCTCCGGCTTTTAGGTTTTTTTGTTTCTTTTTGCCTGTAGCTCTTTTGAGCAGTAGCTTGCTGGAGGCTCCTTTTAAGGACCTTGTAACCATTTTTTGATATTAACGCGTAGGCCCCCTCTGTGGGTTTTAACTAAAAAAAAAAAAAAGTTAGCGGGAAGGTTACTTTTCTTATATCGTATTGAGGAGCTTGCAAATGTTGCATGATGTATAAGTTCTGCAATATCAAACAATAAATGTGTCATGAAAAATAGCTATAGTTCCTGATACATCAGAAGAAACTTCTTATATACTAGAGATATTTGATGAGCTGCAATTCTATGACTTTGCAATAGATTTTATACGAGATCGGAATCATAAAAATACTTTTATGAAAGTCCCTAACGATAGGAAAGATTGGTGGCTTAGAAGAAGATTTTACAGGAGCATTACTCAGTTATTATAATCCAAAATTTGTTATTCACTTTTAACTTGTAGTACAATAAAGTCTGGTTGAAAAAATTTCTGTGTAATATTAAAATGGATGTATAAAAAAAAATAAAAGAATAACTTCCCTATTTTAATGTATATTTGTACTGGATTATGAGTTTGTCTTGCTGTTTTACGTGGATTTCATCCCAACATATCATGATTTGCAACGTAAATAAAATGCTCTATCTATTCATATGATTAGAGAAATTCTTCATGTAATGTTATACAACAAATAAATTTGTGCTGTTTTCCTCTTCTAAGTTATTCTATAACCTCTGTATAATTTAGAACCATAGTTATCGATGAAAGTCAATTTATCACTGCAAAGGTAAACAAAACATCACTATAAGCTGCATAAAAATTTATTGATATTCAAGGAAGCTATAGCATAAAAATCAATTATGACATTACGTGCTAAAAAGTGAAACAATAAAAGAAAATAAATAGAAAAAGAAGATGATTGACACATTGCAATATATCTTTTATTTTTTTAGTTTATGCTATTTTTAGAATATATTTTTACTAAAAATTGCGTGACGGTTACATTTACATAAATTGAAAATGTTAGAGAAAGATGAGAATAATTGAGTTGATGAATGTGAGGAAATTTGTTGCTTTATGATCAAATGATAACTATTTAATTTAGCAATCTATTGTTAGCTTCAACTTTTTTTACTTAATGATTAATTCAAACTAAGCTTAAACAACAGATCATGCATGACTTTAGATCATAGAGGAGATAAATGGGCATGGGAATTATTTTTTGAACATCCTATTAGATTTCATAATATATTTAGAATGTCATAAATAATTTTTAAGTATTTATTTTACTTGCTTGAATCATGTCATGAGTTACGTGGATCACATAAACTAATTGTAGATATGTTTTTATCATTACTTTCTTCATTCTAGGACACAATGGGTCCATAAGAGCAATATTAAAGAGATTTCAATACTCTATAAAAACAATCAGTAGACATTTTTCTGTTGCTTTTGACATTGGTTCATTTATCAATGTACATTATTACAATAGAAGATAAACAATTTCATTACATTTCATCGTATATAGATAGTGATTCTGCGGCATACTTCAAGGATTCTATTGGGGCTATTGACGGAACTCAAGCCGACACTCGTATCCCGTTGAAAGACCAAATTGCTTATATTGGCCAACATCATTTACCAATTCGAAATGTCATAGTCATATGTGATTTTAATATGTGCTTCATATTTGTTGTATTAGGATGGAGGGTTCAATATATGAAGCATCTATTTTTCAACGTGATGTGATAGATTCAAGATGCAATTATCCTCTATAATGGGGATATATGAAAATAATTTAATTGTCATGCTTTTTGATATAAAATATATGAAAATAATTTAATTGACATGCTTTTTCTTATAAAATATGAAGAAATTAATAGTTTTGTTAAAAGAAATTTTTTTACTAAGTTAATATTGGTTTTCCTCTATAATGCGGATATATGAAGCCTTATCTTTAGAAAATATATCATATTCCATATAATTTGTGCCAATTGACCTGTTATGGCCGGCTATCGAAAGATTTTCAATAGGAGTCATTCGTCTTTATGAGATGTAATAAAACACGCATTTGATGTTTGAAATAAAAAAATATAGAATTTTAAGAGATATGTCGCATTATTATTTTAAAAAACAACAATTTATTATTGTAGCTACAATGACATTATATAGTTATTGTTGACCTAAACAACAAATCAAAAACTGTCCATACACACTTTTCTCTAGCATAGTGGGAAGGAAACACGGTGCGACACCTGCAGCGAGGTGGGTAGGCCCTATACACACTTTTTGTACCATTGTGGGGACAATCTTAAGTACCCGTACGTGGCTCTGTACCTGTGGGGAAAACATACTTCTTTTTTGAAATAGGTATCGAAGACCCATGCACACCGTTCTCTGGCGTGGTGGTATTGAAGATTTTATGGCCTCGGTGTCTAAGGACACATAATGTACACGCTTTTCTCTAGCATGGCGGGAGGCCTAGTTTCCTATTGTTTCCCTTAAACGGGAGAGAAGCTAGGAGGTTGCTGAAATTTTCGGTGAACTGAGGACCTGATTTGAACTTGACTTAGCCGACGGGACCTAAGTGAACTCAAATTTGACATTGAACTTGAACTCGAATCCGCATTAAACTCAAATGAACTTGGCGCAAGGACATAAAGGACATTGAATTCAATCTCGAATGAACACTTACACAGGACTTGATTTTGGACAATAGAGAACCTATTAGAACTCAAATAACTAATCAAATTTAAACCCAAATAAAAGAATTCAAACTAGAACCTTATTTGAACACTAATCAATCATAATTTGAACATGATTTGAATGATAGAATACTTAAGTGAGCTTGAACCAAATAAAGGACTTGGACCAAATTGAATCACAAGGGACAAAGCTTGTGCTGACCAATGAACTCCAAATGCAACCAAATGAGGTAGGCATTTGCTGGATATATCTTTAGCCCATTAAGAACAAAGCCCTACCAATAACTAGAGATGATGCATAGTCTAATTACAAACAAATACATGAACATGTACCACAAATCATACAAGGATGACAATGGTGATATTCATATTAATCATGTAAAGAAAATATGCAAGGATTTGTGCCAAGACTTCAAATGAACATGATTTGCTCATGAGAAAATGAGTAACTTGTGATGACCACTTCAATTGGAATGGAGATCTTGATGAACACAATCCATCCAATATTTAGTGTTAACATACATGTGAACACGCTAAATCTATCTACGAACAATTGTAGTAGAGATACTCCATGAATGGTGGATCCCTCATAAAAAATGAAGATTGATGTACAAGAGGATGCAAAAATTCTTCAATCGAAACAAATGATGGAGGTTTTTGATTGCAAGTAATGTTGCAGATTCCTTTAATTCATCCATGAAAGATATCTATTGCAATCATGCTCACATTGATCATGATTGCGAATGAAGGAGGGTAATCATAACAAAGAGTACATGTATGAGATACATGAAAGGTACAACCATGAAGGGGATGAGTGCAATGATCCAACAAGCAATTTGACCCCAATCAAATACGTCAATACTCACACAAGCAACAAGATCTAACATGAAATGAGTTGCTAACTAAAATCAATTTAAGTAGACATTAAGTAATGGAAGTTTGTATATAATGGAGGTTGCTTGACTATAGACAAGCACATTAACTTGTTTGCAAACAAGAATAACAGATGCTTGGCAAGTGTAATGGGTCCCTTGTGACGACAAGTACACCTTTAACATTAGATAGCTCATAGACAAATATATCAACTCACTTTTGAGTAACAATAACATTACACCATATGATGATTACATGGGCACTCTTATATTCAATGTCAATTGGGCATCAAACAAATACACAAATCCCCTATA
Organism: Dendrobium nobile; assembly: GCA_022539455.1. Taxonomy (NCBI): domain Eukaryota; kingdom Viridiplantae; phylum Streptophyta; class Magnoliopsida; order Asparagales; family Orchidaceae; genus Dendrobium; species Dendrobium nobile. The sequence goes on from CM039733.1 coordinate 26,593,401, forward strand.
AGAAGAGAGAAATGCTGACGTTGGAGGGCTTAGAGGATGATAACTGTTTGCTGCTCTACAACAACCATGCATTTGATAATGTGGAGAACCATGATGATAGCAAATTAAAGCTCGTTGCCAAAGGGATAGTTAAGAAGCTCTCAAAATCTCCATTGGTGGCAAAAGTTATAGAATGCTTGATATGATTCAACACTTATCTATTGAAGCTAGAATTTGAGAGTTCCCATAAAGATTGGAAAGTTTTAAAATCTTCTTATGCTTTCGAGTATAATTGATGTATTCACCGAGTCACTCAGAACATCAAGGAATCTCCTCTTGTTATACTTATATGCCGAGGATTTAAAAAGGATTGATACAACTCACTATGACTAATACCTCCCTAGTTGTGGGTGATAATGATTCAATCCCAATGAAAAACACATCAATTTCATATAAGCAAAAGGGTTTATTGACACTACAAGAGACTCATTCCACATTCAACAAGTTAGTTGCAACCAGAAAGATTTGACATGCAGTAAAGAATAACGACGATACACATCTAAGTGTATTCAAATGAATGTCAACACACACAGCATCGTGCCCACTAGAGCTAATGATCAATATTTGATAAATGCGTCGCCAAAGATTAGTGCAGAGTTTGGTGATCCAAACTCATAATTATAGATGGAAAGTACACCCGCTACTCCAACTACATTAAGGGCTACAACAATCATTTTAGGAATGAATATCTCATATATTTCTCCTAAACAACCCGATGTGCTTTCAATCCTACAATGCCTGCTCGAGACAGTAACTATTGATTTTGACGTATAAAATGTCAGCAAGGGCACAATCATCCAATGTTAAAATGATTGATTCTTTATTTAAGCTAACAACATAAAATAATGATGATGGCATAACCTAGGAATTGCCAGTCAAGATCTATACAAGTCTTAGGAAGAGAAAGCCAGATCGAGTCTTCATTTTCAAAAATGGAGTGAGTCTCAGTCCAACCAAGCTCTAAACATTGAGTTAGATAAAATTATTGAGGCTTGCAAGCTTCTTGATGAACAGTGATCATGCATCTACTGTACCACCTATGCAACTATCAAAGCTCTATGGCCGATATATGTTTCTACGGGTTGTTAAAAGAGACTCATCATATGTCCTAATACCCCTACACATGTACCATAATTTATATACACCTAAGTACAAAGAAGGGTATGTATAATAACACAGCCTGCATGAGCCCCGACGAGCATATTATAGGAACACATGTGACGTCTATGGATGATGCACAGGTCTATAAATTTGAACCCAATCCTCTTAAGCAAATAAATAGGAGTCAACAAGGTTCAATAAATAATTATAAAATGCCCCCAAAAACTCGTATGGGCCTCGGCGAGCATGTTGTAAGAACACATGTGATATATAGAGATTCTGCACGAGTTATAAATTTTAACATGATCCTCCTAAACAAATAAATAGGAGTCGACAATGTTCAATAAATAATTATAAAATGCCACTAAAAACCCACAGTGGCCCTAATGAGCATGTCTTGAATACACACGTGATGTCTAGGGATGCTAAACGGGTCCATAAATGACCATAGTTTGAGCTTGATCCTTCTATATGAAAAGATAGGAGTCGACACGACTCAAACAATCAAATAAATAAACTGTCAAGATGTCAACCAAAATATTTATTTTATACATTCATATAAGGCCTTCAAGGTCTATGACAAAATAAATTTATTAAATAAAATCATATAGCTGACAAACCCGGTTCCATATCAGCATGCAGATAGGGTCGACAAGGTTTAGTCAACAAGAATGGCCCCATCAACCCGATGATGCCATATTTGATGTAGATCTCAACTGGAGGGGTGATTCCAACATTCAAAGTTCCACCCAACTGTCTATGACAAACCAAAACTCTAAAAAATTCCAAAATTCCAAATATTTAAAATTGAAATCAACCATCGAATTACTTAAAGCAAAATCCATCCACCATCCGCAAAGTTTTATAGGGTGAACAAATTGAAGTTTACTTTAGCTCACATAGAGCTAATGCTTAGTTGAAAATATCATTAGGATCTATTCTCAAATAATCTCTTGTCAATAAGGATGTGGTACATGTCCTCTAACCGACAGTTTTGTCGTCAAATGACACCGCAAGATAAACATTTATAATACGGAGCCCTTAGAACCAAGTGGTTTTGTCGCCAAATGACACCACGTAATATTAGTTATGGTCAGAGCCAGTACGTTCCTTAGTGGCATTAAATCCTTGAGTTATGAATCAATAGGATATAATCGATAGGGTACAAAGCCCTCCGTTAGCTAAGAAGGATTCAAAATTTTCTCCTTAAATAAATATTCACCTCAGGTCTATATGGTCCCTTGGACGAAGTAGCCCATGGCTGCCGACAAGGATCCTTTTGTTAGCTTGGATCGACTACCTCCTCTAACTAAGTAGACCATGGACCATGATGACTCGAGATGATGGAACAATGGGATCTTGATTAGGTCCATCAACCATTCCCCCACCATCCGCTTTAAGTGCAAGATGGTGAAATTTCAAATTTAAATATCAAACTTCTTTAAATTTCCAAATAAAAGTCCATGCTGCTATTATATGCTAGATAACATATATTATTTATGTATCTGAATGAAGACTAGCCTTAATCAAAAGTTCTCTCTCGATATTGGGTGGGGTAATTATTTATAGGGGCTTGCGCCTATAGGACACCATAACTCAGATCATAAAGTCCTCATAAAATGAGGGCGAAATCTCTGGGTAGTGTCTTATCTACAAACCCATTTGCCTTGCCAAAATTTACCCCGTAACTTAATCTCGTTAAAACTCCCCCGAAAGAAAAGCAAAGCGGCTAGAGGCTGGAGCCAAATTTTTGGAGCCAACTGATTTATGGCGACTCTGCTGGGGATTGATTTCTCTTTCCATCTTTGGCTAGTCATCATAGTGCTATAGTATCATTCAAACTCAGACAGGGCTTAATTTCCAAATTTTCCAAGATGATTATCTAATGAATTTAAATATAAAATATTTAAAAACTGATCATTACATGCACTCATCATACATTCATTGTGATATCATATTTAGTAAAGCTTTAAATTTATATTATTTTTAATTGCTTGCTAATGATTATTTGCTTTTATCGTTTGATCTGTGCAAGTCTCTACATTTTGAAAGTGTGGGGTAATGTATCAGACGATGATTATTAACCCTTACCTTTTATTTGTTAAGATGGATCTATAGAATACGACATTTACTATTCAACTGGGATATGATGCTAGCATCCAACTTGCGAATGCTGTGATTAATACTGGAAATGTCAGAGCAACCATCCAGTTTGGTAGTGTTGACTTCCCAGCAATTACTACAAGGACTATCGCCATTTATGCTAATGGAGGGAATGTTGAGAGATCTGCTAGGAGGCCCCACTCTACTAAAGCTGTCATACGTCATGCGTATCTGCCAGATCAACGACCTACTACTAATGAGCCTCACAAGAGAGTTTCTATATTTGAAAGGTTGTCACAGCTTGAGGCCCCAACCACCACAAGGGTTGTGATTGGTGGGAAGATCTTAGTGGAAAGGCCACTACTCTACCAACCGGGTTACTTGTACACGTGAAGAATACTATTAAAGATTTCTTATCTTGAGGAAAGCTAATAAGAAGGAAGAGAAGGAAGATGAATGCTGAGCTCTAAGCTCAACAACTAGTGCCAGTGCACCAATAAAACTTGTTTGCCTAAGAACCTAAAGCCAACATTTTGACCCGAATCAAATTTACTGACTTGAGATGGGTCAAGAGGAACAACTCTACTTGGGAGCTGCAAAAATATTTTTGGGACCGACAACCTGACATCCTAGCCCCACTATATTAGAAAGAGCTTGAAACCCTATCAGCCCGAGTGTATAGGGTACTGAAGACAGTAAAGGATAGGGGATTGAAGAAGAAGAAATAGCAGCGACCATTAATAATTGAGGCCAGAAGGTCCCCACCACTAGAATCACTGCCTGTGGAAGACCAAAGAAAATCCAGGTCAGTCTCATACGATGAGCATCGGGGTATGACACATGAACCTTGGGTTTTGGGATCCGCCATCAAAAGGTCCCGACAGAAAGGAAAGAAAATATGGAGGCAAAGGCCTCACAGAGAAGAGAATAATGAAAGAAGATTTGACATGGGTGTGATATTTGGTACGACTTCCTAAAGATCTTCCCTCGCCTACAAACAACGTCAGAAATGAGTCCCAAAGAGTACCCACGATGATGCCCCTCTCGACGGTCGACACCTTAGAGAATTCTCCAAGGGATACCATCATTCGTTGACGCCTCCAAAGGAAGAGATTAAGTTCAACTACCGTCCACTGGCAAAGAAATCTCTTTGCCTAATCAAGAACTGAAGATCCAGTGGCGTCACCGCTCGGAGATCCGAGTATTAGAAGGGGAAGGGATATAATACATGAAAGAAGAGGAGAATATATCGAAGAGGAAGAAAATATAGAAGAAAATATGGAAGAAAGTATGGAAGAATACTTAAAAAAAGAAATGAAAGAAAAAAAATGACACCATAAATATATAAGTCGTCTATATGGCGAGGAACACCAATGATAATGAATATGCCTACTATGATGACGGTGAAGGCAATGTCTGTTGGCAACCACCACTTAGGCAATCTCATCGACATCACCATGAAGTTGGGTCCACCACTAGTAGACGTGGCCATTCCTAAGGGGAATATGAGGCGGAAGAAGTCGAAGAGAATCCACCCGATGCTGAAGATGTCATGCTTGTCAATATGCAATGACAAATAAAGATCTCTCGGTTGAATGTGAAAATGACTGAGATGATGGCTCAAATGGAAGAAATGGTGTAGATGATGTAGAGGAATATTTTAGTGGGTCCCATACCCAATCCTCCTCCGGATCCTCCAAAATTCCAAGTGTCATAAGTATTAGGTATAAAGAAAGCTCCTGAAGGTGGCCGCAAAGCCCATAACATCATCCGCCAATCCACCCCATAAAATGTTGTAAGTACTTACAAATCTGTGCCAGCTGCCTAGTTGAAAGGAATCATGACCGAGAAGATCAAGGTTATTATAGTCGTTGACTAAGGGGAGAAATTAGTGGGCAAAGGTCATGCATATCTGGCAAAGTATGACTAAGTTCCATACCCAAAATGGTATTCAGTTCCAAAGTTCCATACCTTTAATGGTACTAACTACCCCAGGCAGCACTTGTCATAATTTAAGGTCACCTGTAAGAATATAGGGGGAGATGACTCCCTACTCTTCTGGCATTTCATTAACAATTTGACAATAATTATTTTCGAATGGTATGCTGAGTTACCAAATGATTCTGTAAAAACTTTTGCAACATTAGAGGCCATGTTTGTGAAAAGATTCTCTAGTGCGACCGAGAAGATTATGATTGTTAACCTCACTTTACACAAACAAAAGAAAGAGGAGTCAATATCAAAATATATAACTCATTGGTGCAACTTGAGTATGAAGTGTAAGGAGCAACTCAAAGAAGAGCATATTGTGTAGTTGTTACTAGGCAACATTAATGATAAAATGTAACACTTCTATGCATGGCTACAATTATCACATTTCAAGATCTGTTGGATATGGTGGCCAAGTTTGAGAAGTTAAACTTATCAAAATTAGAGAGCCACTCTGATAAACTCAAGAAGTCTAAAGCTTCATGTGCTAGAAGAGGTGAGACTGACTCTACGTTCTTCTTTAGAGATGACAAAGGAAAATAAGTGGTTTATAATGTAGACAAAGGCAAACAGCCAATGCAATATGAAGAAAATCTTAAACAAGTCTACAACCCTAATCCCTAGCCAAAGCTGATACTCAGGGGTAATGATATATAAACCACAAATATATCAGGGTGGTGGAGAACACCTGAGGAAAACAATAAGAACTAGTGATATAACATTTTTATCTCTAAAAGATAAGATGAATAAAGAATATTCATTTAAAAGGGACAGCGTCGCTAAGTTGTTTCGACAGGGAGTGAAGGCGAGCTTAGAACTGCTAGAATGTAAGAAGCCCAAGGAGTCAAAACATATGAGCAACTGAATTACTACCCATACCATTGGGTATTCGGTCATCCTATTATAGATTTTTACATCTTCAAGGATTGCCTCGTAAGAAAACACTGAAAAGGGCAGCTCACATTGTCATATGATATATTGACTCACCCCAAGAAAGAATCAACTCGGGTAGTTATTTCTTCCTCTGTGCCCCTGGTTGAAGAAAGAAGAATGGAAAATGAGCTAATTCAAGAAGAGCAGTGGGAGACTGCGGTCTCCATGAAGGTTATAAAAAAGTTGAAAAAACTTGAAGGAGTTCCAGGGGTAAAGTGGAAATCTCTTATGGAGCCAGTACTAAATTTAAAAGCTCTACCTATTACACGAACATCAACTTTTAAGAAACTCACAAACCAAGTTAGTTCTTTAAAGTTTAAAAAAATAAAGTCTTCTAAAAAGAAAACCAAGCTGAAAAAATAATGGAGAAAAAGACAGCAACTTAAAGGGTTGTGGACAGATTGGATGAATATTACCGACAGTGAGGCAACCTATCAAGCTTGTTGACTTCATGTCAGAGCTTAAAATAGATGAAGCTAAAGAAAATGAGGATAATTCCCTTCTCGTAGAAGTATGTCGGATGATCTTAGTGACACCAAATGCACTGATAAAATAAGGATATGCTGAGAAAGTTGCTTCTGAATCATGTTTGATGGTGACATCATAGATTATGGCTTGAAATAGGATTTATATTTTCCAAAGACAAATAAATCAGACCTCGAAATAGCATCATAAATGGTATATATAAACCTGGGTGGTGACTCTGAATCAACAGATGAATCCCTAGATACAACAATAACTGACTCTGAAGAAAACGCACCATCGAACAAGTCTGAGCCAGAGGAAATTGCTTAAGTACAGTTGAGAAGCATCAAGATCTTGCTACCTCCATCAAAGAAAGGGGTCTCCAACAAAGGCAATGAGAAAGAGATAGTCATCAACGATGATATTATCCATGAAGATCCTAAAAAAAAGATTACTTCAGCCAAAGGAAAAAAATTATAATATCTTATCCCATTTGAGAAAAATACTTGCACAACTTAGCATATATGATGCCTTAGTAATGTCTAAGATCTTTCAGAAGACTTTGATTCAGACTCTTAAAGATCTCAAATGATACATGGCGTATTTTACTGAATATAATCTTAATGTGGTTTTACAATCTCGTAATGAGCCGTTCATCACCTTCTCTGAAGAGAACTTGATGCTCAAGATTACAGACCATAACCGTCCTCTTTATGTTACTACAGAGAGAAATAAGATGATAATCAATCAGATCCTGATCAATCCCAAATCTTCCATAAATCTCATGAGCTTTAGAGCAGAGATCACTCTACTTCGATGTGGAACACCTCGGGCCAGATAAGCTGATGGTCCATGGTTTCAATGAGAAAGGGAAAAAAACTCTTTGATCATTCATACTCCCTCTTATATTTGGAGAACTTCTTACATAAGCCAAGTTCCATGTAATTGACATGAACACTTCATTTAAGGCACTACTAGGTCACCCTTGATTGCATGAATATAATGTTGTCTCATCGATGCTACACCAGTGTATGAAGTATCTTAGGGATGGAGAAGAATTCAAGATCTCTGGTGACATCAAGGCCTTTCTAGCACATGAAGTAACGATATATGAAGATGCCAGATACTTTATACCAAAGAAGCTAAAATCATAAAGCTCCATGGAGGCTAGAACATCAAATTCAAAGGCAACAAAGTAGTGTGGACATAAAGGTGAGAAGAAGCATGTGGGGAGAAAGAAGGAAACGCTGACTCTTCCCAAAGCACTGAACATTCCTAAAGAAAAGAAACACATAACTCATCTAGGGAGTGATATTCATGAAGATGATGTCACTCCAAAGAAATCTCCAAGTGTATACCAATCTATGGATGAATGGAGTAAGAAGGTTGAATATTCAAATGATGATTATGATTACGACTCTATTTATATGAATATGGTGCATACTGTATTTTCTAGAAGAATAGGAAGCTTATCAATCTTAGATAGTATACTCGTAATCACGCGTATTCCTCTACAATACTTCAAGGAAATTATTCCATGAGAGGTGCATAATGTTGAAGAACTCATAACCTATTATCTTCTGCATCTTAAAAAGGGGACTATGCCAAGGAACATATTATATTCGATTAGAATGCGCGAAGATGAGAATAATGACTGGTGTTGTATGCTCCTCAATTCTAAAGAGTTACTACCTACGAGGATAACTAGGTTTAATACTAACAGTATTCAAAGAATGCTACAAAAGCAAATCAATATTCCTACCACCAAATGACAACTTCGTACAAGCTTGGGCCTATGGTATGGAAGGAATCTGGACCCATTAAGACAAAAGGATATAACTACATATAAAGGTATTAGATTCATCAGCAAAAATTCCTCCGGAAGGATAATTACTAAGCCATCACATGTGGGGGGAGTTAGACTCGAGAATAATGACGATGAGGAGATGTACGAAGTTAACAATTATGATGATGAACCTATAAAAGCCAAGCCTACACAAGAAAAGCTTGAAGATAGTGAACAGACGACCACTATGGATGAGCTAAAAGAAGTCAACTTAGGAAATGAGTAAGACTCTCACCCAACCTTCATTAGGTTTGTCATAATCGAGGAACAAATATAAGAAATAAAAGAGATTCTCTATATTCAGGGATTACTTTACCTAGATATATGATGAAATATCTAGCTTATCCCCTGATGTATCAATTCATAGATTGGCCATCAAAATAGATGCATCACCCATTAAATAAGCTCCATGGAATATGAGATTGGAGATTGAAAATAAGTGATTGCAAAAATGAAAAAGCTCATAGAAGCAGGCTTCATTCGAGAGAAAAAATATGCTGAATTGATCACCAATATTGACTCTGTAAAAAAGAAGAATTGACATATTCGTGTTTGCATTGAATTTCGGGACCTTAATAAGGCATGCCCAAAAGACAATTTTCTGCTCCCCATATTTGAACTTTTGGTGGACAACACATCTAAAGACAACATGTTCTTATTAATGGATGGATCATCGGGTTACAATCAAATCAAGATGATGCCTGAGGATGAAAATCATACGCCATTCAGAATGCCCATCAGCATTTTCTGCTACACGATCATGCCTTTCAGCTTGAAGAACGCTAGTGCCACCAATCAACGGGTAATGATGTGTATATTTGATGAGCTAATACATCAAAATTTTGAGTGCTATATGGATGATCTTGTTGTTAGAGCATGGATCAAAAAGACTACCTAAGTCTGAGAATCATATTTGAGAGAACTAAAAAGTTTGATTTAGAGATGAACCCTTTCAAATGTGCTTTTGGGGTCTCCTCTGGTAAATTCTTAGAGTACATTATTCATCATCAAGAAATCGAGATCTAAAATTTGAGTGCTATATGGATGATCTTGTTGTCAAGAGCATGGATCGAAAAGACCACCTAGGTGATCTGAGAATCGTATTTGAGAGAATTAAAAAGTTTGATCTTAAGAAGAACACTTTCAAATGTATTTTTGGGGTCTCTTCCGATAAATTCTTGGGGTACATTCTTCGTCACCTAGGAATCGAGATTGACTCCAATAAAATCAAAGCAATCATGGAGATGCCACCTCGTATAAAACTCTAACAGCTTCGGTATTTACAAGGATAGTTGGATTTCATTCCGTGATTCATATCGAATCTGTTGGGTAGGTGCCAAACATTCTCTAAATTGATGAAGAAAGATGTTCGCTTTAAATGGAATGCAGAATGCTAGGAAGCATTCGACAACATTAAAAGATATTTGCTGAATCCTCCCATTCTCATAGCGCCAATTCTACGGAATCCTCTTATGCTATGTACAACAGCACCTAAAGAGTCCCTCAGAGCACTATTGGCCCAACATAATGAAGAAGGAAAGTATAATTATATAACTCGTATGGGCCCCGACGAGCATGTTGTAGGAATAAATATGGCATCTAGGGATACTGCGCGGTTTAATAAATTTGAACCCGATCATCCGAAGCAAATAAATAAGAGTCGACAAGTATCAACAAATAATTATAAAATGCTCCCAAAAACTTACATGGTCCCTGGCGAGCATGTTGTAGGAGCACATGTGACGTCTACGGATGCTACACAGGTCAATAAATTTGAACCTGATTCTCCTAAGCAATAAATATGAGTTGATAAGTTTCAATAAATAATTATAAAATGCCCCAAAAAAACTCGCAGTGGCCCCTGCAAGCATATCTTGAATACACACGTGACGTCTATGGATGCTGCACGGGTCCATAAATAAACGTAGATTCGAGCCCCATCCTTCTATATAGATAGACAGAAGTCGATACTGCTCAAACTATCAAGCAAATATACTGTCATTGTGTTGACTGGAATATTTGTTTTATACATTCATATAAGACCTTCAAGGTCTATGATAAAAGAAATTCAATAAATAAAATTTTACGGTTGATAAACCCAATCCCCTATCGACAAGTTGATAGGGTCGATAAAGTTTAGTCAACAAGAATGGCCACATCACCTTGATGATGACCGTGTTGAACGTAGATCTCAACTGGAGGGGTGATTCCAACATTCAAAGTTCTACCTAAACGTCCATGAAAATCCAAAACAATAAAAAATCCCAAAATTTCAAATATTTAAAATTGAAATCAACCATCCAATCACTTAAAGCAAAATCCATCCATCCTTAGCAAAAGTTTTCTAGGGTGGACAAATTAAGGTTTACTTCAACTCACATAGAGCTAATGCCTAGTTGAAAATATCACTAGGATCCATTCTCAAATAAACTCCTACCAATAAGGGCATGGTACGTCTCCTCTGACCTACAATTTTGTCACCAAATGACACCGCAAAATAAATAGTTATGACCTGGGGCCCTCTGAATTGAGTGGTTTTGCCGCCAAATGACACCACAAAATACCAGTTTTGGCCAGAGCCAATACGTTTCTTTGTGACATCAAATCCTTGAGATATAAATCAATAGGGTATAATCGATAGGGTATAAAGCCCTCTGTTAGCTAAGGTGGATTCAAATTTGTCTCCATAAACAAATATTCACCTCAAGTCTACAAGGTCCTCTTGGACGAAGCAAGCCATGGTTGCTGACAAGATCCTTTTGTCAGGTTGGGTCAACTACCTCTTCTAATTAAGTATAACAGGGACCACAATGACCTGGGACGATGGAACCATGGGATCTTGATGGGGTCCATCATCCATTTTAAGTGCAAGATGGTGAAATTTCCAATTTTAAATATCAAATTTTTCCAAAATTCCAAATCCAAGCCCATGCTGCTACTATATGTCAAATAACATGGATTCTCTATGTATCTGATTTACGACTATCCTTAATCGAAAGTTCTCTCTCATTACCATGAGGGGTAATTAACTATAGGGGCTTGCGCCTATAGGAAACCAGAACTCGGATCATAAAGTCCTCGCAAAATGAGGGTGAAATCTCTGAGTAGTATCTTATCTACAAATCCATCTGTCTTCCCAAAATTTACCCCGAAACGTAATTCCGTTAAAACTCCCCTTAAAGGAAAGCAAAGCGGGCGGAGGCGGGGGCCGAATTTTCAGAGCCCACAATTATATATAAAGATATAACACATAGATTGATCCTAAATTTGAAAAATGTGTTGATGAAAAAAATTTTCATGTAGATGCACATGAGTGTAGAGTGGACAACAAATTGTACAATTTCGTAGAATAAATATTGATGTCGATTTTGGTTGATGGTGAAGATGTAAATGAGATGACTGAACTTAAAGACAGTATTGCAATGCAACTATACAGCTATAGTAGGTAGTACTTTTAATTACAAAGTAATATAAATTTAAATATACATTTATTGAATTTAAAATTTCTTAAGTAGTATTATATTTCAATAAAATGTTTTAATTGTGATATCTTCATATATTTCATGTTAGATGACGAAATTTGAGGAGCAACATATACGAGTTATTTTAAACTCAACTATGGCATGATATATGTTGAGCTCCATTATCTTTATTGTGTTCGATTTTATTTTAATATAATGCTATTTATTTATATTAAACCGTACAATGAAGTTTATAATGTTAATTGATGTTGGTAGTGAACTAGTATTATGAATATGAAGTTTATAATTCCATTAATTAAAGTATTTACATTTTAAAAATATTTACTAGGTCTAAATAAAATGAAATGAAATATTTAGAACATATAAATAAAAAAATTGAAATAATTAATGCATGCATATACACAATCTATATATTTGAAGGAAAAGTAACCAAAAAAAATTATGGCATATAAATTTTTATCTGATCGTAAATATTTAAAACATTTAAATAAAAAAATTGAAATGATAAATGCATGCATTTATAAAAAATATATATTAAAATAAAAATTAATAGAAAATTTTAATTATAATCGTTAACTAATATGAAGTCGAACTAAGTATTATGTTGGAAGTTTTGATATTATAAATGTATGTTTTTTTTAAATTTTGCTTATATCTTAAATTTTATTTATAAATTTGTAAAATTTTAAATAAAATAAACTTAAGTTTTACATATGAAAATTTTAATTATTTGTGCTTAAAATTTTAAATATGATAAACCAAACAAATTGTTAATATCTGTTTTAAGGTTTGAATAATCACACGAAATGGAATTTATCCAATCAGCACTGTATACTAACTCTATTAAAAAAAAAGAGTAAAATTTAACCAGTTTCTGCACAATTGCTTTTAAACAAACTTTTGCAACAGAACTGTTAAACCAAACGAGACCTTAGTTTTGTTTTTTTTTTTTTTTTTTTGAATAAAAAATGCATCTTGCATTAAAGAAAGCAGAAAATAATTACAAGAGGCTACTGAAAAAGAAGTCTATGACAGTCCTTCCTAAACAAGTCTAAAAAGCATGTTGGAAGTTCTGTCTCTAAAAAAGTGTCCCAATAAAATTCACCTAACAAAGCAAGATTGGCACAGTAATCTGTCGTTTTATTACATTCTCTAGGAGAAAAGATAAAAATGATATTATTGAATACTTGTAAAAATGAGAGGTCCGGTTTCATACCATTATTGCTCTTTGTGGGCTCCGAAAATTCGGCCCTGGCCTCCCCGCCGCGCTGTTCTTTTTATTTTTTGGCGAGCTGGGAGTTTTAACGGAATGAAGTTCCGGGGGTAAATTTTGGAAGGCAGATGGGTTTGTAGATAAGACACTACCCAGAGATTTCGCCCTCATTTTGCGAGGACTTTATGATCTGAGTTCTGGTTTCCTATAGGCGCAAGCCCCATAATTAATTACCCCTCCCGATCACGAGAGAGAACTTTCGATTAAGGCTAGTCGTCAATCAGATACGTAGAGAATATGTGTATCTGGCATATAGTAGCAGCATAGCTTTAGGTATTTGAAATGTTTGGAAGTTTGGGAATTTGGGAAATTTGAAATTTGAAGGTTTTTTATATTTAAAATAGAAATTTTCACCATCTCGTACTTAAAGCGGATGGTGGGAGAATGGATGATAGACCCGATCAAGATCCCATGGTTCCATCATCCCGGGCCATCGTGGTCCCTGGTCTACTTAGTCAGAGGAGGTAGTCGACCCAACCTGACAGAAGGATCCTTATCGGCAGCCATGGGTTGCTTCGTCCAAGCGGACCTTATAGACCTAGGGTGGGTGTTTGTCTAAGGGGACAAACTTGAATCCACCTTCATAGCTAACAAAGGGCTTTGTGCCCTATCGATCATATCCTATTGATTCATATCTCAAGGATTTGATGCCACTAAGGAACTTATTAGCTCTAGCCATAACCGTTATCTGTGGTGCCATTTGATGGCAAAACCACTCGGTTCAGAGGGCCCCGGGTCATAACCGTTTATCCTGCGGTGCCATTTCGCGACAAACCGCTGGTCAGAGGACACGTACCACATCCTTACTAGCAGGAGATTATTTGAGAATGGATCCTAGTAATATTTTCGACTAGGCATTTAGCTCTTTTGTGAGCTAAGGTAAATTTTGATTTGTTCACCCCGGCAAACTGTTGCGGAGGGTGGATAGTTTTTGCTTTAAGTGTTTGATGAGTTGAATTTCAAATTTAAATATTTTTGGGATTTTGGGATTTGTTAATTTTTGGATTTTGTGGAGTTTTGGATTTTTTGGATTTTTATGAGTGTTTTAGGTGGAGCTATGGACTTTAGATATTTGGGAGACATTTGAAAATATTTTGGAATCCCTCCAGTTGAGATCTGCATTCAACACGGCCATCATCGGGGTGTTCATGAGGTCTTTTCTCTTTTGTACCTCAAACCTTGTCGACTATGTCTGGTTGTTGACAGAAGATCGGGTTTCGTAGGTTTTATGTCTTTATTAGTGAATTCTCTTGATTATAGGCCTTGAAGGCCTGATATGAATGTATTAAAACAAATATACTGGTCGCCACAATTATATATCTATTTGATGGTTCGAACCCTGTCGACTTCTATTGACCCATATAGAAGGATCAGGTTCGAACTTGAATTCACTTATTGACTCGCGCAGCTTCCCTAGACGTCACGTGTGTACCAATAACACGCTCCCTGGGGCCCTTGCGGGTGTTTGATTACATTTACCCATTTTTGTGTACCTATATGTATACAAACTATAGTGCACGTGTGGGGGTACTTTGAAAGTATTTGTAGACGCCTTCTATCCGCTTGCAAGAACATTACGGATCCGGTGGCGTGGCGTTGTAGTTGTGGATGACTTCTGTCTGCTTGTATGACTGTTGCAGATACGGTGGCATGGCATTATAGTTTGTGGATGCCTTCTGTCTACTTGTACGAATGTTGCAGATTCGGTGGCGTAGCATTGTAGTCTTATCGACGCCTTCTGTCTGCTCGTATGAGTGTTGCAGATTCGATGGCGTAGCGTAGCAGCTTCTGAATTGAGTTATTCGCTGCTTCGTACAGGTGGATTGTCGTACACTACTCGTTACTTTCTGCAGGTGGATCGTAGTGCACTAACAAATCTCCTGCTTTTTGTTCTAGAAGCTCGTAGGAACTTGTAGTCTTTATGCATTCTGATGTGATTTTGGTTTTTACGATACAACCACTACTACTGGAGGTAGATGTATTCATCCTTAAACTGAAGTTGACTACAGGATACTGCATTTACTATAGTCTTTATGCATCTACACAGGGGTGGCATGTGACATGTACATCAGTCTTTTTATAGAGAGCTAATATGAGTTGCAGATCTTCTGCTGTATATAAGGGCTTTTGTATTTATCACAGTTCTTGTGTATTTGTCTGTAGATAGTGTATTCTGTATAAGAAAGGGTCTTCTACAACAACTTGAAGGAGTTTGCATTTGTTGTAGTTCTTTTATGTTTGCTCTCAAACAGCATCTTGCTCATTGTGTAACAAGTCCCACATAGTGACCTGTAGGAGTTTGTGTTTTGTAATCATATCACTCCTACCATTGAGCAAAGTGTATTTTTACTTATTGCATGCTCTTCATTCTTCTTTCCAAAGTATCCCTTTCAGCTTTGTTGCTTGTAAGGATTCATTATATGAGCCCATGTATGTAAAACTTACATATTTCTTTTCTACTTTATTTGCTACACTCATATTGATTGTTGCTTAGGGATCTATCATGTCCACCATTTCAAGAGGACTATCACAATCCAAAGGATCCCCTCATACCATAGCTTTATGATTAAGCCATATTCTCCACAATCTTTTATTATTTGGAAGTCAAGTTATAATTGCAGAATAGATTACAACATGTATCTGCAAGTTCACAAGTATTGATTGGTGGGATATCATCATATTCATTGCACATCCCTTGAGTTCATTTGTATGTTAGCAAAAGATTTCATTGTTTGGAAGGACTATCATGTGTCCTTAATCCTTATCGATGGTTGCTTGCAAATCAAATGATGGTTGAATCCTTAAGCATAATAAATATTTTTGTTCATTATAGCTCTTCTGATGTTACTCACTAACATATTACGTCCTTTGTGCATGATCATATATGAATACTTTGGCATTGGTTACAAGTAAACCATGAACCATCATATTCATCAAGAGCCTTTCTAGTGAATCAATACATTCACTACAAGTAAATTATGGATGAACTAGCTCTGATCTTTTGAATCAATTGGTATGGTCCAAAAGCTTATATCATGAGTTTATAATCAAATCAAGCTCCTTAGTCTTCTTTGATTGCTTACGAACGAACCTCATGTGCAAACTTCTTACTTTGATGATTCAATATGTATGATAAGTCTAATATCATCACTTATCAACATCTTTATCCCAATTAAGATGATCTTTCCATATTAGAAATTATCACTTAAAAGTTACATGTCAAAGTTTTGGAAAGCATTAACACATGGGTCCTTGTTTGCTTGCTTGGATGAAATTCAAATGGATCACTCTCTTTGATTTTGCAACTCCACATGTTGTTTGCAATATGCATGATGATTCCACATAAGCCTTTTATTTGTTTATGAGCAAATTACATTCATTGAGATTTTAAAACAAGTCTTTTGTTTCCAAATCAAGCTTGAGTTAATATTCAATTTGCTTCATTTGAGTTCAAATTGTGCAAGCGCACTTGAGTCCAAATCAAGTTTCTTTCATGGTTCAAATTCAAGTTCATGTCTATTATGCTTGACTCAAATCAAGTCCAAGTATAGTTTGTCATGTCATATTCAAGTCCAAATTCATTTTCAAGTTTAAATCATTTGAGTTATTCAAGTTCATATTAATTATTTAAATTTTATGTCATTTTATACTTTGTCCAAGTTCAAGTCCAAGTACAAGTTCTAGTACGAGTTCAAGTTCAATTTGTTCAAATTCTGTCCAAGTCCTTGAATCTTCAGTCAAAATTTTGGCAGCCTCCCAGCGTCTCCCCCGTTTAGGGGAAATTTTGGGAGACTAGCCTTCCCACCACGCACAATAAAGGCGTGTATGGTAGGTGCCCTCGGACGAGGACACCGCGGCCATGTACTTTCCTCCCACCACGCGCAATAAAGGCGTGTATGGGGTCTTCGAGTGCACCTGCATAAAAAATAACAATAAAGAAAAAACACAGTTTGCTTTCTATTTTCTCTCACTCTCTCTTTTTTTGTAATATTCTTTTCCCCTCTTTTAAAAAAAAAAAAAAAAAACAAGCCATCAATTAACCTATATGTTGTCATGCTAATAGAGACTAAAGTCTCCATAGGTCTTTCACTATTTACAATAAGATCCTTATCTAAGTCTATGGAATCCTTTTCAAACATGCATATTACAATGCTTTCTACAAATGAAAATTTTCTAAATTCATCACCTTTGTGAATGTAATCACCCTTCTTCTTTATGAAAGTGATACTTCTGTTCACTGCGATAGGATTCACCATAAACAAAGATCTTGGCATATCCACCAAAGCGTCAATAACTCCAAAAATTGATTTAAATGATGCCGCACAAATAGCAATGTCATCATGATCTTCATAGGCAATCGGTCTTGCTCCAGACTTTAGCTCTCTTGTGAAGAATTCATTAAATGTGTTGAAAGAGTCAATAGGATGCTTGATCTCATCAATATTAATTTGATCCTTTCCAGTTTCACCTTCATCTTCCAAGCATTCAGCAAACATAGGACCTGCTCTCCATCTTCAGGAACTTGATTCTTGAGTTCAAGAACCATTTCTTGGCTCAGCTCTCGCTTCATCCAGCAATATTTGTAATGCATAAGACTCTGGCTCAGCATCGTGGAGGTTGAAGAGGCATCTTGCTTTAAGGGATCAAGTGATTTGGAGCCGTGGAGGGATGGCCGGCTGGCTCAATTTATCTTGCTTGCGTGAGGTTGAGGTGGACGGACAGACGTGTGTGGATCTCACGGGTGGTGAGATTCGGTGGAACGAAGAGGTTGGAGGCTAGTTGAACGGAACTTGGACTGGAGTTACACCTTGAGGTTTGAACAGGATAACAGAAGGGAGGCTTATGGACTTTAGGCTGCAGTTTAGAGCCGGATAAGGGCTGAGATTGCAAGGGAAGATCGGACATGAAGAGCTGCTTGAGGCATTGGAAGGAGACGGACAGGGATTTGTTCGACAGGTTTTATGTGAGGTGGAGTTCAGGCCTTGGACGGATGAAGGGCAACAGTGGTGTTGAGAGCTTGTTTGCAGCAAGAGAACTCATGACTAGAGGTGACAGTGCTGCTCAAATCTGTGGTTGGAGAGCTCCAAAAGGAAGAAGATCCCTGAAGTACACTAGAAGTGGGGAGCTTTCACGTGGCAAGACTTAGCTGCTGGAGATTGGACGGAGCAAGTTGTGTGGAGAAGAAACAAGCAGAGATTTGGATGTAGGAACGGTGCAGACTGTTAATAAATTCAAAATATTTAATCATATTATTTGAATGGATGTGTCTTTTCATTTGTGTGGATGTGGTTTGTTTTCTTAATTAAATGTAGTTAATTGTAAGTGAAAGGGTGTGTGAAGCAATGTTTCATTTGAAAGTGAAAGGGTGTATGTGAAGTGATGTCTAATTTAGATAAAAGAGTTGTAATGTGTGCATGAGACAATTAATAGAAAAAAAAAAAAAGTTTGTGTGTTTCTACTTCTCCCATTTTTTCTCTTCTTCTTCTTCTTCCAATTTTCTTTTCTGTTTATTTCACAATTTGGTATCAAAGCGTCATGGCAAATTCTGGAAGTTTTCCGATGGGACAAATACCTCTACCACGACTCACGAAGACAAATTATGATAATTGGAGTATTCAGATGCGGGCATTGTTGGGCGCACAAGATGCATGGGAAGTCGTTGAGAACGGCTTCGTTGAAGTGACGGATACGGCGGGCATGACGGCGAACCAATTAAAGGCGTTGAAAGAGACGCGTGCGAAGGATAAAACGGCTCTCTACTTTCTATATCAAGCAATAGATGAGTCGGGCTTTGAGAAGATTGCCGGAGCGACAACTTCAAAAGAAGCGTGGAACACTTTAGAGAAAGTGTTCAAAGGTGCTGATCGTGTCAAGCAAGTACGCCTCCAAACTTTGAGAGGTGAATTGGAAGGGATGAAGATGAAAGAGTCATAAGGTGTATCTAATTACATCACTCGTGTGCAAGCCGTAGTAAATCAACTCAAGCGAAATAGTGAGATGTTAACCGATGCCCGAGTAGTGGAGAAGATATTGCGGTCATTAACCAATAATTTTGATAATGTTGTATGACGATTGAAGAATCAAAGGATCTCGGCACACTAACTGTTGAAGAGCTTGCTGGCTCTCTTGAGGCACATGAGCAACGAAAGAAGAAAAAGAAGGAGGAGACGCTCGAAGAAGTTCTTCAATCAAAGGCAACAATTAAAGATGATAAGGTACTATATTCTCAAAATTTTCGTGGAAGAGGACGAGGAAGAAGAGGTCGTGGAAATGAACGTGGTGGAAGAGGTCGTGGTTATGGAAGACAATTTGAAGAGAAGGAACAGTCAAATCAACAAAATTGGCGAGGTCGAGGACGAGGTCGTGGAAGAGGCGGTCGGCAAAATCATTCAAATGTTGAATGTTACAAATGTGGCAAGTATGGTCACTATGCAAAGGACTGCAACTCTCAAAAATGTTACAATTGTGGCAAATTTGGGCATTATGCAAGAGATTGTTATGGTGAAAAGAAAATTGAGGAGAATACAAATCTTGTAACAGAAGAAGAGGTGAAAGATGGGCTTCTCATGATAGCTCATGATGAAAAGAACAGTAGTGACGAGACGACTTGGTATCTCGACATTGGTGCTAGTAACCACATGTGCGGGCATAGACATTTGTTCAAAGAAATGCGGGTCGTTGAGGATGGGCATGTTTCATTTGGTGATGCATCAAAGATTCAAGTAAAAGGTCAAGGTACAATTTCTTACATGCAAAAAGATGGCGCAAAAGGCCTAATTGAAAATGTGTATTTTGTACCTGATCTTAAAAGCAACATACTTAGTATGGGGCAACTCATGGAGAAAGGATATTCAGTGTTCATGAAAGATGAAGTTCTACAGTTGAAAGATAAGAAGGGGCAGTTAGTTACACAAATTAATATGGCGAAGAATAGAATGTACAAGATCAACTTGGTTTATGTACGATAAAAATGCTTGCAAGTTGATGTAGAAGACAAGGCGTCTCTATGGCATTTACGATTTGGTCATTTGCACTATGGAGGCCTACAAAAATTGTTGAAGAAGAAAATGGTGTATGGACTACCAGAAGTAGATTACACCAACAAGCTTTGTGAAGATTGTATATTTGGGAAACATGCAAGAAATTCATTTCAGAAAAAGGCAGAATATCGAGCATCAAGTATTCTTGAATTGGTACACACTGACATTTGTGGGCCAATCACTCCTGAATCTTTCAGTGGTAAAAGGTATTTTATTACTTTAATCGATGATTATTCCAGAAAAACTTGGGTTTATTTTTTGAAGGAAAAATCTGAGACTTTCAATGTGTTTAAGAAATTCAAAGCCATGGTGGAGAAGACGACCGGAAAGTTTATTAGAGCATTGCGATCTGATAGAGGTGGTGAATACAACTCAGCGGAGTTTACAAGTTTCTGTGAGCAACAAGGAGTAAGAAGGTTTCTAACCACACCATATTCACCTCAACAAAATGGTGTGGCCGAGAGAAAGAATCGGACCATTCTTGATATGGTTCGGTCAATGTTGAAGAGTAAAGAAATGCCTAAAGAATTCTGGGCGGAAGCAGTGCAATGTTCAATTTACATACAAAATAGATGTCCACATATGAAGTTAGAAGATAAAACTCCGCAAGAGGCATGGAGTGGTAAAAAATCGACGGTCTAACATCTTAAAATATTTGGCAGTGTAGCCTATGCACATGTGCCGGATCAACAAAGAGCAAAGCTAGAAGATAAAAGCAAGAAGTATGTGTTTATTGGGTATGATGAGCAAACTAAGGGTTACAAAATACTTGATCCAATAAACAAGAAGGTGGCGGTAAGTCGAGATGTTCGGGTGAATGAATCAAGCAAATGGGATTGGAACAATTCATCGGAAGAACAAATGGAAAATGGAGAATCACCAACTATTTCACTAACAAATTTTCCTACATGTTCTCAGGTACCTAGAAATCCACAAACATCTGATGATGAGCAAGAACCAAGACAATCAAAAATATGAAGCCTACAAGAGTTGTATGATTCTACAAGCGAAGCACACCTTATTTGTCTTCTTGCTGATGGTGAAAATATAAGTTTTGAAGAAGCCGTGAAGAATGAAAAGTGGAAAGAAGCTATGGATGAGGAGATCAAGTCCATCGAACGAAACAAGACATGGGAACTTGTAGAATTACCTAAAGGAAGTCGACCTATTGGAGTATAGTGGGTGTTCAAGAAAAAGATGAATGCTCAAGGTGAGATAGATCGATACAAGGCTTGACTTGTGGCAAAGGGCTATATACAAAAGGCAGGGATAGACTATGATGAGGTTTTTGCCCCAGTTACAAGAATGGAGACAGTTCGACTTCTTATCTCTTATGCGGCACAGTTTGAATGGCCAATATATCAGATGGATGTGAAGTCGGCATTTTTGAATGGAGTGATAGAAGAGGAGATTTATCTTGAACAACCACCTGGTTACAAGAAGAATGGAGAGAAACAAAAAGTATTGAAGTTAAGAAAGGCACTTTATGGGTTAAAGCAAGCACCTCGAGCTTGGAATACTCGTATCGACATTTATTTCAAGAAAAATGGGTTCGCTCAATGCCCATATGAGCATGCACTGTATGTGAAGAAGAAAGGAGGTAACTTGTTATTTGTAGCACTTTATGTTGATGATCTTCTTTTCATGGGGAATAATGGCAAGATGATTGAAAATTTTAAATGTGAGATGGAACAAGAATTTGAAATGACAGATTTGGGCCTAATGAAGTATTTTCTTGGTCTAGAAGTTAGACAAGGAAAATCAGGAATTTTTGTGTCACAAGAAGCATACTCAAAAGACATCTTAAAGAAGAACAAGATGGAAAATTGTAATCCAGTAACAACGCCAATGGAATTAGGTGCCAAACTCTCAAGGTTTGATGGTGGAGATCGAGTCGACGCAACAAAATATCGAAGTTTGGTGGGGAGTTTGCGTTATCTCACAAGCACTCGGCCAGATAATTCTTATAGTGTTGGAGTGGTAAGTCGGTTCATGGAAGAGCCGACCTATACGCATTGGAAGGCATTGAAGAGAATTTTTCGATATGTCCGAGGAACAGAATCACTCGGATTATTTTACTCGAAGACGGATGAATTTAAATTGGTGGGTTACTCCGACAGTGATTGGTGCGGAGATATAGATGATCGAAAGAGTACATCGGGGTACGTATTTTTTTTGGGAGATACGGCATTCACATGGCTATCAAAGAAACAACCAATAGTGACACTTTCGACATGTGAGGCAGAATATGTGGCGGCAGCATTGTGTGTCTGTCATGTAGTTTGGCTAAGGAATTTACTCTATGAAATGAATCTCCAACAAACAGAAGCTACCGAGATTCGTGTTGATAACAAATCTGTAATTGAGTTAGCAAAGAATCCGGTACATCATGAAAGAAGCAAGCATATCGATGTCAAATTTCATTTCATCCATGAACATGTGAAGGAAGGGAGTACGAGAATGATTCATGTTGCAAGTCATGATCAAGTAGCAGATATATTTACAAAGTCATTACCGACAGTATTGTTCGAGAAATGCAAAATGGCGATCGGCATGAAGGATGGAAGAGATTTTGAATTTAAAGGAGGAATTTGTTAATAAATTCAAAATATTTAATCATATTATTTGAATGGATGTGTCTTTTCATTTGTGTGGATGTGGTTTGTTTTCTTAATTAAATGTAGTTAATTGTAAGTGAAAGGGTGTGTGAAGCAATGTTTCATTTGAAAGTGAAAGGGTGTATGTGAAGTGATGTCTAATTTAGATAAAAGAGTTGTAATGTGTGCATGAGACAATTAATAGAAAAAAAAAAAAGTTTGTGTGTTTCTACTTCTCCCATTTTTTCTCTTCTTCTTCTTCTTCCAATTTTCTTTTCTGTTTATTTCACACAGACGAGAGGATTGACGTCTGGATCGAGTAAGGAAACTCCGGCCATTTGAGGGCCGCGGCTGCTGTTGAAGACGGGCTGAAGAAATCATAGAGAAGAGGCGGATTTTGGCTTTGCAAAAGTGTGAGATCAAGCCTTAGACTGGGCCTGGAGTGGCTCGGATAGCTATGGAAATCAAAGCTTGGAAGGAGCTCGGTGGAGGATTATAGACTTCAGAGAGGGTGCTGGAGCTCTAAGACGTGAGAGAGTAACCAAGAAGAAGCCCCCCAATAACCAAGCCTCAGCCCTCATATTAACGCCAGAAGATTGTATTCGAATGAGGCCTCATCTGTCCGAGGTTTTCCACTCAACCGGATATCTGGGATTTGCACAGGAAGACAGCTCAGGAGATACGAGATAAGCATTAAATATGATTTGAAATTTTGACTTTGGATTTTAATTGATTTAATAATAAAATATTACTATTAATATTATTAATAAATTAGAATAGCTGGGTTGTGATGATTACCCCAAAAATACCTCGATTAGGGTGCATCCCTTTCGAAATATGCGTGATAGCCTCGAAATTTGTGTGGTTTCCTTGGAGTTCGTGATTTTTATTTTTTTTACCTTGTAGTACGTGTCAATTCCATTGATAATCATAATTGAACAAATTGATAGTGTAATTAGGGTATTGACGATGTCCCGGTCATAATGGCATAGTCCATTTTGCGATCAGACGTCGTTTGGGCGACGACGAGGCCTAATTCCCTCAAAATGCTAGCCTTCGTATCATATTCGAATCGCTTCAAAATTTGCGACACCACCTTAAACGATCCAATTTGATCAAATAAAATGTAGACTCTTAATGCCGACGATGTTCCGAATGCAATGGCACTGTCCGTTTTTCGATCGGACGTCGTCCGAGCATCTTCGAAGCCTCATTTCCGTCGTAACGTAGGCCTTTATATCATATTTGCATCGCCTAGAAATTCACCACTATCTCGGATGATCCAAAATTATTAAATAAAATGCATATCCTAAATTTCGACGATGTTCCGGATGTAATGGCACTGTCCGTTTGTCGATCGGACGTCGTCCGAGCGTCTTCGAGGCCTCATTTCCGTCGTAACGCAGGCCTTTAATTATATCATATTTGCATCGCCTAAAAATTCACCATCATCTTGGATGATCCAAATATATTAAATAAAATGTATATTCTGAATGTCGACGACGTTCCGGACGCAATGGAGCTGTCTGTTTGTCAATCGGACTTCATCGTCGAGGCTAATCTCCCTCGAAATGCATGCCTTTGGATCATATGCAGATCGCCTTTGAAATTTACGATGACACCTCAAACAATTTAATTTAATCAAATAAAATGTATATTCTTACTGTCGATGACGTTCCGGACGCAATGGTTCCATCCGTTTGTCGATCCGACATCGTTTGATCAGCCTCGCGTATTAATTTTGGGTGTCGGTCATCCCCTTTGACCGATCTCGTCCGATTAGACTACGAGGGACCTCGACCTAGCAGAATTCGATGCCCTGATAGCAACGACGTCGTCCGTTTGGCAATCAGAGGTCGTTTGATCTTTCAAGTGACGTGCGACGCTAAGGCATGTATTGCTTTATTCATCAGTTTGGGTCCTTTCTCGTATGGTTTAAGGTATAGGGGTCAACAGTCTTCATGTTTATTGAATCTTGGAACATCTTTATGATATTCACATTGTCTCCATCAATGATTATTCCTTTGTATTCACAAAATCAATCTTGAATATAGTTTCCAAATGTAAGAATAACTTTGAGTTCCAAAAAAGCATTATCTCAATGTATCAAATTTTTGCCATAAGCACATATCATTCTACCTTTGCAATCTCTTAACAGCCCTGCTACTCCTGCCATATTTTATTTTGATAATGCCGCATCTACATTCAATTTTATCCAACCTTCGGGAGGGGCACACCATGTTTTGTGCAGCAATTGCTGGTTGGTGTTCTAGTTCTTCTCGATTGGAGCTGAATGCAAGTAAGAGGCATTAGAAATGATCTCTGCTGCTGTGTAATCAATGGAAAGCTCAGTTTTTCCATGTTTTCCCAGGTTCCGTGATTTCCAATTGAAGTAAACTGCCAAGGCATAAATTTTTGCTAGCCCGCTGTCTTTATAAGCTTTATGTTTTAGTTCCTCTAAACATTCAGTGAGATTTTGAAATAATGGGACATTGAATCCCCATTGTCTCAGCTTCTGTATTATTTCATTCAGCTTGCTACATTTCGTGGCAACATGTTCCGTGTTTTCTATTGTTTGACATCCTCTAGGACAAAAAGAATTGCTTGCTAGTCTTCTATGACATAACCATTCATTTGTTGGAAATGCATCATTCAACGATCTCCACCAAAAAAGATATATTCTTTGGTTTAATTTGAGTTTTTTCAGCCAAGTATACTTGCTGAAATTACTGTAAAGAATTTTGGTGTTAGCTTCAGAAGATAGGGATGAGATAGTTCTTTCAGAATTGGTACAGATTAGTTCAATCTTGTCTTCCCTGCTATCTTCCCCTTTTTCCATCTGCTGGATGAGATTTATCATATCTTTGTTGAAGAATTCAGTCATTTTCTCAATATTCCAATTACAGCAATAATCCATAAGGAATGAAACTTTTTTATCGTAAAGTTCCACTGTGTTGCACGTTGCCGGCCAGGTGTTTAGATATCTGTCTAGAATCCAATTGTCAGCAGTGATATTTATTCTTTCACCATTAGTTACTTTCCATCTAACAATTGGCTTTAGATGATTGATCCCTTCTTTTATGATCTTCCAAGATGATGAAGACCCTCTCTTCATTACTTCCTCCCAGATTTTGTCACCATATTTGCTTTTAAGAATTTTATTGAGCAATGATTCTTGGTTCTGTAGAAACATCCAAGCAATTCTAGACCTCAAAGGTCCCTGCCTTTCCGATTCTAGACCTCAAGGCCTTAGTTTTGTTGGGTCGTTGCAGATGTAAAAAATTATTTCAAAGCTGAGAAAATGGTGTTTTAAAAAAGTTATGAAAATAATGGAGTTAAGTGTATAATGTTGTTTGGTTAAATTATTATTTTTATGTTTACTCAAACTTATAAGTATATATTAGTTGTTTGGTTGGATTATCAGCTTTAATGTTTGAATACAAAAGGCTAAGGACTCGTTTGGTTGGTCAATGTTCTTGAAATTTTTTTTTATAAAGCTATTGTGGAGAAAATAGAGTTTCAGAAACAATGTTCCATATAATGAAGTTATAACATAATACTGTTTGATTAAATTGCTTTTTATGTGCTTATTGAAACTTTAAAATAGATAATTAGTATTTGGTACGATTAACAATTTTAGCTTTTTCATCATAATGATAAAACTAACCATATATTAAACTTAAATATACTAAATTTTTTAATACCTACATAAATGAAAATACACACAGAATTTTATGAAAGTTTTTTTTTTCTGGTCACAAAAATTTTGGACATTTAACAGTAATTTCAAAACTGTTAAATTCGAAAAAAGCTCATAACACTAGAAACCTGATTTACAGTCCGAACAAGTGTTCTTGGAAGATCGTCCTGAGAGTAAATATTACCCAGATGAATGGCACCACAGAATGACACCTTAATAACATTTCAAGACAACAGAAAGTAAATACAATGAATCAAGACTAGAAAGCAACCATCTAAATGGCTATATATACTTCGTCAATCATAAGAAAATCTTGCTCTCGAATACTTCATCGAAGTGCCCAGTCCGAATTTTATTTGACGAGTTCTCTGAAGCAACAGGTTGATATTCCATGACTGTTGCATTTGTAGGAGCCCTCGGGTGCTTCATAAAGCAGCTACAAGTATCCTGAAATGTTATAGTCAAGAACATTACAGAATGTTAAATATTTAACATTGATGCAAGCGTTCAAATTTATGCCAACCAGATGGCATGTTTGGAGTCTGCAAAAGACGATGAGGCCTTTGAGCCACAGCAGCATGAGGTAATGTTTGATTGGCACTTGACATCCAGCCGGTTATGGCACTTGCAGAGGGTTTGTCTGCAGTTTGACATGCCTGCACAAGGAGAAAAATCATCCATACGACATCAATTAGAATGTATAGGGGTGCAGATAAACCAATGGTGTCATTCACTTACACAATGAGCTACCAATGGACGAAAAGGGCCAGATTTAGGTAAGGGCCCGACAAGGGGGCATTGGTAGGAGGAACATGCCGTTACCCACTAGCTAGCACATGAGTGATCAGTGAAAAGTGTCAAAGCTGATGCTACCAATTAAGATTAGAATGAAAATTAAATTTAAATTCAAAAAAATAGTCGATTACGGCTATAAAAATTTGATATACAATACTGCTTCAAAATAAAACTTTGAAGAAACTACCCTTAAACAAAGCAACAACTTACATCATTTGAACGTACACTCAATTCATTACAAGTAAAGTCAAACAAATAAGTAAAAGCACATAAAAATAAAATCTACAAAACAACAAAACTAAACTATTGTCGTCTTATGCTTTACTTTTAAGTAACTCATATTTGACAAATCTCAATTTTAATCAGGAAACCTGAAATAAAAGAGAAATATATTATAATAATATCATCAATCATTTACTATTACATTTCTACTAGCTTTACTAATTATCATTTTTTGTATATTTAAATATAAATAAACTTTAAGTTAAATGTACTACCTATTACAAATGTATAATTACATTGAAATTGTCTCTCTAACTTCAACCTTATCGTTCGCACCTTCGCCATCAAGAACCTCTACAAAACAATTTGTAATTCCTAAGGGTCCAACTTCTTCTTCAAGTCAGAACACATGTGCCTACAGATGAACAAAATTTTCATCGGTAACACATTCCTCGAATTTCGGATCAATCCTTGAGTGATGTCTTCTTATGTAGTTATGTAGCGCCATTATAGCCACTACAATAAGCCGCTATTTTTTGAAAGAATAGTTCGGCGTATTTCATAGAGTTTTCCATTTCTTTTTTCATACACCAAATGCGCGTTATGTTACACTTCTTAACGAGGAATGCCTCTTATTATACACCTAGCGATGGTCTGTAGTAGGTCGACTTCCTCGTAGGAAATCTAGTATATGATATTGCATCTTTGGATATGTCTTAAGAAAACCTCGTTGCAGTGGGTATCCAACATCAACTAAATAAAATTTACTAGTTAATATATATGTTAATTTTCTCATCAACTTTTCTATAGAAGCTCAGTGAGAGAAAGTTAGTGAGACAAGCTCCAAGAATTTGAATTTCTTTTTCAAATTTCTCCTTCGGCATTTCATTGCTGGGTTTTTCGCTGGCCATGGAGGAGTGACCGCCGGCCATCTTTGATGGCCGGAATTCTTCTCCTGTAAATGGTGGCATTTCTAGTTCATCCGTTCCTGCTCAGACTGTGGTTTCTCTGAAGCTTTTTCGATCTAATGCTTCTCTGGTTATTAGAGAACCAATTGATGTCAAAATTCAATCTTAATCTCCGGATATTGAAAAAGGCAAACAAATTATGGAAGAGTTTAAGGATACTACTCCTCAGAAAGTTCCCAAAATTAATAAAATTGAATCTTCTTCATCTGATAAGAAGTTATTTATTAATAGGTTTGCCAACGTTAAACCTATTCCTACTTCTGAAGGCGCTCCATCTATTCATGAGAATAGTGGTGATCCATCAAATATTGGTGGTAATTCTGCAGAGAATGGGTAAGTCCTATTTTGATTGTGGCAAACCATTTTGGTGGTAGAGAAGCGAATAAGCAAAATCCTGGGAATTCTTGGTCGAAGCGTCCGTATATGAAAGTCAACATGCCGAGCAATGAATCATTCCTATCAGAAGATGGATCAGCTGTTAAGCTGTTTGAACCCAATGTTAAGGTTAATTTGACGAAGCTGCAATGTTCTGTTGTAGTGAAAGTATTTGGTAGACTCAACGTTTAAAATTGCGCAATAAAAGGCGCGCCTCAGCGCAATTTCGTCCATTTAAGCCTCAAAGCCTACGCAATAAGTTTAGTTTATGAGGCTTACGCCTCAAGTTTACTGAGGTGCGCTATAAGGCGCGCCTCGCCTCATATATTTAAGGCGTCGCCTTTTTAAAAATTAACCTAAAAATATTTTTTTTTCAGTTCGGACCCCCAGTTGCCGATGTGGTGCGCCTAGTGAAATGTCGATGTGGCATCAACATTTAAACCCTTGTAAAGGTCGAATGGCGGAGTCGACGTTTCGATTTTCAAGTTACAGTAAACTTTCGAACTTTCAAGCATTCACTCCGGAGGAATTTCAAGCATTCTTCACTCAGTTTCTTCTAAGATGTCGTCACCCCCAAAGAAAAAGGTAACTTAATGCTATGTTTTCTGTTTCGTAATGCGTATTTTATGGTTATGCTATGCGTTGGCGTTCAAGGCTCTAAAGATCTTCCGATTTTATGCTTATTCTACGCGTATGCATGGCTTCTCTAAACTTTTTAAATGTTTGATACTGTGATGCCATCGTATTTCTCTGTATTCAGGGTTTATGATAAATTTATGTTGAAATTTGAAACATAAAACCTAACCAAATTTTAAACATCGAGTAAATATGCGTAGGCTGTGCGTACACAATGCGTCTTTTGTGCGTAATCTATGCGTACACGTTGCTTACTCCGTGCTTATATTGTGCGTACTTTATGCGTGCGTATAATTTGCTGTATGTTTCCTACACTGTGCGTGTGATGTGCGTAATATATGCGTATGTTATGCATACACTGTGCGTGACCGTTGCTTATATTCTGCATATGTTGTGTGTTTTTTGTGCGTATCTCATTTACTTATTTTTAATTTATCATTTTTTTTTTATAATTTTCATATTTATGTTCGTCCAATTACCTATAGATGCTATGTTTCTTTGTTTCGAACAATCTGTGATAATTTTGCTCAGCAAATTACTCTTGAAGTCAAGGACACATTGAAACATTTAAAGATGATACAGTTTTTGAAATTTCCTGGGTTTGAGCAAAATGTCCCTCTTATTTATGAGCTGATCTTAAGGTGGGACATTTCAAAACAATGCTTTGTTATAAACGGTCAACCCTTTACTTTCACTGCTGATGAAGTGGCCCTTCTTACTGGTCTGCCAAATAAAGGAGAAGAAATATCCTGGCATTCCTTAGCACATACTTCAGTTACATCAACGGAAATAAGGAATGACATGATGGAGTTGAACAAGCAAACCCCCCAAGAGACTATGCTAAGAACGTTTATCATGTAATTATGTTCAAATTTACTTTTTCAACTTAACAACTTCAAAACCCCTCGGTTGATTCAAAGAATAGCAAATAATCCAGATGATTTTTTGTCAATAAATTGGGCTAGTTCAATTAGGGAGTTTTTAGTTTGAGAATTTAATAAGGCATCCTCCAAGATTTTAAATAAGAAACCAGCAGGTTACATCAACGATTTTGTACCTCTGCTAATTATGAGTGCTAAGTGTTAACTGCTAAATTCATTCAAAATTTTATTGGCTCAATGTGAGTGCTAAAATTTTCTTTCATCTTATGCAGATTTGGTTCCTGGAGCATACTACTATTCATGCTCCTATGTATGCTGACAAAAGGCCCCGTTTTCTTCGATGGGCTGACGATATTGTATATACTACAGAGGTGATCACTAACTTATTTGCTAATATAAGGAAAAGTCAGATTTATAATGTTCTACAGGCAGTTTCCTAGACATAAATGGATATGGTTAATGTCGAGAAATATCCACCAGACAGCCCTTCATCCCCTGATTCCCCTCATGACATATCCACCCATCAAAACAACCCCCCCCCCAATCTCCCCATCATACCCCACCTCCTCAGCAAGACCCCCACCAATCTCCTCAGCAACCACATTTAAGTTTTTCTGCTGAAGCACTTCAGTCTCTACAAGAAACAATAATGAAATCCTGCCAAGAAACATGCACAAAACTTTTTCAAGAATTCGAAGACAGACTGAGCACAAAATTTGAAGATCTTACTAAGAGAGTTAGAGTTATTGAGGTCAAGCTCAATAATTACATTGATCAGAGCAAAGTAGTTCCTCAGAAAAGATCTGTTAGCTACTCTTCTCCTCCAATAAGAGACGGATATTAGATATCCCACCCCACAGCCCCAATGAACCAAATGAGTCAATCCCACCAAAAGATCCAATCCCAACAAATGAGTCAGTCCCAGCAAAAATGTAACTTATTCTATATACAAATCCAAATGAACCAATACCAATAGATAACATTCAAATAAAATCTGTAACTTATGTTTATGCAGATGAAATAGAAAATTATAAAGGTCTTCTGTGTTTGACTTCTGAGAAGAGAAATTTTGTGCTAGAATGTTTGAAAAAGTACTCTAAAAGGTAAAAAATTGTAACTTTATTTTTGTTTGAAGATCTGTATGCATATGATATGCGTGTGGTATGCGTATGATATGCGTGTGTTATGCGTATGATATGCATGTGTTATGCGTATGATATTCGTGTGTTATGCGTATGATATGCATGGGTTATGCTTATGAGAAATGCGTATTTAATGTTTTTTTTTGCAGGGGTGATAGTATCGTGTTTGTTATTAATATTCTTATTTTCAGATCTGAGATTGATGAGTTATTAAGCGACAGTTATTTAGGCAATGAACATGTAGATATTTTTGCCTATCTCTTAGATGAGAAGTGTAACCTTATGCCAGACAAGTATCATAAATTTCTATACATCTCTCCAATCTATTGGGTTAGTAACTTAGTATTCAATTTATGAGTTTAACTATTGGATTAGTAACTTAGTATCCATTCTTAGTTCTTACATTTACTATTTGCACTTGCAGAATAACAAATGAAGGAAAAAATTGTCCAAATTGCAAATCAACCATATAACCGAGCTTTATGTTACTTCAAACAACATTTTATTACAACCAATCATTGAATCCGATTACATTACCCTTCTGGTTGGTTTGCTGAAAGAACATAAGTGGAAATTTTATAACTCATTGATCCACCGCGTCAAAGAGCATAGGCTTGTTGTTCCAAAAATTGTAAGTGTTAGTCTGTTAGATACTTAAATGAACATGAACTCTTCAATTTTTAAAAAATTTACAGAACTAATCCTTGCTCTATGTATATTTCAGATTAAAGCCCTATATACTGACACGAAAGGAGCTTTTGGTAGTGATATCAGAAAATGGAAGCTTTCTACCATTAAAGGTATACCAAAACAGGATAATTCTTTTGATTATGGAATATATGTCTGTAAATATATGAAAAGAATAAGTCTTGAAGGCAACACTGATTTGACTGATAGTACAAATTGACAATGAGACATGCCAAAGTATAGGGCAGAAGTTGCATATGAAATATTTTGTAAAACGTTGCCAAAATAACAGTTTTTCATTCTGTATAAATGTTTCTGTGTATAAATGTTTTTCATTCTGATTCTGTGTATAAATGTTTATTTCTGAAGACTATATTTTGTTAAACTCATGATGTAATCACTAAAGAATATATCTTTCAATTCTGTGTATAAATGTTATTTACATTGGTTTGAGTAAAAAATTACATATTAAATGATAATACGTATAAATTAAGCATAGTACGCACAACGAATGCATATAATACGCATAACGAACGCACAAATTACGCATTACGAACGCATAGAATACGCATAACGCACGCATGATACACACACACACATAAGCAGTAAATTTTATTTATAAAATTCTATTAAATATTTTATGAGCCTTTAGACAGGTATGGTTGGGAAGATAAGAGGGTTGGTTGATTTTTTATGAGTCTTTATTACTTACTATTGCTCAACATTCATATTTCTACTATATATGTTTATAAGCATTATTATTTTTATGATTTCATTTTCTAGTCTTGAATATGATACTTGAACAAGTACAAAGGGTTTATGGCTCTTGTTGGATTGTATTTAAGGAAGAGAAATAAGGAATATGATGTTTGAAAGTTTGTGTTTGGCAATTGCGTTCAAAGATTAGTGTTTGAATTTCTTATTTGTTTTAAAGCAAAAAAAATAATTTTATAAATGATTTTAAAATATTTTTAAATAATATGCATAACGAAGGCACAAAATACGCACTAAGTACGCATAATACACGCACAAAAAATACACATATTACGCATATAGTGCGCATAAAACACGCACACATTCTATTAAATGTTTTTGGTTACTTACATTTAGTATGGAGTATGAACTGAGGGGCCGTGACATGAATAATAATTTTCGTTAGCTGTGGACTAACGGGTGACAGATATGGTTGGGAGGGTGGGTTGAATTTTTATTAGCCATTATTTATAATTTATTACTTATTATTGCTCAACATTAAATTTTTTACTATATAATGCGGGAACGCTTGCCTTATGGTAACGCATGGTTTTTTCAAACAGAAGGTTTGATTTTTTACTTCAGAGCTTAGTCTCAAATGAATCACAATCTACCAGCAGCCTTAGACTTCCCTCTTAACTCTTAAGTAAAAAATCTTACCTTCTGTTAAGCCTGCATTACTTCTGATTGACAATCATATGTAAACATCAAAGCAAGCTTCTCTTGTAATTATTTTGGTTTAATATTTTTAATAGAATGTACATAGGTGATAGGTTACAGCTGCTACAGGAATTATGATTGATGTATTGTCCAATATAAATCATCTTTGACAATCAAGCCTTCCATTCATTACTACGATACTTATCCTCCTCCCATGAAACTGATGCCAATAACTTGTAAACATAAACATCTCTATCCTGACCATGTTTATGTTAACAAGTTATTGGCATCAGGAACATGGGAGGAGGATAAGTATCACAGTAATGAAGGGAAGGCTTGGTTGTCAAGATGATTTATATTGGATAAAACATCAATCATAACTCCTATAGGAAAGTTGATGTTGTTGTCTTGTTGAAGATGTACATTAGGTTCTCTTGAATTGTATTTGTTATAAATGTTCTTTTAATTTGTTCTTATATTTTTTATATTGTACATAGTCATTAAATGTTCTTTTTTTGTATTTTTATATTTTTAAAAATACGTAATGTTGACGCAGAGAGCACACACAAAACACGCATGGTGAACGCATATTATACCCATATATAACGCATAGGATACGCATAATGTACGCACAATATAATAATTAATACTCCCAGTACTCAAACTATACCCAGAAAATCATGTTTTATTAACTATTAATACAAAATCATACATTAAATTACATCTGCTCCAAAACACGCAATATTCACGTAGATTATACGCACAACATACGCATAAATACGCATAGAGTACACAATGTTCTACTTTATCGACGGCTCGACATTGTATAATACTGAACACATCCAGCACGCATATTAAACCCTAAACTTATTTGCTTGGAGGTTTCTTCTACTGCGAGACTGCGAGTTGGGTTGCTGTATTTTCCGTCCGACCAGCATAGGCTTCTGTCCGAGGTTGTTGTCTCCTCCGACCTGCATCTGGTCATATAAAAGATTAGTAAGAACTCGTTTGCTTCCTATTTCTCTCAATCAGGATGGTCAAAAATAAGGATAAGACTACATCAGGTCATAGAAAAGATCCAGCATGGAAATATAGCACTCAGGTGGATGTAGGAGGAAGTGATAAAACATATGTCTATCTGAAATGTAATTACTGTGATAAAGTTGTGAAAGGTGGTGTGACTAGGATGAAGGAACACCTTTCAGGCTCTCACAAGAATGTTGCTCCATGCTCCAAAGTTCCTGATGCTGTAAGGGATGAGATAAAGTTATACATGAATAAGTCTACCACATCAAAACATCTTGCACAGAAGCAATTTGAAGATAGAGTTGATGTTGGATCTTACTACGGGAGTGAACGCAGCGTTAGGGATTCATCTTCTTCTATGAAGCCCATTTCATCTAGGGATGCTAGAGGGATTATGGATCATTATATGGTTGACACATCAGAGGATAGGCCTTCTACTACACAGAAGATGACCCCAGAAAATGCAAGAGAGGCACGGAGAAGAGTGTGTAAGGATATAGGCAGATTCTTCTACGAAAATGCAATTCTATTTAATATTGCAACATCACCTGCTTATTACAACATGATTCGTTCAGTTGGAGCATTTGGGAGAGGGTTCAAACCTCCAACCATGTATGATTTAAGAACATGGATTTTGAAGGAGTTGGAAAGCACTAATAAAAGCATCGAAGAAATTAAGAAGACTTGGACCCAAACAGGAGTAACAATTATGTCAGATGGGTGGTCTGATATCAAACATAGAAGTCTGATCAACATCCTCATTAATAATTCTTATGGTACTGTGTTTTTAAGGTCAATTGAAGCATCTGACCAGGTCAAAGATGCTGAGTTCATATTTAGATTATTAGATAGCATTGTTGATGAGGTTGGAGAACATTTGGTTGTACAAATTGTGATAGATAATGCAAGTTCTTATAAGGCTGCAGGTAATAAACTTATGGAGAAGAGGAAACATTTGTATTGGACTCCATGTGCTGCACATTGCATAGATCTGATTCTTGAGAAGCTTGGGGATCTACCTCAACATAAAAATGCACTCACTAAAGCAAAAAAAATAACCAAGTTTATTTACAACCACTCTTGGGTTCTAGCTCTTATGAGAAAGTTTTCGAAGAAAGAAATTCTAAGGCCAGCCGCAACAAGATTTGCCACCGCATACTTGACCTTAGAGAGCATGCTGGATTCCAGACAACCTTTAGAGGCTATGTTCACATCTACACAGTGGTTGAGTTGTGCTTGGGCGAAGAAGGTTGAGGAAAAAGAGATTAGAAAGATTATTTTAAATGACAGATTTTGGCAAAGTGTCTTATATGCCATTACAACCACTAGACATTTAGTTCATGTTTTAAGGATGGTGGATGCTGAGAAGAAGCCTGCAATGGGTTTCATCTACAATGCTATGGATGAAGCCAAAGAGATGATTGCCTCCAACTTAGGAGGCAGTGAGGGAAGCTTTAGGGAAATTTGGAATATTATTGATGATAGGTGGGAACTATAGCTTCACCAACACTTGCATGCCGCTGGCTACTACCTAAACCCTCAGTATCAATATGTAGAGAACAAGTCTACAAACCATGAAATAAAGTTGGGATTATATCATTGCATGGATCGTCTAATAAGTGATGCAACTGAAAGATCAAATGCTGACTTGCAATTGGTACCTTTTAGGAACAAAGAAGGTTTTTTTGGATTACAACAAGCAAAATATACAATTGCCAAACGATCTCCAGTTGAGTGGTGGATTCAATTTGGTGATGGGACTCCAGAATTACAGCCTTTTGCTATGAAAGTTTTGGGCTTGACATGCTCTTCATCTGGCTGTGAAAGGAATTGGAGTACCTACAACCAAGTGCATACAATGAGGAGAAATCGCTTGTCGACATTGAGGATGAACTCACTGGTGTACAATATGTATAATAGGAGACTCAGAGATAGAAATTTGAAGAAAAAAGGATTAATGGATGATGAAGATCCTTTGCTTTGCGATGATGTGGCATCTGATGAGTGGTTTGTAGATGATGAAGTTGAAGTGATGTCGTCTGAATTACAAGATGATGATTTAAATGTTGATTTCTTTGATGGTCTTAAAGCATCCACATCCACCACAACTCAAGAACAAATCAAAAAAAGTATATAAATAATATAGTTTTCTTTTCTTAAACTTTTATTAATGTATTACACTATTATTCATTATGATATTGTTAAAAAATATTTACTATTTAGGGAAGAGGAAGATAACTAATAATGAGGAAGAAGAAGCTGATTGGGAGATATTGGACTCTATAGGAGAGGGGGAAGAGGAGAGAGCAGCTCATTATAATGATGATTCAAATGAATACCCCCTTAGTGATGACTGATGAGTGATGATAATGCTGATGAATAGTGAGTTCTTAACTTCTTATGTGATATGTTAATGTCATTGCTATTTATCTTGTGCATTTTTATGTTTTATATATTATTTACTCATTAGTATATACAAAATTTATTATTTTATGTTTACGCATTTTTTTGATTTTGAGGCTTACGCCTCGCCTCACGAACGAAAAATGCCTCAATACCCGAATACGCAATTTTAAACCTTGGGTAGACTTATCCCTATACAGATGATTGCTGATGAATAAAGACATCAATGCTTGCAATTTGGCAAATTTCATCTTACTATTCTTGGATTGAGTTGGCTTCTTTGTTCTTTTTTTTTCTATTGAATCTATGGAGAGCGTTTTATCTGGTGGCCCTTGGTTTGTGAATGGGCATATCATTAGGCTTGATAAGTGGAATCCTAATTTCAATCATGATTCTCTTAAGGGACTATCCTTTCCAATCTGGATTAGGATGCCCAATCTTCTGCTTTGTTATTAGGATGAAATCAATGTGTCAAGAATAGCTTCTCTTATTGGTAATCTGCTTTTGATTGATGGAGATATGTTTCAATGGGGGAGAAGGGAGTTTGCTAGAGTATGCGTCCGATTTGAACTTGATAGATAACTTCCATCAGGTGTTTGGGTTCGTGGAAGGGGTGAATGGAAAATTTTTCAAAAGGTGGAGTATGGAAAATATTTAGCCTTTTGCTTCAAATGTGGAAGGATTGGTCATTTGATAGATGCTTGCAATGTGAAGCGAAAAGAGGAAGGTGCAGAGGGATTGATGAAGAATTTTGTTCAACAGAAAGGTGTTGGAGGAGCTGGAGCTAATGGCACTATGGAGGATTCTACTTTTGGTCCTTGGGTATTGGTCAATAATGGAATAATAGAAGAAGAATTTTTGGGTATTTGAAGAAGGAATATGCACCAAAGAATGGGGGGATTTCCAAATCCCAGGTCAATGAAAATGCTCTTCCTGGGACAGACAAAGATCTTAAGGTTATGGGTATGGAAAAGACTTCAAATGGGATTGAGGCTCAAGTTGAAGCTGCCTCTGTGAATGATGTAGTTTTAAAGGTACAAGAGGATGTTATTCTGTTGTCTGGATTGAATAATTCTGAAAATATTGGAGATGCTTGTATGCTTTCTATCTGGACAGAAACTTATGATGGACCTGCTATGAACGGAAAGGAGAACATTGGAGACTTCGAAAATTCTGATGGAGATTCTGCTCAAGATTTTTTTGTAAGACCTGGTACGCAACTTTCTTCTACTTCTAAGCCCAAATTACATTTTTCTGGAGAGAACCACTTTGAAGTGCTGAATTTAATATGTGAGGAGGAAATTAATTTAGACAAAGGTGATGTTTCTAATAGAGTTGAAGTGGAAGAAGGTGAATTGTGTTGTAACTTTGGCCTCCGAGTTTATGATTTTGATGATAACAAATAATATTGATTAATCTTTTTTATTTCTCCAGTATTTGTAATGTATATTTGTTTGTGTGTTGACTAATATTTTAGGTACACCATGCACCATTCTTTAAAGATTCAAGACTCAAGATTGTGTAAAATTTGTTATATTATATGAGTCTATAATTTTCATTTCTTGAATTAAGCCTTGTAATGATGTAGGTTAGATTAGTGATCATGCACAAACACAAGGGGAGCAAAAAATGATTTTAAATATTTTAATTTTTTTATAAATTGTACTGTACGATCTTGATCGTACTATATATTTTCGTGTAACAGAAATTAATTAAAATATTTTATTTTACTGGAAAAAATATTTTTAAGATATAACTAATCATATCGTATGATCACCACATCGTACTAGATGATCTGTTATAATTAGAAAGCTCGCCGTCCATTAAATTAGGAAAAATTTTGAATTTGAAAAGTTTTTCTAATCATACTTTATGAACATGATCGTACTATATGATATTTAAAATATTGCCTAATTTAATCCCGTGATTAGTCAATCAAAATGGCTCAATTTTGATATTTGATCGTATTGTACGAACTGGATCGTACTGTATGATCAATAGAGACATTTTTTGCCATACCATGCTTCATCCTAAACTAATTGCATTTTTATTGAATTGTTCATACGGTAGCAACTGAACATCGTACAGTATGAACATGCAAACTAAACTGTTCGTACATTACTAATTGGTGATCATACTGCATTTTTATTGAACTGTTTGTAAAGTACTAACTATACATCATATTATACAAACATGCAAATGGAACTTTTTGTACAGTACTAACTAGTGATTGTATAGTACTAATAGGTCAAATTCTGTACATCATACTGGATGACCCTGAGATCGTACTATACGATCTTTGATGGCTAAAATGTTTTTTAAGGATTTTTTGAAGCCCTCTATTTAAGCTTTCTCATAAGACTTTATAAGAGTCTTTGACATGCATTGAAACTTCATTTTTTTTAAGAACACTTAAAGAGAGAAATTGAAAGGGAGAGAGGAAAGGGTGGTGTTTGAGAGAGGGAGAAGATCCTTGGAGGGGGTTTCAAGGGAGTGTGAAGGAGATTTGGAACTGTAGGGGGGCTAATAAGGAGGCCTCCTAGTATTTGAAAGAATTTGTAAAAGAGTGAGATTTTTTTTTTGTTGGAATTGTGGAGACTAAAATTTCAATTATTTCTAGAGTTGATTTTGATAAATTCATGGGAGCCGGTTGGGATTTTTTGAAAGTTCGTTAGGGATGTTAAGCCCTTATGAACTTTCCCAAGCTAACCAGGAGGGGGGGGGGAATTGGTATTTTAAAAAATCTTTCAATCGAAAACTAAAATCTTAACCAAACCAAAATTCATCATAAATAAATTGTGTGAAAATGAAATGTGGAAAAAAGCACTAGAAAAGAACACAAAAATTTATAGTGGTTCGGTTAACTCGACCTACGTCTACTCCTCGGAGGTGCCCTCTGAGTATTGCACTAAACTCAGTGACTCTCCTTCTGCTCCCACAGCAAGCTGGAGAAGCTTGTACAAAACCTCATTTCCACCAACATCGGTGAGGCAGAGAACCTAACTCCTTTTACTTCCTCTTGAAGCAGGCAGAGAACCATAATTAATTGCTGAAGTAAACCTCTCTTGAACCTCCAAGAATAAGGGACGACGATCAGAGAAGAAAACTTGGATCCTTGCTTGGAGCAACCTTTGTGAAACCCCTCATAAACTCCCCCTCACAAGATCCTCTCTATCTCTCTCTACCTTTCTCTCCCTCTCCTATAGGCTCTCTCACGTCAGGACACCAGCAAAAGATGAGCTCTTGGGTAGAACAAGAGTTCTTAAATAGAAGAGTTTCAGAATAGCTCTTATTTTATACAAACTGACTTTATCTACCGGGACAAAATGGATATCATCCTTGACGATCAGCATAAATTTTGCTCAATTAGCCTGGATGGTTTGGGACGATCAGAAGATTTTTGTTCATATCATCCAGGCCGATATAATATCATCCAGGCCGATATAATATCATCTTGTATGATCAGTATAAATCCTTGAATATCATCCAGACAATCACACTGAAAGCATGTCTGGATGATGAAAAAATAGCTTGATCGTCTAAGCTGATCTCACGATCGGCCCGGACGATTATTTCAAATATGTGAAAATCATCCATATAATCGCCCTGAAGGCAACTGGCCGATGAAGATCATCCAGGAACAACTAAGATTTTTTGAACTGATCATCCCGGTCGATCTTGTGATTGTCCAGGATGATTTTATCAAGTAATCAAAACCTTAATTACTTTCTTTAATAAGCAAATTAATTTAAGCATAATTGTGTTGCGTCGTCTAGGATAATGTCCAAAAATAAATAATACCTAAACAAATCTGGCGACTGATTCTTTTTTATTTGAGCCTATAGTATTGGCCGATACAAATATCTTCTAGGATGATGTGCTTAATATCAACTGCCTTAATCAGGATGCCCTAATTAGAATTTCTATTTTTAATAAATCATCTAGGATGATGTTTGGATCATCCCGGACGATGTGATTAAAATAGAAAACTCTAACCAACAGACATAATTTCTCCCATGTGTGTGTGCAAGGTTACTTAGCATCAGGAACCACATCGTTTACAGTAGACTCAAGAAAGGAAAAAAATTACAAACTGACTTAGACTTAATATACCTAATCTTGAGCTGGCTTGAGTCGTACTCGATCTTGTGGACCTAAAATATTAGTAAGCAAGGTAGTCATAGAAAAATATGAATGCTTGTTATCATCAAAATTCTAATCCATAAAATCATATTTGTAATAATCTCCTCCTTTTTTATGATGGCAAACCAAAAAAAAATCTAAGCAGTTCAAGGCAGTTTAATGGAAATAGATCAGCTTTTCAATAATAGAATCAAACTATAGAACAAATAGTGTAACTAACTACTCCCCCTTTTGACATCATAAAAAAGAAGAGGGAAAGAAACAAAGCAGAGACTACCAAATAGAATCAAACTACAATAAAAAATAACATAAAAAAACTAAAAGAATGATGGCCCCTGATCATCTGACGGAGGTGGTGGTGGAGGTGGATGTGGCTGAAAGTAACTCGAACGAGTGGAGAACTACTCTCCAAACCATGCCATATCCTTGTTGTGTTGATGCTACAGGCGAAAAATGTCCTCAATATATTGATGTTCTTGCGCAGCAACGTATGCCTCGAAGTGAAGCTCCCACTAGTCGAATAGCTCTACCAACTGATCCAGCTGAGAGTGCTGGCGGAGCAGAGTAGGTGCAAGAACAAGTGCAGGAGCTAGTATAGGAGCTGCCTCCTCCTCTCAACTCCCTCGGCTTCCTCATGCCCCGAGTGGAGACGAGTATTATGAAGAATGTGGAAGGAGTTTTTTGAGTAGAAGGCAGGCTGAAAATTTGGTGGGGTAGGATATTGAAGGTTATATTTTGATTTTGAGACATAGGCAATGATATGTCCTAGAGCAAGATTTGGCTTTCTTCTATGTCTTGAATCTCGAATAGTGGTCAGATGCTCAATGTAGCGAAAGATCAAATCTGTGACATTGAATTCTCGGTGAGCTAAAATATAAAAAGTGGTGATCGAAAGAAGAGTAGTGATATGAACGTGATCACTAGCTTTAGAAAGAATTGAGGTGCGAAGGACATGCTGGATTGTTCTAGCATCTTTGAGTAAGGTGCTAAACTCTCCAATGTGAAAGTGAGTATTAGTATTTCTAAGAAAATGGTTGGCTAGAGCATAATCATAATTAGGATCAAAATAAGGGATATGGAGTTTGTCCCCTGTGGTGGAAATGTGCAAACATTCTGCCTAATTTTGATGTGTGATCTTGACGGGGCATCAATTCACATTAGAACCGAGAGTAGTGAAAGAAGAATTAATGTGGAGGTTGGCAAAAATTTCAAAAAGAAGCTCAGAGTTGAAGGGGACAGAGAGAGTAAGGAGAAAATATAAGAAGGTGTGAGCAAACAAATCAAGTACTATATATGAGAGAATGTTTGGGTTGACAGTCTGGGAGATAGTAATTCTGGCCATCTTATACCTTTGGTAGGCAGCTTGATCGTCCGCCTTAGTGAATGAAGGGTCTAGAGTCGCCCTCAAGGAGCTTCCAAAAAGATGGCGAGATCGCTTTCCTCTTGCCATTGATCAAGAACAACAAAAAAAGGAAGTGCAGGACTGATCAAAGAAGAGGGTGTGAGAAAAATTGCTTGAGGTGCATAGTTTATAAAGAATCGGCTGGATTGTCTAGGATGATATGGTGCAATAATTGCATCCGGGACGATTGGTCAAAAAGGCGGTAATATCATTCAGGATGATCATATATTGTCTGGGATGATAAGACACAGGCGATCATCCCGAGGAGTTATTCCGGGTGAGTTAAAAAAATAGATCGTCCTGGACGATTAGGTGGATCATTCAGGATGAT
Source organism: Dendrobium nobile (assembly GCA_022539455.1). Taxonomy (NCBI): domain Eukaryota; kingdom Viridiplantae; phylum Streptophyta; class Magnoliopsida; order Asparagales; family Orchidaceae; genus Dendrobium; species Dendrobium nobile. The sequence goes on from CM039733.1 coordinate 26,636,393, forward strand.
ACACAATAATGGATCGTACTGGCCAAACTAAAGTTGATTACCTAGATTTGCCATGTGGATCGTCTAGGATGAATAGTGGTATCGTCCAGGATGATCCCCAATAATTGAGTATAGATTGTGAAGATCATCTAGGATGAGGAAGATCATTCAGGACGATTAAAATAATGGAAACAGAAGACTAGCAGATCATCCATGACAATAATTGGATCGTCCAAGATGATCAGAAGCAGAAAAGTCAGAACATCTAGTAGATGGAATTCAAAGAGGGAATTGAACAGATCGTCCAGGATGATATAAATATCATCTGGGATGATGTGAGCAAAAGTTTAAAAATAGAGAATAGATGGAGATGATCAGAGAAGACCCAACACATGAAAAATTAACTTAAAAGAGAAAATAAAATATGAAAATGACAAGAATAAAAGCAAAACATGTTTTTTTTTTTAATCAAAACTTGAATATAATAAATTCTCCATATGATTGAATTAAAAAATTTGTAAGAATCAATGAGTTAACATCGTCGAAATCCGAGAAAACAGAAGAACAATTGATCCTGTTAGCCTTAACTCGGACTTCTCTCAGGGAAAATTGGCTTTTGAAAATAAGGATCTAAATCATAAAAATCAATTGGATAAGAAAAAAAAATCCGTTCAAGACTTAGTTTTAGAAAATATTTTATATAATAATATATCAAAGTAATTAGTTATAATCATGAATTCTAAAATCAAGCCTTTAAAAAATATCAAGTGACACATGAATTATTCTAAGATTTAAAAATTTTGAAAGAGAAGAAGCTTGCGTTTGGTTGGCTTATTTTATATCTCTTGTCAATCTAATTGGCGCTCTTAGCGCATCTTTTGATTTTTGATACACTAAGTGCATATATTTTTTTTTTCAATTTGGCATCATTACGCATCTTTTGATTTTAGCATCATTGGCCACTTTTTTTTTCTTTTTTTTCTTTGTAAGTTAGATCCCTTTTAAAAATTTTTAAAAATTCTTAGTTGTGATTATATCTTCTAAAGATTAGGGAAGAAAAACTTACTCTCTAATGAAAGGAAAAATGAATCACAAAATAGAATAAAAAATTATATGATAAATTCAATGATAAGATTACAAAAATCTGAAGGCAAAATAAAGACTTTGAATATTATATATATAAGATAGATTACTGTAGCAAGATTGAAAAGATAACAATTTCAAAATCTAATTGATAATGTAAGATAGATTATTATTTAGAAAAGAAAATTTCACCACTAAAAGAAGTTAGAGAGAAGGAAACAATCAAAGGTATTTTCCCTCTTTAATTATTTTTAGAGATGACAATCTTTGACTTAAAAATTTCCAAAAATAAAATTAAGGCACAAGATATCAATTCAGCAATGATTAAAAAAATATATAACATACGAAAAGAAAATAAAGTAACAAAAACAAAATAAGAAATAAATAATGAGAAACTATAGAAATGAAACAACATAAGAAAAAAAAGATAACAGATAAAAAATCAGTAAGAATCAATTTCACACATTTATGTCAATCACACCCAATCTGGTCCTTAAAGTTCTGAAAGTGTCGAAAGCTAGTGGTTTAGTAAAGATGTCAGCCAGTTGATTCTCAGTTGCTACATGGTGTAACTCAATGTGTCCCTTGGTCATATGGTATCTAATAAAGTGATGCCTTATGTTATTGTGTTTGGTCCTTGAATGTTGGAAATGATTCTTAGAAATGTAGATGACACTAGTATTGTTACAAAGGATTGAAATTGTGTCTACAGGTAATCCTAAATCTAGAACTTGCTGCTTCAACCAAAGAACTTGGGCCACACAACTTCCTAAGACAATGCACTCAGCTTCAGTAGTAGAAAGTGCAACAGAGTTTTGCTTCCTACTAAACTAGGAGACTAAAGACTATCCTATGAATTGGAAAGTCCCAAAAGTGCTCTTCTATCCATCTTACATTTTGCAAAATCAGAATCAGAATATTCAATAATCTCAAAAGAAGTGTTGTGCCTAGGATACTAGATTCCTAAGTTTTGGGTTTTTAAGAGGTATCTAAAAATTCTCTTAACTGCAGTCAGGTGGGATTATTTAGGATCAGCTTGAAATCTAGCACAGAGATAAATACTAAACATTATATCAAGTCGGCTAGCGGTCAAGTAAAGTAAAGATCCAATCATCCCTCTGTACTTCTTTTAATCAATAACTTTTTATTTAGGTCCTTATCCAACTGAACACTGGAGGTCATAGTAGTATTAATTGGTTTGACTTTATCAATTTCATACTTCTTCAAGATATCCTTTATATATTTTATTTGATTTAGAAAGATTCGATCATCCAGTTGTCTTATGCTAAATCCAAAAAAATAGGACAACTCTCCCATCATACTCATTTCAAACATCTCACTCATTGTTTTAGAAAAAAATATCACATAGCATTTTATCAGAAGATCTAAATAGTATATCATCAACATAGATATAAATAATGAGTAAATCATCTCCTACTTTCCTCAGAAAAATGTTAGTGTCTACACTACCCTTAATAAACTCCCTCTCTAGTAAGAATATGCTAAGCCTCTCATACCAAGCTCTAGGTGCCTACTTTAATCGATATAAGGCCTTTTTTAATTTGAAAACATAATTTGGAAATTAGGAACTCTCAAAACCTGGGGGTTGCTCTACAAACACATCCTCTTTTATTACCCCATTTAAAAAGGCACTCTTAACGTCTATTTGATAAAGCTTAAATTCCTTATAACAGGTAAAGGCTAATAGCACTCTAATGGCTTCCAATCTAGCTACACGGGCAAAGTTCTCCTCAAAATCAATACATTCTATTTGGTTGTACCCCTTAGCCACCTATCTTTCCTTATTCCTAACCACCACACCAAAATCATTCAATTTATTCTTAAAGACCCATTTGTTTTCAACTATACTTTGTCCCTTTAGTCTTTCTACAAGCTCCTAAACATTATTCCTGACAAATTGGTTTAACTCCTCTTGCATGGCTAAGATCCAAAACTCATCAGAAAGAGCTTGGTAGATGTTGGTGAGTTCATTCATTAAGATAAAAGCATAGTGGTTCACTTCCTTCCTAAGTCCATGCCTAGTCCTAACATCTTCAGAAGGGTCTCCTAAGATCAGTTCTTTAGGATGACTTGAAGAATATCTTCAATCTCTAGGCAAGGTGTGTGTAGGTTCAACCCTTTCCTCCAAATCTATATTTTCCCCTCCTTGGGTAATCTCACCTACTCCTTCAGTATTTTGGGGCTCTACCCTCTTCTTCAAATGTTTAACTCCAGTGGTATTCTCTCCAACTTCATCTTCTTCCTCAACTCTAGATTTCTTTGGATTAGATTCATCAAACACTACATGAGTTGTCTCCTCCACTACCAATGTCCTCTTATTAAACACCCTAAAGGATTTCCCCACACTTGAATATCCTAAGAACACTCCATCAGATTTTGGGTCAAATTTTTCTAAGTGTGACTTCCCATTGTTATGAATGAAAATCTTACAATCAAAGACATGGAGGTGGGAAAGATTGGGAGTCCTACCCTTAAGGATCTCATAGGGTGTCTTATCAAGTTTGACTCTAACATTTATCCTATTCAATACATAACAAGCTGTATTTACTGCTTTAGCCCAATATATTTTGGAAGTGAATACTCAGCAAGTATGGCTCTAGCAGCTTCAACTAATGTCTGTCTCTTCCTTTCAGCTACCCTGTTCTGCTGAGGGGTCCTAGGAGCTGAGAAGTTGTGACTCATCCCCTTATCCTCATAGAAGTCTATAATTCTCTCATTTTCAAACTCTCCCCCATGGTCACTATGAATGGACAAAATCTCACAACCTAGCTTTTTCTGAATCCATGTGGAGAAAGATCTAAACTCATCAAAAGACTCATTCTTATGGGATAGAAATATAATCCAAGTAAATCTCGAGTAGTCATCAACAATCATAATAGTATAGAATTTCCTTCCTAAGCTGGCAGTGCTAATGGGTCCAAACAAATCCATGTGAAGGCCTTCTAAAGGTCTAGAGGTGCTAATATCCTTAATGGAGTGAAAAAGGGAATGAACTTACTTTCCTAGTTGGCAGGCATCATAAAGGTGGTTTTTGGAGAATTTAAGTTTGAGGACACCTCTAACTAGGTCTTTTTTGGTCATTCTCCTAAGGGTTTTCATACTGGCATGACATAATCTCTTGTGCCACAACCATGAATCATCAAAAGTTGTTTTTAAATAAAATAAGGAGCACATTCACTAGTATTTAAGTCAAGCATGTAAATATTATTGATCCACTTTTGCTACAAAATAATATTATTATTTAAGCTTATAATGTAAGTATTAGCCAAAAGTTTTATGATGAAGCCCTTATCGCAAAGCTGACTGATGCTGAGCAAGTTGTGTTTTAGTCCATCTACAAGCAAAACATTTTCAATTAAATGGTTCTTAGAGTTTCCAATTATACCAACGCCCACTACCTTCCTGTTGGTGTTGTCTCCAAGAGTAACATTGTCTCCTGTCCTGGTCTCCATCAAAATGAATTGATTGGCATATCTAGTTATGTGTCGTGAGCATCCGCTTTCCGGTACCACATGCTCTTATGAGGCCTTTTATGAGAGTACACTTGCAAAATCATCAAACGTCAGATTTAGGAACCCAAACATGTTTGGGTCCCTTCTTACTGAAAGTAGAATATAATGCATGTGTTATACTGTGAATCATGCAATTTGGGTCTCCATACCTAATATGTACTATGCTGAATGATGCAAGTGTGTGCAATGTGTCCTAACATGCCACATGAAAAATATATAACACCAAGAAAATGATGTACTAATCTACTCAGGTGGTGAGGCTTGTTTTTAAAGTTATGTGATGTATGCAATGATGATTTATTATTTTCAAACTTTGAGATTTGCTAATTTCTTAAACTCCTTTTCTAACTCAGTATGGGATGACTTTAAGGATTCATGTGCATCAGATAATTCAGTATACTTTTTGTTTAATGCATCAAACTCATCAAGTAATAACATGTGATTGCTATTAATTATAGAATGATCGTTAAGAAAATTTCATGCTTTTTTTATAAATTTAAAAACTTCAATTTCAAGCTAGCATGTGATTTCTTAAGTTTCCTATATAATGCATGAATTTGTTCAAAAACTTCAAGTAGTTCCTCATATGTTAGTTCACATACCTCTTCTTGGTCACTTTGGCCAAGATTTTTGTCTTCCATCAAGCACAAGTATGTAGTCTCCTCTTCAGCTTCAGTCTCAGAGGCGTTAGATGTAGAATTTGCCCAGAACGCCTTTTGGAACTTCTTCTTGTTGTTTTTGAACTTGGTTTTCTCCTCACTCTTCTCCTTGCTAGGATGAGTTTTAAGTGTAGGGCAATCAACTTTAACATGTCCTAGCTTCCTGCAATCAAAATTAATAGTATCATTAGAACTCTTAAAATTTTTGCTACCCTTACATTTATTTCACTTATGATGGTTCTTATGCTTCTTCCTTAGAAAGATTTTGACTTCCTTAGAAAGATTTTGAATTGCCTCGTGATTAAGGCAACATAATCGCTTTTATACTTGGAAGAGTTAGTGTCCGTGTTATTGGCTTTTAGTGCCACAGTTTTCTCCTTCTTTTTCTCACATGCATCAATATTTCTTTGATTCACCCCTTGCTCGTAAGCAATGAGTGATCTAAGTTATAAATCGAATAAGTATTCAAATCTTTAGATTCAGTGATTGTAATAATTTTAACATCAATAGAGGAAGGCAAACATCTTAAAATTTTATTCATTTTTTCATAGTTAGTGAGTTCTCGTCTTAAGGCATGCAAAGAGGTAACAATTTGAGTAAACTTTGTATATATTTTAGAAAATGATTCATAATGTTTCATAAAAAAAATTCATAATCATGCAATGAAATATTCAATCGAGATTGCTTAACTTCATTTATTCCTTCATAAATAATACGCAATCTATCCCAAATCTCTTTACCAGTAGCACAAATTGAAACATGTATGTAATTTTTAGATTTTAAAGCACAAGAAAAAATAGTTCAAATATTTTGCATTAAGTTGTGCTAAATCCCTATCATCAAAAGTCCATTCAGTAAAAGAAAGTTCAATTTTAATGCCATTAATTTTACATGAAGGAGGTGAATATCCTTCTTTAATATGCATCCACATGCGATAGTCAATTGATTGTAAAAATGTAGACATACGGGTTTTCCAAATATCAAAAGGAATATTGTCAAACAAAGATGATCGGGTAATAGAATACCCTTCCGTAGTATTACCATTACTGAAGTTAGCCATGGATCAAAATTCAAAAGTTTTCAAAAACTTGTTTTTATGAATTTCGCTCTGATACCACTTGAAAGTTCGTTAGAGATGTTAAGCCCTTATGAACTAGCCCAAGCTAACCAAGAGGGGAGGTGAATTGGTATTTTAAAAAAAAAATTCAATCAAAAAACAAAATCTTAACCAAACCAAAATTCACCACAAAGAAATGATGCGGAAATTAAATGCGAAAAAAAGCAGTAGAAAAGAACACAAAAATTTATAGTGGTTTGGTTAACTCGACCTACATCCACTTCCCAGAGGCAACCTCCGAGTATTGCACTAAACTCAATGACTCTCCTTTTGGTACCACAGTAAGGCGGAGAAGCCTGTACAAAACCCCTTTCCACCAACACCGATGAGGCAGAGAACCTAACTCCTTTTGCTTCCTCCTGAAGTAGGCAAAGAATCTTGATTGGTTGCTGAAGTGAACCTCTCTTGAACCTCCAAGATTAAGGGACGATGATCGGAGAAGAAAACTTGGATCCTTGCTTGGAGCAACCTTTATGAAATCCCTCATAAACTCTCCCTCACAAGATCCTCTCTCTCTCCCTTTCTCTCCCTCTCCTCTAGGCTCTCTCAGGTCAAGACAGTAGCAAAAGATGAGCTCTTAGGTAAAATAAGAGCTTTTAAATAGAAGAGTTTCAGAATAGCTCTTATTTTATACAAATTGACTTTATTGTCCAGGATGATATGGATATTATCCTGGATGATCAGTGTAAATTTTTCTTAATCAGCCTAGACGGTTTGGGACAATTAGAATATTTTTATTCACATCATCCAGGCCGATATAATATCCTCATGTACAATCAATACAAATCCTTGAATATTGTCCAAATAATTGCTTTGAAAGGAAGTCTGGACGATGAAAAAATAGCTTGATCGTCTGGCCGATCTCCCGATCGGCCCAGACGATTAGTTCAAATCTATGAAAATCATTCAGATTATTGCCCTGAAGGCAACTTGCCGATGAAGACCGTCCAAAAACAACTAAGGTTTTTTGAATTGATCGTTTCGACTGTTCATACAATCGTCCAAGATGATTGGATCAAGTAATCAAAACCCTAATTGCTTTTCTTAATAAGCAAATTAATTTAGGCATAATTATGTTGCATCATCCAGGATGATGTCCTAAAGGATGACCAAAAATAAATATTTCCTAAACAGATCTGTCGGCTGATTCTTTTTTATTTCAGCCTATTGTCCCGACCGATACAAATATCATCCATGACGATGTGCTTAATATTGGATGCCTTAATCAAGATGCCCTAATTAGGGTTTCTATTTTTAACAGATCGTCCAGGACGATGTTTGGATCATCCCAGACTGTGTGATCAAAATAGAGAACTCTAACCAACAAGCAAAAATTTTCCCCCATGTGTGTGTGTGCAAGGTTACTTAGCATCAGGAACCATATTATTTATAATAGACTTAAGAAAGGAAAAAAATTACAAATTGACTTAGACCTAATCTACCCAATCTTGAGCTGGCTTTAGTCGCAGTCGATCTTGTGGACCTAAAATATTAGTAGGCAAGGCAGTCGTAAAAAAATATGAATGTTTGCTATCATCGAAATTCTAATCCATAAAATCAGATTTCCAACACTTTCTTCTTTTCCCATCTAGTGGGATGTCTAGAGGGATCTTGGTGTTATGGAGGTCTAATTTTTCCTCTTATACTTTGTTGGAAGCTTCTGCTCAGTGTGTGGTTGGTGAGCTAAAATTTTTTAATAAAGGTGTATGGGTGGTCTCTACTGTTTGTGGTAGTAGAGACTTGTATGGAAGAAGGGAGTTGTGGGACTTTTTGGAGCATCACTTGAGGTCTGAGGTACCTTCTATGATAGGGGGAGATTTTAATTGCATTCTTTCTCAAGAAGATAAGAAAGGAGGAAAGAAGTTCTCTTTTTCCCAAGGGCCTTTAGAGATGAAAGCTTGTATGAACAAAAGTGATCTTCATGATGTGAGATTCTTGGATCAAAATATACTTGGTGTAATAATAAGAATGGCAGTGCTCACATTCATGAAAGGCTTCATAGGTGTTTGTTGAATTCAAAGGCATTGAAATTGATCCATCAGGCTTCAATCAGGCACTTGGCTAGGATTGCTTTTGACCATTGTCCCATTATTTTGAAAATTCTTAACCAGGCGAATTATAGTAGCAGATTTTAGAGATTTGAAGATGTATGGCTGTCTTATCCGGCTGCATCCTCGGTGGTTAGAAGGTCTTGGGCTAAACCAGTTAGTGGCGATGTTATGGAAATCTTAAATAAGAAATTCTCAAGGATTCTAAAGCCTTGTACTTCTGGAGCAAATCTAAGCATTAAAACTTGAATGATTTAAAAGATAATCTGAAAAAACAGATTGATGATCTTCAATTGGAAATGTCGTTGGATCAAAATTTTCTTGATGATAATCTTCTTCTTCTCAGGTCCAAAGTTAATGAATTCAATTGTTTTCTTGCTCGATTGAGTACTTGATGGAGGCAAAGGGCAAAGGCTAAGTAGTTAGGTGAAGTTGATACTAATTCATGTTTTTTTCATGCTTTTGCAATTGGTCATAGGAATGGTAATCATATTAAGCAAGTGAAGAATGATATGGACTTGCTGGTGGAGGATCCCGAGGCTATTAAGCAAGTCTTCTTCAGATTTTTCAACAACAAATTGAGGCTTACAGATTGCTGTTTGGATGGTTGGCCATTGAATTCGAACTTGTTAAGTCAAGGGAAATGTGATATCCTAAATGCTGATTTCTTCTTAGAAGAAGTGGAGGTTGTGGTCAAAGATCTTGGCAAAAATATTTCTCCTGGTATGGATGGAATCTCTTACTCATTCATCAAAGCATATTGGAATACAATTGGATTAAATGTGTGGAATGCAATTCATCTCTTCTTATCTTCGAGTAAGATGTTCTCTAAATGGAAGGAAACTTTGGTAGTGCATATTCCTAAAGTGAGCATTCCTTTAATCCCTTCTAACTTTCGCCCAATTAGCCTATGTCTTTCCATTTATAAGATTGTTTTTTTTTTTAGGAACTGCAGAATGCAATTAAAAGAAAAAAGTACAAATGTCTAAGTGATAGAGGATCTATCACTTTCCTCCTTTAACAAATAATAAAAGGTAGGAGGAACCTTATTAACTTCTAGAACATCCCAAAAAAAATTACCTTTTAAGGCATGGTTAGCACACCAATGGGCTAACTTATTACAGTTTCTATTAACAAACTGAAAAAAAATTACCTCAAAGCCATTAAGAAAATCCAAGTCCTCTCTAGAAGCTTTATCCAATAGTCGTTTGTCCACCTTTGTCAAGTTCTGAAAATGAGACATAACATTGGCATTATCTCCTTCCACTATTATGCCTTTAGCATTGAACATCCAATCTTCAATGACTTTACCGAGTGACCGAACAGCCATCCATTCAAGTGTTCCAATATCCCAATGTATAAGAGAAAAACCGAAAGATAGAAGCATTCTACCTTTGTGGTCTCTAAAGACATCGCCAATTCCAGCTTCATTAGAGCATTGTAGAGATGCATCTATGTTAATTTTAATCCATCCGGGTGGAGGGGGATGCTAAGAAGAAAAAATCAACATATGCTTAGCATCCCAGTGGTCCGAATGGATATAAGAAAAGGAAGTAGATGCAAAGGTAATGGCATTTGTCACAATGATGCCATCATCCATCTCTTTGCCCTCATGGATTAACAAATTTCTACTCTTCCAAGAATTAAAGACTAAGGAACAATATAGATTTTGTAAAAAAGGATTGACTTCTCTTTGTTTTTTTCAAAAAAGAAGCAACATCATTAAAATCATTGAGGATAGGAACCTTAAAACCCCAAATGTTGGCCTTCTTGATAAGTATCTTCAGTTTTGAGCAATTATTAGCCAAATATTTTCCATCTTCAATTAAATTACAACCTCTTAGACAAAGGTTGCATCCACCTAACCTTCTATGTAACAAGAAGTCCATGGTGGGTAGTGCATCTTTTAAAAGTCTCCACCAAAAGTGTAGTACACGGGGATTTAATTTCAGTTTCTTGAAGCAGCTCCAAATATTTAAAAAGGGGATGTCCGCCTCAGCCTTATCTAGTATTGCATTTTTTGTGAGAGCTGAGATTGTCTTACCAGAATGTAGATTTAATAACTCCAATTTGTCTTCAAGTCTCTCCCTATCAATCTTCAGGTTGCAAATGAGCTTGACTAGTTCATCCCCAAAGTATTTACAGAGTTCTTCTATGTTCCAAACTCCATCGATCCGTGATGAAGCTTGAAAGATTGGGAAGATTGTCAATCTCAATTGAAATAAAGGTTGGCCAACTTTTTAATTTTCTATCCAATAACCAAATGTCCTTCAAGATATTAATGGAAACCCCGTCTTTAATGTTCCATCTCACAATATGTTTTAAAGCTTTAGCACCACTAAGAAATAATTTCCAAGTTGAAGAAGGGTTTTGTCTACTTATCTCGTCACCACCAAATTTTCCATATCTAGCTGATATAGATCTGCTAAGTAGCGTATTTGGCTTGTTTAAGAATCTCCAAACCAATTTAGCTCTAAGAGGTTCCACTGAATCAATTGCAGAATGTATGCCTAGTCCTCCATGTTTTATTGGTATGCATACTTCTTTCCAAGCTACATAGTGCAATCCATTAATACCGTAACTTTTATTCCATAGAAACTCCCTGCAAATTATGTCCAGTTTTTTAAGAACAGACAAAGGTACCAAAGCTAAAGTGGAGTAGAAAACGTGTATAGCTTGAATCACTGATTTGATGAGGATAGATCTTCCCGCCTTTGATATAAAATTCTTACCCCAAACATCCATTTTATTAGCTGCTCTCTCCAAAATAATTGAAAAATCTGATGCTACAAGCCATCTCTGAGTTAATATAATACCCAGATAACTGAACTCCTTGGCTTCCTTGATACCAAATATCTTAGAGATACTCCTCTTTCTCCTCCTGATCATATTTTTGCCAAAAATTAGTGAAGATTTGTTAACGTTGATGACCTGTCCAGTCCAGCTGCAATACTCCACCGTAATCCCCTTAATTTTCTTTATATTTTCTACTTTAGAATTTGAGAAAATTAAGATGTCGTCGGCATAGAGTAAATGTGAGATTCTGGGAGCCAATGGAGCAACTTTTAAACCCAAATTTCTTCCTTTGCGGTAAAAGCTTTTGTGAGTAATTGAGAGCAGAGAATAAAAAATAAGGGGATAAAGGGCATTCCTGTCTAATTCCGCATTTCCCTACAATTCTTTCCAAGACCTCACCATTAATTTGAACCAAGAAAATAGGATTAGTGACACAATCCATTATTAGATTAGAAAATTTACTAGGAAAGCCAAAGAAAACCAAGATTTGTTTGAGAGTATCCCAAGCCATACTGTCGTATGCTTGTTCCATATCATGTTTTGCTGCCACCATTCCTCTTTTAGATTTAGAAAGCCTGAATTTGTGGAACATTTCTTGAGCAAGTAGCATGTGATCAGATAAAGCCCTACCTTTTATGAATGCTACTTGTTCTTCAAACACAAGGCTATGAATGACTTTCATTAATCTATTTAAAAGGATTTTAGCCACTATCTTATAGATAGACATACAGAGACTAATAGGCCTAAAATTGGAAGGAGATAGAGGGTTGCTTACTTTGGGTATAAGAATTACCAAAGTTTACTTCCAATAAGAAGACATTTTTCCTGAAGAGAAGAAAAGTTGAATGGCTTTCCACACATCCCTCCTTATTATATCCCAATAAGCTTTGAAAAAAGAGTAGGTGATCCCATCTATTCCGGGAGCAATATTGTTGCCGAGCTCCTTTATCACTATCTCCAACTCTTCTTGAGAAAATTCAGCCTCTAGTAATTCACAATCTTCTTGGCTCAAGTTGTTTTCAAAATCTGGCCAATTTGTCAATTTACAGCCTCTATGTTTCCATTTTTCCTTAAAAAACTGAGCAAAACAGTCTTTTAAAATGGTTGGATCTTCAATCAAATCACCAACCTCATTCTTGAGTTGTCTTATATACTTGGTATTCCTTCTTCCATTTGCAAAAGCATGAAAGAATGAGGAGTTTAAATCACCTTCTTTCAACCATTTAGCTTTAGCCCTTTGTCTCCACCATGTATTTAATCTAGCAAGAGTAGAATTAAATTTAGAAATTTTGTTTCTAAGGTTCAAACTTTTGCTGGCTGGAAAAATCTGCTCCGAAGCTTCTTCAAGCTGTAATTCCTCAATTTCCATTTTCAAATTCTTCTATAAAACTTGAAGTTTTTGGTGTTTTTCCTTACTCCAAAAAAATAAGGCTTTTAATACTCTATTCATCGTTTTGTTTAGAGCTTCCATGTCATTGCTTCTCACAGGTATAGCCCAGGATTTGCTGACCACCGAAGTGGTTGCTACATAAGATAGCCAAATGTCTTCAAATCATCGAATTCTATTGCCATTAGGAGGTTGATTAAATAGTTTCAAAACAATGGGGCAATGGTCGGAGGAGATTCTACTCAGATGCCTTATAGAAGCATGATTGCTAAGATTCAATGCTTTTGAATTTAGAATGCATCTATCAAGCCTTTCTAGTATTCGTGCACTCCCAATTTTATTATTACACCAAGTAAATTTGGAACCAAGAATGCTTACATCATGTAAGTCATTCCTATTCATAAAGGATTTCATCTCCATTGGCCCGCCTGAGAATGAAAATTTTTCCCTCCTTTCTTCTCATCTTGAGAGATGATACAATTGAAGTCTCCTCCGGCTACAAAGGGAATTTCTTGATCTACAGCTTCATCTAAAATTCTCCACAATTCTCTTCTACCTTGGACATTCCTGCTACCATAGATTGTAGCAACTTTCCATTTACCCTTGTTGAAAATTTCAAGTTCACCGACCATACATTGATCTGAAGAATCAGTCAGAGAAAAATCCGCTACAATAGAATTCCATATAACCATTATTCCACCAGAATTTACTCTGGATGGATGAAGTATGAAATTCCAATCTTTTCCCATCATCTTACCAAAGTCTTCCTTAGAAAGAGAAGTGAATTTTGTTTCAACAATACCTACAAAGAATACATCCCATTCTTTTATAAAATCCTTCAAATAAAAGGAGGCCTCCTTATTAGCCCCCCTACAATTCCAAAAACTGATGGAATTCATTTTGACTTGAATGGGAAGATCCCCCCACCCTTGGTCTTGATAACACTGTTTCTAGTTTGTCTTGACATTGAATTTAGGGGCCCCAAGAACTTTATTTCTTTGGCTAGCTTAATCTTCTGAGAGGTTTGTTTTCCTATGTTCACCGAGCTGTTAGTTCCATGCAGAGATTCGCTGTTAATATTAGTAATATTTTGAGCAATGGCAGGATCAACTTTCTTATGAAATTCTTCCTTCATCACTGAAATTTCACCTTTTTCAATTTCGTTCATCAATTGTTCCTCTTGAAAATCTGCACCAACGTCATCATCACGTAAATTTTTTAACAGCTCAAACTTGATCCGATGCATTTGACTTAGGCATAACATCAATCATCTTGGTTACATCCGATACTTTATCATTAATATTAGAATGTAGATTGTCATTAACCATTTTCAGAGAATTCTCATTTATCGCGCTGCAACAAGGTCTAGGGATTGCATTCGAATTCATGAAACAGTTAACGAAGATCTTCATTCCAGAAGTAGATGCATTAACATCAGATGTAACTTTAGATGATTTCAAGTTGATAGGAGTCTCTGTATCCACCGTCTGAACTATTTACCTTCCACACACTTGATCAGCCTTGGAGAAGGAAAAGAGTTTTCCTTGATCACCAAAGCTCCCTGGCGATTCACTTCAAGCGATTGAATTCGTTTAATTGAATCCAACTTTGTTGAATCGTCAGCATACTCCATGTTTTTCGATTTTCCTGCAACAAATAGAGAATTCGATGATAAAGGAAGAGTATCAAATTCCGAAACCTGACCTCGTCGGACGTTATTGACGACGCTTCTCATCTTCAGATCCTCAGGTGTAGACCTTTGATTAACTCTGGGAGGATCGCCAGCAGAATGCCGGCGATCATCCTCCGCCATTTAGTGAAACCGGACATTACCTCCAAACGAAAATTCAATAATTCAAATTTTCTCTCTCTAGAAAACTTAGACTCTCTCTTTTTTTTATAAGATTGTTGTGAAAGTTCTTTTAAATAGATTATTGAAGGTGATCCATTATTTGGTATCCGATGTACAAGTAGCTTTCATCAAAGGGAGGTCTTTATTGGATCATGTTCTTTTTGCCCAAGAACTTTTTTATAAATTTAGATTTTCTAAATTTAAAGAAGGGTTGGTTGCAATTAAAGTGGACATGGAACAAGCTTATGATAGCATGGCATGGGATACTCTTAGGCAAGTTTGGGATTACTTTGGGTTCCCGAATAGATTTTATAACCTCTTAAAGGAGTGTGTGGTTGAGCCAGTTTTCTCTATTCAAGTTAAGGGGGTTGGTCGAAGTGGATTGAAGCTAAAAGTAGTTTTAGACAAGGATGTCCACTATCGCCTTATTTGTTCATTTTATGCTCTAAACTTCTTACTAATGCATTTTTAACCAAGGGATGAAATTTGGGCTTGAAAGTTGCCTCATCGGCTCCAATTATTTCCCATCTTCTATTTTCTAACAACATCCTTATGTTCTCGGATGCCAAACTTGGAAATTTAAGGAGAATTAAGAAAATTACCTCTAATTATTGTCGGTGGATGGGACAATAGCTTAACTTTTCTAAATCTTCTATTCTTTTTAGCAATCTATGGAAAGGAGTAGGAGGAGAGCCATTTCCAAGATTATGGGATTTGTTGAAGTTAAAGAGATACATTACTTGGGCATCAAAATTGCTTTGCAAAGACTTGTTGTGGCAGACTTCTTGAACCTTTTGGAGAAATCAGCTTCAAAATTAGAGTTATGGGGTAATAAATTCATCTCCTTATCTGGGAGATTGGTGCTTATTAAATCGGTGATGCTCTCAATTCCAGTGTCTTATTCTTCTCTTTCTTTAGTTCCTTTGAGTATATTGAAGAAGTTTGATAAGATGTGTAGCGAGTTCTTATGGAACAAAAAAGATGGAGGTCATGGTTTACACTTTGTTGCTGTGGGCTCCGAAAATTCGGCCCCGGCCTCCGCTCGCTCTTCTTATTCGGCGAGGGAGTTTTAACTGAGTAAGTTCCGAGGTAAATTTTGGAAGGCAGATGGGTTTGTAGATAAGACACTACCCAGAGATTTCGCCCTCATTTATGCGAGGACTTTATGATCTGAGTTCTGGTTTCCTATAGGCGCAAGCCCCTATAGTTAATTACCCCTCCCGATCACGAGAGAGAACTTTCGATTAAGGCTAGTCGTCAATCAGATACGTAGAATATACGTGTTATCTGGCATATAGTAGCAGCAATGGTTTAGATTTGGAAATTTGGGGATTTGAAATGTTTGGAAGCTTGGAAATTTATAGGTTTCGAAAGATTTAATATTTAAAATAGAAATTGCACCCTCTTGCACTTAAAGCGGATGGTGGGGGAATGGATGATAGGCCCGATCAAGATCCCATGGTTCCGTCGTCCCGGGCCATCGTGGTCCCTGGTCTACTTAGTCAGAGGAGGTAGTCGACCCAACCTGACAGAAGGATCCTTGTCGGCAGCCATGGGTTGCTTCGTCCAAGGGGACCTTGTAGACCGGGGTGAATATTTGTCTAAGGGGACAAATTTGAATCCACCTTAGCTTACAGAGGGCTTTGTGCCCTATCGATCATATCCTATTGATTCATATCTCAAGGATTTGATGCCACTAAGGAGCGTATTGGCTCTGGCCATAACCGGTATTTCGTGGTGCCATTTGGCGGCAAAACCACTCGGTTCAGAGGGCCCCGGGTCATAACCATTTACCTGCAGTGCCATTTGGCGGCGAAACTGCCGGTTAGAGGACACGTACCACGTCCTTACTGGCAAGAGATTGTTTGAGAATGGATCCTAGTGATATTCTCGACTAGGCATTTGGCTCTTTGTGAGCTGAAGTAAATTTTAATTTGTCCGCCTCGACAAACTGTTGCGGAGGGCGGATAGATTTTGCTTTAAGTATTTAATGGTTAGATTTCAATTTTAAATATTTGGGATTTTTGTGATTTTGAGATTTTTGTGGAGTTTTATGGAATTTTGGGAATTTGAATGGAATTTGAAAGTATTTGTGAACCCCCCGGTTGAGATAACCAATCAATACGGCCATCATCGGGGTGTTTGGGGTCATTTCTCTTTGTAGATTGAACCTTGTCAACTCTGTCGGGCTGTCGACAGAGAATCGGGTTTCGTAGGCTTTGTACCCTTGAAAGTGAATTCTTTTGATTTTAGGCATTGAAGGCCTAATATGAATGTATTAAAATAAATATTCTGGTCGCCACGGCCACATATTTATTTGTTGGCTCGAACCTTGTCGACTCCTATTAATCCGTATAGGAGGATCGGGTTCGAGCCTGAATTCACTTGTCAACCCGCGCAGCATCCCTAGACGTCACGTGTGTACCAATAACACGCTCGCCGGGGCCCATGCGGGTTGAGAATATATTTTCCCTCTTTAGTGTACCTATGTGTATACAATTTATAGTGCATGTGCAGGGGGTATTTTTGGAATAGACGCCTTCTGTCTGCTTGTACGAATGTTGCAGATCCGGTGGCGTGGCGTAGCAGCTTCTGAGTAGAGTCGTTCGCTGCTTTGTACAGGTAGACTGTCGTGCACTATTTGTTGCTTCTTGTAGGTGGATCGTAGTGCACTAACAAGTCTCCAGCTTTTTGTTTATGGGATCTTGCATTCATTGTAGTTCTTTGGCATTTATTTGTAGATTTTATATAATATTCGTAGCGGGACTCCAGCAGAAGTTCGTGGGAGCTTGTATCTGTCGTATCCTTTTAGCACTTTGTTGTGGTAGGTGGTCTTTATAATGCATCCGCTACTGCTACATGTAGGTAGGTAGATGTCTTCCTTCATATACTGAAATTGACTTCAGGATACTGCATTTACTGAAGTCTTTTTGCATCTACATAGGGATGACACGTACATACATCTATGTCAGTAGAGAGATTGTATGCACTGCAGATCTTTTTATTTGCTTCATAGGTAATACTTAGTGTGTACGACGGTCTCCTACAACGGCCCGTAAGAGTTGGTGAACGTCATATATCCTTCACCTTTGAGTCTTATACAATCATCAGTGCAAGCTTCAGAGATTACTGATTTATCGAGAACTCGCAAGTCTCAATAGTCTTATTCAACTTGACATTTAGAACTTGGTCGGAGTCGGGTTATCAATATCTAAAGGCCTCATACTATAGCTATAGGATCAAGCTATTGCGCCCGTAGTCTTCTTCAACTAAAGATCACATTACACTTGCAATATACATGATGAACATGACACTATTAACATTCTCAATTTGCTTGAAATGACGATATCCTGAATCTTTCAAGAAATTAGTCTTCTATTAACTGTGAGAGGATCACACTCCAACTTACACTCACTTGTAAATTGCTTGGAATTGTTCGAATGTTGTTTCAAAAAATCAAAATTTGGTGCCATTTCAATTCCTTTGAATCATCATATATCATTTCCACTTGGTTGCATATTGATGTTTGTTGCATTCATTATATATCCTTATGGCCAATGCATTTGTCCCAACTCAATTGATTGTATAAGTCTCATAATCATTTGTGAGAGAAATATCTCACATGTGAATCATAATATTCATTAAAGCATCCTTGTGTATCTATTGGTAATTTAGACTACACATTCTTATTAACCAAAGATGGCATTTGAGTTGTCGTTGCTCATTCAATGCTCAAGCAATCTTCTTCAATTTATTATCTCATATGATTTTGTAAGGTTCAAGAACAAGTTCAAAATGAGTTTATGTCATGTCTTCTTTAGTCTCAGCTTAGTTCAAATTCAAGTCCTCGTAGTCTTGTTGAATTCAAGTGCAAATTTAAGTCCTCTTGTAGTTGTCCCAAACTACAATATCAAGTCAAAAGTTCCCTGTTGTCCTTGCAAGTTTAAGTCTCAAATGCTTGCAAAATCAAGTTCTAGTTCAAATTCTTTATTTTTATCAATTGATTTCAAGTCCAAGTGTTGTCAACTTGGTTCAAGTTCAAATCCTTCCTCCTTACTCAAGTTATGGTTCAAGTTCATTTAAGTATATTGAATCAAGTCCACAAGTCTCATTTTCTTCAAGTCCTTGTCTGTATTTCAGACAAAATTTCGGCAGCCTCCCGGCGTCTCCCCCGTTAAGGGGAAAAAATCAAGAGGCCGCCTACCCGCCACGCCACTAAAGGCGTGCACGGTTGGTGTTGGTGAGACACCGCGGCGGTTGTATTTTTGTTTTCTCCCACCACGCGCACTAAAGGCGTGCTTGGGGTTTTTTTTTTTTAAAAAAGCATTTTTGAAAAGCAAATTTTTGATTTCCCCCCGCCCGGGGGTACTTATAAGCGACCCTGCTTCGCCGTACGTGCCGCACCGGGGTCCCATCCCACCACGCGCACTAAAGGCGTGCTTGGGGCGGTTCTCCGGTTTGCCACGAACATTTAAACAGAGTTTTGAGTTTAGAAGAATTCGTACCTCCGCGGGGTTGTCGTGGTTGACACATGGATCGAGGGGTCACTCGCCTACCTCGTCGTAAGTGTCGCACCGGGTTCCCTCCTACCACGGCCACTAAAGGCGTGCTTAGGTGGTTTGCCGGTCCGACACGAACATCGAGGAAGGAGAGTGGGGGAGCATTATATATATTTTTTTGAAAATTAATCAAAAAGAAATTAATTACAATTAAATCTAATCATAATTAATTATAACTATTATTATTTAATTATCATTAAAATATTTAATATATAATTAATCTAATTGTATTTAATTATAAATAATTATTAATTAATTAATAAAATAAAATAATCATTCATAATTAAATTAAATTAATTATAAATGATTATAATTATTCATTAATTAATTATAATTAAAGTAATTAAATATAAATAATTAATTATATTTAAATATAATTAATAATAATTAATTAACATTAGGATAGTTAATTATGATTAAATTAAATTAATTATAATTAATATTATTTTTATTTAACTTAAAATTATTATAATTATAATAATAAATAAAATTAAATTTCCCTACCCCCTTCTTCTCTGTTTCACGGGATCAAGCCGAGGAAGCGCGCATGGGAGAAAGTTACCTTCTCAGCCAGTGAGCTCCCGTTGATGCTTCCGATCGGAGAGGGGGGGAAGCCGGAGAAGTCGAACAGCAACAAAGAGGCCGGAGAAGCACACGAAATGGAGAAAGTTACCCTCACTGCCCGCGAACTCCGGTTCAGGTGTCCGATCAAAATGTCGTAACTTCCGATCCTGTAGTAAGGGAAAGTCGTCGATCGAGCGGGGTCGGACAGCCACCAAAGTGCCGACGAAGCTGCGAAAGGGAGAAAGTTTCCCTCACAGCCCTCGAGCTCCTGTCTTGCTTCCGATCCGATCCGACTGAGAAAGGGAAGTCGTCGATCGAGCGAAGGTAACGCTAGCGGGAGGAGAAGAAGAGAGGAGCAGGGGCTTCGGCGTGTGGAGTCGAGCGTGGAGAGTGCGAATGGGAGAGCAGTAGCGAACGGGGGAAGAGGCAGTGGAGGTTCAGTATTTAACGATGTCGTTTGGGCTCTCGATCGAGGCAACGTCGCAGGATTTGAGCAGGAATCGCGGGATGCGACTCAACCGGCGCTGCACAGCGGGATTTCGGCATGTTTTTGCGGCAGAATTTGTGGATCCGTCGAGCATAAGGTATTTTGATTTTTTTTTTGTTCTGTTGGTGAATACCTAGAGGTCAACAAATGCCCCCCAACAAATGTGGTACGCGTCTGGAGCGAGCCACGTTTATTGTATGCTGATTGACCCTGTGGATCTCTAGATATTTGTTCTAGATGTCACACTAGGGGTTCATTTAGTGGATCTCCAAAAATTTACTTGGATGTCACACTAAAACTTTCTTTCTCCATAGATCTCTTGGATATATCAATAGATGGCTGAGATACTGATTTCATTCGTCCTACGCTTTGTGATGCGGACAATGATGGAGAATTTCCTGACTTGTCTTTAATGATTTGTCAAGAGATTTGTACCTTCGGCCCTATGCTTCTAGCTTTGGCGGGCTTGTTGAAGGAGTAGATGCCGGTGACCTAAATCCTTAGATTTGTATTAGGTCAATGGCGAAAAGTCATCGGTCCAGAGCTTTGTGCATAGCGGACTTGTTGATGACGGAATCCTCTTAGTTCAGCCTTTGGCTTTTGTGAACTTTGGGATAATTTTCTTCGGTCCTTTGCTTTGTGCTTTGGCGGACTTGTTGAAGAAAGATTCCTTCGATCCTCACTTTGTGCTTTACGGATTTGTTGAAGGATTTGCAGGTTTTGGATTCAATTGATAGTACCGAATGTAGGTAGTATCTTGATTCTTAACCACTTGAGAAGACTTTAATCTGAATCACTTGAGTTTGTCAGATTGGGAGAGCTAGAATTTAATAGCTCTTTGTCCTCTGGTTGCTGAGAAGGGGGTTCCTCTACTGCGGCCTTTCTTATGGCTTATTGAGTAGATGGAGCTGCCAGCGATCCGGCCATATTTGAGCTTGTTGGATCCGACCTCTTACACCCATTCAGGCTTCAGACTTGAGCTATGGGAATTGTGCTCCCCAATGCTGATTTTGCTGAAGTTGGTAGATTTGGAATCATCCTTCGTGGTTTTGGATTTTAGAGCCTACGAACATTTGGTAGTTGCTCGAGACTCAGCTTCCCACTGGAACTTTGATTCTCCAGTCATTTAGGAAAATTTTGCAGACTACGATCACTTGAACTTGTTGAGTCAAATTTGCTTTCGTGCTTCCTACAGTCCCTACTGACGGGTTGACAAAGTGGGGGTTCCGCTACTACGGCCTTTCTTATGGCTTGTTGAGTAGACAGAGCTGCCAGCGATCCGGCCATATTTGGGCATGTTGGATCCGACCTTTTACACCCATTCGAACCTTAAGCTTCAGGCTGTTGAAAGACTTCAAGCTTTTCCGGCTCAATTTTGTAGGAGTGTGTAGCCACAAAAGTCACTTTCTTGACCTTTGAGTCTTGGTTTGTTGGAGAAGACGGTGTCTCTAACATTTGAAAGATCACCTGCATATACTTTGGAGAACAAATATTTGTATTCTTTAGCACAAAAGAATATATTGATTGATAATTTTAAATATTTATTCGGAGATCTCGGCACGCAGCGCGATGTCGACCCGAATAAATATTTAAAATGCCCCCTGTCTCGCAGGGACATTTCAGAATGGAATAGATTTAGAATATAAGATTTTAAATATTCATTTGGGGATCTCGGCACGCAGCGCGATGTCGACCCAAATGAATATTTAAAATGCCCCCTGTCTCGCAGGGACATTTTATATAGGCTTTTTATCTTTGAGATTTTAAATATTTATTTGGGGATCTCGGCACGCAGCGCGATGTCGACCCAAATAAATATTTAAAATGCCCCCAGTCTGATGAGGGATTTTGAAATGCATTCTTGCTATACAAGAGAATTTCAAAATATAAGCAAACATGCATTGATAAATATACATACAAAACTTTGATAATTGCGAAGCACATTAATTATGAAATTTTCATGCATGATACTTCTTTAGATGTCGACCGTTGATAGGCGGCATGGGTCTTTGACCGTTCAGATCGATCAACTGATATGCTCCTCCTTGGTACACTTTCTTGATAACGAAGGGGCCTTCCCAATTGGATACGAATTTGCCACCAATTTTTCTGTGTGGGATGATTGGTCTTCTCAGCACCAGGACCAATTCCCCTTCCTGAAATGATCGAGGACGCACCATTCGATCAAAGGACTTTGCCATTCTTCCTCGGTAGATTTCTAGATTTTGTTGAGCTTGTAACCTGAGTTCATCAAGTGCGTCGAGCTCTTCCATTCTGAGGTGGGCATTTTGCTCTTGAGTGAGATCATTCTGAATTGCTACCCGGAGTGACGGTAGTTCGATCTCCAATGGTAATACGGCTTCAACACCGAACACTAGAGAGTAAGGAGTAACTTTGGTTGGCGTCTTATAGATTGTACGATACGCCCACAGTGCCTCTGCCATTTTCGTATGCCACTCTCTTTTGTTTTTGGTGAGAATCTTCTTCAACAATTTCACCAGCGTCTTGTTGAAGGCTTCTGCCAATCCATTTGCTCTTGGATTGTATATTGACGAGTACCGCCAATCGATTTTGTGCCGATCAACGAACTTATAGATTTTTGTGCTTTTGAAAGCTGTACCGTTGTCTGAGATTATGCGGCGTGGCACACCAAATCTGTAGACGACATTGTGGGTAAAGAAATTGATCACATGCTCCGATGTGACCTCTCTGAATGGAGCCGCTTCCGCCCACTTGGAAAAGTAGTCTGTTGCTGCAAGTATAAAGCGGTATCCCGCTGAAGATGGTGGATCTATCGGTCCGATAATATCAGTACCCCAGCATTCAAATGGCCAGGATGCTATTGTTGGGTGCAGTGGATTTGGTGGTTGATGTATAACATCACCATGAATTTGACATTCGTGGCACCTCTTTGCGTGGTCAATACAATCTCTGACCATTGTCGGCCAATAATAACCCATTCTTTTGATTTTAGCAGCCATCTTAGGACCTGACTGATGTGCTCCACAAAGCCCTTCGTGGACTTCTGTCACCACTTTATCAGCTTCCTTGGTCCCTAGGCATCTTAGCCACATTTGATCAAATGCTCGTCTGTACAACGTGTCGTTGACAAATGCGTATCGCAACGCCCTTTTTCGAATTTGTGCGGCCATAGACTTTTCTGTCGGGAGTTTGTTTTCTTTGAAATAGTCAATGAATGACTGTCTCCAATCATTTTCGACTTCAATATTTAAACAATGCCACCACGATTCTGAAGCTTGACTAGCTTTATGTTTCTTGGCCACGTGATATTCTTCTGGAAAATTCTCCATAACAATCTGATGGAGAGGTTGAGGGTCAACTGGAGTTTCATCCTGCTGATTTGAATCTGAAATTCCCTCTGCTCTCGGGAATTGTAATAGAGCGGGCTCCAAGACCCTACGAGTGTAAACTCCGATGAATATAGGACTCTCCTCGTTGATGTTCGTCATTTCTTTGGCTAATTTGGCCAGACAATCTGCTTTAGCATTCTGTCCTCGAGGAACTCGATCCATTTTGACATTTGGTACTTGCTTCAGAAGCTCGAGGGCTCGTCGGTGATAGTGGGCCAATTCGACTTTGCCAACCTTATAAATACCGAGGACCTGATTTATCACGAGCTGAGAATCACCAAAGATTTGGAGATGTTGGATTCTGACATCAATCGCAATCTCCAGCCCCGCTAATAGAGCTTCGTACTCAGCTTCGTTGTTGGTCCGAGGTTCAGTCAAACTGAATGAGAACCTCATTATGCCTCCCTCGGGTGCTACGAAAATGAGACTGATGCCGGCTCGGGCTCTTGCAATATTTGGAGGTCGGACAGGTCTAATTGACGATGCCCCGTCGAAGTACATTTCCCAGAACGGTAGCCTTTCATTCTCCTCAACCTGCATGATTTGCTCATCGGGCAAATCATCATTTAGTGGAGAATCGGCCGGGATCGGATGTGTAGCAAGAAAATCTGCCAATGCTTGACCTTTCACTGCCTTTTGTGGCATGTATATGATTTCAAACTGCAATAACAATACTGCCCACCGGGCTAGACGACCTGTCAACGCTGGTCTTGTCATCAAGAACTTCAGCAGATCGATCTTCGATATCAGTGTGATTTTATGGGATAGCATATAGTGACGAAGTTTCTGAACTGCAAAAATCAGCGCCAGACAATGCTTTTCAATAGGAGAATAATGGCTTTCTGCACCAATCAACCTCCGACTGATATAGTAGAGCGCATTTTCTTTGCCTTCTTCATTATTCTGGGCCAATAGTGCTCCGAGGGACTCTTCTAGTGCAGCTGTATACAGTATAAGAGGCTTCCCCGGAATTGGCGCTGCTAGAATGGGAGGATTTAACAAGTATTTCTTGATGCTATCAAACGCCTCCTGGCATTCTGCATCCCATTTGAAACGGACATCTTTCTTCATTAGCTTTGAAAACGGCTGGCACCTACCCGATAGATTTGATATGAATCTCCGAATAAAAGCCAGTTGTCCTTGCAGCGAGCGAAGCTGTCGAAGGTTTCTTGGTGGTGGCATCTCCGTGATGGCCTTAATTTTGTTAGGGTCGATCTCTATGCCTCGATGACGAACAACATAACCCAGGAATTTACCGGAGGAGACCCCGAATGCACACTTGAGAGGATTCATCTTCAGATCGAATTTTTTGATTCTCTCAAATACAATCCTGAGATCTTTTAAGTGATCTTTTCGGCCAAGACTTTTGACAACAAGGTCATCTACATAGCACTCGACCTTCTGATGTATCAAATCATCAAATATATGAGTCATTGCCCGCTGGTAGGTGGCACCAGCGTTCTTCAAGCCAAAGGGCATGACTGTGTAGCAGAAAATTCCGATGGGCGTCCTAAATGATGTATGCTTTTCATCTTCGGGTGCCATCTTGATTTGATTGTATCCTGACGATCCATCCATAAAGGAGAACATGTCGTAGTTGGACGTATTGTCCACCAGGAGTTCGGATACAGGGAGTGGAAAATCGTCTTTTGGGCACGCCTTGTTGAGGTCCCGAAAGTCGATGCAGATACGAATCTGCCCGTTCTTCTTCTTCACTGGGACGATATTTGCGATCCAATCGGCGTACTTTTCTTCACGAATAAAGCCTGCATCTATAAGCTTCTTTGTTTCAGCAATCACCTGTTCTTCAATCTCCAATCTCATTCTCCTTGGAGCTTGCTTGACGGGCGCTATCTCCGGTTTGATTGCTAATCTGTGAACTGCTACATCAGGGGATAAGCCAGGCATCTCAGCATATGTCCAGGCAAAGCAGTCCCTGAATTCACAGAGGAGCTCTTTTATTTCTTCTATTTGTTCTTCGGGTAGGAGAGAACTAATGAATGTTGGGCGAGGATCTTCTTCGGTCCCCAAGTTGACTTCTTTTAGTTCATCCATAGTAGCTGCCTGTCCGCCATCTTCAAGCTCTTCTGGTGCAGGCTCGGCTTCCAAGGGCTGTTCATCATAATCATCAGCTTCGTATGTTTCTTCAGCACCATCTTCCTCGGATTCGATTTCTGTGCATGTGATTGCCCGACAAGTCTCTTTCCGGAGACACTTTCGTTTGATGAACCCGATACCTTTATATGCATCTGCATCCTTCTGCCGTAATGGACACGGATTCCTTCCATACCAAAGGCCTAGGCTTGTACGAAGTTGTCGCTTGGTGGTCGGAATATTGACTTGCTTTCGTAGCATTCTTTGAATATTCTTGGTATTGAACCTGGGTAGCTTCGTAGGAAATAATTCATCGGAGTCGATGAACATGCAATCCCAGTCATGATTCTCTTCTTCATGGATTCCCGTAGAATATAGTACATTCCCTGGCACAGTCCCATTTTTAAGAGGAGGAAGATATAGGGTAGCTAGTTCTTCAACTTTATGCATCTCGCGCGGGATGATTTCCTTGAAGTGTTGCAAAGGAACACGTGTGACTACAAGTACGCTATCAGAAATTGACAGGCTGTCAATTCTTCTAGAGAACACATTCTGCACCGTGTTCATGTAGATGGAGTCGTAGTCATAATCATCACTTGAATATTCGACTTGCCTACTCCATTCGTCCGTGGATTGACATACTTTTCGAGATTTGGCAGGAATAACATTGTCTTCATCTGTGTCACTCCCAAGATGAGGTACATGTTTCTTTTCTTTTGGAATGGTCGGTACTTTGGGAAGAGTCGGCACTGCCTTCTTTCTCCCCACCTGCTTCTTCTCACTTTCTCGTTCAGGTCGCTTTGCAGTCTTTGAGTTTGATGCTCTAGCTTCGAGGAAACTCGAAGACTTTTGTTTCTTTGGCATGAAGTACCGTGCATCTTCATAAACTGTTGCTTCATGAACTGTAAAGGGTTGGATGTCACCAGAGATCCTGAATTCTTCTCCATCTTTTAGATATTTCATACACTGGTGTAATGTTGACGGGACAATGCCATACTCATGCAACCAGGGACGACCTAGCAGCGCCTTGAACGAAGTATCCGCATCAATCACATGAAATTTAGCTTCTGTATGAAGCTCTCCAAATACAAGAGGAAGCATGAATGACCCGAGGGTTTTCTGCCCTTTTTCATTGAAACCATGCACCATCAACTTATCTGGCCCGAGGTGCTCCACATCAAGGCAGAGAGATCTCAGTGCTTTCAAGCTTATCAGATTCACGGAGGACCCAGGATCAATTAGGATTCGACTGATAATCAGTTTATCGCTCTCTGCAGTAACATACAGAGGACGATTATGGTCTGCAGTTCCGAGCATCATGTCCTCTTCGGAGAAAGTAATGAATGGCTCATTTCGAGCTTGCAGAACCTCAGTCAAATTGCGTTCAGCAAAATACGCCTCATATCTTTCGGGATCTTTTAGAGCCTGAGTCAGAGTCTCCCGAAGGTCTTTAGACATCACTAAGGCATCGTATATGATGAGTTGTGCTGGAATTTTTCTCAGATGGGATAAAATATTATAATCTATCCCATTGGCTGGAGTCTTCTTTTTCTTGGGATCTTCAGAGATAATATCATCGTTGATAACTATCTCTTTCTCCTTATCTTTGCTGGAGACCCCCTTCTTCGGTGGAGGCGGTAGTACCTTACCGCTTCTTAACTGCACTTGAGCAATCTCCTCCGGTTCAGAGTCATTTAATTGTACATTCTCTTCAGAGTCGGCCATCGTTGCGTCTAGGGACTCATCTGTTGATTCAGAATCACCACCCAGGTTTACATGTCCCATCCGAGATGCTATGCTAGGATCTGATTCGTCTCCCTCTGGAAAATAGAAATCCTCCTCCGAACTGTAATCCATTGGCAAAACCATCATACAGGATTCAGAGGGTACTTCTTCTATGCATTCTTCTTTTGTCAAGGTACCCAGCGCCACCGAGATGACCCGACATACTTCTGTTGGAAGAGAATCCTCATCATCTTTTCCGGCTTCATCTATCTTAAGCTCTGACATGAAGTCAGCGAGCTTGATAGGTCGCCTCACAGTCTGATAATACTCATCCAAGCTGTCAATAACCCTCTGAGTTGCGGTCATCTTCTCCTTGGGTTTCTTCAATTTAGTCTTCTTCTTGGATGATTTCACCCTTCCAGACTTTGAAGTGCTAACTTGGTTGGAGAACTGTTTTGAAGTAGAAGGTCGTACCACCGGCAATGCCTTCAAACTTATCATAGGCTCAACAGGAGACTTCCACTTTACACCTGGAACTCCTTCAAGCTGTTTTAACATTTTCACAGTCTTCTTGGAGATCGCAGTCTCCCACAGTTCTTCTTGAACTGGCTTCTTCTCTTTTCTTCTTTCTTCAACCAGAGGTATGGAAGAGGACGTGACCACCCGAGCTGATTCCTTCTTAGGATGAGACAACACATTGTCGGATAATGTTATCTCCCCTTTTTGATATTTTCTTTCAAGCCAATCCTTGAAGATGTAGCAATCTTCAATAGGATGGCTGAGTACCCGATGGTATGGGCAATAATTTGGATCACCAGTGTGCTTCGACTCTTCGGGCCTCTTACATTCAGGCAGTTCTAAACCCGATCTCGACACTTGTCGAAATAATTTGGCAACACTCTCCCTTTTGAATGAATACTCTTTATTCATTTTATCTTTAAGGGATTGGAACGTTCTATCACCAGTTCCTGTTGTTTGTCTCGGGCGTTCTACACCACCTTGATAAGTTCGTGGCTTATCATTTCCCCCTAATATCAACTTTGGTTGGGGGTTGGGGTTGTAGACTTGCTTAGGCTTTTCTTGATATTGCACCGGCTGCTTGTCTTTGTCTACGTTGTAAATTACCTGCTTTTCTCTATCAGCTCTAGAGAAGAACGTAGAGTCGGCCTCACCCCTTCTAGCACCCGGGGCTTTAGCCTTTTTAAGCTTATCAGAGTGATTTTCTGATCTGGACAAATTCAGTTTTTCAAATTTGGCCACTCTGTCGAGCAAGTCTTGAAATGTGTTTATCGTAGCCATGCACAGGAAGGGTTGCATCTTGTCATCAATGTTGCCCATTAACAACTGTACTGCGTGTTCTTCTTCTAACTGCTGCTCACATTTCATACTTAGATTTCGCCAGCGAGTGATGTATTTGGTCACTGATTCTTCTCTTTTTCTCTTATCAAGAGCGAGGTCAGCGATCGTGATCTTCTCTGTTGCACTAGCAAACCTCTTCACGAACATAGATTCTAATTCTGCGAAGGTTTTCACAGAATCATTTGGCAGTTCAGCGTACCATTCGAAAGCAGTTGCTGTCAAACTACTAACGAATTGTCGGAAGAGTAGGGCGTCATTTCCTCCTGTATTCCCACAGGTGGCTTTAAACTGTGCCAGGTGCTGCCTGGGGTTGTTATTACCGTTGAAAGTGTTGAACTTTGGGACCGAATACCCTTTCGGGTATGGTACTTGGTCGTATTCAGCAGGATACGGACGACCCTTGCCCACCAACTTTTCTGCTTGGTCAACATCTATAATAGCCCTGATTCTTTCTGTTATTATTCCTTCCAACTGTGCAGCAGTCACGGGCTCGGAAGTACTTGCAATATTCTGCGGAGTGGGCTGACGGGTGACATTATGAGTTTCGCGACCACCTTCAGGATTACCTCGTACTCCCGAGGCTTGAGGCATTTGAAAATTTGGAGGATCCGGAGGAGGATTGGGCATGGCGCCAACAGCGGCAGTTCTCTGCATCATCTGCATCATTGCCCCCATTTGAGTCATCATCTCAGTCATCTTCTCATTCAGCTGAGAGATTTCTCTGTCTTTGGCTCTCATTTGTCGTCTCATATGTCTTTGCATTTCTGCAAGTGTGACATTCTCGTCAGCGAAGGGATTCTCCTCGGCTTCTTCTCTTTCTTCTTCAGCTTGTGAATGACCACCTCTACCAGTGG
Organism: Dendrobium nobile; assembly: GCA_022539455.1. Taxonomy (NCBI): domain Eukaryota; kingdom Viridiplantae; phylum Streptophyta; class Magnoliopsida; order Asparagales; family Orchidaceae; genus Dendrobium; species Dendrobium nobile. Next base: position 26,665,860 of record CM039733.1, read on the forward strand.
TGGACCCAGCTTCACGACGACGTTGATAAACTCGCCTAATTGGCGGTTGTTGCTCGTCTTCATCTTCACCATCATCATAATAAGCTTCCTCATTAGCATTGGTGTGTCTCACCATATAGACAACTTCCATGTCCAGAGTGTCATTTGTTTCTTGAATTTCTTCTTCTAGATTTTCTTCTAGAAATTCATCAATATTTTCTTCTAAATTTTCCTCCATAAATTCATCAATATTTTCTTCAATATTTTCTTCCCCTTCAAGGAATTCTTTTTCTTCAATGTTGTCTTCCCCTTGCATATTTCCTTCATCTTCTAGTACTCGGATCTCCGACCGGCGCCGCCACTGGATTTTCGGCTCTTGGTTAGGCACGGGGACTTCTTCAACCAGCGGACTGCGGTCAAAGTTGGTTTCTTCTTTTGGAGGGAATGAAAGGCGACGGGATCCCCTAGAGGATTCTCCAAGGTGTCTACCGTCTGGAGGAGTGTCATTATGGGTTCTTTTTGGGGCCCACTTCTGACGTTGTTTGTAAACTGGGGCAGATCTCCGGGAAGCCTCACCAGATGTCACGCCCATATCAGTCCTCCTTTCTCTTCTTTGTTCTTCATTTCTTTGAGGCTTTGGCCTCCAGACTTGTTTTCCTCTCCACCGGGACCTTTCGGCGGTGGATCCCTGAACATATGATTCAGGTGTCACACCCCGATGCTCACCGCGTGGGGTATATCTTCTTTCTCTTCCTTCCGACGCAAAGGATAGGCTTTCCCTTGGCGGGGTTCTCCCGGCCTCGATCACCAAAGGCCGTTGGAATTTCTTTTTCTTCAAACCTTTCTCCTTTACAGTCTTCAGGACCCGATAAACCCGGGCCGAGAGAGTTTCAGGCTCCTTTCTCTTTGGAGGGGTTGGGTCTTCACGTCGTTGCTCCCAGAAAGATTTCTTCAGCTCACCGGTGGAGCTATTCCTTTTGACCCATTTTAGATCAGAAAATTTGTTCCTGGTGGGAACATTGACTTCGGGCACCAGGGCTGGCAGATTGGAAGGATGAACAGGGAGTTGTTGATGCTGAGCTCGGAGCTTAGCGTTCATCTTCCTTCTTTGCCTCCTTGTGGGCCTTCCTCCAGATGAGGGGGTCTCAGCATCGTATTTTCCAGGTGCAAATAACCTGGTCGGCAGAGTAGTGGTGTTTGTAGTCACCACAGAAACTTTTCCACCATTCACAATTCTTCTGGTGGTAAGGGCCTCAGGCTGTGATAGCCTTTCGAACACAGAAATTCTCCCACGAGAATTTTCGGCAGCAGGTCGTGGTGCTGGCAGATGCACACGACGGGTAGGAGCTCCGGAAGCTCTTGCAACAACAGCTGGAAAATCAACACTTCCAAATTGGATGGTAGCTCCAGTGTTTCCGGTCTCTATAACAGCATTAGCCAGTTGGATCCTGGCTCCTCGTCCCAGTTGGACGGTCATCGGGGTGTTCTGTAGATCCATCTGCATAAATGAAAGGCAAGGGTTAGTAATCAGAATCTGATACATCACCCCGCACTTTCAAAATGCAGAGACTTGCACAGAACACAGAAGTAAAAGCAGATATCATTAGCATAAACAGATAATAAAATAATTTTAAAACTATGCTGAATGCCAAATGAATTTATCAAATGACCATTTCAGAAAATTCAGAGTTTTGAATCATTAAACGATCATTTTGAAAGTCTCAAAATCTTGAGTACGATTTGAAATAATTGCTACTGTAGCTTATGAATGACTAGCCAAAGATGGAAAGAGAAACCAATCCCCAGCGGAGTCGCCAGAAATCTGTGGGCTCCGAAAATTCGGCCCCGGCCTCCGCTCGCTCTTCTTATTCGGCGAGGGAGTTTTAACTGAGTAAGTTCCGAGGTAAATTTTGGAAGGCAGATGGGTTTGTAGATAAGACACTACCCAGAGATTTCGCCCTCATTTATGCGAGGACTTTATGATCTGAGTTCTGGTTTCCTATAGGCGCAAGCCCCTATAGTTAATTACCCCTCCCGATCACAAGAGAGAACTTTCGATTAAGGCTAGTCGTCAATCAGATACGTAGAATATACGTGTTATCTGGCATATAGTAGCAGCAATGGTTTAGATTTGGAAATTTGGGGATTTGAAATGTTTGGAAGCTTGGAAATTTATAGGTTTCGAAATATTTAATATTTAAAATAGAAATTGCACCCTCTTGCACTTAAAGCGGATGGTGGGGGAATGGATGATAGGCCCGATCAAGATCCCATGGTTCCGTCGTCCCGGGCCATCGTGGTCCCTGGTCTACTTAGTCAGAGGAGGTAGTCGACCCAACCTGACAGAAGGATCCTTGTCGGCAGCCATGGGTTGCTTCGTCCAAGGGGACCTTGTAGACCGGGGGTGAATATTTGTCTAAGGGGACAAATTTGAATCCACCTTAGCTTACAGAGGGCTTTGTGCCCTATCGATCATATCCTATTGATTCATATCTCAAGGATTTGATGCCACTAAGGAGCGTATTGGCTCTGGCCATAACCGGTATTTCGTGGTGCCATTTGGCGGCAAAACCACTCGGTTCAGAGGGCCCCGGGTCATAACCGTTTACCTGCAGTGCCATTTGGCGGCGAAACTGCCGGTTAGAGGACACGTACCACGTCCTTACTGGCAAGAGATTGTTTGAGAATGGATCCTAGTGATATTCTCGACTAGGCATTTGGCTCTTTGTGAGCTGAAGTAAATTTTAATTTGTCCGCCTCGACAAACTGTTGCGGAGGGCGGATGGATTTTGCTTTAAGTATTTAATGGTTAGATTTCAATTTTAAATATTTGGGATTTTTGTGATTTTGAGATTTTTGTGGAGTTTTATGGAATTTTGGGAATTTGAATGGAATTTGAAAGTATTTGTGAACCCCCCGGTTGAGATAACCAATCAATACGGCCATCATCGGGGTGTTTGGGGTCATTTCTCTTTGTAGATTGAACCTTGTCAACTCTGTCGGGCTGTCGACAGAGGATCGGGTTTCGTAGGCTTTGTACCCTTGAAAGTGAATTCTTTTGATTTTAGGCATTGAATGCCTAATATGAATGTATTAAAATAAATATTCTGGTCGCCACGGCCACATATTTATTTGTTGGCTCGAACCTTGTCGACTCCTATTAATCCGTATAGGAGGATCGGGTTCGAGCCTGAATTCACTTGTCAACCCGCGCAGCATCCCTAGACGTCACGTGTGTACCAATAACACGCTCGCCGGGGCCCATGCGGGTTGAGAATATATTTTCCCCCTTTAGTGTACCTATGTGTATACAATTTATAGTGCATGTGCAGGGGGTATTTTTGGAATAGACGCCTTCTGTCTGCTTGTACGAATGTTGCAGATCCGGTGGCGTGGCGTAGCAGCTTCTGAGTAGAGTCGTTCGCTGCTTTGTACAGGTAGACTGTCGTGCACTATTTGTTGCTTCTTGTAGGTGGATCGTAGTGCACTAACAAGTCTCCTGCTTTTTGTTTATGGGATCTTGCATTCATTGTAGTTCTTTGGCATTTATTTGTAGATTTTATATAATATTCGTAGCGGGACTCCAGCAGAAGTTCGTGGGAGCTTGTATCTGTCGTATCCTTTTAGCACTTTGTTGTGGTAGGTGGTCTTTATAATGCATCCGCTACTGCTACATGTATGTAGGTAGATGTCTTCCTTCATATACTGAAATTGACTTCAGGATACTGCATTTACTGAAGTCTTTTTGCATCTACATAGGGATGACACGTACATACATCTATGTCAGTAGAGAGATTGTATGCACTGCAGATCTTTTTATTTGCTTCATAGGTAATACTTAGTGTGTACGACGGTCTCCTACAACGGCCCGTAAGAGTTGGTGAACATCATATATCCTTCACCTTTGAGTCTTATACAATCATCAGTGCAAGCTTCAGAGATTACTGATTTATCGAGAACTCGCAAGTCTCAATAGTCTTATTCAACTTGACATTTAGAACTTGGTCGGAGTCGGGTTATCAATATCTAAAGGCCTCATACTATAGCTATAGGATCAAGCTATTGCGCCCGTAGTCTTCTTCAACTAAAGATCACATTACACTTGCAATATACATGATGAACATGACACTATTAACATTCTCAATTTGCTTGAAATGACGATATCCTGAATCTTTCAAGAAATTAGTCTTCTATTAACTGTGAGAGGATCACACTCCAACTTACACTCACTTGTAAATTGCTTGGAATTGTTCGAATGTTGTTTCAAAAAATCAAAATTTGGTGCCATTTCAATTCCTTTGAATCATCATATATCATTTCCACTTGGTTGCATATTGATGTTTGTTGCATTCATTATACATCCTTATGGCCAATGCATTTGTCCCAACTCAATTGATTGTATAAGTCTCATAATCATTTGTGAGAGAAATATCTCACATGTGAATCATAATATTCATTAAAGCATCCTTGTGTATCTATTTGTAATTTAGACTACACATTCTTATTAACCAAAGATGGCATTTGAGTTGTCGTTGCTCATTCAATGCTCAAGCAATCTTCTTCAATTTATTATCTCATATGATTTTGTAAGGTTCAAGAACAAGTTCAAAATGAGTTTATGTCATGTCTTCTTTAGTCTCAGCTTAGTTCAAATTCAAGTCCTCGTAGTCTTGTTGAATTCAAGTGCAAATTTAAGTCCTCTTGTAGTTGTCCCAAACTACAATATCAAGTCAAAAGTTCCCTGTTGTCCTTGCAAGTTTAAGTCTCAAATGCTTGCAAAATCAAGTTCTAGTTCAAATTCTTTATTTTTATCAATTGATTTCAAGTCCAAGTGTTGTCAACTTGGTTCAAGTTCAAATCCTTCCTCCTTACTCAAGTTATGGTTCAAGTTCATTTAAGTATATTGAATCAAGTCCACAAGTCTCATTTTCTTCAAGTCCTTGTCTGTATTTCAGACAAAATTTCGGCAGCCTCCCGGCGTCTCCCCCGTTAAGGGGAAAAAATCAAGAGGCCGCCTACCCGCCACGCCACTAAAGGCGTGCACGGTTGGTGTTGGTGAGACACCGCGGCGGTTGTATTTTTGTTTTCTCCCACCACGCGCACTAAAGGCGTGCTTGGGGTTTTTTTTTTTAAAAAAAGCATTTTTGAAAAGCAAATTTTTGATTTCCCCCCGCCCGGGGGTACTTATAAGCGACCCTGCTTCGCCGTACGTGCCGCACCGGGGTCCCATCCCACCACGCGCACTAAAGGCGTGCTTGGGGCGGTTCTCCGGTTTGCCACGAACATTTAAACAGAGTTTTGAGTTTAGAAGAATTCGTACCTCCGCGGGGTTGTCGTGGTTGACACATGGATCGAGGGGTCACTCGCCTACCTCGTCGTAAGTGTCGCACCGGGTTCCCTCCTACCACGGCCACTAAAGGCGTGCTTAGGTGGTTTGCCGGTCCGACACGAACATCGAGGAAGGAGAGTGGGGGAGCATTATATATATTTTTTTGAAAATTAATCAAAAAGAAATTAATTACAATTAAATCTAATCATAATTAATTATAACTATTATTATTTAATTATCATTAAAATATTTAATATATAATTAATCTAATTGTATTTAATTATAAATAATTATTAATTAATTAATAAAATAAAATAATCATTCATAATTAAATTAAATTAATTATAAATGATTATAATTATTCATTAATTAATTATAATTAAAGTAATTAAATATAAATAATTAATTATATTTAAATATAATTAATAATAATTAATTAACATTAGGATAGTTAATTATGATTAAATTAAATTAATTATAATTAATATTATTTTTATTTAACTTAAAATTATTATAATTATAATAATAAATAAAATTAAATTTCCCTACCCCCTTCTTCTCTGTTTCACGGGATCAAGCCGAGGAAGCGCGCATGGGAGAAAGTTACCTTCTCAGCCAGTGAGCTCCCGTTGATGCTTCCGATCGGAGAGGGGGGGAAGCCGGAGAAGTCGAACAGCAACAAAGAGGCCGGAGAAGCACACGAAATGGAGAAAGTTACCCTCACTGCCCGCGAGCTCCGGTTCAGGTGTCCGATCAAAATGTCGTATCTTCCGATCCTGTAGTAAGGGAAAGTCGTCGATCGAGCGGGGTCGGACAGCCACCAAAGTGCCGACGAAGCTGCGAAAGGGAGAAAGTTTCCCTCACAGCCCTCGAGCTCCTGTCTTGCTTCCGATCCGATCCGACCGAGAAAGGGAAGTCGTCGATCGAGCGAAGGTAACGCTAGCGGGAGGAGAAGAAGAGAGGAGCAGGGGCTTCGGCGTGTGGAGTCGAGCGTGGAGAGTGCGAATGGGAGAGCAGTAGCGAACGGGGGAAGAGGCAGTGGAGGTTCAGTATTTAACGATGTCGTTTGGGCTCTCGATCGAGGCAACGTCGCAGGATTTGAGCAGGAATCGCGGGATGCGACTCAACCGGCGCTGCACAGCGGGATTTCGGCATGTTTTTGCGGCAGAATTTGTGGATCCGTCGAGCATAAGGTATTTTGATTTTTTTTTGTTCTGTTGGTGAATACCTAGAGGTCAACAGTTGCTTGGAAAGAGATTTGTGAACCAGTTTCAAATGGAGGGCAAGGCATTCATTCAGCAGTTTCTTTTATGGAACCTTTGAGAGCAAGGCTTGTTTGGGATTTTTTTAACCAACCAAATTCTATTCTCAATAAATCCTTATATGCAAAGTATGGCGAAATTGTTTGGTGTGATGTGGCATGGTCTAATGTTTCTTCGACATGGAAGTTACTGCTTAGTGTAGCAAATTCCCTTAGGCCAATCATAAGGTGAAGAATTGTTTATGGGTCTTCAGTTAATATTTTAAATGATATTTGGGTATTATATAGAAGCTTTGTTAGGTGGCAAACATTCATTGTGGTGGTGGATGGAAAGTTTCCTCCTTTGGTTACTTTTATTTATGATGGAGCTTGGAATCAGGTGGAGCTTGCTGAATTTTACGGTACTGCTTTGATTGAAGTTATTCTTCACGTTAGGATAAACTCAGAGCTTCTAAATGATGAATTGAAACTTTTAAGTATCTTCTATGGAAATTAATTACAGCTTTGGCCAAATGATCGGAGGTGGAAGTCCCTATTTTAATACAAAGTTGGAAATGGTTAAAGGAATTAAAGCTTCATCCTCGTTGGTTTTTTCTGGTGGTGTCTCTTGAAAAATGCTATTCCTACTACTAATTTCCTAATGTATAGAAGATTGATAAGTACCAACCTATGCCCGAGAGGTTGTGAGATGATGGAAGATGAGGAGCATGTGGCAGTTAAATGCTCAAAGTCAATTCAAGCTATTAAGTTGGTTAATCAACGAGGCATCCGCATTCCAGTGTTTACAACTTTTCAGGACTGTTTGGAAAATCTGAGAAAGTTAACAAAGGTGAATCTTTTTATTGTTAATTTATATTGTTTTATAGTTTTTCACTCTTGGAAGAGTATAAATAAACTTATACATGAAGGGCATGAGCTTGGGTTAGGCTACATTATTTCTAATGCTATCAGTTTTGAATCAATATCTCCAAAATTTAATCTATATTCAGACCACTGAGGTGCTAACCAGCATATACAACTAATTTCCTCTTTTTGGTATCCCCGTCCACCCGGATGGATTAAAGTTAATATCGATGCAACTTTGATTCGTTTTAATGAAGCTAGAGTTGGAGGTTTTTCAGAGATCATAGAGAAAGATTTTTGTCTAATTTTGGGTTCAAATGTATACATTGGGACAATGGGTATTTGGAGTTGTTGGCTTTTCATTCATTAAATGCTAAAGGTATCATTATATAAGGAGACAACTTGGACATCATAAAACACTTACAAAACTCGATTGTCAAAGATGATCGGGTGGCTAACCAGTTTGGATGGGAAGACTTTTCTTTTCTCAAGGATTTTGGAGACTTTTTATTTCATTTTGCAAATAGAGAATGTAATAAATTAGCTGACTTTTGTGCTAACTTTGCTTTGGAAGGAGATTTTTTTATAATGCTAATATTATCAAGTTCATACAAGACTCTCTAAAGAAGAACAAGTGGCAGGTGGATAGATGGCCGACTAAGGATTTGTGCTTCCTTAATGATTTCAATAAAGTTGTTTTCCTCCATGCTTGTAGAGGATGTAATAAAGTAGCTAATTGTTGTGCTACTATGGCATTGTAGAGGAGTTTCTTTTTTGATAGTTTTTCCTTTGATTGCATTCCTTCCTTGTTGTTAAAGTTACTCAAGGAGGAATGTGATCCGTTTGCTACTTGTAATTAGTTCTTGGTTTGTTTCTATTGCAATTCAATGCACTTTTCAAAAAAAAAAAAGGAGATTTTTTATGGGAAGAATTAGATTGCAATAAGGTTCCTTCTATTTTCTTATATTTGTTAAAGGAGGACAGCGATAGATATTCTATCACTTAGTAGTTTGTATTAGGTTTCTTTATTTAATGCATTTTGCAGTTCATCAAAAAAATTTCTCATTAACTTTAATATGAAATAGCCTTACTAAAATCATTATTACTTATTAATTAAAAATTACATGATAGCTATGCGTGAAAATTGTATATCAGACTCCTTAGAACATGTTGGAAGATACAAGCATCATGAGTTGAACCTTCCCATTATGCTGTCACAAATGTAAAACACATATTAAAATAACATACTGCCATCACATTTTGTGTAGGTGAATGATGTCACCCTATATACAGAATTTGATCTTCAACAAGAATACATGCATCTACATGAGTTCCATCAGTTGCTGCAATGCAATCCATAAAATATGACAGGTACCTCATATCATTTCTAATATGTATAAGGATGTCACAAAATTCCTTATCTTCTGGTACAATATTATCCATTACTAAATTAACCAATGCTCGAACTCCTAAACAAAAATATCTACTTATTGTTTCTTTAGAATGCTGAAATCTTTCTAAGGTAGCTCTTACGGATTCATTGTGACTAAAAATGAACAAAGTTATTCTTAGAATTTCTTTACTACTTGTTCTATGCAAACCATGTAAACCATAAAGTGATTCTAGCTTGCAAAATAAGTAAGTAAATATAAATTGAGACATCCTAAATATATTATGAAACCTAATAGGAAGGCTACAAAGTAAATCCCACACCCATCCATCTCCACTTTTATTTGATATCATGCAAGGCTTTTTGTTCAAATAAAATGAAAAGTTATCATTTTGCAAAAAACTTGAGGCAACTATTATATTGCTAAATTGTGTATTACCATTGTATCAAGATTTTGCAATCTTTCATCATTACACTTGTCACTTGAGCAACTCTCATTATCCTCCGATATTGTGTATTTGCAAAATACATAAACATTATAAGTATTGTTTATTAAATATTTGTTATTATACAAAGTAACTAAATATATCAATCAGATCATCAAAATCTAAAAAAAATTGCATAAAAATATACGTGATATGTGTATATAAAAATTTATTATACTGCATGTGTTAACATAAAATTTGTATAATTTTTTTTCTAAATGGGTTTCAGTATATTTAAATTTCATTTTAAACAAATAAATATATGAAATTTCCACATCAATAAACTATAATCATTATGTCAAAAAGTCACAGTAATATTTTTATAATATACTCTTTTTTCAAAATGATACTTCAAACAGTTGAATTTTCATAATAACATAGAATTTTATCTTCGTGAAGATGATGCAAACCCCACAAGCTACAAGCAGATTCCATTGGCATTTGCTCTATATGTTTTTTAACTTCCTAAAACTTCTTGGCACTGCAACTTATAGGCACGGCTGAAGATATCAAATTAACTTACATGCATGGTTTTTCAACTTGTTTGAATGTTGAACCTTGTAATAAAATAAAATAAAATAAAATAATAGCCTTACCTCAGAGACTGCCGAAGCCATCCCGCACACATTGAGCCGTCAGTTCATATGTCCTCGCACATCGACGCCATTCCTCTATTCGCACATCATCCCACGACCCACTCACATTGATAAAAGGGCAATGGAACGAGGCCTTCGGTCTCCACTCTCGCTCTCTTCTCCCATCTTTCTCACTACTTCCTCGACTCCTTCATTGTTGTTCAACTTCGCTCAGTCGACGACCTCTCCTTCCTCTAGGATAAGAAATTATAACCTATCAATCAGAACCAACAACGGGACCCGCTCGCATTGGAGGCAACTTTATTCCTTCGGGGTGCTTCTTTGCCCCTCCAATGACGTTTGTTCCTATCAGAACGGAGGTTATAACATTTTGATCGGAGGTTGCAATGAGAGCTCGTTTGTGACCTTCCCCGGCTCCTTCGTGTTGTTCGACCTTACTCCTTTGACGACCTCCCCGTTCGATCGAATCAGAAGTTAGGACATTTGATCAGAAGCAAGAACTCAAGCTCGCTAGCTGTCAAGGTAACTATCACCATTCCTCGTGATTCTTCGGCTACATCCCGCAAATCCGCTGAACTACATGATTAGTAAATCTGGGATTTAATAAAGGAGGAAGAGGGTTTTAATTTATTATAATTATTATTCATTGTATTTAATTATTATTTAATTATAATTATAATTATTAATTAATTATTTTTTTGGGAAAAATTTGGGGCAGAGCCCTTGTATTAATCATCAAAGATTACAAGTAAGAAAAATTACAATTAAGCAAAAACTATACCACCCAAAAGAAAAGAAAAATTGCAGATGAAGGGGACTCAGGAAAATAGATTTACATCAAAAGGCATCAATGCCTAAGTCATGAAAGCAACCACCTGTAAACCATGAAAGCCCGGGAAGACACCGGTTGCCAGCCAAAACCAACAATGGCAGCCATCACAGTGCCTAGAAAACGCAATCCTGGTTGCCAAAAGACCATCCAAGGATGCAGTGTAGATGTAAATCTGGCACATCATCGTCCCGCATCTGCAGTAATCCCACCAAAGTAGCATCTTGAAGGGTCTGAGGGAAACACGATCAAAACTCCAAAAATTTAAGTAGCAGAATTGCAATTCCAAAAATTCCTCCCAAGAATAACTCCCAGAAGAGAACCGCTCCAGGAGCGAAACAGTGTGGGAGCAAAAATATAAGCAGATTGTATAAAGCCAACTTCCAGATAACGCACCCGCAAGCAAAGACTTCCAGTCAGCCCAGAATTTCTTTAAAATGATTTTTAAGTAAATCATAATGCCTCCAATTCCTAGCTTTAGCTTCAATAGCATGAATAATAACCTTTTTAAGCTCAGAAGGGGGTCTCCAAACAGAAGAAAACCGCATATTGTTTCTTTCTCTCCACAGATGATACACCAAAACAGCCATAACCAAGTAACAGAAATTCCTATCAATTTTAGTGGAATTACGATTGCTCCCAAAGTTATCAAACACTTGCATCAGGTTTGGCCTCAAGTAAAATTTAACCAGATCAGGGAAAAGGGCAGTGAGTAGAGTAAAGGAGTAATCACATTCAAAATAAACATGCGAGTGGGACTCCAAATTGCCCAGACAGAACGAGCAATTCGGGTTCAGTGAAATACCCCTCAGATTCAAAATGTCCGCCATCTTAAGTTTACGTTGAATTGCTATCCATGAGTATGAGGCATACCGCAAGGCATACCCTTTATGCCAAATGAACTTAAACCAAGGCACATCCTCTAAATTAGAGTGAAAATGTTTAGAAAAGGTTCTGTTGGTAGGGCAAGACGTATCAGTCCGAGAGTTCCAGGTCAATACAGGACCCTCCCTAACAATCACCAAATTGCTAATAATGCTCTTAATTGGTGCAGGAATATAATCCGGAAGATTCCAACCATTAGATGTGATAAAATCTCCAACCCAAAGGTGAGAGATTCTAATAGAATCAGTCAGCTCAGCCACAGAGCCATTGTTGCACCAAGGGTCCCATAGAAACGACAGATTGCTGTTATGATGTACCAAGAGAGAAACCACAGGTTTAATAGCAACAGCAGTTTTGCAAAACAACTTCCAGAATTTAGATGCAGTAATAGGGGAATGTTTCCAAGGAGATTCATACTTCACCTTATACCATAAGCCAATTAAGGATCCCTGATTATACATTCTAAAAATAAAGGAGCAGGCCATATTGTGATAGAGAGAATCAAAGGATGACAGCCCAAGACCACCTTTGCATTTAGGCAAAGTAACCGATTTCCAAGAGATAAGATGCATTTTTTTATCTAAAATGTTCCCAAAGAAAAGAAATTTGGAACAAATTCTAGCTAAGAATTTGCAACAAGCTTTAGGTATAATAGCTCCTCTTATCCAATACGCAATGGTGCTGGCAATAGTGAATTTCAAATATTGAAGTCGACCTGCAAAAGAAAGAAATTTAACTTTCCAACCCTCAAGTAGAGTAGAAATTCTACTCAGTAGGGGTTGGAAGTGAGAAAACTTGAGGTTGTGGGAGGATATAGGAATCCCCAAATAAGTAAGGTTGCAGTCAACTTGAGAAATTCCCAGGATATTCGAGATTTGATGAGCCACAAAGGAGTTCTTAGAAAATATAATGCTGCTTTTCGAAGGATTTATGACAAGACCAGAAGCCATTGAAAAATTTGTGAGAGCCTCCTTAAGGGACCTAGCATTATCCACCGTGGCCAGACCAAAAACCAAAAGATCATCAGCATACATAAGGTGGCTTGCCTTAAAATTCTTGTACTCTATCCCCAAGAAGGGATTTTGCTCCTTGTAATCCAAACAAGAGGATAGTCCATCCATAACGATGCAGAATAAGAGAGGGGAAAGAGGGCACCCTTGCCTCAGTCCAGAAGATGATTTAAAAAACCCCTCCAAAGAACCATTCAGGCAAATAGAAAAATAAACATCAGTGATGCAAGCATTGATCCAAGAAATAAAAAGAGTAGGAAACCCTTTTTGTTTGAGCCTGTGGATCAAAAAGGCACGAGAGACAGAGTCAAAGGCTTTTTTAATGTCAAGCTTAGCACAAAAATAATTTTTATGACCTTTGAACTCCCTCAACAACTCCGAAGCTAGAATAATATTGTCTGTGGAACACCTCTTGGCGAGAAATCCCGCTTGGCTTTCATGAATGATAAAGGGAAGAATGTTTTTCATCCTATTTGCTAAAATCTTGGCCACAATTTTATAGAACACATTGCATAAGGAGATAGGCCGAAAATCATTGATGGAGTTGGCATGAGTGCCTTTAGGAATAAGAGTAATAGCTGTGGCTTTAGCACCTCTAGGCATCTGGCCAGTGGAAAAGAAGTGCTTAATAGCTCTGCATAAGATAAATCCAGTAATATGCCAAGTTTTTTGATAAAAGCCAAATGAGAAACCATCCGGACCAGGTGCTGAAGTAGGCACCCCATCAAATACAACTCTCTTTATCTCCTCATTCGAAACAGCCTGCACAAGACCCTCCAAGAGATGTGAAGGAACCGAATTACCAACAGAAAGGTAATGAGTGTTTTCCAAAAAAGGAGATGGAGCATTAAAAAGATTCTTAAAGTGGTTGATAAGAGCATTGGCCATGTCATCATGTGAAGAAATTACCCCAGAAGGAGTAGAAAGCTCTTTAATCATATTTCTGTTCTTCCTAGATTTAATCTTGGCATACAGAAAACCAAGATCATCCTCTCCTTGAGAAAGCCAGTAGGCTTTCGCCCTTTGCGAAATCCAAGAGGACCAAGCTGATTGAAAAAGAGCCAACTTGTCATTAGTATGTTTCAGATGGGTGTTTAAAGCAACATTTAAAGGATCCTTTTGAATATCAGAAAGACAAATAAGGTGGGCCTTCTTTAACTCTAGAATGCCTCTAGATATATAGTTAGAAGAATTCCAATTCTTTCCACGTATATCATTCTTGAGAGATCTTAAACAGTTATAAAAAGCAGCAATTGGACTAGCATTGAATGGTCTATCAAAGGCCCTTTGAGTTAAATCCCAGAAATCATCAAACTTGGTCCAAAAATCCTTGAACATGAACCTGGAGGCAGTTTTCTTGAAAAGAGAGGCATTAAGGATGAGTGGTGCATGATCTGATCCAGTGAAAGAGTCTACTTTATAAAACGCTGTTGGGAAGGTGTCCAGGAAAGAAGAATTAACCATCATTCTGTCCAATTTGATGTGAATAGGATCTTCACACCTTTGATTAAACCAAGTGAAGAATAACCCCACAGATGCAAGGTCCTGGACTCCAGCATCAAAAGCAAAATTATTAAGTTCTCCCAATCTATCATTAGACAAAGGAATGCCTCCAGCTTTTTCACCATCAAACCTAAAACAGTTGAAGTCACCCATAATGATCCATGGGTTATTCAAATTAGAGGAAATGTTGAGAAGATCTCTCCAAAGCTCTTTCCTTTCTACAACAGAATTGGCAGCATAAACAACAGACAAATAGAAAGGGGGTAAAGAACCAACCCCAACTAGCCCGTGAATGAGTTGCGGAGACGAAAAGGACGGAGTGAAAGACACATGATCAGCATCCCATTTAACCCAAATTCTACCCGGCATAGAATGGGAAAAATTATCACAACGATTCTCATTCTTAAACAAGGAGTGAGAGAAAGAGAACCAGGAGTCAGAAACAGAAGAAAGGTTAATCTTAGCTTCAAGAATACATAGAAGTTTAATGTTATGGACGGCAATGAGATCCTTGCAATACTTAACTTTGATGGGATTGTTAAATCCCCGGACATTCCAAGCAGCAATAGGAGGCATGGACATGATTATTTACGCGGTTTGGCCTTCTTGGCCGTCTTAGGTTTGGACTTCCCCTTCATGGAAGGGGACTTAGATTGAGTAGAAACCTTGGTAGATGTAGATGAAGAAGCTGGGGAGCCTTTAAGATTTGTCTGAGTTGTCTGAATAGCTTTAGCAATATTTGAGGAAGAAGAGGTTTCCTCAGGCATTAAAGGATCTCCATCAGGATTTACAACCAAAATGGGCTCTTCAATAGGGTCATCCACTGGTAAAGAGCCAAAGCTGTTAGCAAGCACCACCTGAGGCGGCAAAAGATTAACATGGTTATTGAGAAACGTGGAGGACGTAGATGTTGTATGTGGAAGGTTGAGGTTAGGAAGGGGAGAAGATGGAAGAGACTGGGCAGTCGGAGGTTGATAAGAACACTTAACAGGGGAACTTTCAGTGTCAAGAAGCTTCGGGGTATCAGCCATTCCAGAGGTAGACGGAAGTTTTGTATGGACAATAGGGGTTGACGTGAGTGGTCTGGGTGGTTTGGCGGGGTCAGAAGATTGGCCACGGGAAGGAGGCCTTGGTGGTTTAGAGGGATTACGACTTTTACTTCTACCCCTAAATGCAGGTTTAGGAGGAAGGGACGGCTTAGGAGTAGGATTTTTTGGACAAAGAGCAAAAGGGTGGACAAGAGAACTACATCCCTCACATTTGGAGGGTTTCCAGTCATACACAACCGTGAGATTCAAATCCTCTCCATCAATTTCCATCGGAATTTCATCCGGAAGTTCCGAGTTTTTATCAACTTTAACACAGATTCTCGCAAAAGTAAGTCTAGTTCTTTTTGCAGTCAGTGAATCAACATAAAGAGGTTCACCAATATAACTGGCAATTTTCGAGATACCTGCCGGAGTCCAGAGAGCAAGAGGGAGGTTAAGAACCTTAATCCACAAAGGTATCGATGCAGACTCGTCTCTTTTTGGCTGGAATTTGGGGTTCCAACGTTGCAAGATGAAGGGTCTACCGAGAAGGAACCAGGGGCCTCCCGACCACACCATGTCATAGTCTTCAACCGCCGTGAACTTCAACAGGAAGAAGTCATCCGCCAGTGAAAGAAGAGAGAGGGAGCCTTTAAGTTTCCAAACTTTATCCATCGACGCCAAGAGCCTTTCGTAATAGGGGCGTGGACCCAGAGAATAGCCAACAAGGGACAGATTCCACAACGATATACCTTCGTTGAGATCATCCGAAATAAAAGAGAGCTTTTTAGCTGGCTTGACAAAGGACAGGGGCCAATCCTCACGCGGGGAGGGAGAAGCAGCGAGGTTGCTAGCATAAGAGAGAGGGGGCTGGATCAGAGCGGCACCAAGCAGGGAAGAACCGCTGAGAGGCGGAAAACCATCGGGAAGGAGAGCCATTCCGGCAGGAGGCCGGAGAATTGAAAGGAAAAGCCAACGCCGCCAAAACGAGCCGGAACCCTAGCAGAGCTCAAACCATGTTGTGTATTCTTATTAATTAATTATAATTAATTAATTATTTAACTATTAATTATAATTATGGGATTAATTGTAATTAATTTCAATTAATTATAATTAATTATTAATTAATTATAATTATAATTAATTATTAATTAATTATAATTATAATTAATTTGCTAATTATAATTAATTTATAATTATTAATTATAATTACTTAATTATTATTATAATTAATATTAATTATAATTTTTTTAAAAAAAAAGAAAGGAAAAATAGATGCCCCTTCCCTTGCCTCGGTCTTTGATCCTCCACCGCAGGTCTACCTACATGAAGGTATAAAGCTTCTAACTTAAAAATCCCTCTCATGACTTGCAACGAGCTGGCAAACTTCCTACACGCTCACGTAGCATAGCAGGGAGGGAAACTGGCATAGCGCTTGTGACGAGGTGGGTAATCCCCGGACCGCTCATGTAGCGTGAAGGAGACAAAAAATAAGTACTCATACGTGGAAAAATCACTATGCTTATTTCTAACATGTGTTTGAGACCCCTAAGTGCTCATGTAGCGTCTTAGGGGATTAAAAGAAAATGTCGCAACGATGTTATTTGACACATACTCGAAGCACTCAAGTAGAGATGAGGGAAGGAAGCCTCTTAGTTTTTTCCCCTAAACAAGGGAGACATCGGGAGGCTGCCAAAATTTTGTCTAAAAAAGAGCAAGGACTTGAACTCAAACTTGTGAACCTTTGAGCTTGACTGAATATGAATGGTGGACTTGTGGACTTGAACCTGAATAAAATCTAAATGACGAATAAAAGATCAAACCCAAATAAAATAAGATCAATTTGGAGCTGAATTCAAATCAATTTGAACATGCAATTGAACTTACAAAGACTTCAAAAGACTCTAAACAAGCACTTGAACATGTACTTTGAATTCGAACTATGCAACATCTAGTGGAACTTGAACAAAACTTCGGACAAAGAAATTGGACTTGATATGGATCAAGCATAGTGGATATGAACTCAAATGAAACTTGCAAAATTCAGACTTGAACTTGCAGACCAAACTAGACCTAAACTCAACAAGACTCAATAAACTCTAATTTGAATCAAATGATGAATATCAATAGACAAATGAAAGAGTAGTGGTGGATAATATTCCAAACGAATTATTCACATACAAACAGGGGACTCGTAGCAAGAGGTCTTTATACAAATTTAATCGTCATTTGATTGCAAACACATCAAACTTTCTGCAAATAAGAGAAGTTGGTGGTGATGAATACAATGTAACATTTACGAATAATGATGATTGATGCAATCTACATATAGTCAATGTCTCCAAATATCTCATAGATATGGTGGCTATCATACAACATATATAAGGAGACTACAACAACACTATCAGCTTTGCCTATAGATTGAAATGGCAACACTGTTAATTGATAGTAAAAGATTCGTCCTTGCAAGCAAGTACATTAAACCACCCTAGATTGGTGGAAGGTGAATATGATGCAGGAATAATGGCTCTTCTACGAATATTTTTAGGAGGTCATCGTAAATAAAACAATCCCCCGTAAATACACATAAGTCGTTTATGGATAACAATAATGGGTATACCATAAGCACAACGAACCACTGTGGACATAAGTATAAGTATCACCTATAAAATAGTGATTGAAATTCACAAGTACGTCGGGTATGGAGATAACTTGATGTACGGAGAAAGGACACCTCCTGGAAGAATGGAAGAGATATTGGAACAAATTCAAACTAAACTTCCTAGTGTTCCAAAATTTCTTCTTGGAACTATACTCAGGAAGAAGACATTTCTAACATCCATAAATACCAAAAATAATAAGTCTACTACACCAAAGAGCTTGAAAGAAGTTCTTTTCAAAGTAGCAGTCATGAATTTCAAAAGTTGGAGATTAGTTAGTGCATTACAATCCACTTACAAAAAGAGCAACAAGTAGTATACGACATTCTACCTATACAAAGCAGCGAACAATTCTATTTAGAAGCTGTTACGTAATGCAATCAAATCCGCAATATCCATGCAAGTGGACATAAGTCGTTTACAAATATTTCAAAGTACCCTTGTACATACATCATAGTTTGTATGTATTTAGGTACACCAAAGGGATAAATGCAATCACAAAACTCGCATGGGCCCTGACTAGCATATTATAGGAACACATGTGACATCTAGGGATGCTACGCGGGTCAATAAATTTGAACCCGATCCTCCTTAGCAAGTAAATAGGAGTCGATAAGGTTCTACAGCATACAAAACCCAATCCCTTATAAACAAGCTGATAGGGTCGACAAGGTTTAGTCAATGAAAATGACCCCAAAGGTTACCCCGATGTTGGTTGTGTTAAATGAATATCTCAATCGGTGGGGTTCACAAATATCTCCAAGATGCCATCTAAATGTCTATCCAAATCCAAAACTCCACAAAATCCAAAAACCCAAACTCCAAAAAATTGCAAAATTCAAAAATATTTAAAATTAAAATAAATTCATCAAATCACTTAAAGTAAAATCCATCCATCCACTACAATAGTTTGCTAGGACGGACAAATTAAAATTTATTTTACCTCGCATAGAGCTAATGCCTAGTCCAAATATCACTAGGATCCATTCTCAAATAGTCTGCTGCCAATATAGACGTGGTACGTGTCATCTAACTGGCAATTTTGTTTCCAAATGGCACTGCAGGATAAACAGCTATGACCCAGGGCCCTCTGAACCGAGTGGTTTTGCTGCGAAATGGCACCAAGAAATATCGGTTATGGCAAGAGTCAATACGTTCCTTAGTGGCATCAATTCTTTGAGATATGAATCAATAGGATATGCCCTGTAGGGCACAAAGCCCTTTGTTAGCTAAGGTGGATCCAAATTTATTCCCTCAGACAAATATTCATCCCAGGTCTAGACGAAGTAAACCATGGCTGCCGACAAGGATTCTTTTGTCAAGTTGGGTCGACTATCTCCTCTAACTAAGTAAGACCAGGGACCACGATGGCCCAGGATGACAAAACCATGGGATCTTGATCGAGTCCATCATCCATTCCCCCACCATCTACTTTAAGTGCAAGATGGTGAAATTTCTATTTTAAATTTCAAATCTTCAAATTTTTTACCATTTCCAAACATCCAAGCCCATGCTGCTAATATATTCCAAATAACACATATTTATACATATATAATTGAAGACTAGCCTTAATTGAAAGTTCCCTCTTGTTATAGAGAGGGGTAATTAACTATAGGGTGCTTCCGCCTATAGGAAACCAGAACTTAGATCATAAAGTCCTCGCAAAATGAGGGTGAAATCTTTGGGTATTGTCTTATCTACAAACCCATCTGCCTTCCCAAAATTTATCCTGAAACTTAATCCAATAAAACTCCCCCGACAAAATAAAAACATACAGTCGGGCGAAGGTTGAGGCTGAATTTTTGGAGCTCACAGATTTCTGGCGACTCCGGTGGAGATTGATTTCTCTTTTCATATTTGGCTGGTCATCTAATTGCTATAGTAGCAGCAAAAAAATAATAAAAAATGATATTATTGAGCTCTATATGATGAACATCAAGATGTGACACTTGGTCCCTATGCCCAAATAGTAATCACTGAATGGCCCTGATATAGGTAAAAGCAACCATCTATTATGATGTAGAGCAAAGAAATAATAAAGTTATATATGGTGAACATCGAGGTGTGACACTTGGGTGCATATCCAAGAATCCATCATCGAAAGGTGCCAGCATAAGGGAAAATAAATATGAAGACATCTAATGTGTACTCCTAAATATCCACCATTAAAGAAATTCATCAAAAGTGGGTCCCAAAGATGACACTATAAACAAAATTCTTGATGGTTAACACTTTGAAGAATACTTCAAGAAATCCCATCGCTTTTAATTATATCATCTCAGACTGAAGAAGATCATCGCCCGACCTTTATCAGTGTTGTTCTATCTGAAGGCTATGTAGAGGAAATAAAAGATCTCTGGGAATTTAGGGACTGCTTTGCTTGGACTTATGCTGAGATGTCCAGCTTATCCCCTAACGTAGCAGTTCACAGATTAGCCATTAAATCAGATGTAGTATCCGTCAAACAAGCTCTAAGGAGAATGAGATTGGAGATTGAACAACAGGTGAATGGTAAAACGGAGAAACTTCTAGAGGTAGGGTTCATTCGAGAAGAAAAATATGCCGACTGGATTGCCAATATAGTCCTTGTAAAGAAGAAGAATGATCAAATTCTTGTCTACATCGATTTTAGGTACCTTAATAAGGCATGCCCAAAAGATGACTTTTTGCTCCTGATATTAAAACTTCTAGTTGACAATACTTCCAATTATGATATGTTCTCATTTAAAGATGGATCATCGGGATAGACCCAAATCAAGATGGCACCTGCTGATGAAAAATACCCATCATTCAGAATTCCTATCGGCATTTTTTACTATATGGTCATGCACTTTGTCCTGGAGAATGCTGGTGCCACCTATCAATTGGAGATGACTTGTATATTTGATGATTTGATTCATACAAAAGTTGAATACTACGTAAATGACTTGGTCATTAAAAGCATGAACTGACAAGATCAACTATATGACGTGAGAACAATGTTCAAAAGGATCAAGAAATATGATCTAAAAATGAACCCCTCAAGTGTGCTTTTGGGATCTCCTCTGGCATGTTTCTGGGGTACGTTGTTTGACATCGAGGAATCAAAGTTGACCATAACAAAATTAAGGCAATTATGGAGATGCCACCTCCAAATAACCTTCGACAACTTCGCTCCTTGCAAGGACAACTAGCTTTCATTTGACAGTTTATGTCAAATCTATCATGTAGGTGCTAGTCATTTTCAAAACTAATAAAAAAAGATAAACACTTCAAAAGGGATGATGAGTGCCAAGAAGCATTTGATAGCATCAAGAGATACTTATTAAACCCTCCTATTCTTGAACCCTCCTATTCTTGTGACGCCAATTTTGGAGAAGCCTCTTATACTGTACATGGTAGCACTAGAAGAGTCGATCGGAGCATTATTGGGCTAGTATAATAAATAAGGAAAAGAAAATATGCTCTACTACATCAGCCGAAGGTTGATTGGGGTGGAAATATGGTACTCTCCAATTGAGAAGTATTGCTTAGCCTTGATTTTCGCAGCTCAGAAACTCCACCACTATATGTTATCTCAAAAAATAACCTTTATATCCAAAATTAGTCCGCCGAAGTTCTTAATGATAAGACCAATGTTGATAGGTTATTTGGCCAGGTGGGCGGTGATACTATTACAATTTGACATCGCATACGTCTCATAAAAGGCTAAATGGGCAGGTTCTTGCTAATTTTCTCACTGCACATCCTATTCCTGCAGATTCACCACTCAATAATGATATACCTGACAAAAAAATCATTAATATTAAAGAGGAGGAAAGGCTAAGAGTATGAGAAATGTAATTTGATGGAGCGTCATTAATTAAGTATGCTCGGCCTTCAAATCTAGAAAAAACTTGAGCCATAATCGATCTCATTTTTGTAGCACCTAAGGGAGGCATAATGAGATTCTCATTCAGCTTGAATGAATATCAAATCAATAATGAGGTCGAATATGAAGCATGAATAGAAGGATTTGAGATTACAATCGATGCAAGAATCCGGAATCTCTAGATCTTTGGTGATTCTCAACTTGTTATAAACCAAGTACTGGAGTTTACAAAATCACCAAGTTCGAGTTGGCCTATTATCATCGGCGAGTTCTTGAACTTATGAAGCAAATTTTAGTTGTCAAATTAGCTCAAGTTCCCCGAGGTAAAAACATCTAAGTTGATTGCCTTGCTAATTTGGCTAAAAAAATGGCAAATATGGATGATGAATGACCTATAATAATTATGGTATATAATCGTCGGATCTTAGAGCCAGCACTATTACAATTCTCACAGAAAGAGGGAATATCAAGTTCCAACTAACAGGATGCAACTCCGGTTGATCCTCAACCTCCAAAATCAGTTAAGCTTGAAGATTAGTTTGAAGAATAATAAGCTCCTAAAAAAAGACGCAAGGCTAGTCAATCTTCAGAATCATGGTGGCATTGCCTAGATGTTAAAGAAGAAAATGAGTAGAGGCAGCCTTTCATTGACTATTTTAAAGAAAGTAAACTACCAACAAACAAGTCATTAGCTTCCCAAATTAGAAAGAGAGCACTAAGATATGCATTTGTCAACAACACATTATATCGGCTTGCTTTTGATCAAATGTGGCTAAGGTCCCTAGGGACCAGAGAAGATGATAAAGTGGTAGAAGAAGTTCATGAAGGACTTTGTGGACCACACAAATCAGGTCCCAAGATGACAGTTAAAATTAAAAGAATGGGCTATTATTGGCCAAGAATGGTGAAGGATTATATCGATCATACTAAGATGTGCTATGAGTGCCAGATCCATAGTGATGTTATACATCAACCACCAAATCCACTGCACCCTACAATATCATCCTAGAAATTTGAATGATGGGTTACTGATGTTATTAGGCAAATAGATTTGTCATCATCGATAGGACACCGCTTTATTCTAGCAGCAACAGACTACTTTCAAAGTGGGCAGAATTGGCTTCATTTAGAGAGGTCATGTTTGAGCATGTGATCAACTTCTTCACACACAATGTCATCTACAGATTCGGTATGCCATGTCGAGTAATCTCAGATAATGGTATAACTTTCAAAAGTACTAAGATCAATATATTTATCGATCGACATAAGATCAACTAGCAATATTCCTCCATATACTATCCAATAGCAAATGGCTTAGCAGAAGCCTTCAACAAACTTCTAGTGAAATTATTAAAAAAGATTCTCACCAAGAATAAAAAAGAGTGGCATACAAAGATGGCAAAGGCATTGTGGGCATATCATACAACTTACAAGATGCCAACAAAAGACACTCTTTACTCTCTAGTGTTTGGAGTTGAAGCAGTGTTGCCACTAAAAGTTGAACTACCATCACTCCGAGTAGCAATTTAGAATGAGCTGACTCAGGAATAAAATGCTCGGTTAAGAATGAAAGAGCTTGATGCACTCGATGTAGTCAGGTTGCAAGCTCAACAAAACCTAGAGATTTATCAAGCAAGGATGATAAAGTCTTTTGATCGAATGGTGCATCCTCGATCATTTCAAAAAGGGGAATTGGTCCTAGTGCAGAGAAGGCCAATCATCCTGCACAGAAAAATCAGAGGCAAGTTTGTATCTAATGGGGGGGGGGGCTCCTTTGTCATCGAGAATGTGTTTCAAGGAGGAGCTTATCAACTCATCGATCTGAATGGCCAGAGGCTCATGCCGTCGATCAATGGCCGATACTTGAAGAAATACTACGCATGAAATTGCTAAAGAAAATGCTATGTTTAGTACGTTATATTTTTGTGCATGATTATTAACGTATACATTTTATATTTTAAAATTCTTCTATGCTATGAGAATGTATTTCAAAATCCCCCATCATATTGGAGGCATTTTAAATATTTATTCAGGTCGATATCGAGCTACGCACCGAGATCCCCAAATAAATATTTAAAATCTCAAAATTCAAAATTTAACCTACTTTGAAATGTTCCTGCAAGATAGGGGTATTTTAAAAATTCATTCGGGTCAACATCGTGCTACATGCTGAGATACTAAAATAATTATTTAAAATTATTAATACAAATATTCTTACATGTTGAAGAATACAATAATCTTCTTTTTCAATGTATATGTAGGTGATCTTCCAAAAATTTAAGATATCACATTCTCTATTGTACAAAGATTCAAGAGTCAAGAAAGAGACTTTTGTGGCTACACACTCCTACAAATTGAGCTGGAAAGCTTGAAGTCTTTCAACAGCCTGAAGCCTAAGGTTCGAATGGGTGTAAAAGGTCAGATCCAACAAACCAAAATATGGTCGAATTGCTGGAAGCTCCATCTACTCAACAAGTCATAAGAAAGGCCATAGTAACGGAACCCCTACTTTGTCAACCCGTTAGTAGAGACTATAGGAAGAATGAAGGCCAATTTGACTCAACCAGTTCAAGTGATCATAGTCTACCAAATTCTCCTAAATGATTGGAGAATCAAAGTTCTAATGGGAAGATGAGTCGTGAACAACAACTAAACATACGTATGCTCTAAATCTTCGACCACAAAGGATGACTCCAAATCTACCAACTTCAGTAAAATCAACATTGGAAAGTGTAATTTCTATAGCTCAAGTCTAAAGCCTGAATGGGTGTAAGAGGTCGAATCCAACAAGCCCAAATATGGTCAGAACGTTGGCAGCTCCATCTACTCAACAATCCATAAGAAAGACTATAGTAGAGGAACCCCCATCTCAGCAACTAGAGGATGAAGAGTTGTCAAATCCTAGCTCTCCTGATATGATACTACCTACATTTGGTACTATCAACCAAATCCAAAACCTGCAAATCCTTCAACAAATTCATAAAGCACAAAAAGAAGATTGAAGGAAATTTTCTTCAATAAGTCCACCAAAGCATAAAGCAAATGACCGAAGAAAATTATCTCAAAGTTCATGAAAAGCCTATGATTGAACTAATAGGATTCTGTCATCAGCAAGTCCATTATGCACAAAGCTCTGGACTGATAATTTCTTGCCACATAATAGTATAAACTTGAATGGTTTAGGTCACCAACATCTACCCCTTTATAACGCCCGCCAAAGCTAGAAGCAAATGGAAGAAGATGTACAAATCTTCTAACAAGTCAGTAAAAATAAATCAGATAACCTTTCACCAAGTTCGCTACTTAGAGCACTTGGTAGAAGGAATCAAAATCTCAGGACTTATGCTAAAGCCACAGAATGAGCATCCTGGATGATACCTACAAATGTCACTAAAGATTGGGGGCATTTTAAATATTTATTTAGGTCGAGATCGTGCTGCATGTCGAGATCCCCAAAAAAATATTTAAAATTTTGCCGAGATACAACCAAATGATAGAAGAATGTTGAGTATATACAGAAAGGCTTTAAACTAAAGTGATCATGATAAATAGAGAGAATAAATGATGGCAATGCTATCCACCATCATCAATCTATATAGCCAGGCTCTAGGGACCCAAATACGAAGTGATATATCACTACCCATGGGATCCCTATTTGACTAAAGTCAGTATATCAATTATTTATGGATACATCTAAAAGAGCAGTTAAGAAAGAAAATTAGTGTGACATCCATTTATTTTTTTAGAAATCCACTAAAAGGAGTCCCTAGTGTGACATCTAGAAGAAATATCTTGAGATCCACATGGTCAATCAGTATATAACAAATGTGGTTTGTTTTAAATGCGTACCATATTTGTTGAGGGCAATTGTTGACCTTTGTAATAAAAAAAAAAAAAAATCAAAGCATAGCCTTACCTCAGAGATTGCCGAAGCCATCCCGCACATGTCGAGCTGTTAGTTTGCACATTTTTGCACATCGACGCCATTCCTCTATTTGCACATCATCGCATGACCCACTCGTATTGATAAAAGGGGAATGGAACGAGGCCTTTGGCTTCCGCTCTTGCTCTCTTTTTCAATCTCTCTTGCTACTTCCTTGACTCCTTCATTATTGTTCAACATCGCTCAATCGAAAACCTCTCCTTCCTCTTGGATCAAAAATTACAATCTTTTCGATCGGAACCAACAATGGGAGCCGCTCGCATTGGAGAAACCTTTATTCCTTCAGCATGGTTCTTCACCCATCCGACGATGTTTGTTCCTATCGGAACAAAGGTTACAACATTTTGATCGGGCGTTGCAACGAGAGCTCGCTTGTGACCTTCCCTGGCTCCTTCTTTCTATTCGACCTTGCTCCTTCGATGACCTCCCCTTTTGATCGAATCAGAAGTTAGGACATTTGATTGGAAGCAAGAACCCAAGCTCACTAGCTATGAAGGTAACTATCTCCCTTTTGCTTGCTTCTTTGGCTATATACTGCAAATCCACTGAACAACATGATTAGTAAATATGGGATTTGCTAAAGGAGGAGGAAGAGGGTTTTAACTTATTATTATTATTAATTGTATTTAATTATTATTTAATTATAATTAGAATTAATTAATAATTAGTAATTAATTAATAATTATAATTATTAGATTAATTATAATTAATTTCAATTAATTATAATTAATCATTAATTTATTATAATTATAATTAATTTACTAATTATTATTAATTTATAAATATTAGTTAATTATTAATTGTAATTACTTAATTATTATTATAATTAATATTAATTATAAGTTAATCAAAAAAAAAGAAAGGAAAATATATATGCCCCTTCCCTTGCCTCGATCTTTGAGCCTCCACCACCAGTCTACCTACGCGAAGGTATAAAGCTTATAACTTGAAAATCCCTTTCTCGTGGCTTATGACGAGCAAGCAAACCCCCTACGCGCTCACATAGCATAGTAGGGAGGGAAATCGGCACGGCGCTTGCGACGAGGTGGGTAATCCCCGGACCGCTCATGTAGCGTGAGGGGACAAAAAATAAGTACCCATACGTGGGGAAATCACTGTGCTTATTTCTAACATGTGTTCGAGACCCCTAAGCACTCATGTAGCATCTTAGGGGATTAAAAAAAATTTCGCTGCGGTGTCATTTGACACATACCCAAAGCACTCAAGTAGCGACGAGGGGAAGGCAACCTCTTAGTTTTTTCCCCTAAATGGGAGAGATGTTGGGAGGCTGCCAAATTTTTATCTAAAAAAGGACAAGGTCTTGAAATCAAACTTGTGAACCTTTGACCTTGATTGAACATGAATGGTGGACTTGAACTTGTACAAAATTTAAATGTTGAATAAAACATCAAACCCAAATAAAATAAGATCAGACTAGAGCTGAATTCAAATCAATTTGAACATGCAATTGAACTTGCAATGACTTTAGAAGACTTTGAACAAGCACTTAAACATGTACTTTGAATTTGAATTGAGTAATATCAAGTGGAAACTGAACAAAACTTTGGACACAAAGAAATTGGACTTGATCTGGATCAAGCATGGTGGATAAGAACTCGAATGAAACTTGCAAAATTCAAACTTGAACTTGCAGACCAAACTGGACCTAAACTCAACAAGACTCAATACACTCTAATTTGAATCAAATGTTGAATATCAATAGACAAATTAAAGAGTTATGGTGGATAGTATTCCAAAGGAATTATTCACATGCAAATAAGGGACTCGTAGCAAGAGGTCTTTATACGAATTTAATCGTCATTTGATTGCAAACACATCAAACTTTCTACAAATAAGAGAAGTTACTGGGTGATGAATACAATGTAACACCTATGAAAAATGACGATTGATGCAATCTACATATAATCAATATCTCCAAATTGCAATCAACAATGACTTAACTTCAAGAAAACGCATCAATCCACCTAGCATATCAAGAAGTGATAATCCAAATATCTCACAGATATGGTGGCTATCCTACAAACATATGTTAGGAGTCTACAACAATACTAGCAACTTTGCCTGTTGATTGAAATGGCAACACTGTCAATTGATAGTGGAAGATCCATCCTTGCAAACAAGTACATCAAACTACTCGAGATTGGTGAAAGGTGAATATGACGCAAGAAAAGTGTCTCTTCTATGAATATTTTGAGGAACGCGTAGTGAATAAAATGATCCCCCATAAATACACACGAGCTATTTGTGGATAATAATTGTGGGTATATCGTAAGCACAATGAACCACTATGGACACAAGTACAAGTATCACCTATAATAGGAATAATGGCTCTTCTATGAATATTTTTAGGAGGTCATAGTGAATACAATGGTCCCCCATAAATACACACGAGCCGTTTGTGGATAACAATAGTGGGTATATCGTAAGCACAACAAACCTCTGTGGACATAAGTATAAGTATCACCTACAACACCGATGATTGAGATTCACAAGTACATCAGGTATGAAGATAACTCGATGTATGGAGAAAGGACACCTCTTGGTAGAATGAAAGAGACATTTGAACAAATTTGAATTAAACTCTCTGGTATTCCAAAATTTCTTCTTGAAACTATACTCAGAAAGAAGACAGTTTTGATATCCGCAAACATCAAAAATAACAAGTCTACTACACCAAAAAGCTTGAAAGGAGTTCTTTTGAAAGTAGCGGTCATGAATTTTAAAAGCTGAGGATTAGTTAGTGCACTACAATCCACTTATAAAAAGAGCAATAACTAGTGTATGACAGTCTACCTGTACAAAGCAATGAACAATTCTATTAAGAAGTTGCTACACAATTCCACCAGATTTGCAACATCCATGCAAGTAGACAGAAGGTGTTTACAAATGTTTCAAAGTACCCCTGTACATGCACCATAGTTTGCATGCACATAGGTACACCAAAGGGGTAAATGCAATCACAAAACCTGTATGGGCCCTAACTAACGTGTTGTAGGAATACACGTGACATCTAAAGATGCTATGCAGGTCAATAAATTTGTACTTGATCCTCATAAGCATGTAAATAAGGGTCAACAAGGTTTTACAGCATGTAAAACCTGATCCCTTATCAACAAGTTGATAGAGTCGACAAGGTTTAATCAATGGAAATGACCCAAAAGGTCACCCCAATGATGGTCGTGTTGAATGATTATCTCAACCAGAGGGGTTCATAAATATCTCTAAGATGTCATCCAAATCAAATCACTTAAAGCCAAATTCATCCATCCTCCATAATAGTTTGCTAGGGTGGATAAATTAAAATTTATTTCAGCTCACATAGAGCTAATGCCTAGTCAAAAATATCACTAAGATCCATTCTCAAATAGTCTGCTGCTAGTATGGACGTGGTACGTGTCCTCTGCCAGCAGTTTTTCCACCAAATGGCACCACAGGATAAACGGTTATGACCCGAGGACCTCTGAATTGAGTGGTTTTATCGCCAAATGGCACCACGAAATACCAGTTATAGCTAGAGCCAATATGTTTCTTAGTGGCGTCAAATTCTTGAGATATGAATCAATAGGATATGACCGATAGGGCACAAAGCCCTATGTTAGCTAAGGTGGATCCAAATTTGTCCCCTTAGATAAACATTCACCTTAGGTTTACAAGGTCTCCTTGGACAAAGCAACCCATGGCTACCGACAAGGATCCTTCTTTCAGGTTGGGTCGACTATCTCCTCTAACTAAGTAATATAAGGGACCATGATGGCCCAGAATGACGAAACCATGAGATCTTGGTGTGGTCCATCATCCATTCCTCCATCCGCTTTACGTGCAAGATGGTGATATTTTTCATTTTAAATATCAAATCTTCAAATTTTGACCATTTCCAAATATCTAAGCCCATGCTGCTACTATATGCTAGATAATACGTATTTATATGTATCTAATTGACAACTAGTCTTAATCAAAAGTTCTCTCCCATTATCATAAGGGGTAAAGATCTATAAGGGCTTGCACCTATAAGAAACTAGAACTCAGATCATAAAGTCCTAACAAAATGAGGGTGAAATATCTAGGTAGTGTCTTATCTACAAACCCATCCACCTTCCCAAAATTTACCTTGGAACTTAATCCATGACACTAAAAACAACATCGTGAAAACAAATATTATTTCTACTATTCTATTTTCTTGATATCTCATTACAATTACGTACTCCATAGTTGCATTGCAACCATCACTGTCATATTCGAAGAGGCTTAAACCTCCTTCAACTCGATCGATGTTGTAATCATCTATGAACTGATCAGCCATATCAACCTTAATAGATAATTCAGAGTTGTATGGGTTTAAGGTAGTAATATAACTAAAATTTGGCATATAAGGATGTTAATTTGAGCTTTGAAGCAAGTGAACGCCATAACTAAAAAAAAGCTAAAGAAGCAACTGTAGATCTCTTCAATGGCTTCCACATCTCAGTAGAATCAACATAAGAACCATTAATTCCACACACCCTAATTCCAACCTTAACAGTCACATTCAATCCCTCAGATTGGTTTACGCAAAGGCTAGAGAGAGAGGATTTGGCAGAATAGGAATGGTTCTCTATTATAGTATACATATTTCTTAATAGAAAAATTACAATAGATAATCAATTTGAATTTGACCATATCCTTTGTAAATTAACTTAACAAAAGAAAAAAATCCTCTGCTTGAATTTTAAAATTCAAAGTACACACTTAATTTAAAAAAAAAAACTATCCACACTTGGCCAACTAAATGAATATTTGTACTAGCAAGTCAATATAAAATTGTTGTCATAATTTTATCCAACGATTTGAATTATTGTCTCCCAATCTTAATCATCTGATAAACAATCTAGGATTCATCTTTGACCGGTGGACTCCTACTCAATTCTGTTGACAAAGGATTCTAGAAACAAAAGAAACATAATAGAATCACCAAAAATCTTAGAATATTTTTCATTACTTTCTCAATATTAAAGCCACTATTTATAGGCTTCTTACAATAAGTTAGTTACATAATGGAATACAAGGAGATGACACGTGGCTGGTAAGTTAGTTACAGGACATTATGCTTACATCCCCCCTCAAACTGATAATAGAGGAGCATCAACCAACTTGTTTGATAATTGCTTAAATATGATAATAGGTAGAGGCTTTGTGAATATATCAGCTAGTTGATCTTTTTTACATATGTGATGTACAAAAATATGTTTGGCATGAAAACAGTCTCGAGCAAAATGACAATCGACTTCTATGTGTTTTGTACGAGCATTAAATATTGGATTATTTGCTAATGCAATTGCTGAAGTATTATCACAATAAACTGTAGTGCGATTAAGTTGAGAAATGTGAAAGTCTTCAAGTAGGCAGCGTAACTAGATTACCTCCAATGCCTCTATAGCAAATGCTCGATACTATGCTTCGATGGAGGATTGTGCAACAGTAGACTGCTTTTAAACTTTCCATAAAATAAATGATTTACCCAAAAAAATTGCAATAACCAGAAACTAATTTTCGGTCATTAGAGTTGCTAGCCCAATTTGAATCAACATAACCACGAAGAGTGAGATTGTCACTATGTAGAGGGATACCTCTGTTAGAAGAACCTTTAATATAACAAAGTAGTCGTTTGAGGCATTTGAAATGAATATTAAGTGGTTTATGCATTTGTTTACAAAGTTGGTGAGCAATAAACTGTATATCCAGACAAGTTAGTGTAAGATACTATAATGACCCAATTAATTGATGATATAATTGCGGATGCACGGAATCTTCATTTAAAATAGTGGTGAGAACCGTCTAGCTCGGGTGGGGAGAAGAAACATCTTTTGCGTTTTGCATACCTACTCGCTCAATAATCCAGTGAGCATATTGTTGTCGATGAAGTAAAACTCTATATGATGTAAACACATCTTGTATGCCTAGAAATTGGGTTAATGATCCAAGATTACGCATCTTGAATTATGTTTGTAGATTGTACAGAAGTCAATTTATCTCAATTTGTGAATTGCCTGTTAGAAGAATATCATGCAAATAAATCAAGATATACATTCGAACAGATCTTAACTTGTAGGTGAGTAATGATGGGTCAGCTGCACTCATTTGAAAGTTGAAATCCTATAAATGAATAGATAGAGTAGCGTACTACTCTCTTGGGGATTGTTTGAGACCATATAACGCCTTCTTCAATTTGCAATCATAATGAGGATGAATTGTATCTTGAAATCCCGGAGGTTAGTGCATATAAACTGTTTCTAATAAAGTGCTATGCAAAAACACATTAGAAATGTCTAATTGATGAATCTCCCACTTATGATATAATTCTATGAGAATAAGAACGTGAATTGTAGGCATTTTATCTAAAGGACTAAATTTCTCTGTATAGTCAATGCCATGTTTTTGATTGAATCCTTTGGCCATTAATCTGGCTTTATATCTTGTGATTGATCCATCTGAGTTTAGTTTAGTTCTAAACATCCATTTGCATCCAAGAACATTTTGATTCATTAAGGTGGAACTAAATCCCATGTTCCTTGAGCTTGAAGCACTTGAAATTCTTGTGACATTGCAAACCGCCAATGCTCACTTTTGACAGCTTGGTTGTAGGTGGTAGGCTCAACCAGTTGTAGTACATAAGATAGATCAAAAGATCTTTTTCTATTTAGTATGACCACTTTTGAATCGGGTAACCATGGGGTGAAGCGTCGGTGGCTGAGTATTATGTGAAGTATTTGAAGACAAGGTAGAGTTTATTGGAATATCTGGCATAGGTTGAGGAGGTAATGTGGAGCTGGTCCGCTGAAGAGTTGACTGCATATATTTTATTGGAGGTGAATGAGTAAGGGAGTTAGGTAAGCCATAGGTGGGAACAAGAAGAAGCGGTGGTGTGGTAGTCTCTATGGAGTTTGAACTATTATGATGAGCTGACTAGTTGGAGAAAGGAAAGACAGCTTCATTAAAAATAACAGGACATGATGTGTAAACTTTGTCTGTGTCTGGATCATAGCAGTGATAGCCTTTTGGAAAGCTGCATAGCCAATGAAAATGCATGGATATGAAAGAGGAGATAATTTATTAGAGGAATATGATTTAAGCCATGGATAACAGAGGAATCCAAACACCTTCAAGGAACTGTAATCAGGAGATATACCATAGAGGAGTTTATATGGTGATTTATTTGAGTTATTGGAGGATGGTGTCCGGTTAATCAAATAGACTGTAGTCATAAGATTATCAACCAAAAATATTGGGGAAGAGATGCATGAATAAGAATCATATGAATGGTTTCAGCGATGTGATGATGTTTTCGTTCGGCCACTCCATTTTCAGGTGGAGAATATGGACAAGTAAATTGGTGAATAATACCATTATGCTTGAGTAACATAGTGAATTTTTGTTAACAAATTCTCTCTCCCGCCATAGCCAATGAAAACACATGGATAAGAAAGAGGAGATAATTTATTTGAGGAATATGGTTTAAGCCATGGATAACAGAGGCATCCAAACACCTTCAAGGAATTGTAATAAGGAGATATACCATGGAGGAGTTCATATGGTAATTTATTTGAGGTATTGGAGGATGGTAGTCGGTTAATCAAATAGACTGCAGTCATAAAGGTATCAACCCAAAAATATTGGGGAAGAGATGCGTGAATAAGAAGCGTATGAATGGTTTTGGCGATGTCATGATCTTTTCGTATGGCCTCTCTATTTTTAGGTGGAGAATAGGGACAAGTAAATTAGTGAATAATACTATTATGCTTGAGTAACATAGTGAATTTGTTGTTAAGAAATTCTCTCTCTCTCTCTCTCTCTCTCTCTCTCTCTCTCTCTCTCTCTCTCTCTCTCTCTCTCTCTCTCCCCCCCCCCCACCCCCACCCCCACCCCTAATTAGTGCAAAGAATACGAATGTTTGATTGAAATTGGAATTCATTCATTCATTTGAAATCTATAAATTAATGAATAACTTCATATTTGTGAACCAACGGATAAACCCAAGTATATTTGAAAAAATCATCAATAAAGGATACATAATTTCAATATCCTTGATTAGAAATGAATGGGGAAGGCCCACAAAAATTAGAATGAACTAAAGAAAAAGGAGAATAACTGACACTTTGAAAAATTGTAAAAGGTAAACGGTGGATCTTAGCCATCCGACATTCATTAAATATAGAAATTTTAGAAGGAATGCAAATAGCATCATTATTTTTGTGAGACTCAACAAAGTTTGAGAGGACGGATGACTAAGCCGATGATGCTAGAGATTCGGGCTGACTTGTATGGACATGAGAGCAAGCTGGGATGTAGTAGACACCTTGGGTAGTTTTGCTTGAAAGGGATAAAGGCCATTAATACACAAACCCATGAGAAGAAGTCGACTGTTCTTCTTGTCCTTGATTTCAAAGCCATGGGATGAAAAAGTTATAAGACAGTTGTTGTCAGTGCAAAGTTAATAAACAGATAATAAGTTGAATGAGAGATTTGTAACAAGATATAGTTTTGATAGCTGAAGACTACCTATGGGTGTAGGAAGGATACCTTTACCCATATTATGTACTGGTAGCTGGTGGACATTTCCAAGAACCACCTTATTTTGCATAGTATTGACTTGCACTTGTTGTAGCTAATTTGGATCATATGTTAAATGTGTTGAGGCTCCACTATCAAGATACCACTCAGTTGTGGCAGCTGGTGAAGGAGAACTGAATAAAGCAGCTGTAGATTATTCAGGCTTGTGTTGTTCATTATGATGAAGCCAACATTTGACTCTGAAATGGCCGAATTTTCCATAAATTTGACATGCAACCAAAGTCTATGGCGATTTGGCTCCACGATATGTAGCAGATGCATTAGAATGTTGACTATTATTGGAAGATTTCCATCCACGGGACTAATGCGTTCGTCCTCAACAAAGGCCACGAGTGGCGGTGAGAGTCATTGTGCTACCTCATAATTGGAGAGATTGAAGTTCTCGAGTGGCTTCATGTGCAAGATTGAGTTCCTCAATACATAAAAGAGTGTAAAGATCATCCAAACTGAAGGGCTGTAAATTTGTACGTATTGCCATTTTAAATGGTTGATATGCGGTTGGAAGTCCATTTAAAGTTTAATGAATAATATCTTCAACATCAAGAGGAGCTCCAGTCGCTACTAACGAATCTACTTTTTCTTTGACCTCAAGAAGATATTGATTCATGGATTTATCTTTGATGGATAAGTAGTGTATTTCATTTTTAAGATGGATGATTCTTGATCGAGTGCTGCACTGAAGCCAACAATCAATTGTAGTCCAAATATCAATGCAATGTTCAATCGAAAGAACATAAGGAATAATAGTAGGAGATATAACCAAATATACGCTGCAGCAAGGTTTTGATCCATCAAAATCCAATTTATATGATTTGGAATAGGTATAAGCTGACCAGTTTTGGAGTGTGTGAATCGTGCTGGACAAGCATTTGCTCAAAATAATTCGAGAACTTTTGATCTCCATAGTGGATGATTCTCAACTATAAGAGATTAAGAGATAACATTCTTGACATTACTCATCAAGAATTTGAGAGCCGAAGGTATTTGAGGAGAATCGAAGGAGGTTACTGAGCTGACAGCTTCATATTGGTTTGTTGATGACATATTGAAAGAAGAAGAATCAAAGAATGAAAAAAAAAACATAAAAGAATTGGAGATCAAGGCTCTAATACCATGTTGACAAAGGATTTCATAAACAAAAGAAACAGAATAGAAGCACTAGAAATCTGAGACTACTTTTTATTACTTTCTCAATATCACAACCACTATTTATAGGATTCTTACAAGAAGTTGGTTACATAATAGCATATAAAGAGATGACACGTGGCTGGTAAGTTAGTTACAAGGCATTATGCTTACAAATTCATCATAAATCTGAACAGTGCAATGTGGGAATTGATTCTACTAGCAATCTTCATCAAAAGATCAAACTATTATAATTCCAACAATCATAACCTCTTTCATCTCTTCAAGATATGATGCTCAAATCATGGTTTAACTAATCATTCTCTATTTCACTAACTACAATACCAAAAATGTTTAGACTTCTCTTTATAGCAAAAACATTCCACAAGAAACAATTAGAAGCATAAGAAAATAAGGAAGCTTTCTAGTGCAGGTCATGCTCAAAGATAATTTTTTGTTTTAAATAAACATTTACCTAAAATAAAGATGTTGTGTTTATATATTTAAAAATTTTACTTTCCATGCTACTCCAATTGGTTGGGATAGGTTTAATAAATACTTTTATCTGCACATTTTTGCCAAATGTTGTACTCATTGCTAACAACATACAACACAAACATTATTACACAACCTCAGACCATGTAGCTTCTTTTCTGCTTATTTCCTTTCATATTGTTATCCAACTCCAACCCAAACATTGACATTCAAAGCCTTTTAAATAAGTCATAACTCAAAGGAACAACTTTATCTTCACTTACTAATATTCATTAAACATTTGTTCGCTAATTAACATTATTATTTAAGCACTGTTGTTGTCCATACTAAAAACAAATAAACAAAATTCTTTGAACAATCTAAAAAAAATAGTAAGTAGACAAATTTTCAAATTTTGCAACAAATTGTGATCTATAATAAAGATGTGAAACTCCTGTGGTATCAACTTCTTAAAAATGAAACTTTCTTATCAGTAGGGAGTCCCATGAAAGCTTCCCTATAATTCTGATCTTGTATATACTCAATGACGAAGTCATAAAACTCTAGATCATCAAATATCTCAGGTAATTAAGATATTTCTTCCAATTCATCTGCAATTGTGGGACATTTTTGTGATGCATTTGATGATGATATTACATAACATATAGATTTAGCAGCTCTTATAAGCTCCTTAATATGCTTGATAAACATTTATCTTCCCCTTAGCTTGTTTGTTCTAATTCTTTTTTTTTGTGTGTAATTGGTCGAGTATTATGTGATCTTTGTGAATCACCTAAAATAGGATCGTCAAGGCTGTCTGTACGTAATGTATTTGCCTCATCATCTTAGTTTTATTCTTTAGAAGATGTAATTTCTTCATCATCTATAAGTTTAGGAGGCAATATACCAGAGTTTGGAACCCATATGTCAACACCAGTAGCAACAACGTGGCCAAACATAATTTCTAGTTTTTTCTCAAGCTCAAGCATGATTCCATTATACTGAAACTTCTTTGCTGCAGGAAAAAACTACAATATAGAAAAACAAGTTGATTCGTAAGTGCATAATGTTTTATGGAATCATGTAACTTAACACACACACATATATATATATATATATATATATATATATATAATATATATATATATATTATATATATATATATATATATATATATATATATATATATATATATTTATATTTATATATATATATATATAAATATATATATATATATATATATATAATATATATATACATATAATATATATATATATATATATATATATATATATAGCCTTGTAATTTTCGAACCAAAAATAAAATTATTCCAGACCAGAATCAGGTTCCTAGGACATACTATTACTAATGATACTATTGTTCCTATACAACGAAGCATTGAATTTGCTAATAAATTTCCTGATAAAATA
Source organism: Dendrobium nobile (assembly GCA_022539455.1). Lineage (NCBI taxonomy): Eukaryota > Viridiplantae > Streptophyta > Magnoliopsida > Asparagales > Orchidaceae > Dendrobium > Dendrobium nobile. The sequence goes on from CM039733.1 coordinate 26,703,105, forward strand.
CTAGATAAAAAACAGCTTCAAAGATTTCTTGGTGCATTAAATTATGTTTCTGACTTTTATCAAAATCTTGCCAAAGATGCTGCACCTCTATTTAAGAGACTTCGAAAAAATTCTCCCCCTTGGGATGACGCTTGTACTCAAGCAGTACAAATTATTAAAAATCATGTTAAAAATTTGCCTTGTATCAACCTAGCAAATCCTGATTATCAAAAGATAGTTGAAACAGATGCGTCTGACATAGGATATGGCGGTATCTTAAAACAAAATAATCCCTCAACCAAGAAAGAAGAATTAGTCCGTTTCACTTTAGGATTATGGAATCCTACTCAAAAAAATTACTCTACCATTAAGAAAGAAATGTTAGCCATAGTAAAATCTATCAACAAATTTCAAGATGATTTACTTAATACTATCTTTTTACTTCGCATAGATTGTTCATCTGCTATATTTATTTTACAAAAAGACGTTCAAAATCTTGCCTCCAAACAGATATTTGCTACTTGGCAAGCTCAACTTGCTATTTTTGATTTTTCCATTGAATATGTTAAAGGAAAAGACAATTCGTTACCTGATTTTCTAACTCGAGAATATCTTACAGGTACACCTACTTCTAATGGATAGTGAAGGGTGGCGCACCCCTAAAGGGCGCTCAATTCCACCTGTCCCTAATCGAGGACGAGGGTGGCCAGCTCTACGCGGTTATCCCCGCGGAAGAGGACGCGGTCAAAATGGTCGCGGACGAGGAGAAATTCCTCCTCCAAAGATGATTCCCCTCAAAACTTATCTCTACGGGACAAATGATCCTCCACAGGCTGAGCAACAGCCAGAGAATATTCAAGAAAAAATATCTAATCAAACGTCTGATATGTTTGAACCAGTGCTTAAAATAAGTGTTGAACATTTACTGTATCTAAATAGTGAAGACAAAGATATAACCTCTCCCTGGGTTATATTTAAAAAATATCTAAACGATAATCCCCTTCTTCAAGATTCCAATTATGATCGAGAAACTTATGAATCCATCCTCATTCACCTTCAATGTATAGAAGTCAAACATCACTACGATGATAAAAGAAATATCATCTATAGTCGAGCTAACCTGCTCACTATAATTCATCCCAAAGATTGGGGCATCACTCCCTTTCAAATACAAAAATTTAATATTCCAAATCCCGACGGAACTTTTAAAACTTGCTCCTTTAATTATTGGACTTATGTGCAAGCTATGCACAAAGCATTTTATATCCTAAATCCTACTCATTCACATTCATGGATGTTTATCATAAATCCTGAAATTCTTGAAAACCCAATCCCTTTATGGTTCTACAACTGGTGGGAAACTAAAGGAGCTATTATCTCCATTCTTCCATCGGAACTCCAACAAAGTTATAATAACTGGGTAGATTCCTCCCCTCACCTTCAAAATATCAAGGCTGAATACTTTATTGATGGAATGGATGAATTTATTTTCTTTGCTCAAGCTCAAATTCCATGGATTTGGTCATGGAATATTGAAATTAATAACGACCCATTAAATTTAAAAAATCTTATGAGAAATTTCTCAGTCAAATGGTGGTCAGCCATTATTGTTGAAGATAAGAAAAAACAAATTGATAAGGTTATTCAAAATAACCTTATTAGAAATCAACGGCAACCAATGAATGCAGAATTCACTTTAAAGAATCTGCAAAAGACTCTTAAATAGCGATATCCTCATGAAACTCCAGACCAGATTAAGACACGACTCCAAAAGGCATACTGGGATCAAGTGAATCAGTTATTCCCTGACGATGAAGATATGGCTTCACAACATTCAAACGATACTATTCCTGACACCTGGGATAAACATGAAGAAGCGGGACCCAGCAGACGTCCTGGAAAAGCTCCCATTAGTGAAGAACCTGACGACTTTTGAAAAGAAAGACTCTTATTGGAATCAATAAGAGAGTCTTTACTAAGTACGTGGCATATTCTCCGCAGTGGGACATCAGCCTTCCACACGTGGAACAACAGCCTTCCACAAAAATAATGGAGAGAGAATAAAGTTTGCTTTAATAATTGTACTAAGTTTTCTTTTGCTTTAATAATTGTATGAGTGGGCTTGTACCTTTTAGCTTTTATTTGAGTGGGCTTGTACTAAGGTTTCCTTCCCTTCGAAGAAACTCTTCTATATAACCATATGTAATATGAGAAGAGAAACATCAGTTTGTAATATTAAGCTTGAAGTAATATAAAATTTGGTTTGAGCACTGTAAGTTCTTCTTTTCTATCAACTAGCTTTCTTATAATTTCTATTTCGTTTTAAATATTAGATTTCATTTGTGTTTGTTTCCGTTTCCGCAAATAACGTAAATTGGTATCAGAGCCATGTGTGAGTAGTGTTCCTCTGATTGGTAAGCTTATTCTTCACCCTTTTTAATGGGGGTGGTAGGAACAGATGTATTTTGTATTGAAAATCATAGACGCTATAATTCATCGTTGAATCAATGGTATTGAACCTTGGCAGTAAATCCCATGGTACGGGTAGTTAGTCCTGGATGGTTCATGTTTTTAATTCAACCTGATCACTAGTGTTTGTTTCTTTCTTCACTAAATCATCCTTAAACTACCTCCTCTATTAAACGGTTGAAATATAAGCTTACCAATTGAGTCTTATTTAGATGACATCATCATCATCTTCCTCTATCTTAAACAAGGGTAAAGTACCCTCGTTCCGTGATATTAAAAACGCAGAATTAATTGAGTATCCTCTCAATGAAGAAGATCTCAATCAATGGTCTCTACCTAAGGTTGATAAAACCTTAATCTATCAAATTGGAACCTTTGATTTCAAAGGAAAAACTACCATTAAAATGGTAGAACAATCAATAACAATCGATTCAACAGAGAAAACTATCTCTCTGTTATCTTATGACGATCTTAGATCTTACATGCAAGATTACAAATACTTGCATATAGGTTTAATCCAAATCGCCTTTAAGCCTCTAACATTAAGAGGACTGAATGCATCTATCTTAGCTTGTCTAAGAGATGGTCGATGCCTTAATTGAGCACAATCACTTATGGGAGTGATGGAAACCAGTCTTTGTCATGGACCGGTTTATTTTAATACCTTTCCAAATCTTAGTTTATCATTAACTGATATACATTTATTTGAAGCAATTAAACTACATCTTCAACTTCATGGATATAATTTTCTTCCAGGATCAGAAACAATAGCATTAATTTATAGAATCCATTTTAAGGTAATGAATACCTTAAGTCCAAAGGTTAAAAAGATAGTTCAGCCAAACAGCAGAACTACTCTAATAGAAACAAATCTATTAGCTTCTAACATAGCTACAAATAGAGTGATTAAATGGAATGAAATAACATTCCCAAACAATGGTTATTACCTCAAGTAATTACATCTAAACCTATTGTTAATCAAGACATGGATCAAATAATCCAAACATCTGAGGGAGATGTAGAAGTAAGATTTAATCCACGAAGATCTATAAATCTTCCTCGAATTTCTATTCCTTCAACATCTGGAGATGATATTAAAACATCAAATTCAGATGAAACTGATCTAGCCTCTAGTGCAGGATTAATGCTTAATCGAAATAGAATATTTCATCTAGTCAGGGAAAATCACAATTTTAAATCCCCGACTCCTTCTGAAATGCAATTTTAATGATCTACGGATTAAATACGGCTCTTAGAGAGACGGTTATCCGTCACTATATGCTAGATAAATTTAAGCCATTTCGAACCTGGTATAGAAATGTGTTCTCAGAAGAAGAACGTATTAAATTCTCTGATCAATATTTTAATTAACTTGAACATTTAAATAAAAATGGAAAAGCTACCATTCCATTTGTATATTGGTTCGTAACCAATATAACTTCTAATATTCGAATGCTTCAAGGACAAACCTCTAAATCAGATATTTTAATGAGTCAATTTGGAAATATTCCATCCAATCAAAATGCTATAAGAGAATTCGCCATCATAATTAAGCAACTTAACTTTACTAATCACACAATTCAGACTATCATGTCATATTTAGACAGTATTAGTAAAAAAGTAGATCTATTACATGATAAAATAGATCAATCTAAAATTATAAGCAACAATCCAAATCAATTCAAAGCCATAGATCCAGCAAAAATGGAAACTTCAAGCTCTGGAATGATTATTACAAAACCTATTGTAAAGCTTCCACCACAAATTAAAATTAAATTCGATGAAGATCTCAATATGTCTGAAGTCATTAAACAAATTAAATCTCAAAAAATAACCACATTAGATGAAATATCATCAGAAAAAGAAGATTTAGATAGCTCCTCTAGCGAATATGACATTGATCGATTAGAAGACCAATTTAAATCAACAAATTTAAATCCTCCATTATCTTTAAATAGAATTAAATATCCTAAAAAATCTTTAAGTAAGTATTATTATCAAAGACCATCTCCTAATGATCTTCTCTATGAAGAAGAATTAAATGAACAAATTTCATATGATCCACGACAGTTATATGAATGGAATTTTGATGGCCTTTCCGACTATCAAATTCATAAAACTGTTCATAGAATGCTAATCTATGCTACTGTAGCACAAAGTAAAAATAATAAACCATGGGAAGTCGTTCAAATAATTGTTAATGGTTTCACAATTGATATAACAACAATTTTAAACAAATTTTTTAATTTACATTAATATTTTATGTGAGTGATATTTATTTTTAGTTAATAATAAACATTTATTTATTTATTATCATTAATAAAAATAATTTATTCATTAATAATTTATTTATATATTAAATGATCTTAGTATAAATCTTATAAAAATAACTTTTGTGTATTACAATATATCATAAACATGTAAAATATATTTAATCTATAAATATAAAATAAAATAGTTTTAAATTTATAAAACACTATGTTAGAATTAATTTATTAATTAATATGACATAAATTAATAATAATATATATTAAATATATGGGTTATAAAAAATTTAAATTTAAAATTTGAAAAATATTCAAATTTAAAATTATCATATTTTTATGAGTTTAAATTCTTAAATTATGAGATTTAATTTTTTCTTTTTGCTTTTATTTAAAGATTTCAAAATAATTATTTACTAAATTATATAAGTTTTTTATGTTTCATAGTTTTTTTTTAATTTAATTTTTTATCTCATACTTTGAATGATAACATATTTTTATGTTAATTGTATTAATTTTAAATAATACTTTATTATTATTACATCAACCGGTTCGAACCCCGGTTAGACCGGTGCCGAAAACCGGTCGAACCGTGAACCCTCTCCTTTTTATCTCTCGGTTGTCCCGGTCCGGTTTTCAAAACCTTGATGGAAACAATAAATAGATATTTCTCTCTTGGTATTCAATCATTTATTTATTCATTTAGTAATGAAAATTAATGTACCAAATATTAGCAATTTTGTGATATTACTACACATACTTTTAATGATATGAGATACAATGCCATATTTTAAGGATTGTATTGGGTCATTGACAAACTCATATTCGATACATGCATCCTTGTTGAAGTTCAAATTTATTCGCATAGGGAGCACTTATTCACCAACTCAGAAACTCATTGTTGTAAATGCTTTCAATATTGACTTCACATTTTGTCAAGCCAGGATGGCAGGGTTCAACTCATGATACTTGTATTTGTTTCAACTTGCACTAAGAGATTCGAGGTGCAATATTCTTGCATCTACCACCAATATTTTTTTAATACAATAAAAATGATCTATTAATATATATTTCATGTTAAAGGCTACTAGGAAAGTAATGATATTGTATAATATAAATTTTTTACTTAATTGATATGATTATCTTTTTTCAAAGGTAATTTCTTAAGTCGACGCAGATATGAGTATGTCATATGCCATATTTCATACCATGCAATCAACCTATTAGGGGTAAACGAGAGATTTTCAATAGGAGTCATCCCTTGTTGAGAAGTGTAATAGAATATGCATTAGTTATATAAAGAAAAGAACTAGGAAATTCGGAGATTAGATCTAAATTACTCTTTTAAGAAACATCTTATTAATTGTAGCCATAATAAACACTACATAAACTACACACAGAGGCATCAATCAATCAATGATTTTGAAATTTAAGAAATATGATGTTGATAAAAATTTTGTTCATCCAAGCCATAAGTGAGCGTGACAATAAGTTGATCAAATTAGTAGCACAGGTGGTGATGTAAAACTTACTTGATGTGAAGATGCAAGCGAGATGACTGAAGTTGAGAAAGAAAATTACAATGCAATAACAATAATAATATGGAATACATTTAACATGAATTTAGTTAAATTTTTAAATAATATAATACTTAATGAAGGTTGTTTCGATAGTAATATGTTTTGTCATATTCAAGTTTCTAACGAAATTTGATGATCAACATGTTTGAATTCACGCAAAATCAATCGAGACATGAAATTTTTATTGAGTTTTATTGTTCATATGTTCGTTCCAAATCATATAGTTTTAAAATTATTATAAATTTAAGTAAAAATAATTAAAATAGTTTATGCATGCGCTTGTGGAATCTATATATGTAAATAATTATAAAAAAATTAATTAAAATCATTATGTAATCGATTTTTTTTTTAATGTACTCATAAAAGTTATGAGTTATAAATGATGTTTTAAAAAATATTGAAATTTTACCTATACATAATTTTGATATATGAACAATATAAGGCTGTTAGTTTGTCCGTTTAGAAAAAAATTATTTGTTTGACAAAACTGCTTTTCTTAAACATATTATGAATGCCGTTGTTTATATGTCAAAACTGTAAAGAGAGAATTGAGCAGCTTTTTTCATAGCGGTCCGCAATTTGCTCCTTTGTTTTGTCTATTTTACCCTCCCACGTACGCATGAAATCACGTGTCATCTTCTTCGCCACTACGCCTTAAGAGCAAAAACAAAATTTCACATCCCACTCATTCACGCACAAAAATTGCCTCAATAAAAAGTTGGAGATTCCTCGACAGCACTTTTTTTTTTTGGGAAATCTCGACAGCACTTCTGGCGCCTCTTCCTGACCTGGTACAGTACACTTTTCTTCTTCTATCCATCCATTTTCCCACCATACAAACCTTCCCTCTGCCTTGTGTCTTTCCTTCGCCCACAAGCTCACAAAATCTTTGTTCCTCCTCTCAACCGAACTCCTCTTTCCCTATCGCAGAGCACCCGACCTTCCTCTCTCGGTTAGAAGCCTTAACCCATGACACCAGTAGCATCTGATCAAACCCCAGCCACAAGTCTCTCCGACCTCCTTGCTTCACGTACTAACATTCTTCGCACTAACAACCAACTTCACCACGCCTACATTCAAACTCAACCCTTCAACCGAAAACCTCCGACCCATTGCTTTTATCCGCGCCATCTCCTTGCCATCTCCAACTACACCATCGACCAATCCATCTGCTCTCCTCCAAGCCGAAGCCCTACCACCATATGTAGAGCCCTCCCTATTTAATTTGAGCAATACAACCTTACCTTGCCCCAAAGCACCAAACTTGCTCTTTCCATCTACTGGCATATTTCCTCCTCAGATTGCAGATAATATTGCCCTTAGTCCTACAACCTCACCTTATTCTTTAGTTACCGTTAAATCTTTTAATAAAACAACTTCATTCTTCCTCTTAGCCAGTTGCTTCAACACTTAGGGGTGCTAATACTAATCTTTGTTCCTTTAAAGTTGAACATATCCAAAAGTTCTATCACTGTATCATCGCCTCCACCCTGCTCGATTCGCAACATATCTACAACCGATTAACTTCTATCTCTTAAGTTGTTCAATATGATCTTGGCGCTCCAAGAACTCATCCTACTTTTAGAATCGAAATTAGAGGTTTACATCAAAAAACTTTTATATAAAGTTAGCTGTGTATCGTGTATATGATATTTTTTTGTGTATGCGAAGGTGCTTTAAATTTCAAAACATTGAAGGCATTATAAATTAAATAGCAAATAATTAACAGAACATTTTTTATAAAATTTGGAACATTCATTTAGAACATAACGGCATGACCAACACTTCTAACTAAGAGTTTTTTTCCAGCTGTCGTTCTCTTAGGGATTAGTGCGTTATACTATTACTACTCTAAATGGATTATAGTGTTATGTTTATTACTATTTCTAAATTTTAGCATTTTTAATGATTCTAGTATTTATGATGGTACACTATAAATATCTCAAGAGAAGACACTTTGATTATCGGCATTGTTTTTTTTTTTTTTGAATTCATATTGCACAAATAAATGTTTTTAATCTCAATTATAATTTCTTACAATATCTAAATTCAAGTATTGTAAGTAGCATATGTGTGACAATTTCGGGATACATGGCTAGATGCATGCACATAATGTTACTAATAATTGTAAGTATATTATAACACACTTTATGAACTTACTAATATATAGGTCGCCTAACAAAAAAAATGGAAAAATAGAGAGAAGGAAGTGTCCCAGCAACATGGGAGATGAAAACTACATTAATCTATTGTGACAACTACATTAAGGAGATAGAATTGAGAAATAGACCAACTACTCACTTTAATAAGGAATGGTGGCAAAACTTAACAAAAATTTTTAATGAGCCCATATATAGAACCTATGATCATATCCAAGTAAAAAAGTGGATGCTTTGGAAATTCTTAATGCGTGGTGAAACTGAAATAGGATGGAAGCATTTGAAGAAAACAATTGATGCTTTGAATGACTGGTGGATCGAAAAATTACAGGTACAGTACATATATATATATATATATATATATATATATATATATATATATATTAAGAATTAAAGATTTCATTCATGATTTTTTGAAATTCTGATGGAGCGTTTTTTAAGCCAAATGGCATAACATTCCATTCATATTGACCAAATGGAACTGTAAAGGCAGTTTTATATCGATCTTCTTCTTTGATTTGAATTTGCCAATATCCAGATTTTAAATCAAATTTAGAGAATAAATTAGCTTGTGCTAATCTATTTAGGAGATCTCTTTTATTAGGGATAGGATATCTTATCCATTTTAAGACTTGATTGAGTGGTTTGTAATTTATTACTAATCTTGGTTTTCCTCTTTCCTTTTCAGTGGCATTCATAACATAAAATGCGTGCAGCTCCAAGGAGAGCTGGATTTTCTAATAATTTGCTGTTTTAATAGATCAGTTATTTCCTTTTGACTGAGATCTAGATATTCTCGATTCATTTGAGAAAGTCGAGATTTAGTAGGTATTTGTTTTTCATTAAAATTGTCAATATATGGAAGACTTACACAATGTGTTTTTCTGTTCCAAAAACTAATAGGATTGTCTCCACAGATAGTAAGTTTAATATGTGTTGACCCCTATACATCAGACCACGCGAGAAAGGACTCAAACTGGTAAATAAAGCAATATGTGCATTGATGAAACACGTCATTTAAGAGGTCAAATAACCTCTGAATGCCGAATGGATGGTACCGTTGTGATCAGGACACTGAACTCTACTGGGTTGAGGCCCCTCGCAATTGAATCGGATGAGATTGGTCAAAAGAGACGACCGACACACGACGAAATTAAAGCACGAGGCTGGTTAAACAATGTCGGATCACAAACGACTTCGTCATTGTGTTCAAAACATTGCAAAACTCAAAAATTGTATTTTATATTTGTTCAATTTGGATCATCCTAATGAATGACATAAATTTCGGACAACGCAAATTTTGAGGAAATCAGGCTCGACATTGCTCAGATGATGTCCGATCATGAAACGGACTAGCATTGGTCGGAACGCGTTGACATCCAGGATATACATTTTATTTAATAAATTTGGATCATTCGAGAGCGTTATAATTTTTAGTGATGCAATATGATATAAGCCTGCGTTACGACGAAAACAAGGCCTCGAAGATGCTGCGGACAACGTCCAACGACAAACGGACAGCGCCATACGTCCGGAACGTCGTCAATATTCAGGATATATATTTTATTTAATAAATTTGGATCATCCGAGATGGTAGTGAATTTATAGGCGATGCAAATATGATGTAAAGGCCTGCGTTACGACGAAACGAGGCCTCGACGATACTCAAATGATATCAGATCGACAAATGGACAGTGCCATTGCGTCCGGAACGTCGTCGGCATTAAGAATATATATTTTATTTGATTAAATTGGATCGTTGAGGTGGTGTTGCAAATTTTCAAAGGCGATTCAAATATAATGCAAAGGCACGCGTTACGAGGGAAATTAGTCTCGTCGGAGATGAAATGACGTCAGATAGACAAACGGACAGCGCCATTGCGTCCAGAATGTTATTAACTTTTGAAAACTATATTTTTTTATTTCAGTTTGAAGTATCCATAATGGTGGCCAATGCAGCAGCAAGATTTCGAGGTAAAACACACATACCAGAAAAGAGGTCCGAGGTTGCCCAACGATGTTCGATCAGAATAGACTGCGTCATTGGGTCCAGAACCCGTCAATACTATGAATGCGCTACCAATTTGTTCGAATAAGGTTTTGCGCGTAAATCGAGACAACAAGCATTTCAAGGGAATTAAGCCCGTCGCCACCCAAACGATGTCCAATCGCAACGACTATGTTGTTGCGACCGGACATCGTCAATACCCTAAAAACTACCCATTTATTTAATTTTCATGTTCGACAGAACTTCTCATGCATAACGAGGCAATTGACACACATTTCGAAAAACTAGAAGCAGATGGAGGCGAATTTTTGATTGATTAAAGGCACGTCTTTTCTCTTGAATTAAAGTGAAGATGACAGATCAAACATGATTTGTATTCTAATAAATTTTAACCAAATGGGAAAGTCAAGGTGTGCAGAACTCAAATCATTATTAAATACCATTGCCTTTTTAAAGTTAATTGAAAGAAAAATCAAAGATAAACAAAATCAAGCCCATTTCATGCAAACCTCGTTTATCTGACTGATCCTGTGCAAAATCCCTGCTGTGAATCCCGAAAATCCCGTAGAAAACCTCGGATAGGGCTTCCCCCGTTCAATGCGTGGCCTCGTCGTTAAAAGAGAGCAGAACGAATGATTTTTTTAAACACACAACAGCGCCTTCAAACTCTTGTTCCGATTCCAGCTCTCAATACCTCCTCTGATCTTGCCTTTCCACCCGTGAACCCGTGCAGAGCTCTCCGACCCCAGCCCCACTCCCGTCCAGACCACCTGAATCCACCAACATCCTCGAGCTCTACACATTTCGATTCATGAAGAAGATGGCAGATTGCAGGAAACATTGAATCCATGGTGATATTATTTCCGAGTAGATAACTTAGCAAAAGTGAGATTTAATGCTGCTGCCATTCCATGACGCGAAGAACTGTGTTGGGTGTAGCATCAGAAAAATGACTCTTTGGCTATATTGACGTGAAGCAGCTTTCATTGGCCCTAAAACAAGTCGTGATAATTGGGTGCATGTGGACTTACCAAGGAAAGCATTATAAGACTACTACAAACTCAGCAGCAAATTGGAATAAAGGGAAGATCTCCATTCATTTATTCATCTGAGTAGTGAAAACCTCATAACTGAGCTATGTGATTCCACTTTCTTATACTAATTATTCATTAAAAAGTTCAATGACAGAAACTTATCAAGAGAGTTTGCTCTTAAAGTCCATTGGTGATGACATAGGAAATCTAAGAAGAGGTCATACTGTCAAATTTAAGGATTCCTCAAAGTTGTTGAATCAACCACCAACAACTTTGTTAATGCAAGATTGTTCGTCACTTGCTGGATGCAATACAATGAGAGAAGAAGGTTGCAGAAGTCCCAAATTGATTAAGCTTCACTTTACACATACTTATTGTGTAATAGAGCATGCTATTAGGATTTTGACGCAATTTTCTTTGTAGCACAATGTAAGATGTGTCTTGTTTGCTCTTGTTTGAAATTGCTATAGCTTGATAGTAAAAAAAAAAGAGAAGAAGAAATTTTTTCAAAAAAAAAAGAGAGATCAAAAGAAAAAAAAAATAGAATGGTTCTTTTCGATGTTTGCAACGGGCCGGCAAACCCCCAAGGCGCTCACGCGTTGAGGGTGGGAAACTGTGCGATGCTTGCGACATTTAAGGACCATCTTCAATGCTAGCAACAGACCGGCAAACCCCCGAGGTGCTCAGTAGCGTTGTAGGGCGGGAAACCGGTGCGGCACTTGCGGCGAAGGGGATAGAAAAAATTTTTTTATTTTGCTTTATTTTAATATAAGTACCCCCGAACGCCCACGTGGTGCAGAGGGGGAAATCTGTGTTATTTCTAACCACGGTTTCTTCTTATAATAAACAAAAACACCCTTAAATGCTCACGTAGCAGGCGGGATAAAAAAAAAATATTTCACGACCGCGGTGTCATTTTTGACACCTACCAGAAGCGCTCACGTACGTCGAGGGGAAGGTTGCCTCTTGGTTTTTCTCCCCTAAACGGGTGAGACGCCGGAGGCTGCCAAAATTTTCACTGAAATTAGAACTTGGACAAAATTCTGGAGCTTAATTTGAATATAACTTGAGCATACACAAAATTTAAATCAAATTCACTCCAAATTGAGATTGAAGTGAATCATGACTTGAACAATTTGGACATGAAATTGCACTTGCAAGTACAACAGGGGACTTGAACAGAAGAGGCTCATATTATGGGCCTGAACTTTATTTGAACACATTGAAGAACTCATTTTGGACTCAAATAGACTTTAATCAAATGACTTTGAATATATGATGAATTGAGCATAAATGAAATAATCTGGAGAATTATGAATTTAAATGAGCTAAGTGCCAAGCACTTTGACTTCAATGGATGAGGAAGAATAGAATCAAAGCCTAAAGTTAAAATCTCCATCTCATAAAATTGATGAATTTTGGAAATGCAAATCATGAAGCTTATATTGATGAAGCTTTAATTTTATTTGAAAGGATGCATGGTTTGATCCTAAGTGAGCTCATGATTTGATTAACTAAGACTTGGAAGAGCCAGGCTTGAGTCCGATTTGAACATCGTTGGGCCCTCACATTCGACACCAATCAAATCACACACTTCACAAAATGTATTCAGCGTAGCACATAATGAAAGCAAATGCCCGTTGTGCCAATAACCACCGATCGGACAGACACACACATGTTCTTTTGCAACTAGAAGTAGTTTGATTAACAGACTAGTGCAAATGTCTACGAATGTGAAATGACCACAATAAGATGTAAATCTCCTACGTCAATTCTTACAAGCCTGTAGATTGAGAAGGCACATTAATACTGATAGTAGAAGATCTGTCCTTGCAAGCAAATACAATCGCCGAGATGGAATGGTGCAGATGACTTTCCTACGGCATCTTTAAAAGACAGTATCAAATATGAGCCCGTCCTACAAAATACAATCAGCAAACCACCCGAGATGGTGAAAGGGTGGTTCGATGCAGAAACAATGGATCTTCTACAAAATACTTCCAGGAGATCGTCATAGAAGACATGTATCCCCTGCAAATAAAGAGGCCAATGGATGAATGAAGGTCATTCATTAAAATCCCAGATAGAAGTGAAATGTCGGTTCACTCACAAGCGACAATACGAACTCCTACAAGTCACTACAAATGATCTGCAATACATACAATCTATTTACGAATACAGATGTATGTACAACATCCGTCCATGGGTGGATGCATAAAGACTACAGTAAATGCAGTATCCTGTAGTCAACTTCAGTCTAAGGATGAAGACATCTACCTACCTACATGTAGCATACGGATGCACTGAAAAGACTAAAGACCACAACAAAATATAGAAAATAACGACAAGTAAAGCTCCTACTCTAGATCCAAACAGGAGATTCGTTAGTGCACTACGACCATATACAGAAAGCAACGGTAGTGCACGACAATGCTAACTTGTACGAAGCACCGAACCACTCTATTTCAGAAGCTGCTACACCACGCCACCGGATTCGCAGCATTCGTACAAGCAGACAGAAGGCGTTTACAATTATTTCAAATACCCCCTGCACGTGCACTATAAATTGTATACACATAGGTACACTAAAAGGAGAAATATATTCTTAACACCCATGGGCCCCGGCGAGCGTGTTATTGTACACACGTGACGTCTAGGGATGCTGCGCGGGTTGATAAGTAGAATTCAGGTTCGAAACCGATCCTTCTATACGGTTCAATAGAAGTCGACAGGGTTCGAACCAACAAACAAATATACGGTTGTGACGACCGTTATATTTGTCTCAATACATTCATAATAGGCCTTCAATGCCTAAAATCAAAAGAATTCACTTTCAAAGGCTCAAAGCCTATAAGAAACCCGATCCTCTGTCGCCAGCCCGACAGAGTGACAAGGTTCAATCCATAAAGAGAAATGACCCCAAACACCCCGATGATGGCCGTGTTGAATGCAAATCTCAATCGGAGGGGTTCCCAAACATTTTTAAATGTCTCCCAAATACCCAAATATTTCCTAGATATTTCACAAAGCTCCACCCAAAAATCCCATAAAACTCCAAAAATCCCACAAAGTCGAAATCCAAAAATCCCAAAAGCTCCAAAAATATTTAAAAGTGAATAAATCCATCAACGCAACTAAAGCAAAATCCATCCGCCCTCCGCAACTGTTTGCCGGGGCGGACAAATCAAAATTCACCTAGCTCCACAAAAGCCAAATGCCTAGTCGAAAATATCACTAGGATTCATTCTCAAATAATCTCTTGCCAGTAAGGACGGGTACGTGTCCTCTAACCGGCAGTTTCAACCGCCAAATGGCACTGCATGTTAACCGGTTAATGACCGCGGGCCCTTTGAACCGAGTGGTTTTGGCCGCCAAATGGCACCACGAAATACCGTTATGGCCAGAGCCAATACGCTCCTTAGTGGCATCAAATCCTTGAGATATGAATCAATAGGATATGATCGATGGCACAAAGCCCTCTGTAAGCTAAGGTGGATTCAAAGTTGTCCCTTTAGACAAACATTCAACCCCCGGTCTACAAGGTCCCCTTGGACGAAGCAACCCATGGCTGCCGACAAGGATCCTTCTGTCAGGTTGGGTCGACTACTCCTCTGACTAAGTAGACCAGGGACCACGATGCCCGGGACGACGGAACCATGGGATCTTGATCGGCCTATCATCCATCCCCCACCCCATCCTTTAGTGCAATGGTGAAATTCAAGTTTTATATCAATCTTTCAACCTTTCACAATCTCAAATTCAAACTTTCCAATTTCCAAATCTAAACCCAATTCCAATCAATTTCTATCAATACCTAATCCCATTGCTGCTACTATATGCCAGATAACACAGTATTCTCTACGTATCTGATTGACGACTAGCCTTAATCGAAAGTTCTCTCTCGGGATCGGGAGGGGTAATAAACTATAGGGTTGCGCCTAAAGGAAACCAGAACTCAGATCATAAAGTCCTCACCAAATGAGGGCGAAATCTCTGGGTAGTGGCTTATCTACAAACCCACTGCCTTCCAAATTATACCTCGGAACTTATTCAGTTAAAACTCCCGCTCGAATAAGAAAAGCGAGCGGAGGCCGGGGCCGAATTTTAGGAGCCCACAATATGTTGTTCAATATCTAAGATTTTAGTCTTCATTGTCGATTTTTCTAATTGATTTTTTATTTCGACATTTTGAATTTCTTTGAATAAGGAATTTATATTTAATTGTTTTCCCTTAAATTTATTGATTTCATTTAATATAATTTCTTTAGGATCAGTGATGAATTTAAATTGTATGGGGGGATTGCATATATGAGAAGTAATACCTTCATTATTAGTGGTTATAGGCATTATTTTATATAGGAAGGGAGTTCCTAATATAATATGTTGAGATAAGTTTTTTACTAATAAGAATGGAGTTTTAATGCAGTAGTCATGTTGACATACCGCTACTTGAGAAAGTTTATATTCAATTTTCATACTGTCTCTACTAGCGGAGGTTAATTGTTGAGTCGTTTTTTCA
Organism: Dendrobium nobile; assembly: GCA_022539455.1. Lineage (NCBI taxonomy): Eukaryota > Viridiplantae > Streptophyta > Magnoliopsida > Asparagales > Orchidaceae > Dendrobium > Dendrobium nobile. The sequence goes on from CM039733.1 coordinate 26,719,117, forward strand.
AAATAGATTGAAGGAACTAGTCCTTCTTGAATACAATTCATATCCGCTCCGCTATCTACTAAAGCGGTTAAATTTTTTAGTACGAGAGACTGATTAATAACCAAAGTGATAGAAATAAACCACTTATGGATAATTGCCTTTTGTAGGGAATTTATAAGAGTATTATTTCCGTAACTTTGAGTAAGTTCTTCTGGATCAGGTTGATCTAGGATTTGTTCTAGTTCAAGATTTGTTAGTCGAATAGATAGTTTATCTTGCTCTGATTTTAGAGTTTGGACTTCTCTTTTTAAATTTTTTAATTCAAGTTTTAATTCAGATAATGTGGTTGGAGAAGGATTTAGCTCTTGCTCTTTTGATTTAAAGCGATCGAGGACTTCTTTCATAGAGTAATTAGGGAATTTTTGTGTTTGTGATAAAAGGGGATCTTCAGAAGTACCGAGTAATTTAATAATCTGTTCTTGGTTTTATGATCTTGAATATTTGCTAACATTTCTATGAGTTGATCTTTTGTTCATTAGTAAGAACAAATAAACCTGATTTTTCTACAATAGCGTTGATAGTAATCGTTACTTGAACAATTATTACAACACGAAGAGGAATCAGATTCTGATTCTTCAATTTCATATTCAGAATTGGTTGAATTATTTGACTCAGATTCATCTGAATTTAAAAGAATTTTCATTAATAATTCTTTTGTATCGTTGTCTAGATTTAATTGATTTATTTTTGTTTTCATAGGACATTTATTAGAATAATATCCCAATTTTCCACATTTAAAGCATTTAATAGCTTTTCTTGTTATTTTAGATTTAGACTGACTTGGTCTTTCTTTAGACTGACTTGATCTTTCGTATTAATTGAAACGTATTGAAATGGAATTTGGATGCTTCTCTTTTCTATTTGATTTTTGTTTAGACAAATTTCTTTCTCTTTTGGTTAATGGACCTGGACATGCGAATGTTCGCAAAAGGCTCCTATATTGTTTGCGATCTGATATTCGTTCGCGTTTAAGTTGTTGTTGCATTCTAATATCATTACAAAGTGTAATTCCAACTTTGATACATTCGCTTATTATTCGTCCATATATATAGTATTCGAAAGTTAACTGTCCATTGGCAGTTCTTAATTTTTCTTTGACTTTTGTAGCAAAGGTAACAGGAAGTCCTTCTAGGAATTTTTCTTTCCAGTAACTTGAACTAGCATCGGAAAGATTCATTACTCTAGCTATGAATACATCCTTATACCATCTAAAATGTGATAAAGATGGGCATTTCAATTTTTGTAATAGAGAGCGCATTTGTTCTCTATTATCAAACATATATCATAAGAAATACTCTAGGATATTATGTATGAGATTATAGACTGCCTCGTCATTAGGTTTTGAGGGATCTAAAAAATTTTTTATCACTTTGTAGATCATTTCTCTGCTTGAGTTAAATAATTATCCCACCATCCTTTTGAGGACCCCCGGTGAAAC